>CM067900.1:2191974-2890513 GCA_034621355.1 Mycalesis mineus
AAAAACTAAAAATAACTGTGTTATTTAGTTGCTTTAATTTACTTAAGCATATGTATGAAGTCGGTGCCAGCCAAGATTAAGGAACATTTATTTAACATAGTAAAGCAGTCTGTGAGGTAACGTCCTTAAAGTAGAAACCTTGGCTGGCACAGACTTCATAGATATGCTTAAGTAAATTAAAGCAACTAAATGACACAGTTATTTTTAACTTTTTAGTGCGTTTTGAGTCGGTTTTATTTTTTGTTAAAATTTTTTATTTCTTACTTTTTCGTGATTTATCGCCACGTAACGTACTCGTACTATACTGTCATAGTATATTATACGGCACTTGTAGACAAAAAACTACCGATACTTACACGCAATACCGACACTTACATGCAATACTTTCAAGTATGCCTATAAAATTTGAAGAGTTCAATTTTCCCAGGATATCATAATCAGATCCTAACAGGATGACAATGGGACCATCTTAGAAGTGTGCTCTTTCTAATAAAAAAAGAATCATCAATCGTACAACTCTGTAAAAAGTTATGCGTGGTCAAAAAAAAATTAATTTACGTGTCGGATTGAGAACCTCCTCCGTTTTTTTTCTTCGGTTAAAAATATCGTTATACACCATCACCCAGAACATAGACTTTGCCTCCGGCTTAGAATGCAGTATTCATTATTACAACGGAGACTGGGGGTCTTTCGTATGTAGGGGGCCCTGGGCTGCAGGCCAAAAAGCCCTTGGGGTAGACCAGCCATGATCAGGAGTGATTAAAGTTAAGAGCTAACGTGTGAATAAAAAAAATAGTAGAAGCACCAAAACACCACTCTTATCATGTTGAAATAGGTACCAAGGTAAGATAGTATACATTTCAAGGTACTAAGGGGACTGGCAAACTCACTGAATAAGATGATGCACGCGATGAGCACGATGTTGGCACCTCGTTCACCCAGCACGCAGCTCACCAGGTACATGAACGCGAGGTACGCCAGGCAGCCCAGCAGCAGCACCAGAGTTATGACACCTGCCAACAAATGCCACAGCTCACCACAATGTCCAGTGCTAAACTTATTGTGAGGACCGCCTCTCTTCATTCGGTCTCTTGGCTCCATGACGTTTAATCTTCCGTAATACTATGTATCATCATATTCTACCGTCCTTGGCAACTTCAATTGCTTGATAACTATCTCCTTTGACCATCTTTGTAACCTTTTTGCGTGAGGACCTTATATAACAAAATTCTGCAATTTAAAGCAGTTTTTTTGCACACATAGCAGCGATGGAGACTTTTTACAATTTCATTATTATTTCCAGCTTACTTATTTTACTTACTTACAGATTTTTATTATATTTTTCGATACTTTGGGCTAACTTGATGAGACTATCAATCAGTCTTACTCCTCGTTCCGACTTGTCTTTGGGCCTGGACTTTAATCGGGCCCCATTCGTATGAATTTTTATATTGGCATGCATTTTTAATTCAATAATGATTATTGACAAGCGGCTATAGACAAAAATGAATGTAAAGGGACATAGCTACATTCCCCACTCGGACCTCGGTTTAGAGTAAGTCTCCCAAAAGCTTTTGGGGAATGGTCAGGCTGACTGCCTTGAGATACTTTTTAGGTTTGACGATCTCCGTGGCGCAGTGGTATGCGCGATGGATTTATAAGACCTGGGTTCGATTCCCGGCGGGGCAGATTGAGATTTTTCTTAATTTGTCTAGGTCTGGCTGGTGGGAGACTTTCGCCGTGGCTAGTTACCACCCTACCGACAAAGACGTACCGCCAAGCGATATAGCGTTCCGGTAAGATGTCGTGTAGAAACCGATAGGGGTGTGGATTTCATCCTACTCCTAACAAGCTAGCCCGCTTTCATCTTAGATTGCATCATCACTTAACATCAGGTGTAATAGCAGTCAAGGGCCAACTTGTAGTCGATAAAAAAAAAATATCACACACTTACCAAGGAAGTCCGGTTGGTCGATAGTTTGGTCCTTGTCAATGGCGGCCGCGGTGACTATGATGGGCAGCACCAGCGCGGCGGTGTATATGAGCAGGTGCGAGAGCAGCGTGGCGGCCCAGTGCAGCGCGGGCGGGCAGCCGGTCATCACGTGGATGTGACGCGAGCCCGATATGCGCTCCTTGCACGGCAGGGACACGCCGTTAATGATCGTGCACAGTAATGCTGTGGAAGATATGACTGCTGTAACTTTTTGTAAACATTTCTGAAGATTCGGGAGTTCATCAATCGTCATAATCAGGCTTTTTAATGGCCCATCGCAGGAGCCTACACTACAGTGGGCCACGTTAAATTAATAATGAAGATCATCTAGTCTGAGTTCCTAAATGTGAAAGTTTCCTAAACGCAACCAAATCTAAAAGTGTCTTCGTAGATATTTTCCTGGAACATTTACGTCAATTTCCTATATTGTCGAATTATTGAACAAATTTAATGTCGTGTAGAAACCGAAAGGGATGGAGATTTCTTCGTACTCCTAACAAGTCAGCCCGCTTCGCTTAGATTGCATCATCACTTAACATCAGGTGTGATAGAGGGCCAACTTGTAGTAGATTAAAATAAATGTCGTGTTATGGTTACTCTACCTATTATCGCTAATCAAAGGATAATACACAAACTGTAGGCTAATTTTAATGATAAAAATTAAAACTTACTTTTCTTCTTTTTTAGGTACCTTTACGTAACGTAATCCGTAAGCTCGGTTAAGATAACCGCCCGGTTAACCGGCGTACGGGTTGTCGTGAACAGTAAATTTTATGTTTAGCTTATGTTAATGATAAATGTAATGGTTAATGATAACCGAAATCTTGGTGCACACAGGCATAAATGTATTATTTAATTTCACATATCCTGAGCATACTTTCAGCATTTTTTAAGCATTTTTGGATGCATATAACAAGCTTTTTATGTTGCATAATTATAATCCCGTTCTCTAATAATGATGATGATTATGACTTACTGAAAACGATGCCAACTGCCCAAACCACGCAGAAGCTGATATCTTTCGGCGACACAATCTTGGTGGAGACGACGTGCACTTGTTGGCCCAACGGGTGGTTGATGGTAGTGAAGGTATCTTCCACCGCGTAGGGGATCATTAGACCAGCGATCATGTTGGCGAGCAGGTTGAGCGATACAGGCGCCGCGTGGCGGACCAGAGTTGTATACAGCGCCTATAATTAATTAAATTAAACACTGTAGTATGGTGCGGGTGGCAGGTGACAGTTTCATTTATTACTTAGCAAAAAACGACGAACTTATTATGTGGAAGTGAGACTCGCGCTGTGGATTACAAATACATAAATTATGTAAGAGAGACATAGATAGTAGTTTTTTCTCTTTTGCTCTCGTGTTCAATGTCCTTTATTGCTAAATTACACCGTTCAAATTATAGCTATTTGACCAATTATTATTTAGTTAACTGTATTTAAATTGTCATAACCCTATTAAATTGAAGACATGATTATCCGCCATACAATTAATCACAAAGTAATACGAAACTTCATCGCGTTGATTTGACACCCGCACCATCTTATAGTAAAAAAACTGTAGCATAGACTCAACAGACGTTTGACATTATATTTAAGGGAGTTTTTTCACAATTGGAACGAAGTTCCTTATCGCGCGTTGTGAAAGGGGGCTAGACGGAAAAAAATCGTACGAAAAGTTGTCACGACACTTTTTGATCAAAGGATCTTGCCGCCGCCTTTGATGTGTGTGCGCGTGAGCGGCGGGGGGCGCCCGCGCTGTATGCTGTCTCGCGCTCTCGTGGCGCCCTCTGGTGTTTCGGTGTACAACAACAAATATTATTATTACTTAAAAAAAATAAAATTTTATTACAATTCCTTCACTAATTAATCGAAAGGAACTTCGTTCCATCCGGGTGTCCCTTGACACCTCTCAACTTTTTTTTTTTATTATTTACCGGATAATCGTGATCGGAGAGAAGGGAAGTGAAACCTGGACTATAATATGTTACCTAATATGTTTAAGAAAAAAACAGACTTTGTAAGCTTGTAATAAATAATTAGGAACATGCAGATTGAAGAAATGTCTTCATTGCCTATTAGGTTGGGTTTAAAGACATTTATTCTCAAAAGAATACGAAAATTCCCTTAATGAGAAATTAACAAAAAACACAATAAAAGTTTAAATGTACATTACGTGTGATACAGGTAATTTTACATTTCGTTGGCGCGTTTACCAAACATTTTGACAATACGTTTTGAGTTTTCTCTTAAATGCTATAAACGATTTCTCACAGAACATTTCTTTCGA
Organism: Mycalesis mineus; assembly: GCA_034621355.1. Taxonomy (NCBI): domain Eukaryota; kingdom Metazoa; phylum Arthropoda; class Insecta; order Lepidoptera; family Nymphalidae; genus Mycalesis; species Mycalesis mineus. Next base: position 2,196,263 of record CM067900.1, read on the forward strand.
TAGACTGATATACAGTAGTGCTCCCTCAACCTGTACAGTTTTACTGCCTGTTACTATTTGTATCCCATTTTTTACTTTACTTGTAAACAATCCAAAAGTAATGTATATTTTTTCCTTCTTGCAAAATGTGTTCATTTGGGGCAAGTAGGCTTATTACAAGCACTTTTTAAACGTCAAATTGGAATATTTGTAGTGACTCTACCACCGGCTCGGAAGGCAGACCCTGTTGAGAAGAGCCGGCAAGAAACTCAATAGTTGCTCTTTTTATAATATTATCAATTTTACAATATTAAGTGTGTTGTTACATAAAGTTATTTATTTCACTTCCTGTGTGAAGTTGAAAGCCGATTCAATTGCCTTTGAACATCTTTGTCATTTGAAAATTCATCGATAGTATAATAACCCTGACTCAGTAAGATAAGTAACAGTAAGTCAAGATATACGATTGCTCGTTTGACTGCTAAAAATACAATAAAATACACTTACCGTTGCGTGTGTGTCGTTGATTTCCGTTCCCACTAAATAGTGCTTGTAGTCCAGGATGCTTTTGTGTCCAATCTTGAGTATAGCTGGGAACATTGACAATGTTTAGTTGCAGATTCAAAAGACAAGAACATATTCTTGATCGGGAAAGTGGGCTTTGGGAATTTAAGGTGGCAATATTTTTTATCAATCATCACTGTATGTTCTGTTTTTTTCATTTAACTAGTTACCAGTTAGATACAAGGTAAAATTGTCTACTTTAACTACTTGAGGCTTATCTACAGCTATACTTCAAGAAGAGTGGCGCAGTGCAAATGTTGTAGGGCGTGTTGTTAGCGTGCCCTGATGAATTTTGTTGTGTCATTGGCGAAGGTTTTCTATTTTACATCACATTTACTAGCATAGCCATATAGCTTTCTTTTGGGGGAGGGGGATAAGCAATAAACTCACCTTCTGCAACGTTGGGCACGCTAATGAAGTCCACAAACTTGTGCTTCTGTCCTACGAACAGCTGTCGGACGCTGGTCTGGTTGACGTTGTACAGCACCCTGCGCTCCGCCATGTCGTACAGCTGCAGGTCCATGGTAGCAGGCACTCAGAAGTAATACGCAATAAACTCACCTTCTGCAACGTTGGGCACGCTGATGAAGTCCACAAACTTGTGCTTCTGTCCTACGAACAGCTGTCGGACGCTGGTCTGGTTGACGCTGTACAGCACCCTGCGCTCCGCCATGTCGTACAGCTGCAGGTCCATGGTAGCAGGCACTCAGAAGTAATACGCAATAAACTCACCTTCTGCAACGTTGGGCACGCTGATGAAGTCCACAAACTTGTGCTTCTGTCCTACGAACAGCTGTCGGACGCTGGTCTGGTTGACGCTGTACAGCACCCTGCGCTTCGCCATGTCGTACAGCTGCAGGTCCATGGTAGCAGGCACTCAGAAGTAATACGCAATAAACTCACCTTCTGCAACGTTGGGCACGCTGATGAAGTCCACAAACTTGTGCTTCTGTCCTACGAACAGCTGTCGGACGCTGGTCTGGTTGACGCTGTACAGCACCCTGCGCTCCGCCATGTCGTACAGCTGCAGGTCCATGGTAGCAGGCACTCAGAAGTAATACGCAATAAACTCACCTTCTGCAACGTTGGGCACGCTAATGAAGTCCACAAACTTGTGCTTCTGTCCTACGAACAGCTGTCGGACGCTGGTCTGGTTGACGTTGTACAGCACCCTGCGCTCCGCCATGTCGTACAGCTGCAGGTCCATGGTAGCAGGCACTCAGAAGTAATACGCAATAAACTCACCTTCTGCAACGTTGGGCACGCTGATGAAGTCCACAAACTTGTGCTTCTGTCCTACGAACAGCTGTCGGACGCTGGTCTGGTTGACGCTGTACAGCACCCTGCGCTCCGCCATGTCGTACAGCTGCAGGTCCATGGTAGCAGGCACTCAGAAGTAATACGCAATAAACTCACCTTCTGCAACGTTGGGCACGCTGATGAAGTCCACAAACTTGTGCTTCTGTCCTACGAACAGCTGTCGGACGCTGGTCTGGTTGACGCTGTACAGCACCCTGCGCTCCGCCATGTCGTACAGCTGCAGGTCCATGGTAGCAGGCACTCAGAAGTAATACGCAATAAACTCACCTTCTGCAACGTTGGGCACGCTGATGAAGTCCACAAACTTGTGCTTCTGTCCTACGAACAGCTGTCGGACGCTGGTCTGGTTGACGCTGTACAGCACCCTGCGCTCCGCCATGTCGTACAGCTGCAGGTCCATGGTAGCAGGCACTCAGAAGTAATACGCAATAAACTCACCTTCTGCAACGTTGGGCACGCTGATGAAGTCCACAAACTTGTGCTTCTGTCCTACGAACAGCTGTCGGACGCTGGTCTGGTTGACGCTGTACAGCACCCTGCGCTCCGCCATGTCGTACAGCTGCAGGTCCATGGTAGCAGGCACTCAGAAGTAATACGCAATAAACTCACCTTCTGCAACGTTGGGCACGCTGATGAAGTCCACAAACTTGTGCTTCTGTCCTACGAACAGCTGTCGGACGCTGGTCTGGTTGACGCTGTACAGCGCCCTGCGCTCCGCCATGTCGTACAGCTGCAGGTCCATGGCGGTGGGCGGGTTGCCGTTGCTGGAGGCGATATGCGCGCCGTTGGACAGGTATGCCAGCGAGCAGATCAGTAATATCGGTAATATTACTTGCTGAAATATGATTTATTTTGTTGTTGTAACTTAATGACCTGGCGCAGTGGTGTGCGCAGGATTTATAAGAAGAACGTCCTGGAATAATAGGGGTTTTTTTTTTAATTGGCTAACGAAAACGACGTACCACTAAGTTATTTCGCGTCCCGGTAAGATGTAAGATGTGTGGAAACCGAAGGGAGGTTCATACGTGTGGATTTTTTATCCTTATTCGTATCTTTCTGGTGAATAAAAAAATATTAAAAAATTGTGGGTCTAAGCTCTAAGGCAGTAACTTGACGCAGTGGTGGACCACAAAAAGTAGGCTGATAATTATAAATTTATAACGATCATTAAATTGCAGAAACGGAATGTGCAGTGGCACGAGGGCATTGTAAAGTTGTTTTTAACCGACGAAAAAAAACGGAGGAGGTTCTCAATTCGACACGTATATTATTTTTTTTTATGTATGACCCATTACTTTTTACAGAGTTGTCCGATTTTGATAATTCTTTTTTTATTAGAAAGAGCATACTTCCAAGGTGATCCAATTGTCATCATGTTAGTATCTGATAATGATATCCTGGGAAAATTGAAGGAACTCTTCAAATTTTAAAGGCACACTTTTGGTTATATTGTAAGTTTCGGTAGCTTATTGGCTACTAGTGCCGTATAATATACTATGAGAGTATAGTACGAGTACGTTACGCGGCGATAAATCACTAAAAAGTAAGAAATAAAAATTTTTAACAAAAAATAGAACTGACTCAAAATGCACTAAAAAGTAAAAAATAACTGTGACATTTAGTTGCTTTAATTTACTTAAGCATATCTAGGAGTCGGAGGTGTAAAAAAATTATTAGAATGTTCTTATATTGTTTATGATTTTTATCAAAACAATAATTATTCAGTGAATATCCCATATGAGAACTTCCACTTTTCACTTACCAGCAGAAGGAACGATATCTTCTTGGACCACAGGAACTTGAACTGTCGTATAATCAGCATCAACAGCTGGTGAGCGTACAGCCGTATGCCGGACAACTTCTTGAACGTTGGCTCTGTAAACATTTCATCATCAGCATCATTATCATACTTTTTTACTTTTGTACATTGGTTAATAATTGTAGATGCGGAGCAAACTGAAAATCAGCGCTGTGCATTCCTACCAATGCACAGCACAAGGCTGAGTTTGCGGCTAGTTGCCAAATTGTTAGTTTAGGTTGAAGTCATAACTGATTTATATAATAATTAATAGATAGAGATATATATTTATATATGTATAATTTTTTGTTTCTAGCAATAAGAATGGCAATAAAGACCTTTACTATTACTATTACATTATCAGCCTATTGACGGCTCACAGTGCCAGGCCTCCCTCCTTATAGGAGGGGATGTAAATATTTAATTATGTAATGAATATTTATTTCTATTTTATTTAATACCCGAATATTCGTACAAAGCAACTTTAAATAAGTTATGTCAACTTATTATGACAGATTTCTATTTCAAACTGTCAGAATAAGTTCGCATGAGACGTGCTTAAATTTGATGATTAGTGTTTGAGTATTCAAGCTTAAGTGTCATCATTCTTTCTCAGATCTCATCGTTCTTTCTGTCTGGTATATTGCGCTATCTTTTAAGGGTCATTTTAGACCTGAAGAAAAAATTGTTGGAGATATGCATATTCCTACTTATTTGCATATGCATGCGCTCCATGCGAAGTTTGTATGTATATAATATAGCGAATGATAGAATGGTGATAAATAACAATATTCGCGATGGGAAGAAACGGTGATATACAGACAGTAGCAGGTAAATTTATTTATTTTTGGTAAAATAAAAGTAATTTATGGAACAGTAACGCACCGCTAGCTTCTCCGTCGATGTCGTCTTCTTCAAAGGTAGTTGTGACGTCACTGCACAGCCTGTATACAATATGAAATATGAGTATGAACTATATCTTGTAAAAATTGTTTTTTAAACAAAATTATATTATTATTCTTTACACTAATTACTTTAAGCAATAGAAAGTGGAAGGTTTAGTATATAAATTGTCAAGGTTATGAAGAATTTGGTTGAAATATAATTCTTCAGATGATCTTTTTTCAAAAACGTTGTCTAATCCCTTTGAGACATAACAAAACAATGTATGGAAGGATTGTTGCTTTTTATTAGGACTACAAAAGTCCACGATGGTATATATCTATCTTTTAAGGATAACTTGCTATACTCGTTCTTTCTTTGTATAAAAACGTAATTGAGGGTATATATTTTTTTGTTGTTCATTCAATAACGCATAATACTATATTCCTCGCGAGCAAAGTCGCGAGCATCTGCTAGTAATGAATAAAAAAACACTTACTTCAAAAATACCTCTTCCAATGTCGATATTCCTACTCCAATAGAGTCTATGCCAAGTTCGGACCTCTGAGCCTCCAATGTGTTGAAGAGTTTGGGGAACTTGTCACTGCTCTTGGACGGGAGATTGTAAGAGATGGAGTTGAGGGATCTCTCCTTGACGGTGGCTTCGGGCACTTGGGCGACGATGGCTGCAGTTATGGCTGGCTCGTTGGGCAAGCCAGTTGTGGTGAACGATAGGCGGTAGCCCGTGCCTGGATAATAATCAATTATTAATATAAAATATTAACAAATATCTAACTTTATAAAATTTAGATGAGTTTATTAAGGGTCTATAATTACACAATTCAAACATTAATGTATTTAATATTAGTATGGTGAGGCCCGCCTTAGCGGATGCACTTCGACCCTTTTGGATCTATTGTACTCGCCCCGCAATGTAAGTTGATGTCGGAAGGGATTTTGCTTGAGTTAGAGGTACAGGTAAGAAACCATAAGAGCGGTAATTAATATTTTTATTTAGTCTACTTTTATTTAGTTTAGTCCTTGTCAGCCCATACTTAAAACTTTATAAAACTAAACTACTTTTTTTTCTTTGGCCGGCACTTTCAAATTTTGGTATTTTTTGTATAGGCCGTGAATGATGTCCTTTAAAAAACATCTGTACCGTGCCTTACAGGTGAAGACAACCGTTTTATACATTTTTATGAAATTATTGAACTTATCAGTGTCAGTGACGTTCGGTGATCCGACATGAATCTTTAGCTGAGAATATTTTGTTTAATGCGGTACTTTAAAAGGGACGACAAAACTGAATCTAAAATTTATTTATTTATTTATTATTTAAAGTTTACATCATTCTTCTTCTTATATGTATTAGCATTAGAAACCATTTAGGTTTGAGAAATATGCTAACAAATAGTAGTATCTATACAAAAGCCAAACTCGATTGAGAACGCTTGTCAACAAACAAATACAACAACAATGGTAGAAAACGCAACACATTTTGTACCTAATAAATTTAAAATTATGTTTTGTTATTTAAAAAAAAAAATATTTAAAAGATATTAAATATATTAATTAGTTTTAAGCTTACTAATTTAATTTACTGTCGTGAATTCGCCATTAACTAGTTAATTTTAAAAAATAGGTGTAAAATGACTAATGATTTCTACCTTCATATTAAATTTGTTTGTTCACAACATTGACATATTAATACTATGGACTTCGGGTCTAATGCAAAATTTACGTCAAAAGTGTCCCAAGATATTTTATACACACTAGGATGTATTTATGTTTTTATAAACAAAATAACATTGTAATGTATGTCTTATCGTATTGTTATACAGTCTAATTTGCAACGGTCTAATTGCATGCAGTAAGTAATCAGCTTCGATTGACGGTTACCATGGCAACCTTTTTTTGACATGACAGCTTCTCGTGAAAATAGGACAACATAAATGGTGTGGAGTCGGTAGCTTTCAAATTTTTTTGGCATCTTATATTTATATGTTATATTTACAGCAAATTCTAATTTATATTTACATATCCCTCCTCTATATGCTGGCATAAATCTTGTACCAAATAATAATTGTTGTAATTATCTTGTATAAAATAATAATTACTTATAATAATAATTAATTACAAACCAAATCCACTAATGTACAAAATTATATGCCACTCGACATAGTTCTTTACTTTGAAATTTTAAGTTCTCGATATTTTCCTCTTTTTAATTAAACTGAAAATATATTTTTTACTTCAATGACGTTAGATCACTTTTATAAATAACTGTTCCTAATTTCATGTAGATAATTCTTATAGTTATCAAATTAATATACCATTATGGTAAAAGTTATTTGATTAATATTCATAACATAAAAAATAAAAGTTGACATAAAAATAAAAATTTTCGAATTGAAAATAATCAAATTATTTTCATTCAAAAATTAAGTAATTAAATAATTCAAATGTTAAACAACAAAATAACTCTATGCAGTCGTTGTTCTAAAACATTCTATTGCTCACGGCAGATCCGAACTAAATGTGGTTAATTAGATAAACATATTGCACTCCTTCTATCCTATACGCGGGTAGCGTATGGGAAAAGGACAGATAGATACTTTTGTTCATTTTGGTTGGTTATGCAATTCGTTTCTATAGTTTATTAAAATTTTAATAAAATAGCCTGTTTCTAAGCAAAATAATACTTTAAAATCATCAGTAAATATTTACTTACTGAAAATATGGTACACCGTCTTCTTTTCTCATCTTACTCGGGTAGTTCTTACAAGTTTTTTATAACACATTACGGCATTATTGACGTGTATTCTGTCAGTCAGCTAATATGAGACTGAATTGCGATTGGATCTCATTTCGCGTTTTGGCTTACTTTTGGTTCGGACACTTTTTATCGCTGACCCGAAGTCCATAGTATTAATATGTCAATGGTTCACAAGCATTCTCAATCGAGTTTGGCTTTAGTATAGGCATTCTAAAAGGGCAGTTGTCAGCAGAAAAAAGCTAAAATAATTAAATAAACTAAATAATAATTAATAGAAACATTTTAAGTCACATTAGATGTGACTTAAAAAGTGAGTCTTTAGTTTTCTTTTGATGTTGCGAGGGTTAATATAGGTAAGCATTCGTGCGCTCGCCGTACCTATTGGGCGCTCGCGTAATGCACAACCGATTCTGAGTGGCCCGCGTAAATACAGAGTGTTGTACTTTTTTCCAATATATATCATTAAAAAAGTTTTCTTTTAAAATCAAATATTTGACTTGTAGCTGTACGGGTAAAATTTTACTCTCTTTAAAAAGTTCAGTATCTGAATAGGCACATTGTTTTTTGTTAAGTATTAGTTTTAATATTCTTTTTTGCAATTTAAATATTTCTTTCAGTACATAACTAGTTAAACTATAATGGATATAAGATTGCGCTAGGGAATTACACAGCAATAATTTTATTTTAAAGGGGATACGGTTCCATAATATCGATATATTAGCTAAAAATTGTCTAAGCTTATTGCAGACGTGTTCAATATGAATATTCCAATTATATTAAAATCACAGCAGGTGTTGGTGTAGGCAGTGGCGTGTTTTTATAAAGCGCATGGAACTGAACTGATACGGAAGTGTCGGCACTGGTGTGAACGGATAAGCCTTAACAGCGCATGTTTCCTTCATTTTTAATTGCTATCACTCTTAAATTATTGTAGAAGGCCACTGTCTCACGGATAGTGTTCGAATTTGTTCATAGTAGGGGTCACTCTAAAACGAGTGCTAAAGGACGTCTCAAAGTAAGTCACCCAGTGCTCGCTTGAGGTGCATGGTGGTGGCGTGGCAGCGCAGCTTGCCGCCGTGCAGCGCCGCCACGCGGTCGCCGAGCGCCTCCGCCTCCTCCATGAAGTGCGTGCTGATCAGCACCGTGCGCGACCCGCGGAGCTAAAGGACGTCTCAAAGTAAGTCACCCAGTGCTCGCTTGAGGTGCATGGTGGTGGCGTGGCAGCGCAGCTTGCCGCCGTGCAGCGCCGCCACGCGGTCGCCGAGCGCCTCCGCCTCCTCCATGAAGTGCGTGCTGATCAGCACCGTGCGCGACCCGCGGAGCGACTGCGAACAACGAACAATAACTATAGACCGACATAGTTGTGTATTGGCTGCGCAAAATTATCCTCGACTGCCTCGTTGGTCTAGTGGTTAGCGTAGCTGGCTTCGATCACGAGGTCCTGGGTTCGAATCCTGGGTGGGGTTACGGAATAATTATGAGTTTTTCATTCTTCTACGAAATTCTGAGTACATTCCAAGTCCGGAGTCGGGATGATGGTGGTGATACACCCCCGTGCCTCGGAGAGCACGTTAAGCCGTTGGTCCCGGTCACTGTTATCAACTGATTGTTAATAAATGAAACATTATCACCCTAAGCCCGCCAACCCGCATTGGAGCAGCGTGGTGGGTGTACGCTCCATATCCCCTCTCCTACGAGGGCGGTCTGACCCTGTAGGGGGCCGTATATAGGCTGATAACGAAAGATTATCCTCACCAACAGCAAGTCCCACAGCTCCCGCCTCGTCTCCACGTCCAAGCCCGACGTGGGCTCGTCGAGCACCAGCACCTTGGCCTCTCCGGCCAGCGCGCACGCCAGCTGCAGGCGCCGCTTCATGCCGCCCGACAGCTGCGAGCTGTAGTTCGACAGCTTGTCGCCGAGACCCAGCCTTTTCAAGAGGGCCGTTGAGGATGTCTGGGCTTCAGAGTACGGTGTGCCTTTTAGCTGTGGGCAAAATTGTATGTTATACGCACTCGCGAGTTTTGGGTTCCTTTCTCACGTTCCTAACTATCTTTGTACCAAACTTCATTTAAATTAGTTCAGTAGTTTAGGCATATTTATACTATCAGTATAGATTGATTGTATTCATGAGAAGGTTTAGAGTCACTCAACGGGCGATAAAGCGAACTATGCTGAGTATATCGGTGTGGTCGAATCATTACATTAATAAATAAATAAAAAAATAAAAATAAAAAAGCCTTTTATTTCTTCTTACAGTGTTTACAACAATTTACAAATTTATAACTAACCTAAATATTAAAAAACTAAATTTAATTGTGTTTAGTATTGTATGTATTTTTTATTATTATTTATTTAAAAAGAAGAACCCTTTACGGTGAAGGCCTCCTCCAGGTTTTGCCATTGTGGTCGATCTTTGGCTTTCTGTAACCAATTTTGGCCTGCGAATTGCGTAATGTCGTCAGCCCACCTATAACGCGGCCTGCCTCTGCCTCGAGTTCCTTTTGGTCCCGGCCATTTTGTTATTCTGACAGTCCAGCGGTTATCCGTGAGTCGAGCGACGTGTCCAGCCCATTTCCATTTCGATTTAAGTGCGAATGTAATGACGTCAATTATTTTAGTTTGGTGTCTGATGATGGAGTGGCGAATTTTGTGTATTTTTTTGGTATTTGTTATGCTTCGTTCCATAGCTCTTTGGCAAGATCTTATCATTGTTTTTGCTTTCTTAGTAAACTTCCAGGTTTGACAGCCGTATGTAAGGGTGGGTAGAATACAAGTATTCATTATTTTACTTTTTAGCTTCATGTGCATTTTGCTTTTCAACACTTCTTTCATACTCCAAAATTTGTTCCATGCAAACTTAACTCTTCTTTCTATTTCTTCTTCGTTGTTGCAGTTTTGGAAGGATATTTGTTTACCCAAATAGATGTACTTCTTTACGAATTCAAGTCGTGTGTTTTCTACCGTTATTGGAGTCTCTGTATGATTAGTCATTAATTTCGATTTATTGAAATTAATTTCCAAGCCTGCCTTTCTGCTTGCTTCACTCAAGGAGTTCAGCATGAGCTTCATTTGTGCGCTATTTTCTGAAAATAAAACTATATCGTCGGCGAACCTCAAGTGGCTCAAGTACTTTCCCTGTATGTATATTCCAAGATTATTCCATTTTAGAGTACTTAGAACCGACTCTAGCACGGCAATGAAAATTTTTGGAGATAGCGGGTCGCCTTGTTTTACACCGCGCTTAATAGAAAATGATGGGCCAATTGACTCTAGCTGAATCTTGCCTGTACTGTTTTCGTAAATATATTTTAGTATTTTTATGTATTCTTGATTTATATTTAGGTTCTGTAGAGTTTTCCATATTGCCTGGTATGTTAAGCTATCGAAGGCTTTTTTATAATCAATAAAGCCCACGTAGAGTGGCTTCTGGTATTCTTGGAATTTTTCGATCAACGTTTCGACCACATGAATATTGTCTATAGTCGAGAAACCGGATCTAAAACCGGCTTGTTCTATAGGTTGATTGGACTCTATTCGATCTTTTATCCTTTTCTCTATGAGAGATGCGAAGAGCTTGTACAGACATGATAACATACTTATTGGGCGGTAGTTAGAAATGTTATGAGGATTTCCTTTTTTGTACAGCAGTATTATGGTAGATTCTGTCCACTGCCTGGGTGCGATGCTTTTATCCAGAATTTCGTTAAATAGTGTTGTTAAAGGGCTTGCTAGACTCATACATGCTGTTTTTATTGCTTCGTTAGAAACCCTGTCGTAGCCGGGGCTTTTATCATTTTTCAGCTTCTTTATTGCGTTTATTATTTCAGTTGTGTCGAAGGGGAAGAATTCGGTAGGGAAAGTTGACTCTACATTACACACTATGTTACTCATGTGAATACTATCTGTATGGTTTTCACTATATAGTTCTCTATAAAAATGTGTCGCTAATTTAAGTATGTCCTTTCTGTTATTGACCATATTGGTAGAGTCTTGTAAGCTAGTTATCCAACTTTTATGAGTCCTGAGTTCTTTGTAGGCCTTTTTTATGCTACTATTTCTCGCTAGATGTTTTTCTATTACTGTCTGTCTATGTTCTTCATAGTCCGTTTTCAGATATTTGCTAGTAAGTTTATATAGTGCTCTTAACTCATTTCTTGTAGCTCTACTTTTTGGTTTGGTTCTCTGGAGCTCGTATTTCCTTTTCATTAAATTCAGTGTCCGGTCTTTTATTATTTCATTTTTTGAATTGTTTGTTGGTGTGTACGCGTGCTTTTGGCTCTTCGTAATAGCGTCGATTAGTTTGTCGTATAGTGTTTGGACAGTGTTTACATTAAATGGCATTAAATTATTGATAGAGGTGCTTAGATGTTTAACGTATTTTGTTACTTCATCTTCTCGTAGTAATAAACTTTTAGGTTGACTGCCATAATTTTTCCTAGATTTCATTGGTGTTTTGAGATGTAGAGTTGCTCTAACTAGTCTATGGTCTGTCGAAAACTGTAGGTCAATTACTTCAATGTTAGTGATATTATTTTTACGGTTTGTTAGAACGAAATCGATTTCGTTTTTTGTAGAGCCATCTGGCGATCGCCAGGTCCATTTGAGTTTCTCTTTCTTCTTAAAGAAAGTGTTTAAAATGGGTAGATTGTTTTCGTATGCGAACTCTAGTAATTTATCTCCTCTGTGGTTTCTAGTGCCGTATCCATATTTACCAATAATTAAGTTTTCACCTGACTTGGCTTGGCCTATTTTGGCGTTAAAGTCGCCCATGACTATTATATTTTGATTGGACATAGAGAATGCAGTATTTAAAGTTTTATAAAATTCACTTATGTCTTCGTCAGGCGCAGCTTCGGTTGGTGCATAAACTTGTATAATAGATAGCTTAAATTTATCAAATGAAAGGTCCAAGACTGCCACTCTTTCAGATAATCCGTTAAAATGTACTATATTTTCTTTTAGGTATTTTTTGACAATGAAGCCGACTCCATGAAGTCCAGGTGTTTGTCCAATGTAGTACAGTATAAAATTATCGTATTGCTCAATTAAATTTCCAAAACGTTTTGTCTCAGAAAGACCAATTATATCATATTTAATTTTCTCGATAGCTCTATCTAATTCTAGTAGGCGCTCGTGGGAAGAAAGGCTGCGTACGTTGTATGTGGCAATGTAGAGACAGTTATGTCTTGTTATTGTTTTGTGTTTGTTTGTAGTGAACTGGTTACCAGGAGGGTTTTGGTCTACGTCTCCCACGATGACCAGTCGGCTTGGGAGCGAATTATTTTTGTCTTGTTCTTGAGTTTTTGGTATTGTTTTTGATATCTGGAGGGGGCCATCTGAGTTTCATGCAGTGTCAGGTCGTACCATGTATGAAGTTATGGGTTTGTTGTTTGTTCTGTATTTTTTGTGTGATTGCTTTTTTTGTGTGCTTGCATCACTTGGGGTTTTTGGGTATTCTGGGGATTCCGACAACAGTCTTTTGTTACTGGTTTCTTTTTTGTCCTTGACGATTAGCTTGTCGTATTTTATGTATGCTATATGTCCTTTTTCAAGTTCTCTTTTCTGTTGGAGTTTTAAATCTTTTCGTATTTCAAGAACTTTTTTCGGGAATTCTTCTTGAAGACGAATATTTGAACCTTCTAGAAACTTTTTATTTTTTAGTAATTGTATTTTTCTACCCAGTGTTGTTAGCCCGACCGAGACAGGTCTCGGTTTCTTATCCATTCTTCCAAATCGTTTTACGAACTGTATCTCAGAAGCATCGATTTTTGTTTTTAACTGTGTATTTATTATATCTAATATTTTTTCTTGAGTTTGGAAGTAAGACTCACTCTTGTTGTTTTCCTCCACCCCGAAAAATACTAAATTTCTTTGTACGTTCTGTTTTTCTATGGCACTTATTCTTTTCTCTTGATTTTCTAGCTCAAATTGTAGGTATTCTAAGTCCTTATAAAGTCCCTCAAATTTTTTATTCATGTATGAAGTAATTTGGGAAGTTATTGTTTCTTCCGAGGAGGTGATGCGCGTCTCGATTGAATTAAGTTTGCGGCTAAACTCGCCTTTCATTTCTTTGAACAACTGGTGTAGTTCTTCCATTGTTGTGCCACCACCACAACACGAATAGTTTGTTTACAACCTGCTGGCGCCCTCTCTCGTGAGCACGCAGCACTGCACGGCTGTCTAAGAAGGCCGAACTTGTCCCAGACAACTACTCGACACTAGATGGCGTTGGTGTATGGCGTATGACTTGCAAATTTTGATATTAAATCATCGATTTCCTTTTGATCAAGAAATAAGCACAGATCCACTCTTCACTGGTAAACTTATTCTTCACGAAGATAATCGGCGGTTTTTTAATTGTAGTCAATTCTTTTTCTCAAGCAAACAACGTCGAATAATCTTTCGTGTAGTGACGGTTTTTGTTTCACCTTATTTGAGTTTCACTTTTGTTTTTGACTCTGCCCACAATATATTGTTTGAGTTGGACCAATAACTGCACTTTCCACTAACTTTCACTGCGTTTTTCGGAGTTAAAGTATTTTTAAATCACTTTGTTTACGGAGCTAGTTGTAGTCACTTTAACAGAGGCGCCCTCTCTCATCATTACATTGTATAAAACAAAGTCGCTTTTTTATGTGTGCCCGGATGTATGCTTTGATCTTTAAAACTATGCAACCGATTTTCATGCGGTTTTTTCATCAGATAGTGATTCAACAGGAAGATTTGTGTATAGTACATGCATAATATAGTAGAAAAACACTGATAATTTTAGAGGTTTCTGAGTGCCGAGTGTGAGTTTTCACCAAAACAAATCGAAAACTTCACATTCGCGTTAAGGGCATATTTATATGGAACTGAAGCAGCGCCCCTGGCGGAAGTGAGAGAAAACTCAACACTGACACTCGCCCATTTGAGTTTTCTCTCACTTCCGCCAGGGGCGCTGCTTCAGTTCCATATAAATATGCCCTTAACGCGAATGTGAAGTTTTCGATTTGTTTTGGTGAAAACTCACACTCGGCACTCTGATGTGATTTCGTGAATTAACGCATTTTTTGCGCTTACATTGCAAACACTGGCTAAACCTTACGAGATATATCAAAATAATGTACTACAGTATTGCACACCTTAAAAAGGTCAACGAAAAAGTCCGCGATGGTATAAGTCTATCTCTTAGGGATAACACACAATAACCATTTTTTATCTTTTACTTTCAGCCAAAATTACTGGTTTATTTACGAAGTGATTTTAAGCAATACTGCATTAATCCTTATCGAATTAAGTATCGTCAATACTTTGTGCATTCAATATTGATCACTATTGCCTTTTATAGCATGTAATTTAAGTGAATACTTTCCCAGACATATAAGATTCAAAATGCAGGGATATAGCGAGCGGCTGGGTGTCGCGCAGGGCGTGCTTTTTTCATATAATTTAGTACTAGCATTGCAGCCGTGCGAAGCCGGGGCGGATCGCTAGTAGTAAACAAAAGCTTCTCACCATGGTAAAGAACATGACGTGCTGCAGCACGGTGAGGTCGGGGAAGAACAGGTTGTGCTGCGGACACAGGCCCAGCAGCTTGCGCATTGCATCGCGCTGCGTCACCGACTCCATGCCCTCGACGTACACGTTGCCCGCGCTCGCGCCGAACATACCTGCGGGAACATTCATCATTGTCATATCACATTATAGCTGGTTGGAGGCTACGGCCACGGCTAGGTACCATCCTATCGACAAAGACGTACCGCCAAGTGATTTAGAGTTCCCGCACTATGTGTACAAACTAATAGGGGTGTGAATGTCATCCTACTCTTACAAATTAGCCCGCTTCCATCTTAGATTGCATCATCACTTAGCATCAGATGTGATTGCAGTCAAGGGCTAGCTAGTAATGAATGAAAAAAAATCATCGTCACCATAATTTCAAATGCTAAAAGAATTAGATAAATACTCCAGTCATTCAGAAATATGCTTAATAAGTTTTCCGGCTGTTTTGAAAATAGATAATAATTTTATAAATTTTCATATGAATTTCTTAATTTATACGTTAGACTCCATATTATAACGTTCGTAATCCTCGTTATGTCGAGTATTAATAACAAATCTCACCTGTGATTATGGACATAAGGGTGGTCTTCCCGGCTCCGTTGTGTCCCAGCAACACGGTGATCTCGCCCTTGTACACGTCCAGAGACACGTTGTCCAGTGCCCTTTGCTTACCGAATACCTAACAACAAAAGTTATGCTATAACCAAATTTTCAATTCCGTGGAATTTTGACGTTAGCCTTCAGTTTCTCTATGTTTCCATAGATAAAGCAGTCCCTATAAAAAAAGATATTAAATGCAAAGTAAACACAAATTATCCATTGGATTCTAATAATTTTGCACTGATTTTAAGTTTATATTTAATAAATAATATAATATTTATTGAAGTCATAAATATAGATGAAATCTTTTATCATCTTACATTGATTTTTTATTTGATTCTATGAAAGAATCGTACACAAAAAGGTGTGACATCAGAAACCTCTAAAGTAGCATACGTCAAAATTCCACTGAACTAAAAATTCTAATATAATTAAGAAAATGACATTTGTAATTATTCTACAGTACACGAGTCAGACATTAGTATAATTCGCACAGTACCTTGGACACGTTGTCGATCTTGATGCCGATCTCAGCGTTTTTGGGCGCGGGCTCGAAGTACTGCGCGTCGCTCACGTTCACCTCCTCCATCTCTTCCGCCTTGTCGTCAGGCTGCACGCGCGACGAGCTCCAGTATTGGCGCTGAAAACAACCCTTCATCATCATCATCATCATCATCATTCTAATAAAATTTTAAAAAATCAAAATCCTTTATTTCAAGTATAACTAGCGGCATGTAAGTCTAGCGCTGAACGTAACGTAGAAGGGATGGCTGCGCATCGGTACCGTCGCGTACGCAATACAATATTTACTTTAATTACCTAATTAACCCCTGGGCGCCTGACAGTTGACAACTGCTGTCAGTGTCAGTTACGGGCGTAGTGCCCTCCCGCTCGCGCGCTGTTTTCTATTTCGGTCTGATACGTTACTCTACAAAAAATTAATAAATAATCTTCTTTTAAGCCATATTTTGCCATTCTGTAAAATGTAATGACTTGATTGATATATTTCCTAACTTTTTTCTATCAAAATGTTGATATAATCAAAGCTTTATATATTTATTTTACGGGTACAACATTTTGCAACTATGTTGTGCGTTGGATTACGAAAAATAAATGAAAATACAAACAAAGTCTAAAGAACTGGTGTCTATGCTATCTATTTATTGTAAATAACATAACAAAAACAATTGGTATGATCACCATAAAAACACTTGAAACACGATCCACCCGACACTTCGAAATATAAAAACAGCTAGGGATGTGTTCTTTTACTTTTGGTAATTTTATCGACAGTTATCCTTTTTGTAAGGTATTATTATATAATGTAAATAAAAATAAAATGATTCTAATTTTTATTAATTTTTACTTTTAACTACCTAAAGTATTTTCGAAATGTTAGTGTAGAACTCATTTCTCTTGTTATTTAATTTTACATTTTTTTAATACACCGTCATGACGGAGCAGGTCTTCGTCGGCGCTAATCTCAGCCTCATCGTCATAAATGAGGATGAGGATATCGGCCGGCGGGTTTTTGTCCTCTCGCCAGTTTTCTGCCATACTGTAAAATAAATAAATGAAAAGTTATTGTCATCATGTGAGCACGCGGATCTTTTGATTTTTTTTTGTTAAAAAAACTCAAAACATGAATTTTCAAGTAGCTTGTATTTGCTTTTTATAATTAATTTATACAAAATACAAATATAAATTGAACCAAATTTATCGACATCTTTTACACACGGCGATGTATCGATACATCATTATGTCTTACTTTACAAACAAACGGATTCTTATTGGTTACCGGTAAACCGTCCTTAGCGCTTCACAAATAAAGACCAAAATAGCTCGTTTTACCAATACCAAACGAAACTGTTTTGTTTGGTATTGACAGACCAAAACGGTCGCTTTGAACTCAAGAAACGTCAAATTTTAGTTGCACAATAATAAATAATTTTCTAATATTTTACAATAATATGTTAGTAAATACTTATGTAAACTACTTCCAAGTAAATTTTATACATTTTTAGTAATATTTACTATCATTCACATGCGCAAATAAGTCGTAATTCGGGAAGATACGTATCAGATGTTTTCATGATTTATTTAAAATTTTCGATGTATTTCTTAAAACAAATAACGTGAAAACAATCACTGTATGCAAAATAATGAGTTTTGTAATAAAAATTGTACTTACATTCAATAAATTTGCACAAATCACGAAAAAACACTCTTATAATTTCACTTTCGAGCACTGTCCAATAAGATTAAAAATAAACACAAAATAATACCAATTTCAATGTCAATGTCTTGGAAATTTATCACAGAATATGAAACAATTCTTTTTTTAAACTAAAACTTAGTTTTTAGCGCCTAATAAAATTAAACCTTCGTTGAGGCCCGCGGCAGCCCGCGGCTACCTGGGTAGCGACGGAGCTATAATGACAGCTGTCATTATTTGCCTGACGGTTGCCAGGGGACCCCTCGGGGCTGTGAGACTTTAATAGCCAAATCATGTTACAACATCGTTTTAATCTGTGTGCATGTGTGTGTGTGTGCACGTTACGTCCGTGTTTGTGCTTATATATGTTATAGTTTATAGTTCTAATTTCCAAAGATTTCGTATTACTTAAGACATAATTATATAGTATAGATAGTTACCATGAATGAATAAATAAATTTTGAAAAGCTTACGGGGAGTAGAAAAATAAAACATTATTATATTCTCAATTTTTATTTTAGATATAAGACTAGTCTAATCTGAATCAGGCAATAGTAACACGCCTGGCGTCGCAAAACGGTATTTCTTCTAGTTATATTATTTAAATTCATAAACAAACTTAAGAAAACAACAAAATATATAATTATATTTAACAAACCAACTGAAAATTAACAATAATAACAATGCGTGAGCGTATAATTTATGTATAAAATAACAATGCAACTCAGAGCGAGACTGTACACTGGATGTCCGCGGTGCGTCGTTTCGGTGCGGGGGACGGAATGCGACTGGGGAGCCACTCACCGGTACGCACGCCCGCCCTTCATTCCTCAAGCTCCCCCATGATACCTAAATTTTTACTTCTGCGCAATAACGGTCAGCGCTAGAGTTTCGTGCCGCTACTTGTAGGCTTATTATACTTAATAATACTTTTCAAGTTAGACTATTACGCCAGTGCAATTAGCCTTAAAATTAACAAAAGGTACAACAAAAATCGCAGTAGAATGAAACCCATCACAAAATAAGGAGAATATCATAAAAATGAAAGGAATACATACATACAATAATAATAACCCGAAAAATTGACCTTTTCTGAGAAGGTTTACTATGGTAACATATATATATATTTTTTACCATCAAAAAGTAGAGATTTCAGCGAACAGAAAACACACCAATTTTTTGTAAAAAAAATGATTTTGACGGCCAATTTTTCGGTTGAAAATGAGGTTATTTTTTCGATATTCATTCAAAATAGGGTGAAAAAATAAATATTTCAAATCAAATAAATTATAGCGTGTTTGGGACATAAGAAAGCAAGTTTTCACCAAATTTTATGAAAATAAAATTTTATTTGTAAAAGATAAAAATAAAAAGCTTGGTTTTGAATTTTTCACACAAATTTTGAGGTTATGTGAAAAAAGTGTAGAAACAAAAGTTTTAGATCTTTTTATTATCTACAACTTTGCCATTCGACTCTTTTCCGAAGGACTTTTAGTTTTGCCGGAAATCGAGAAAAGCCGTTTTTTACCCCTAAACCCTCAATCCCTACCCCTTCCCGACCTCAGATCGCCCGTAATTTATTTTTCCTTTCATTTTTATGATATTCTCCTCCTTTGCCAATGGGTTTCATCCTACTGCGATTTTATTTGGTTTGAAAAATTAAATGCACTGGTCTATATTTGTAGTGATTCTAACACCAGTCCAGAAGGCAGGTCCTGTTAAGAAATTCGGCAAGAAACTCAAAAGTTGCTCTTTTTAAATTGTTCATTTTCACAATATGAAAATTATTTTTTCACTTCTTGCGAGGGGGCTCCTCACTTTGGAGCTCAGACCGCCGGTTGCTTGAGCACTCAAAAGCCCCGCAAGTGGAGGAGCAGATTATCTTTTATAAATTTTTAATAGTGTTTTTATATTTGTATTGTATAACATTGTTGAAATAAATATAATTAAAATAAATAAATTGAAACAAATGATAGAAAATGACTTGTATTGAATGATGAATGAGAATGTGATTTCACATCCCAATGTATCAATCCTGGGCTACTACTGGACATTTTATAGATAGAAACAGGCACGTATAAACACACGAGACTCAAGAAACAAATTTAATTGCAGTTTGATCCTGATATTTTCCTAAGCCCAAGGTGGCCTGGAAGAAACCACTATTAAGCGATAAAGCCGCCTTTTGTACCTCAACTTCCTTCATAATATTTGTTTTCTGTTAGTTTTATTTCACGTCATGTGGTGTAAAAAAGTGTACATAAAATAAAAGTATAAATAAATAAGCTACACCAAACACTAATAACATACCTGACACAAGAAATTCCATGGCAGAGCAGTACCGTAGGGCCCTGGGTTAACCCTTGCGAGGTACCAGGCGAGAGTGAAGAATATGGCGCTCTGCACCACCAGCATTATGAAGCTCAACAACACTGAACCGTTGTTGTCGCTATGGACGTTACCAATGGTTGCCATGTTTACACCGCTCCCTGGTAAAAGTAAACAAAAATTTGCGGCGCTAGCTATAAATGGTCAATTCTAGCAGCGAAATCACCCTTAACACGAATATTAATAAAACCGGCCAAGTGCGAGTCAGACTGGCGCACCAAGGGATCCGTACAAACCTGTAAATATTAAGTTGATTTTGTTACCGCTTAAAGGTTAAGGTTACACGCATGACCATATGAATTTCAATGAATATCTCTACGCGTTCATGACGGAAAAATATTTTTGTTATAATTGATGTAACTAAAAACTTACGATGTTCGCAATATTTCCTTTACCTGTACTATAAGACTTTACTTTGTAACACATTTCAAGATACTCAGCTCACGGAAAGTGAACTCGAGTGTCAAAGATTAGCGGAAATTCGCTTTATAAATAAATGTATCTTTTGGTTGCGTTTCGAAGTTTTATTTTAGAAGTTCTACGTTTAGAAGTTTGAATTTTTCACAGCTCCAAGGGACAGTAGACGACCTCCGTGGCGTAGTGGTATGCGCGGTGGATTAGTAAGACGGAGGTCCTGGGTTCGATTCCCGGCGGGGCAGATTGAGATTTTTCTTAATTTGTCTTGGTCGGGCTGGTGGGAGGCTTTCGCCGTGGCTAGTTACCACCCTACCGACAAAGACGTATCGCCAAGCGATTTAGCGTTCCGGTACGATGTCGTGTAGAAACCGAAAGGGGTGTGGATTTTCGTCCCACTCCTAACAAGTTAGCCTGCTTCCATCATAGACTGCATCATCACTTAACATCAGGTGCGATAGCAGTCAAGTGCCAACGTGTAGTCGATAAAAAAAAAGACTTAGTACTTGATATACATTTTAGTTGGTCCTGAGAAAATGGGTCTTGACAGACAGACAGACAGACCGACAGACAGACGGACGGACAACAAAGTGATCCTATAAGGGTTCCGTGTTTTTTTTAGAGGTACGAAACCCTAAACAATCATTTTCCTCTTGAGGTACTGAATCGAAACATAAAAAAAATTAATATTTTACGTACCATACTGTTCCAAAATGGCCAGCTCGCGCCAGAACCACTGCATAGGCACGTGCGGCAGTAGACCCGTCAAAGGTATCACAGACTGCGGTATCTTGTACGTCGATACCATGCTACTGGCCATGATGGTGACGACATACAGGGTCACTGCTATAGTCACTGTGTATTGAGCTGTAGATAGAACAAACAGATTGCAAGGATAGTTAAAACTAAAAAATAAATAGCAAGGGCCAACTTCTAGTTGATAAAAAATCGAAAACCCAATAATATACCCAATGTCATGTCATGTTATATTATTGAAATCGGTCAGTTTAGGATAAAGGGCTACTTAATAGCGAGACATAAATACATAACATATAACGTCAGGGCGTTTGTGTTACTTTCCTTAAATGCTTAGATTTCAATTTTTGTACCGTTTTTGTAATGCCATCTTTAAAATTTTATAAAATGTCTAGAGTACGTCTCCGGCATTAAAATAATAAACATAAACAAAGAACTGGTATGTGAAAGCGATCCAGTATTATCTCCGTCCTTATCTTTCGTAATCAGAAATCAAAATCGCCAGTTTTTCAAGAATGATTTATTTGTTTCTGTCGTATCAATGTTTCAACTATAGGAAAAATATTTTTTTTTTAATAAATATGTATGAAAATATTTAATTTTTAAAACTACAGTTTTAATTATATTTCATATTTTCATTATATCAAACAGTCATCAATTTTATAGTAGCCTTGATTCTTTTGCCTTCCGTAACATATCTTGGATAAACAAACTTACTCGTAAAAAGCACAAAAATGTTATTATACTCACTGGTCTTAACCAGGTAACTGCCAGCGTACGCCAACGCAACGATGCTGGTGAAATACAAGATCAGCATAGTGAACAGCATTCCAGGGCTCGAGAAACTGATGTACGGGTGGTCGGTGGTGGTCAGCAGCACGGTGCCGACCACGCTGTACGCCAAGCCGGCCGGCAGCACGTTGAGGAAGTGCGATATGTTGAGCAGGTTGCTCGACACGCCCACCATCCTTATCAACTCCTGTGAGATCAAGTGGCTTTTAATAAAATGGTATTTTATTCTCCATGGGAAAAATGTATAAATATAAATGATAGTGTTAGTAACCACATGTGTTACAGTTCATTAAACTATTTTATATTATACTATTTACACATTCCAACTTATCGTATCTCGTGAATATACTCTTCCAGCTAACATTTCACCCGTATCCCATTAAAATTCTATTCGTACTCAACCATATCCCAATTATCCACTCTAACTTTCCTATATCCCATTAATCCATTTCAACTCTCCTGTATCCCATTAATCCACACCAACTCACCCATATCCCAGCATTAATCTCATTAATATGCTCCTCCAATTTACTGGCATCCCATTCATCCACTTCAATTCTCCTGTATCCCATTAATCCACTCCAACTCACCCATATTCCATTAATATGCTATGCTAACTCGAATTCAACCATATCCCATTAATATGCTATGCTAACTCGAATTCAACCATATCCCATTAATATGCTATGCTAACTCGAATTCAACCATATCCCATTAATCCATTTCAACTCTCCTTTATCCCATTAATCCACACCAACTCACCCATATCCCAGCATTAATCCACTCCAACTCACCCATATCCCATTAATATGCTATGCTAACTCGAATTCAGCCATATCCCATTAATATGCTATGCTAACTCGAATTCAACCATATCCCATTAATGCATTTCAACTCTCCTGTATCCCATTAATCCACACCAACTCACCCATATCCCAGCATTAATCCACTCCAACTCACCCATATCCCAGCAATATGCTCTTCCAGCTCACCCATATTCCATTAATATGGTAACTCGAATTCAACCATATCCCATTAAGCCACTCCAACTCACCTGTATCCCGTTAATCCGCTCCTCCAACAGCCTCACCATCAGGAACACAAACACCAGCAGCAGAGACAGATAGCACAGGACGGGCAACTCTTCGCCTATCAATCTTATAATTTCGTTGCCAGTGGTCCCTACGAAGGGAAATTCTTGAACCAGCACCTCCTGTAATTTAAATACTGATGATTAGTCTGATAAAGATATAATAAATGTTTTTCATAAATATGAAAAAAAAAATTTTTTGGAAGTTAAACCTAACCTAACCAAAAATGGCTATGTGGTTAGTTCATACGCGGTAGAAGTGGGTGCGAGGGGTATACCAGCGAAGTCTCTCTACAACCTGCTAAAAGAAGCTCCATATTGGAACGAGTGTCCAAAGCTGCTCTGGTAGGGTCCTTCCGAATTTGGCTGGGCAGGGAGAATAACCTAACAGAGGAGGTAAGTGTTGACGCGCGTCACTAAGGGTACCCTTAAACCTACACCCGTGTCACAAGTCTCCGGCTCTGTTCGGAGTTTTTCTCTCAGCCACGCGATGGACCCGGCACCCGCACGGTGAATCCATGGAATGCTAAGATATTCGTCTCTCTATGTTATTATTGGCCGGTGGGAGACTTTCGTGGCTGGTGGGAGGCTTTCGCCGTGGCTAGTTACCACCCTACCGACAAAGACGTACCGCCAAGCGATTTAGCGTTCCGGTACGATGTCGTGTAGAAGCCGATAGGGGTGTGGATTTTCATCCTACTCCTAACAAGTTAGCCCGCTTCCATCTCAGATTGCATCATCACTTAACATCAGGTGTGATAGCAGTCAAGGGCAAACTTGTAGTCATAAAAAAAACGGTATATGCCTTTTGGTTGAAATTGAATTATAATGGATTTCATTTTTTTCAGTCAATACTAAGATAAGTTACTAAGTGTGTACTAAGTTTTTAAATGTGTTGCTATACTGACAAATGTTGGTACACATAAATATTATTATTTATAATTTAAAATATTATCCTAACAACTAGAAATAAATGTTAGAGTGACAGATTGAATTGATACAAAAATTATCCAAATTCTGGTTACGACCAGTGTCGAGTATGAGTTAGGTTTGTGCCAAAATTCAAATCCTAACTAATATTATAAATGCGAAAGTAACTCTGTCTGTCTGTCTTGCTTTCACTCTACAACTACTGAACCGATTTAAATGAAATTTGGTACACAGTAAGTCTAGAGCCTGAAAAAGGTCATAGGCTATTTTTAATTGCGAAAAAAGGATTGTAAGGGGTTAAAGGGGGGATAAAATTTTGTATGAAAGTATTGTCATTTTGAAAGCTTAAGACCTATTTCTTAGGCAGTTGATTAGATATTAATAAATATGACATTCAAAGCTTAGAAAAATTAGGCTGCCGTAATAACTAATTCCACGCGGACGAAGTCGCGGGCAAAAGCTAGTTAATTAATAATTGTATAAAATAAGCTCCTCCTCACCTGTGGGACTGCTTGTCCCGTCACAAGTTTGATGTAGCTGGCGTCGATTGCCCACTGCAGCTTCATGAACTCATAATACATGGTACCTGAAACAATCCACACATGCAACTAACTTCACTTTAAACTTGATTTTAAGCTTAATTTACACATATGGAAAGTATCTCTAATATGATTGCTTGTAGCACACTGCGCAGCTTACATAGGGTAAAAATAAAAAGGTAAGATCCCACGTGACAATCAATTTAGCTTTCGACGACATCCGTCTTTATCTGTTGCCATTGTAACAACTATTTGCTGGTTTGCGGGTTTTCTAATCGACTGTTAGACATATTAGTATTTGAACGATCTCCATTAAAATATACAAACCACGATCACGATATAGTGGGAACACGCCCTAAAAGGCCGCGCAAACAGTTCTGAATCATAAGCATTCTACGAAACCTTTATAGTTTATATTAACCAGAACCCACGTTGCCTGTTGTCTGTGTGGTGCTATAAAGTTACATACATACATACATACATTAAATGCACATACAGAACGCATAAGTCTTTCGCCTTTGAACGCAGGTAGTCTTTCTGTCTGCGAGGACTGTTTACAGATTTTTACAAAATATTTAACAATAAATATCTATGTATCACCAGGCCTCCCTCCTTATTAGAGACCCTATAGTGGGCCGTAAATAGGCAGATAATGATGATGATGATGATGATGTATCACCATATTCTGGCAATAAATAATTTTGAATTTGAATTAATGCCAGTTATAAATGAATAAATGAATGCTACTTCATATATTTTGCGATGTTTATAACTTCGATTTGCACTTACCAAAACTCTCTCTTGGCTCCAACCTTATATATTCTGATTCGAATGACTCGGTGACAAAGTAAGGTTTCATGCGTATGGTGTACTTCAGTTTCTTGGGCCAGGTTGTATTCATATTCTGAAACAGAACACAGTTTGAATCTTATCTTCTAATCCAGTGTATAAAGTTATACCCCTATACATCGGAGAGCAAGTAAAGCCATCGGTCGATCCCGCTCACAATCATATTATATCCCCTCTCCACCAAGATCTCTCTCTAGCTGCTGTAGTGACTGCAATGCTGTCCGAAAGAACAGCCTGGGATGCGGCAGTTACTTTATGCGACGTGGTGATGGCAAAAAACGAGGCCGCCGAGCGAGATCGCGAACGGAATGATCCCGCTCGAAGACGCAATCGCCGAAGTGCCCCACAACCTTTCATACAATTTTCCCGTCCGTAGAGGACACGGAGGTCGCAAGCTGCCTGATCGAGGGCTCGCGTAGCTTACTTATTACCACCTCAAGAGCCACATAGGGAGGAATACAACAGGCACAAGTTGAGATGAACCTTAACCCAGGGTCTTTAAAAATACACTGAGGATATGGCCACTGAGGGGCTTTTAGTGGGTACAAATCCCACATAACCCGACCTCTCCCTCAAGAGGTTGGGTATCTCTAGATTTCCCCCCGTCATAAAAAAAAGTGGAGGCCTGTAATGGAGGCCCCGGACCTTAAAGTTGCAAATGGCAGCAAATTCAAACTTCGAAATTCTTAGAAAAAATAAGCTTTAAAACAGAAAGAAGCTGTTGTGGCATTCTATCCGGGAAGTCTTTTTGCATCAGACAAATCTGCCCTGGCGCGGCAATGGTTTTTGCCTTACGTCGAAAAAATTTAAGATCCTGGGCTGTTAATAGGCTGGTAATGATAAATATCGTACATACTGTAGTTATACCGAGGCATACTAATTTACCGTCGTGTTAATGCGCCGCGGAGAAATTACGATTTGTGATTAAGTTATATGTTAAGTAATATTTAAATAGTAATAATAGTAGAGTAGTTTTTTGTGACAGAGCACATCTAGAAAAGTGCACATATATATTGTTGCCAAGCAGCATTGCTCTGTTCCGACTTGTAGGGCGTGGTCGCTGGTGTGATGACACCATTTGCGCATCAAGTTGATGGGCAATTAGTCGGACATGTTCCTTGTAGGCTCTGTAGGTATGCGATGGGTGTCCGCTTACCGTTTTCCGTTAACTATTACTATAAAAGTCAGCTACTATATTATGTCTGAGTGAACACTCGTAGACCGGCAACTGAACTCTTTGAAGCCTCTTTAAGGTGAGATGGAGCTTGCATCCACCAGCCTGCTACAATGCGGATTGGCATTGTTCATTCTATTAACGATCACTATCAGAAATGACAATCCCGGGTTAAGCATATTTACTAAGAATTGCTTGGAAGAGATAATATCTCAATATTTCATAGATCGAACTCTAGCCTCCTTTCGAAAGTAGACTAGATGCCAGGACATGAATAATATAGCAATGAAATATTTATTGATTGTGTTATAAAATATTTATAAATGTA
The DNA here is from genome assembly GCA_034621355.1 of Mycalesis mineus. Classification (NCBI taxonomy): domain Eukaryota; kingdom Metazoa; phylum Arthropoda; class Insecta; order Lepidoptera; family Nymphalidae; genus Mycalesis; species Mycalesis mineus. The sequence goes on from CM067900.1 coordinate 2,223,205, forward strand.
ACCTAGTAATATTGGTGTTGTAAAATAATTAAAAAAGAAGGGCCTCCTGCACTCTTCCTCATTTCATACATTATCGTACCTTACATTCCTATAATACCTATAATATATACATATAATAAAATAGTACCGAAGTCAATTCTGTACATTAAATATTTTTTGAAAAAAGTAAGTGGTACGTTGTACAGACCACAAAACAATATTCTTTAAAATACGACGAAAATACTGAAAGAATTCAGTTGTGATTAGAGTTCATACTTTGAGAAAGGATATAGAATACTGTGTATCCAGAAAGTCTGTACCATTCCCAGGAGAAGGGTTGAAAGTCCACGCGTACGAAGTCGCGGCGTCCAGTAGTAAGTAATACGCTAGCTAAGACTGGCTTATAATATGGTTCACATAGTTTTTACTCTTCCCTCTTCACATAGAGCCATTTTATCTTATACATTATTAAAAAATAATGTAAAAATATTTTGACTAATACTGAATAGACATTATAGTATTAATTTTTATCAAGCTATTAATTAGTATTCTTTCATATTAATAAACCTGGATTAAAATTTTAAATACAGTAATACCCCGCTTTGCGCTATGGATACGTTCCGAAAAACTTCGCTTTAACTGAAATTCGCGTATATAAAGGTTTATGATTTGTTTAGTCAAAATTTAATGCAAAAAAATATGAATAATTTTTGTTGCACATACTATTCATTCTTACGGAAAAATACATCTAAAAGTCGGAGTGGAACTGCTTCCTCCTTCTGTTTTCAGCTTTTACAATACAAATACAAGCTTTTTGCATATGAGGTCTTGACTTAGTGGTGTGTTCTTATTATTCAAATTTTCCAGATCCAGTCTGACGGTAACTTCTACATTCTTTCAAAGATAGAGGATCTCGAACGAGAAAGTTTTGTTGCGTTATAGGTGTTGAACATTCCCTGAAGACTAATTTTTTCCCGATTCTTTCGCGAAATTTAAAATTCGCGTTATAGTATACCGCGTATAACGGGGTCGCGTAAAGCGGGGTATTGCTGTATACAGGTAAATCTCTCAAATATACTAATTTACTTTTTAGCAAAAGAATTAAGCTCGTTGATTGCTCAAGCAACTGTTTAGACACTAGAATTAGGAACTCTGTTCCCCCCTCACGATATGAGACGTTTTAAAGATTACTTCCTGTATCCATTCCTTGATCCAACGACCAAGCGACAGCGTAGTGTTGGAAGCCTAGGCAGCTCTTGCAATAAGCATTGACTGAAAATACTATCTGAACAGTAAAGGTTGACTCAACCGTGAGTGTTGTTGAAATTATAATAAATTAGGAGACCAAAAAACAATAAAAATACTTCAGGAAATTGACGAATTTAACTTTTAAGGAAATAATAAATATAGCGATAATCCTCTAAATATAGATGTATGACGTCAAAGACTTTTTATAGTTTTAACAAACAGGAAACGTCCTTTCATGTATGATTTTGTTATATATCTCTAATATATTAAGCAACGTTTTCAATGAAAGCTTCCAGGTGGTGCCATCCAAGGTTTCTATTTTAAGGCTGTTACCTATAACCCACAAAGTGCTTTGATACTTCCTTCGTATAATCTTTCCTTAAACTTGGATGGCACCAACTTCATAGATATGCTAAATAAAATGAAGCAACTATACTAAAGCCAAACTCGATTGAGAATGCTTGTCAACAAACAAATTAAAAATGAAGGTAGAAAATGCAACACATTTTATGTCTAATAAATTTAAAATTATGTTTTGTTATTTTAAAAAATCTTATTTAAAAGATATTGAATATATTAATTACTTTTAAGCTTACTAATCTAATTTATTGACACGAATTTGTCATTGACAAGCATTCTCAATCGAGTTTGGCTTTAGTATAAATGATGCAATTATTTTATTGAGAAACATTATGTAAATTTTATTAAGAAATAGCAACATTGTATTAACATTGTTTAGAGTTGTAGACAATCTATGCTAAACTGTTTTTATGATCTATGGTTGTCTACACTTCCTTCTTGTAATGGCCGTTCAATGTAAAAGTTAAGTACAATAAACTAAATAGTGAATTCTCGTTTGATTTTAACAATAAGCAGCCCAGCCACTGCGCACTTATAATTTAACAGGTTATGCGCCCAGAACGCTAATAAAAAAAAGAAAACGAAGAGCAATAATTATATTTAGTTATTTTGTGACGTGGAATCGGCAAATCTAATAACCTAGAAAATGAACGAGAAAAGCATGAGTGTTGAAAAATTCAACGGTGAGAATTTTCGGCAGTGGAAGTTTCAAATTAAATGTGCATTAAAAGCGAAAGGCATCGATTTAAAGAAAATCACTACAAGTGATACTAAAGAAGATGGCATGGCCATGTATATAATTACCTCATCTATGGAATTAAGTCAAATCACACTCATAGAAAATTGCGAAAATGCATCAGAAATTATGGAAAAGTTGGAAGCCATTTTTGATCAAAAGTCTGAACTGAATAAAATGATTTGTCATGAGCGTTTTTATCAATACAACATGGCGCCGACGGACTCTATTGCTCAACATATTTCTAAAGTTGAAAACTTAGCAAAGCAATTAAAGGAAAGTGGTGAAAAAATAAGTGACACTGCCATCATGACTAAAATCTTAAGTAATTTGCCACCTAAATATCGTTCAGTGAGACAGGCGTGGTTGTCATTAGACCCTAAATATCAAACAATAATTAATCTAACGTCAAGGTTATTAGATGAAGAAGCAAGTTTAACTAAAGAAGAAGAAATTGAGACTGCTTTGATGGCTGGTAAGAAGTGTTCTAACAAATTTTCAAATGTTAAGAAAACCAGTGTTTCAAATCAGAAAAATTCATCGGCTACTACAGAGAATAATACAAAGCATAGGTTTATTTGTTACAACTGTAATCGGAGGGGACATTTTTCGCGAGAATGTAAGTTTCCTAAGAAATCTGGGAAGAAAACCCAAGAGCAGAATATGTTGGCATTCAATGCTGAATGTTTACAGATAGAAAAAGATGCAAATGTATGGATTCTTGACAGTGGAGCATCTGTGCACATGTCATACAGACGTGAGTTGTTCTGCGAGCTACAAGAATACAAGAATGACAGTAGCAGAGATAGAATTGTGAAGCTGGGAAATAAAAAAGAAATAGAAGCCCATGGCGAAGGCACAGTGCTTATAAATAGATATGTCAACGGACAGTGGGAGCAAAGTATTTTAACTGAAGTGCTTTATGTACCTGACCTACGTCGAAATCTTTTCTCAGAAGGGGCAGCTACTAGAAAAGGCTATGTTATTATTAAACGGGACTGTCAAGCCTTAATTTTGAAAGAAAATACTCTGGTAATGACAGCGACACTAACAGAAAATAATTTATATGAACTTAACATAAAATCAGTTATAAATGAAAACTGCAACACTGTAGAATCAAATTTAAAAATATGGCATGAACGTTTGGGACATTTAAATGTTAAAGAAGTGCAAAACATGTGCAGAAATGGTGCATTACCAGTGACATTGACAGAAGAAAATATAAATTTTATCTGCGAAGCCTGTCAATATGGTAAACAAAGTCGCTTGCCTTTTCATAAATCTATTCGAGGCCAAACCCAGTCTGGTGACATTGTCTATAGTGATGTATGTGGACCCATTGAACCCGCTTCAGTATCTGGTGCGCGCTACTTTGTGTTATTCAAGGATGGTGCAACTAATTACAAGTATGTATACTTTATTAAACACAAAAGTGATGTCCTGAGTTGTTTTAAGAAGTATGTGGAAATTGTCAAAAATAATTTTCAACATAATGTCAGAATATTGCACACAGACAATGGAAGGGAATATGTGAATAAAGAGTTCAAAGCCTATCTTGACCGGGAAGGAATAACTCATGAGTGTACAGCCCCTTACACGCCTGAACAAAATGGCAGGGCAGAACGTGAGCTACGTACCATCATGGAAAGTGCAAGATCTATGTTATATGCACGTGATATCCCTTTAAAATTGTGGGCAGAAGCTGTGAATTGTTCCGTTTATTTGTTGAATAGAAGTTCATCCAGTCAAACTAAAGATATATCTCCTTATGAGCTATGGACTGGCAACAAACCATGTTTACAACATATAAGAGTGTTTGGGTCCATAGGATATGTTCATGTACCCAATGAAAAAAGAAAGAAATTAGACAAGAAAAGTAACAGTATGATTCTAGTGGGATATGATAACCTGAACTACAAGATGTATGATCCTCAAACAAATAAAATAACTATTTCAAGAAATATTTGTTTTGATGAGAATAATGTTCCATCAATAAGGAAAAATATTACTCAGATATATGTAAATCAAGAAGAAGAAGTTACTTCTGAACCTTGTGTGAATGTCTCCCCACAAAGAATAACAAAAGACTCTGATATTGAGGAGTATTTTAGTGATGAGAGCCCCAAGAGCTTTAAAGAAGATGATGAGTCATACAGGCCTTCTAGAACTCTATCAAGTGATGATGAACCTTATATTAACTTAAGGCCGAGGCGAGGCAGGAATGAGGTGAATCTGACAGAGTTTAGTTTACCACTCACTTATGAGGAAGCTATCACAAGTAAAAATAGTCAGAAATGGAAAGAAGCCATATTGGAAGAATTGGAGTCACATTCAGAAAACAAGACATGGGATATTGTACCAAGTAATGACAAAAAGACCATTACTTCCAAGTGGGTGTTTAGTATCAAGAGAAATAACATTGGTCAAATTGAAAGATACAAAGCTCGTCTTTGTGCCCGGGGATTCACTCAAGTGCGGGACATTGACTATAAAGAAACATTCTCACCTACTGTAAGGTATGATTCTATTAGGTTTTTGTTTAGCATTGCAGCCAAGGAGAAGTATGAGATACAACAGTTTGATGTCAAAACGGCTTTCCTCTATGGTGAGCTTGAGGAGGTAATATACATGGAGCTACCTGAAGGGGTCCAAGCTGAGCCTGGAATGATATGTAAGTTAAATAAATCTTTGTATGGTCTTAAACAGGCATCTCGCTGTTGGAATAAGAAGTTTACTTCATTTTTGTTGACATATGGTTTTAAAACATGTCAATCAGATAATTGTATATTTGTAGGTTATTTCAAGAATTATAAAGTTATACTTTTGCTCTATGTAGATGATGCATTATTATTTTCAAAATGTAAAGAAGTTTTGTTAGTAGTAATTAAGGATCTTATGTTGAATTTTAAGATAAAAGTATTAAATTTAAACTCTTTTGTTGGTATGGAAATTGTTAAGTCCAGTGATTCAATTATTATTCATCAGAAGCAGTATACAGAACAGTTGATTAATAAATTTTGTATGTCAGATGCTAATCCATGTAGTACACCTGCTGATAATAATGTGGTCTTAACTAAAAGTTCTAATATTTGTCAAATTGATTTTCCATACAGAGAAGCTGTTGGAGCATTGTTGTTCTTAGCATCAGTTTCTAGACCTGATATAGCATTTGCTGTGAATATTGTTAGTAGATACATAAATAACCCGAATCAAAGCCATGTAAATGCTGTAAAAAGAATAATTAGGTATCTGATTAATACTAAAAATGTGTGTATTAAATATTATTGTAATAGTAAGTTAATTGGATTTTCTGATGCTGACTATGCTTCAGACCTAGACTCTAGAAAATCAAATACAGGATATATTTTTATGATGAATGGAGGTCCGGTAACTTGGTCTAGTAGAAAGCAAAATACAGTGGCTTTATCCACCACTGAGTCTGAGTTTATGGCGGCAGCAGAGGCAGCAAAAGAATTATTGTGGCTTAGGCAACTTTCTTTAGACATAGGAGAGTCACAAGGTTTAATATCTTTATGTATAGATAACCAAAGTGCAATTAAGTTAATTCATAATCCTGTCTTTCATAAAAGGTCTAAGCACATTGATATACGTTATAATTTTATTAGAGAAAAAGTTGAAGAATCTCAAATAATGAATATTAAATATGTAAGGAGTGCAAACCAGTTAGCAGATTTTTTAACAAAAGCGTTGCCTCCAAGTAAGTTTATGATAAATAGAAACCAAATATTATGTTATCTACATTCTATAGTGTGATGATAAAATTTAAGTGGGAGTATTGAGAAACATTATGTAAATTTTATTAAGAAATAGCAACATTGTATTAACATTGTTTAGAGTTGTAGACAATCTATGCTAAACTGTTTTTATGATCTATGGTTGTCTACACTTCCTTCTTGTAATGGCCGTTCAATGTAAAAGTTAAGTACAATAAACTAAATAGTGAATTCTCGTTTGATTTTAACAATAAGCAGCCCAGCCACTGCGCACTTATAATTTAACATATTTTATAATATGTAGTGATATTGAAATGTATTCCATGCCTCCGTCAAGTTCGTCATCCAAGTAAACGCTCAATTATCGATTCGAAAAAACCATAAACTCTAGTAAAAGGTCGTATAGACTACCTTCAGTTTATGTAAATAGCACATATGATAACATGTCACAACAGTTGTACGATGTGATGTTTCTAGACTATCATTAATGTAATTGTTGTGAGTTCGTACATAAATTAAATTGTTATTTAAATTACTTTTACCTTTTACTTCAACTTCGTACATTGTGTATTTATCTCTTTCTTTAGGTATAACATAATAATATAATATTACACACATCGCTATATAGCCCCAAAGTAAGCTTAGTTAGCTTGTGATATTTGTACTATGATAACTGATGAATATTTTTATATTTATTATACATAAATACTTATAATATGTAAATATACACCCAGACTCATCACACAACCATCTTCCAGATATGGGAATCGAACCCACAGCCTAGGACGCAGAAGCAGGGTCTACCCACTGCGCCAAGGAGGCTTTTGGTATTTATTATCAGTATTTTTCTATGAAAGAACTTAAGATGTCAATTTTAATCACATCCCATTTTGACATAAGGATATGACTAATCCATATTATCAGGTTGAACACTTGAAATTCAGAAACTTTATTCAAGTGGAACTACTACTTGAATTTTTTTTTATCACGCAGGCAAAGCCGCAGGCGTTTACTAGCACACGATAATTATAATCGCGGAATGCAGCTAGTGATCGATATAATATCGGATCTGTTGCATGCTTAATGTAATGAAACTTTATAAGGTTTCGACTCGACTGACGAGGCGCGTTGCAACAGTGTTTGTTATTGTTAAACTGACATTCAAAAGATGTGATATTGGTATCCAAAAGATTGTAATTTTTTTAGTAATAATGAAAGAGCAAGCTGTCTACTTGCCTGGTGTCAAGTGGCAAACCAGTGCTTACAAATACTTTGCAGGCTACGCAAGAACCACACCCTACTAGATGTGTTTTGGGTTGCCCCAAATAGCAGAACAACTAATAAAGTATCGAAATAGTCAACAATGTCCCCTTTTTTAAAAAAAAAATCGACCTAATGTTAAAAATGCGAAAAATTACATTGTTCCTTTGACGACCTCCGTGGCGCAGTGGTATGCGCGGTGGAATTATAAGACGGAGGTCCTGGGTTCGATTCCCGGCGGGACAGATTGAGATTTTTTTTAATTTGTCTTGGTCTGGTTGGTGGAAGGCTTTCGCCGTGGCTAGTCACCACCCTACCGGCAAAGACGTACCGTCAAGCGATTTAGCGTTCCGGTACGATGTCATGTAGGAATCGATAGGGGTGTGGATTTCATCCTACATCTAACAAGTTAGCCCGCTTCCATCATCACTTAACATCAGGTGTGATAGTCAAGGGCCAACTTGTAGTCTGTAAAAAAAATGTATACTATTTACTATTTAGTCATCGGTTAGAAGGCGGTGGAGACCCAAATAGACTTTTTTTGACGTGAAAACGTCTTATAATTCGAGAGAGCCGGCTGCACGCACGAAAAAACATGACTCATGCGGCGTTACCTCGCTTTGAGGCGTTCCATGTAAGGCTTGAAGTGCAAGCGAGAGCGCGGAACGAGCGACAAAGAAGCACAATCGGCCTTTGCGTTCGACATCCGTCTATTAAATATAATTATTAAATATATTAATTTTAAATTAAAAATTAATATATTTATTATAAATTTAAAATATAAATTTATAAAATCAAAATCAATTATTTTATTAATTTAAATTAATATTTATAAAAATATACTTAAAAAAGGAGAAAGTGGTATACGTTCCGAAAAATATCGCTTTAACTGAAATTCGCGTATATTGAGGTTTATGATTAAACATAATCAAAATTTAATGCAAAAAAAATACGAATAATTTTTATGTTGCACATACTATTCATTCTTACGGAAAAATACATCTAAAAGTCGGAGTGGAACTGCTTCCTCCTTCTGTTTTCAGCATATCATACAAACATTTCGCTTTGTGCATATGAGGTCTTGACTTAATGGTGTGTTCGTATTATTCAAATTTTCCAGATCCAGACTGACGGTAACTTCTACATTCTTTCAAAGATAGAGGATCTCGAACGAGTAAGTTTTGTTGCGTTACAGATGTTGAACATTCGCTGAAGACTTTAATTTTTTCCCGATTCTTTCGCGAAATTTAAAATTAGCGTTATAGCGTACCGCGTATAACGGGGTCGCGTAAAGCGGGGTATTACTGTAAATAGGTAAATCTCTCAAATATACTAATTTACTTTTTAGCAAAAGAACTAAGCTTGTTGATTGCTCAAGCAACTGTTTAGACACTAGAATTAGGAACTCTGTTCCCCCCTCACGATATGAGACGTTTTAAAGATTACTTCCTGTATCCATTCCTTGATCCAACGACCAAGCGACAGCGTAGTGTTGGAAGCCTAGGTAGCTCTTGCAATAAGCATTGACTGAAAATACTATCTGAACAGTAAAGGTTGACTCAACCGTGAGTGTTGTTGAAATTATAATAAATTAGGAGACCAAAAAACAATAAAAATACTTCAGGAAATTGACGAATTTAATTTTGAGGAAATAATAAATATAGCGATAATCCTCTAAATATAGATGTATGACGCCGAGGACTTTTTAAAGTTTTAACAAACAGGAAACGTCCTTTCATGTATGATTTTGTTATATATCTCTAATATATTAAGCAACGTTTTCAATGAAAGCTTCCAGGTGGTGCCATCCAAGGTTTCTATTTTAAGGCTGTTACCTATAACCCACAAAGTGCTTTGATACTTCCTTCGTATAATCTTTCCTTAAACTTGGATGGCACCAACTTCATAGATATGCTTAAGTAAAATGAAGCAACTATACTAAAGCCAAACTCGATTGAGAATGCTTGTCAACAAACAAATTAAAAATGAAGGTAGAAAATGCAACACATTTTATGTCTAAAAATTTAAAAGATATTGAATATATTAATTACTTTTAAGCTTACTAATCTAATTTATTGACACGAATTTGTCATTGACAAGCATTCTCAATCGAGTTTGGCTTTAGTATAAATGATGCAATTATTTTATATAATATGTAGATATTGAAATGTATTCCATGCCTCCATCAAGTTCGTTATCCAAGCAAACGCTCAATTATCGATTCGAAAAACCATAAACTCTAGTTAAACAGCCGTATAGACTACCTTCAGTTTTATGTAAATAGCACATATGATAACATGTCACAACATGTTATCATATGTGCTAACACGATGTGTGATGTTTCTAGACTATCATTAATGTAATTGTTGTGAGTTCGTACATAAATTAAATTGTTATTTAAATTACTTTTACCTTTTACTTCAACTTCATACATTGTGTATTTATCTCTATTTTTAGGTATAATATTATAGGACAATTACACACATTGCTATATAACCCCAAAGTAAGCGTAAATTAGCTTGTGTTATGGGAACTATGATAACTGATGAATATTTACCCGACTGCGTCAGAAGGAGGGTTATGTTTTTCGAGCGTATGTATGTATGTATGTATGTATGTATGTCCATTTCTTCGGCACGCGCTACAGCCTAAACGGCTGAACGGATTTTGACATGTGAGGTGTCGTTGAATTTGTCAAAATTGTGGTAGTGACATAGGCTATATACATTTTCAAAATGGCGGCTGTAAATGGGGGAAAAAAGGGGGGATGTGTGTATTTTTTGTCTTATCTTAGCAATATGGGTACCAATTGAAAGGTCGTAAAAAGACCATTTCAAAAATATAAATATCATACCATGTTCAGTGTACTGAGTGCACCGTCTCATTTCTATACCATAAACTAAAACTAAAAAGTCTGAAATAAAATTATTATTATAAAAACAAAAAACTCAACTGCTTAGAAGTTATGAACTGAAAAGAGAAAAACAAGGATCACCATATCTGTATAAAATTCTAAATACTTTATGGTGCTGCAGGCGGGGGCAAACATAGTTTTGGTAGATCTTTCATTCCCCGCAGGTTAAAGTATTTTGTCCCTGTTTGCAGCACCATAAAGTATTTAGAATTTTATACAGATATAGTGATCCTTGTTTTTCTCTTTTCAGTTCATAACTTCTAAGCAGTCGGGTTTTTTGTTTTTATAATAATAATTTTATTTTATATATATATTATACATGAATACTTATAATATATAGATATATACCCAGACACTGGAAAACATCCATGCTCATCACACAAACATTTTCCAGATATGGGAATCGAACCCACAGCCTAGAATGGCGAAGCAGGGCCACGGAGGCCTTTGGCATTTATTAAAAGTATTTTTGTATGAAAGAACTTATGATGTCAATTTCAAGCACATCCCATTTTGACATGACGACATGACCAATCCATATTTTCGGGTTGAACACTTCAAATTCAGGAACTTTATTCAAGTGAAACTACTGCTTGAAAATATTTTTATCACACAGACAAAGCCGCAGGCGTTTACTAGCATACGATAATTATAATCGCGGAATGCAGCTAGTGATCGATATATCGGATCTGTTGCATGCTTAATGTAATGAAACTTTATAAGGTTTCGACTCGACTGACGAGGCGCGTTCCAACAGTGTTTGTTATTGTTTAACTGACATTCGAAAGATGTGATATTGGTATCCAAAAGATTGTAATTTTTTTAGTAATAATGAAAGAGCAAGCTGTCTACTTGCCTGGTGTCAAGTGGCAAACCACTGCTTACAAATACTTTGCAGGCTACGCAAGAACCACACCCTACTAGATGTGTTTTGGGTTGCCCCAAATAGCAGAACAACTAATAAAGTATCGAAATAGTCAACAATGTCACCTTTTTTTAAAAAATCGACTTAATGTCAAAAATGCGAAAAATTACATTGTTCCTTTGACGACCTCCGTGGCGCAGTGGTATGCGCGGTGGATTTATAAGACGGAGGTCCTGGGTTCGATTCTCGGCGGGGTAGATTGAAATTTTTCTTAAATTGTCTTGGTCTAGCTGGTGGGAGGCTTTCGCCGCGGCTAGTTACCAACCTACCGACAAAGACGTACCGTCAAGCGATTTAGCGTTCCGGTACGATGTCATGTAGGAATCGATAGGGGTGTGGATTTCATCCTACATCTAACAAGTTAGCCCGCTTCCATCATCACTTAACATCAGGTGTGATAGTCAAGGGCTAACTTGTAGTCTGTAAAAAAATGTATACTATTTACTATTTAGTCATCGGTTAGAAGGCGGTGGAGACCCAAATAGACTTTTTTTGACGTGAAAACGTCTTATAATTCGAGAGAGCCGGCTGCACGCACGAAAAAACATGACTCATGCGGCGTTACCTCGCTTTGAGGCGTTCCATGTAAGGCTTGAAGTGCAAGCGAGAGCGCGGAACGAGCGACAAAGAAGCACAATCGGCCTTTGCGTTCGACATCCGTCTATTAAATATAATTATTAAATATATTCATTTTAAATTAAAAATTAATATATTTATTATAAATTTAAAATATAAATTTATAAAATCAATTATTTTATTAATTTAAATTAATATTTATAAAAATATACTTAAAAAAGGAGAAAGTGGTATACGTTCCGAAAAATATCGCGTTAACTGAAATTCGCGTATATTGAGGTTTATGATTAAACATAATCAAAATTTAATGCAAAAAAAATACGAATAATTTTTATGTTGCACATACTATTCATTCTTACGGAAAAATACATCTAAAAGTCGGAGTGGAACTGCTTCCTCCTTCTGTTTTCAGCATATCATACAAACATTTCGCTTTGTGCATATGAGGTCTTGACTTAGTGCTGTGTTCTTATTATTCAAATTTTCCAGATCCAGACTGACGGTAAATTCTCCATTCTTTCAAAGATAGAGGATCTCGAACGAGAAAAAAAAATTATGAACTTTGAATTAAAATTAGGAACTCTGATCTCCCCTCACGATATGCGAAGTTTTAAAGATCACTTCCTGTATCCATTCCTTGATCCAACGACCAAGCGACAGCATAGTGTTGGAAGCCTAGGTAGCTCTTGCAATAAGCATTGACTAAAAATACTATCTGAACAGTAAAGGTTGACTCAACCGTGAGTGTTGTTGAAATTATAATAAATTAGGAGACCAAAAAACAATAAAAATACTTCAGGAAATTGACGAATTTAACTTTTAAGGAAATAATAAATATAGCGATAATCCTCTAAATATAGATGTATGACGCCGAGGATTTTTTAAAGTTTTAACAGGAAACGTCCTTCCATGTATGATTTTGTTATATATCTCTAATATATTAAGCAACGTTTTCAATGAAAGCCAGGTGGTGCCATCCAAGGTTTCTATTTTAAGGCTGTTACCTATAACCCACAAAGTGCTTTGATACTTCCTTCGTATAATCTTTCCTTAAACTTGGATGGCACCAACTTCATAGATATGCTTAAGTAAAATGAAGCAACTATACTAAAGCCAAACTCGATTGAGAATGCTTGTCAACAAAGAAATTAAAAATGAAGGTAGAAAATGCAACACATTTTTATGCCTAAAAATTTAAAATTATGTTTTGTTATTTTAAAAAATTTTATTTAAAAGATATTGAATATATTAATTACTTTTAAGCTTACTAATCTAATTTATTGACACGAATTTGTCATTGACAAGCATTCTCAATCGAGTTTGGCTTTAGTATAAATGATGTAATTATTTTATATAATATATAGTGATATTGAAATGTATTCCATGCCTCCATCAAGTTTGTATTTAAAAATAGTGTGATAAGAGATAAGTGTGGTGTAAAAGAAGATGTAGTGACTAAAATTGACTAAAATTGAGAAAGGGATGCTTAGATGGTTTGGACATGTAGAGAGAATGGATGAAAGAAGATTAACAAAAGATATTTACAAGGCGAGGGTGAATGGAAATGTTGGAAGGGGAAGGCCTAGGCGAATGTTCCTGGACCTAATTCAGGACATTTTAAATAATGGCCAGGTCAAGAGTACCCTAAACCGACGAACTTGTATGAAAGGATTAATAAGAGTGGAAGAAGCTAAGGAGGTATGCAAGGACCGTGGCAAATGGAGGGATGTGGTCTCTGCCTACCCCTATAGGAACAAGGCGTGATGTTTATGTATGTATGTATGTATGTATCAAGTTCGTTATCCAAGCAAACGCTCAATTATCGATTCGAAAAAACCATAAACTCGAGTAAAACAGGCCGTATAGACTACCTTCAGTTTATGTAAATAGCACATATGATAACATGTCACAACAGTTGTACGCTGTGTGATGTTTCTAGACTATCATTAATGTAATTGTTGTGAGTTCGTACATAAATTAAATTGTTATTTAAATTACTTTTACCTTTTATTTCAACTTCATACATTGTGTATTTATCTCTATTTTTAGGTATAATATAATATTATTGCACAATTACGCACATCGCTATATAGCTCCAAAGTAAGCTTAGGTAGCTTGTGTTATGGGTACTATTATAACTGTTGAATATTTTTATATATATAATACATAAATACTTATAATATGTAAATATACACCCAGACACTGGAAAACATCCATGCTCATCACACAAACATTTTCCAGATATGGGAATCGAACCCACAGCCTAGGACGCAGAAGCAGGGTCTACCCACTGCGCCAAGGAGGCCTTTGGTATTTATTATCAGTATTTTTCTATGAAAGAACTTAAGATGTCAATTTTAATCACATCCCATTTTGACATAAGGATATGACCAATGCATATTATCAGGTTGAACACTTGAAATTCAGAAACTTTATTCAAGTGGAACTACTACTTGACATTTTTTTTATCACGCAGGCAAAGCGTTTACTAGCACACGATAATTATAATCGCGGAATGCAGCTAGTGGTCGATATATCGGATCTGTTGCATGCTTAATGTAATGAAACTTTATAAGGTTTCGACTCGCCTGACGAGGCGCGTTGCAACAGTGTTTGTTATTGTTAAACTGACATTCGAAAGATGTGATGTTGGTATCGAACAGATTGTAATTTTTTTAGTAATAATGAACAGAGCAAGCTGTCTACTTGCCTGGTGTCAAGTGGCAAACCACTGCTTACAAATACTTTGCAGGCTACGCAAGAACCACACCCTACTAGATGTGTTTTGGGTTGCCCCAAATAGCAGAACAACTAATAAAATATCAAAATATTCAACAATGTCACCTTTTTTAAAAAATCGACCTAATATAAAAAATGCGAAAAATAACATTGTCCCTTTGACGACCTCCGTGGCGCAGTGGTATGCGCGGTGGATTTATAAGACGGAGGTCCTGGGTTCGATTCCCGGCGTGGCAGATTGAGATTTTTTTTAATTTGTCTTGGTCTGGCTGGTGGGAGGCTTTCGTCGTGGCCAGTTACCAACCTACCGACAAAGACGTACCGTCAAGCGATTTAGCGTTCCGGTACGATGTCATGTAGGAATCGATAGGGGTGTGGATTTCATCCTACATCTAACAAGTTAGCCCGCTTCCATCATCACTTAACATCAGGTGTGATAGTCAAGGGCCAACTTGTAGTCTGTAAAAAAAATGTATACTATTTACTATTTAGTCATCGGTTAGAAGGCGGTGGAGACCCAAATAAACTTTTTTTGACGTGAAAACGTCTTATAATTTGAGAGAGCCGGCTGCACGCACGAAAAAACATGACTCATGCGGCGTTACCTCGCTTTGAGGCGTTCCATGTAAGGCTTGAAGTGCAAGCGAGAGCGCGGAACGAGCGACAAAGAAGCACAATCGGCCTTTGCGTTCAACATCCGTCTATTAAATATAATTATTGAATGTATTAATTTTAAATTAAAAATTAATATATTTATTATAAATTTAAAATATAAATTTATAAAATCAAAATCAATTATTTTATTAATTTAAATTAATATTTATAAAAATATACTTAAAAAAGGAGAAAGTGGTATACGTTCCGAAAAATATCGCGTTAACTGAAATTCGCGTATATTGAGGTTTATGATTAAACATAATCAAAATTTAATGCAAAAAAAATACGAATAATTTTTATGTTGCACATACTATTCATTCTTACGGAAAAATACATCTAAAAGTCGGAGTGGAACTGCTTCCTCCTTCTGTTTTCAGCATATCATACAAACATTTCGCTTTGTGCATATGAGGTCTTGACTTAGTGCTGTGTTCTTATTATTCAAATTTTCCAGATCCAGACTGACGGTAACTTCTCCATTCTTTCAAAGATAGAGGATCTCGAACGAGAAAGTTTTGTTTCGTTGTAGGTGTTGAACATTCGCTGAAGACTTTAATTTTTTCCCGATTCTTAAAAATCGTTTTTTAAAATTCGCGTTATAAAGAAACCGCGTATAACGGGGTCGCAGAAAGCGGGGTATTACTGTATATAGGTAAATCTCTTAAATATACTAATTTACTTTTTAGCAAAAGAACTAAGCTTGTTGATTGCTCAAGCGACTGTTTAGGCACTAGATTTAGGAACTCTGTTCCCCCGTCACGATATGAGACGTTTTAAAGATTACTTCCTTTATACATTCCTTGATCCAACGACCAAGCGACAGCGTAGTGTTGGAAGCCTAGCTCTTGCAATAAGCATTGACTGAAAATACTATCAGAACAGTAAAGGTTGACTCAACCGTGAGTGTTGTTGAAATTATAATAAATTAGGAGACCAAAAAACAATAAAAATACATCAGGAAATTGACGAATTTAACTTTTAGGGAAATAATAAATATAGCGATAATTCTCTAAATATAGATGTATGACGCCGAGGACTTTTTAAAGTTTTAACAAACAGGAAAAAACGTCCTTCCATGTATGATTTTGTTATATATCTCTAATATATTAAGCAACGTTTTCAATGAAAGCTTCCAGGTGGTGCCATCCAAGGTTTCTATTTTAAGGCTGTTACCTATAACCCACAAAGTGCTTTGATACTTCCTTCGTATAATCTTTCCTTAAACTTGGATGGCACCAACTTCATACATATGCTTAAGTAAAATGAAGCAACTATACTAAAGCCAAACTCGATTGAGAATGCATGTCAACAAACAAATTAAAAATGAAGGTAGAAAATGCAACACATTTTATGCCTAAAAATTTAAAATTAAGTTTTGTTATTTTAAAAAATCTTATTTAAAAGATATTGAATATATTAATTACTTTTAAGCTTACTAATCTAATTTATTGACACGAATTTGTCATTGACAAGCATTCTCAATCGAGTTGGCTTTAGTATAAATGATGCAATTATTTTATATAATATATAGTGATATTGAAATGTATTCCATGCCTCCATCAAGTTTGTATTTAAAAATAGTGTGATAAGAGATAAGTGTGGTGTAAAAGAAGATGTAGTGACTAAAATTGAGAAAGGGATGCTTAGATGGTTAGGACATGTAGAGAGAATGGATGAAAGAAGATTAACAAAAGAGATTTACAAGGCGAGGGTGAATGGAAATGTTGGAAGGGGAAGGCCTAGGCGAATGTTCCTGGACCAAATTCAGGACATTTTAAATAATGGCCAAGTCAAGAGTACCCTAAACCGACGAACTTGTAGGAAAGGATTAATAAGAGTGGAAGAAGCTAAGGAGGTATGCAAGGACCGTGGCAAATGGAGGGATGTGGTCTCTGCCTACCCCTATGGGAACAAGGCGTGATGTTTATGTATGTATGTATCAAGTTCGTTATCCAAGCAAACGCTTAATTATCGATTCGAAAAAACCATAAACTCTAGTAAAACAGGTCGTATAGACTACCTTCAGTTTTATGTAAATAGCACATTATGATAACATGTCACAACTATTGTACGATATGTGATGTTTCTAGACTGTCATTAATGTAATTGTTGTGAGTTCGTACATAAATTAAATTGTTATTTAAATTACTTTTACCTTTTACTTCAACTTCATACATTGTGTATTTATCTCTATTTTTAGGTATAATATTATAGGACAATTACACACATCGCTATATAGCCCCAAAGTAAGCTTAGGTAGCTTGTGTTACGGGTACTATGATAACTGATGAATATTTTTATATTTATTATACATAAATACTTATAATATGTAAATATACACCCAGACACTGGAAAACATCCATGCTCATCACACAAACATTTTCCAGATATGGGAATCGAACCCACAGCCTAGGACGCAGAAGCAGGGTCTACCCACTGCGCCAAGGAGGCCTTTGGTATTTATTATCAGTATTTTTCTATGAAAGAACTTAAGATGTCAATTTTAATCACATCCCATTTTGACATAAGGATATGACCAATGCATATTATCAGGTTGAACACTTGAAATTCAGAAACTTTATTCAAGTGGAACTACTACTTGAAATTTTTTTATCACGCAGGCAAAGCGTTTACTAGCACACGATAATTATAATCGCGGAATGCAGCTAGTGGTCGATATATCGGATCTGTTGCATGCTTAATGTAATGAAACTTTATAAGGTTTCGACTCGCCTGACGAGGCGCGTTGCAACAGTGTTTGTTATTGTTTAACTGACATTCAAAAGATGTGATATTGGTATTGAACAGATTGTAATTTTTTTTAGTAATAATGAACAGAGCAAGCTATCTGCTTGCATGATGCAATGCGAAAGATAACATTGTCCCTTTGAAGACCTCCGTGGCGCAGTAGTATGCGCGGTGGATTTATAAGACGGAGGTCCTGGGTTCGATTCCCGGCGGGGCAGATTGAGATTTTTTTAAATTTGTCTTGGTCTGGCTGGTGGGAGGCTTTCGCCGTGGCTAGTTACCAACCTACCGACAAAGACGTACCGTCGCGCGATTTAACGTTCCGGTACGATGTCGTGTAGAAACTGATAGAGGTGTGGATTTCATCCTACTCCTAACAAGTTAGCCCACTTCCATCTTAGATTGCATCATCACTTAACATCAGGTGTGATAGCAGTCAAGGGCCAACTTGTAGTCCATAAAAAAAAATGTATACTATTTAGTCATTGGTTAGAAGGCAGTGGAGACCCAAATAGACCTTTTTTGCTACAATTTTGTATTTGCTATTTATTGGCACTATTGAATTACTTGATAGATATATTGAGATAGCACATTGATACAATCTTATTGTTTAATATTTTAGAAAAAGATTTTTTTTCCGTCACCTTCAAGCCAGATTTACCCATCATTTCATGATAAAATTCATTGGGACTATTGTAGTGACCATAAGCACCATTAAAGTCACAGAAGTGCCTGCTCTGGCAGGCAGTCGACTCTGAGGCTTCCCGACAAAATGCTTGTATACTGTGCAATGCAATGTTAAAACCAATATGGTTCTATGCCATTCAACTGTGGGGCACCTGCAGTTAAACAAACATAATGCACATCCAAAGGATACAAAATAATATACTTAGGAACATCTGTAATGCCCAAGGAAGAAACACAAGGGAGAAATCCACAAGTACCTCAATATTCAACCATGTGCGAGGAAATCAGAAAACACAGCACAAAGCAAAAAAGAACGGCTGACTCAACATCCCAATTGCCTTGTCACTTCATTAAACACCTAAAGCAAGCTGATATGCTTGATAACTAGTAACAAACATTGAAAAATATGTGTTCAATACAACTTTCTCCTTTTTTAAATTCGGTTAAAAAGAAAATGTATGAGGGGAAATCATTTAGAACTATGGGAACAGGATCAGATCTGCATAGAGGAGAAAATGAGACACGCCTAGTTATTAATAAAATTAGCTCTAATAAAATCATTACATTTTGAAGTTAATAAGTCATCTTACCGGAAATATAATAACAGCATCATCATCATCCATGTCCTCAGCTAGTACGGGGATTTCCGATTCATTGTTAAAAGCTTTATAATAGCGATTCCTGTAAGCTCCTGTAACAATAAGAGGAAAGTAAGGAAACTATTATTATTACAGCTTAATGTATTTTCCATTTAACAATTTTTACAAATATAAAACTTTTAAGAAAAAATTTTACTTCAGCATATAAGTTGGTGCCAGCCAAGTTTAACGAATATTTATTTTACATAGTAAAGTAGTTTGTGGGATCTAACGTGCTAAGCGATAACTAATCGTGGTAACATCCTTAAAGTAGTTGAGTTGGTTCTATTTTATGTTAAAAATTTTTATTTATTACTTTTTAGTCTTAAATTTATTGCCACGTAACATACTCGTGCTAAACTGTCATAGTATGTTTTATGGCACTAGTAGCCAAAAAGCTATCGATACCGAGATAAAAACCGAAATCTCTGTAAGAGTGCCTCCAAAATTTGAAGAGTTCCTTCATTTTCCCCAGGATATCATCATCAGATCCTAACATGATGACAATGGGACCACCTTGGAAGTATGTACTTTCTAATAAAAAAAGAATTATCAAAATCGGACAACTCTGTAAAATGTTATGAGTATGAGTGGTCATACATAAAAAGAAATAAATAATAAAAATATACGTGTCAAATTGAGAACCTCCTCCGTTTTTTTTTCATCGGTTAAAAAAGCTGATTATTATAAATGAATGATTATTTAATAGCCTTGCTATAGCTAAAAGACTCTACCATTCTTTTCCATCATTCCATGTTGTAAATCATTTGTCTTCTACAATAGACAGAAGTAACTGATATCTTCTTATACAAATAGAAGTAAGTGCATTGTTAGTGCAATGGTTAGGTTATGTATTTACTCCTTTATTTAGTTTTCTTTCTTCTTATAATTTTTGCAATTAAAAAGGCAAATTATCAATTATGAAAAAAAGTCAAACAGATCATACAAAATATTTTTCCACTTACCTTCAGAAAAGTTACGCAAGTTAAGTTGAGCTCCAACTTCTTGCATCAGGGTGTTGGTTAAATCTGTATCAGGTGTGTAGAAGACTTTTCCCATGAATCTTTTGGACGCCAAACTGACTGGTTCCTGTAAAGGACATAGGTAAAAAATATATGGAAGTCTACTCCAGAAATGCCCAGAGATGATATATATGTCATTAAATAGTACAGATCTTCTATTTAAATAGTAATAAAGTTACTTGTAGCTAAGCAGTCGCTGATAAACGTTATGAAGGTTGATAAAAGTTGACTTTCTTATACTTTTGATATATTTTCAAGTGATTGCATGGGTAGTTGTTTGAAATTCATTATGTATTTAAATAAAATAGTTAAATATGAGCATATGTTTGGACAGCCTGGGGCAAATTATGGCAATGTCCTTTACAAATAAATCAGCACTAATGCTACATTTTGAAGTTCAAACTCTTAACATAAAATATATTTTTGAAAGCTGGGTTAGATTTCGAGCAGGGACAATTAAAATTGTCAAAATTTCACCAGGGCTGGCTGGTGGGAGGTTTTAGCCATTGTTAGTTACCACCCTACCAACAAATGCTTACTGCACAATAATTTAGCTTTCCAATATGATGGTGTGTAGAAACAGAAAGGGGTATAGCTTCCATCTAAAATTGCGTCATCACTTATCATCAGGTGTGATTCCAGTCAAGGGCTGACTTGCAATGAATTAAAAAAGTAAGAATTCTAAATAGCATTTCATGTAATTTTTTTAAGTTCTAATTTTCTATCTTCTATCAATCAAACAAAATATCACAGAATTTTCAAGGCTATAAATAAGTGCCGTTTTAGCTTAAGTGACAAGGGTTTAATTCCTGTTAGCTCTGCAATTTTTAATACCTGATATTTTAAGAAATTTAGAGAACTTAGGAGAGTATGCTATGGATAGTGCAATAACAAGCCCCACAACCTGAACATTCTCCAAAGCCAGTTCGGCTTTGGCTAGCTCAAGTTGTTCAGTCTCCTAATATTTTACTAGCCCTTTGGTTTGATCTTGAATTAATTTATTGCTTAAAACAGCACTGGTGACACTTTTATTGCCCATTAAGCAAAAGCAAACTGAATCAATAAAACATGTTTTCATAGAGAGATATGATTACCAATGTCACATCAAAATAAACCATCTGCCTTGTGAAATAAAAATTAAAACTATAAAGACTCAGTGAAAATATAATACCAAATAAATATCATACCAAAAACATTTTAAAAATCACCCAAATATTGCAAGGTACCTAATGCATGAAAAGCCTAGTGCATCCTTTAGATGGCTCAGGAGATGAGCAGCACTAGTTGTCTTATCATAGATATAACAATAAATTAATTGGGCAAATCACTGGAAGAATTAGGAGCAAGAGCTCCTAATACTTCTTTAAATAAATTCCTAACATCCAGCAGAATGATATGACAGATTGCAGGAATAATAAGAGCTTAAAAAATAAATAAGATGACTGAGATCAAATACTTACAGTGTTATGAACATTGTACTTGCTTAGTTCATGTGTTTTTGGAACGGGATAGATGTAAGTTTTCAATGAGAAAAGAAGAACAAAGAACAGAATTGGAGATAATATTTCGACGGGTGTATGAATGAACCGCCTCAGGCGCACTACCAGATGTTTCCACATCAACACACTTAAGGTCTGTAGAGTCATTTTTAAAGTCGATTTTTTCACCACTAACACAACAAATACATTTATACACCGCACTGAACTTTAAAAGGGCGCGGTCAAAATGCGCAGGCTCTGAGAACTGCCAGCACTTCACTAACAATGTTTATATTGTAATTTGTAATACTATATCGGAATGATAAGTATTTTGTTGGCCACTTCTACTGTACTGAGACAGGACATGTTTTTGGGTCGATTGTGTATCAAGAAAATCAATATTGTGACAGTGACTTTAGTCAGTTTGTGTAAAAATAATTCCGAACTGAAGAAAATGGAAAACAAATTAACTGTGTAGTTAAAATCAAGTAAAATTCGGAAAGTTATTGATATTTTTTACACTGCTTCAACTTTTGAAAAATCCTTGACAACTGACAATGACAAACTTTGACAAAAGAATGATTCATAATATTAATAAAACATAGACACTGACAGTGACACATGACACTCATGACAGTATCTGGATTGCCAGTCGATATATTTGTAGAGTTTTGAGAAAGTGATGATGAGGAATCAAATAATGATTTTTCTTCAAGGGGTTTTCTTCAAAAGTTTAATAAAACAATACTCCTCCTGAACCCACTATTAAAATTGCAGTTTACTATTTTCAAGCTGCATAAAACAGAACTGTCTAGTCTTTTACTTTTCAGTCAGAAAGGTATGGGTATATTTGTTTTGGTTCGTGAACCTTTACATTCCGTTGTGGGATACTTATAAAAAATCCGTTCGTTAAGGTTCTCCTACGAACGCACAGTAGCTACAATTCCCATATATTTCCCATGTCTGTAATATTGAAATAGCCGTTTTTTATTGTAAATACATATACAATTATACATATACAAATACATTTTATACCATTTTTGTTGTCTGTCTGTCTGTTTGTTCCGGCCAATCTCTGAAACTACCAGTCGGATTGTAAAAAAACTTTTTGTACATTCATTACATTAGGAGTGACAAAGTGCAATTAATTTTCAGATATTCCTAAGGAACAGGAACTTCGCAGGTTAAATCGCAGGCGACCGCTAGTTTATAATAAAAGCCGATAAGAACCAAAGGAACTGCGATAGTTTTCTAATACCTACTTCTCTAGGCATGAAATTAAAATTTTAATTAATGCTATTTAATATACATTAATTACCTTTAGTAAGGTATATCCACAAGTGAAATTATAATCGACTTACTTCAATTTCTACTTCAATGAAACGAATGAAGTGTGATTTATATTATAATAGAGTCACAAGCACAGACGTGTTACGATAATAGAATATGTAATTATAACAATAGAAAAGTATTAGCAAGAGATTTTAATCGCGCTAGTGTGTCATGGCGAATATTATTGAGCTCAGTAGGTACTTATTTTTAACATTACCCAGCTCCGGAACTAAGGGGGGAAAACCTAAACCCATGGCTCCGTATAATAGGCTTAAACAAAACGAGGCCGTTTTGATGTTCTTTCCTACAGTCTCATGTCCTTCAGATGATGCTGCCGAGTTGCAGCATTTTATTGGGCCCACATCGAGAAAACCCAAGATCCAGGGCTGACATTACCTACGTGATGTTCGCTTTTTCGTTAATTTAACGATAAATAAACTTTATTTTGACATTTCTTAAGTAATAACTACTAATGAGAGGGTACGCTGCGTTACGCAACGCGATACGACGCCACTCATACGGTAGGAACAGCAGGCGCCTTCTTTTTCACTCTAGCTGTAAGTAGTTAAATTATCATTTATGACGGGCTTCCCGAGACTCACATTTTTTTAAACTCAATTAGTCCGTTTTATGCGTGCACCTTTAGGTAGGTCTTTATAAGTTGCTAGTTAACGAATTCGAAGAAAATCTTTATTGCCTGCATTAACACAATCATCTAGAAAGGTTGTTAGGTTCATAAGGAATGTGGCTAGTTATATTATTACAGATTATTAACTCATTGGACGGTTATCTGGCATGCGGGTGAATACCTTTATACGTCTACAAATAAGTAACATCTAAGTGTCTGTTTCTAATTTCAAATTGAAAGCTTTCACTAAATGCATATGGAAGTACCTATTCAAATCCTTACGAATATTATGAAGGCGAATGTTTGTATGTATAAATGGATGTTTGTTACTCTTTCACGCAAAAACTACTAAATGGATTTCGATGAAACTTCACAATAATATGAAACTTCACAACTCCATCGTACTACATTATACGTACTGAATAGGGATGAGCATTTTGGTAAGAATATTTTTGACGTGACAACGTCTTATAATTCGATAGAGCCGGCTGCACGCACGAAAAAACATGACTCATGCGGCGTTACCTCGCTTTGAGGCGTTCCATGTAAGGCTTGCGAGTGAGAGGGTGGAAAGAGCGACAAAGAAGCACAATCGGTCTTTGCGTTCGGCAGCGTTCGACATCCGTCTATTAAATATAATTATTAAATATATTAATTTTAAATTAAAAATTAATATATTTATAAATTAATATATTTATTATAAATTTAAAATATAAATTTACAAAATCAAAATCAATTATTTTATTAATTTAAATTAATATTTATAAAAATATACTTAAATTAAAAATTTTAATAACCAATTAAATGCTACCATTTCATCAGTATTTTCTTAAGACGTCGTCACGTTCAACTATCGTCAGTAAACCGACTTTACAGACAACCAATTTTTTTCATGATAGAAACGATAATACGGTTATGGGGGTTGAGAATTCGATCTTTCTTCAATTTGATTGGCATAGCAGACCATATCTATACAAATAATCTATATATATATACTTATAAGAGATTCCCACCTATATATTGACTCATCACTATATCTCTAGAACCATAAGGCGTAGCGACTTGAAATTTGGTAGGAATATTCCTTTAATATATATATGTGCTAGTAATATGTAAAGTGGTAGAGTTTGTTTGTTTGTTTGATTGGGATAATTAATCTCTGTATCTAAGTGTATGACACTGATATAACATCCGTCCGTATAGATTTTGTTAAAGACGAAGTTCACTCAATTCAGCCCAAGTCTGTGCAATTTCCAGCTAAATATAGTCACGAAACCGCGGAACGAAGAATGCTGCCAATTGTATTATGTTGAGCTTGAACAGTACACGAAATGCAAGGTAGCACTCTCGACTATGCCTCGTCTGACTAGGCTCGAAGGTCTTTGCTGTTCGTCAAGCGTATGTGGCTTTAAGTAGGGTAAAAACATTGGAAAGTCGTTATTGAAGAGCTGGACTGTCCAAAATTAACCGGCAAACGACTTTGCAACAATGATGCGTTAAATGAGATGAACAGATTGAGAAACCTAGTCAGCGATAACTAAAAAATAAAAAATAAATAAATTATTAATTAATTAGCTATCAGTATTTAATTAAATTGATATAAATTAAAATATAATAAAATTAGCAGATCAATTTGCATAACTGAATTATTACTAGTTTCTCTGCCAATCGCGCGACAAGCTTTTATGATCAAATTGTATATAACGAGGTTATAAGATGATAGTTAAAATTTTTAAGGAAAAATTTATTTTCTTCTTTTTAGAGCGTTTAAATAAAAGCTTCTTTTAAAAAAGTTTTTTTGCTTTTAATTTATTGTAGTAAAATTTTAAAATGTATCGAATTTCTTCATTAGATTTACTAATTTTGAAATTTCCTAAATTGAATTTGAAATTATGATTTTTAAAGTTTAAACTTTCAGTGATACCAAAACCAGCCAGATACAAATAGTATAGCCAAAGAGATTTTAGGCATTACAAGTTCATACATACTATAATGTGAAAAGACTATTTCCCCTAACTAAATATTATATAAAACAAATACAAAAATTATATTTTCAGTTCTAATTACAATCCTGGAGATCCAGATGACTCAAACAGTTCCTGGCTAAATGCAACGAACAGTTCCTGGCCAAACGGAACGAACAGTTCTTGGGACGGGCAGCAGTGGTATGGCCCGAATGGTACCGGGTCAAAAAATTTTCCTGGACCAAGTGGCTTTGACGGTTCTGAGGCCTGGCAGCAGTGGTTTGGACCGAACAGTTCCTGGCCAGAAAATTTTCCTAGACCAGATGGCTTGAATGATTCTGAGGCCTGGCAGCAGTGGTTCGGTCCGAACAGTTCCTGGCCTAAAATTATTCCTGGACCAGATGGCAAGAACATTTCCATGAGCTGGCAGCAATGGGTGCAGTTGCTGCAAAACAGAACCTGGAATAAAGGTGCACAAGGTGAACCCTATTCTTAAATCTATACTAATACTAGCAGTCGCCCGCGCCTTCACCCGTGTAAAAAACCCCTTAGGTACCCTTCTAAAAAAAGGTACTTTTTAATTTCAAGGACAGCCTTTCATATAAAGTGTTTTCACTCATTCCTCTGTCCGCCTTTCAAGTTATTTTTTTTGTAGTTTCCCATCAGTGAAAGTGTTAGCCCATTTGCGTCATAAAGCCTGCGAAGATGATTTTGGTTTTAGACCCGGTCTGTCCACGGAATCTGCCACTTTGTGTTTGAAGCAGACTGTAAGGTATTATTTAGAGCGACGAACACCGGTGCTTGCTTTTTAGATCTATCCAAGGCATTTGATCTGGTTAATTACGACATTATGTGGCAAAAACTAAGAGACTCCGATATGCCCGAGGAACTGATAAGAATCTTCACATTTTGGTATCAGCATCAGGTCAATGTCGTGCGATGCTCGGGAAGCATTTCGAGGCCGTATAGGTTGGAGTGTGGAGTGAGACAGGGTGGCCTAACGTCGCCTATACTCTTCAATCTCTACGTAAATGGCCTAATAGACGAGCTCAGCAGCACACGTGTTGGATGCCATATTAACAGAACCTGTATAAATAATATCAGTTATGCAAATGACATGGTGCTGTTGAGTGTGTTTATCTGTGTGGCTATCTGTGGAGAGAGAAAATTGCTGGGCCTGTGTGAGAAGTATGCCCACAGCCACCGTCTGACCTATATAGTCAAAAAGAGCGAGTGTATGGTCTTTCAGGCTAAAGGAAAGCCACGTTCCACTCTTATTCCTACAATAAAATTGTATGGAATATCTCTTAACCTAGTAAATCAGTTTAAGTATCTAGGCAGGTTACCTGTGACCTGAAAGATGATGCAGACATCGAGAGAGAGCGTAGGGCGTTGTCTGTAATTGCGAATATGATCGTCCGCAGATTTGCTCGCTGTACAGTGCTAGTAAAAATATCACTTTTAAAGCTTACTGCACCTCATTTTACACGAGCAGTCTGTACAATACCCTGCGTGTACAATATAATAAATTATAATAGTTATATAGTTAATAATAATATTATTACTTAACCATAATTAGTAAAGTTTTAGGAGACACTGTATTTGTTCACAACACGCCAATTTCAGGTCAAAACACACAACACACACAAAACAACCAAAATACATTAGACACACAGAACCCACACCAAGCTTCATCTACAAGAAATAGTCTTACACAAAACACACCACAAGCTCACCAAAGAAGAGAAAGATGAACGAACAGAGGAAGAAGGAGAAATATGTAGTAGAGTGGAATAAATATTCTTTTTCCTGCGGGTCGTAGGACGGAGTATTTATTGAAACCGATCAAAAGGTCGTGTAAGGAAAAACCTCTCCACATTAAATTATTATTAACTCATAAATTAATTATACTAACCATGTTATTAATACGCGTCCTAGAAACATGTTTCAAAGGGACAAGTAGGTATATCTTTTTAATTTTCAGTCATTTTTGACAAATGTTATCTAACTTGGCTTGAAAAAAAAGATAAAGATCATTGTGGATAGCACGAAATGTGAACTTTTTTGTGCTAATTTATAGCCTAAAATAAGCGTACGTAGATGTGTTATGGGTATCTATGGTAAGGAAATAAAATATGTACATCATAGATATACGCTTTATAGATAGCGATGTGTGTATTGTTCTATAATATTTATATCTATTTATTTAATTATATTGCAGTGATACAAATATATTACTTTCACTCATTTATACCTCTATTTTATTCCTACAATATTGATTAATATACAAAAATAACTAGATAAAAGCACTTTTATTTTTTTTTTTAAATATTGTTATCTCTATTACAGCTAACTCGAGCAGCAGTAATGTTATCGGTGATGGTTCCGGGGGTAAAGGTACACAAAGTAAGTATAATCATCAACAATATATGGACGTCCACTGGACATAGGCCATATGTAAGGACTTCCAAGCATCATGGTCTTGAACCGCCTGCAGCCAGCAGCTCTCTGCAAGCCGTTTTCTGGTGTCGTACTAGCTAGTGGGTGCTAAGGTAAGTATGGTACAGCTCAAATCAAATTTCCGCAGAGGCGAAGCGTCACGACGCGATATGTTTTCAATTCTAAATAATTATACCTAATATACAAAGTTTTGTTACACTAATATGGAATCGCGCGACAAGCGTCGAAGTTTGATTTAAAGATAAGCTATAGGAATTGGCATTGCCTCGTTGGTCTAGTGGGAAGCCTATGTGGCTTCGATCACAAGGTCCTGGGTTCGAATCTTGGATCGGATCACAGAATATCACTATCATCAAAACCTGATAGTGATCGTTAATAAATGAAACATTATCACCCTAAGCCCGCCAACTCAGATTGGAGCAGCGTGTTGGTAGTACGCTCCATATTCCCTCTCCTGGAAGGAAGGAAGGAAGGCCTGGCCCTGTAGTGGGCCTTTAATAGGTTGATAATAATGATGCTGCAGGAAAATACATGACACGATCAGGACGCTTTGAGTCAGCGCCAAAGTAAGCTGGAAAGCGTAAGTTAAACCTGCACGCTAACATCTAAAACCAGCAATTTAGTCTGTGCTGTGTTTAAATTTAATATAACCTCAAATTGCATAATAACCTAAAAACAAAAATAAAATACCAAGGACGTCGTTAGATAATCGACTTATTCAAGGCAAATAAGCGAAAATCTTTGTGCAAATGCGATTTGCGATTGTATGAAATGTGATACATTTACAGCTTGTTGAGAAACCTAGTAAAGTGGTTTTGAAATCACTCTTATTCTTTTTAAATAAGATTGAAATTTCCTCTTAAAATCATAAAGAAAACAATTATTTTTCCTCTTATAACAGATAATAATAGTCGTGCACACGAAAAAGTAAACTACTTAGTATCTGTTTATCAAAGCTTAACATAAAATAAGTAGTATATGAATTCACATTCAATCAAATTCAAGAACAGTGCACTACAAACATGGACAATAAAGCAGAAGAGAGATCTCTTAGCGACATTCTCTCAGAAGAGCAAATCAATTATATTCTGAGCAAAGCAGTAAGTGGATCCCAGCTCCTCAAATATGAGATGAAACCAGCAACAGCTGAAGGCGTGTCGGGATTCCTCGGCGAACACTTCAAAGTGACATTTGTTGTAAAGCAAGAGGAAGAGGATGCAGTGAAGAGGTTGTATTTATTTATCAAGACCTTACCCCGTGGAAACGCACCGAAGGCGGAATTCATTAACGAGGCTAATTTTTTTGGAATAGAAAGTTCGACTTTCGAGATATTTGAAGGCCTACCAGACGAAGAATGTAAGTATTGCTTAGCATTTCATCGATTTAGCGATGATGAGGAATCTTGGGTGAGGTCGAGAAGTTCTATGGACAGTTATACGCTTCGATATATATGACGCAATAAAGATGGATTTTAGCTAATAGCTTCATACGATCAACAAAATTAAACTAACAAAAAGATATCGGCGTTTTTCTTAGAGATATTCTAAAAGAGATATAAAATCTCGGTCGGTAAAAAAAAAGATCGGTCTTAAAAGTCGATATTCATGAAATTCGCGGATTTTCAAAATTGCTAATTTCAATTTGTTATTGATTATTCTTATCCTAAGATTCCTAAGCAATAATTTAAAATTAAAACAAACTCCTTCAGTTTCAGGTCCAAGTTCTTGGGGAATCAAAGCTTTAATTCACAATGATAATGTTTTGGTATTGCCCGATCTATCTATAGAAGGTTATACGACACACCCGGGGAACGAGTATTTTGACCTGGAACATGTTAAGGTTACATTGAATTCTCTAGCTCGTTTCCACGCTGCTATTGTTAAACATCAAACTCGATTGATTACAGCAAACGGTAGTTATAAATTGCCCGACAAATATACATGTTTTATCGAGGAACATGTCTTTCTTGACTGTCAATGGCTACGCGCCTCTATAAAATTGACTACGAACTTCTTAAAGGAATTTTCTACAAACATCAAACACTATCCAACGAACCTAGAAGAGTCTATGTTAACATGGTGTGTAAACGCTTGCGATGGTTTAAGAGAATATGAGAACACCTTGAATGTGATAGTTCATAAGGATTTGTGGGCAAACAACATCATGTTCAAATATTCGGGAGGGAAACCTATCAATGCAGTTCTGGTGGATTTCCAATGCGCTAGATACGCCCCGCCGGCTATCGACGTGATGGTGTTCCTTTATTACACTACATCGAGGAAATTCCGGGAACATTACGAGAAGGAGGTCTTAGATTACTATTATTCAGTCTTCTCGGAAGCTGTCGATGAGACTACGAAGCGCCGATTGGCAATTTTAAACTACGATCGCCAGACGTACTTTGATTTGTACGAAAAGCTTCGTCCAGTAGGAATGATAGTCCCACTTGCAATATCTCCTTTTATTCTGACGTCACCGCAAGCAGCACAGGAGACGTTTGATAACCCGCTGACGTTTCACAAGCATTTCATGGTCGACAGGTGTAGTCCAGTGATCGCGTATGCCCGTGACAACGAATACTACAAAATTAGGGTGCTGGAGATATCTGAAGAATTTGTTGAGTGGCATCTTGCTAAAAATCCTAACTAATGTTAAAGCCGAAAGTTACGCCACATTTTGTGTCGAAAATCCCTTGCAACGAGAACTACACGCGTAAAGCCGTTGGCATCCTCTAGTGTAAAATAAATGTTTGTACAATTACACAAATAAAGATTTTAATTCAAACTAAAGATAAGATATTCTTTTATTATTTCTGTTTCTAAATAATTTTCACAGATAAATTTCGACGTAATTATTTAAAACATTTTTCGCTCACCTCTACATTACGCAATTTCGACCTAATTATTTAAAACATTTTTCACTCACCTCTACATTACGCAAGTTCGACCTAATTATTTAAAACATTTTTCGCTCACCTCTACATTACGCAATTTCGACGTAATTATTTAAAACATTTTTCGCTCACCTCTACATTACGCAATTTCGACGTAATTATTTAAACTAGCAGTAGCCGCAACTTCGTTCGTGTGGATTTCAACTTTGGTTTAATAAGAAGTGACACGTTACGACAACAACGTAACAACGGCTAAACTAATGTTATTGAATGGTACGTGTAAAATAATACGGATTAAAATAAAATTTCCTGCACTTGTCACTAAACAAAAAAACTATATAAAGTTGTTTAACGTTTGGCTATAAAATCTTCAACAATAACAATGTATAAAAATTTAAATAAATATGAATTGAAAAATGAAAAGTTTTCCTTAAAACCTTCAACCCCTACCCCTAACCCCATGGAGGTGAAATTTCAAAATTCTTAAACTAAAATATGTTTTACATTTCGTAAATACTCCGCTTACCTACCTGTATGTATATGACGACCTCCGAGGCGCAGTGGTATGCGACGGGTTCGATTCCCGGCGGGGCAGATTTTTCTTATTTTGTCTTGGTCTGGCTGGTGGGAGGCTTTCGCCGTGGCTAGTTACCACCCTACAGACAAAGACGTACCGCAAAGCGACTTAGCGTTCCGGTACGATGTCGTGTAGAAACCGAAAGGGGTATGGATTTTCATCCTACTCCTAACAAGTTAACCCGCTTC
This sequence comes from Mycalesis mineus, assembly GCA_034621355.1. Lineage (NCBI taxonomy): Eukaryota > Metazoa > Arthropoda > Insecta > Lepidoptera > Nymphalidae > Mycalesis > Mycalesis mineus. The sequence continues at coordinate 2,254,948 of CM067900.1, forward strand.
CATCTTAGATTGCATCATCACTTAACATCAGGTGTGATAGCAGTCAAGGGCCAACTTGTAACCCAACTTTAGGGGTTGAATTTTTGTAAATAACTATGTATTATATTAAAACAATAGTCCATTAAATTTGACATACCTACTTATATGTAACTTAGAACATAAACGATTTATTTTTTCAAAACCTTTTAACCTTTCTAGCGACAAAAAGCAGTTCTCAGGTTCTAACTATTTCTGTACGAATTTTTCTTTAGAGCGGTTCAGTAGTATAGGCGTGCGTTAGGCGTGTAAAACTCAAGACCAAACCACGATAAGCGCAAGCCAAAATGCTCCGAGAACGTATACCTTTCGACGAATGTACGAACGTACGAACGAAAATCATTCGTTTATCATAATGGTATTATTACAATAAGTACGTACTGGCTACTGAGTATACTGAAAAGTTTTTTGGAACGAAGTTCCTTATCGCGCGTTGTGAAAGGGGGCTAGACGGAAAAAAATCGTACGAAAAGTTGTCACGACACTTTTTGATCAAAGGATCTTGCCGCCGCCTTTGATGTGTGTGCGCGTGAGCGGCGGGGGGCGCCCGCGCTGTATGCTGTCTCGCGCTCTCGTGGCGCCCTCTGGTGTTTCGGTGTACAACAACAAAACGCGTGTGTGGTACGCGTTTAAGTTTATATAACATTATATTTGTTAATAATAAAAAGAATATTATTATTACTTAAAAAAAATAAAATTTTATTACAATTCCTTCACTAATTAATCGAAAGGAACTTCGTTCCATCCGGGTGTCCCTTGACACCTCTCAACTTTTTTATGCTCTTTAAATGCCCCAACTGTAATCAGCGGGGTTCGCTTAGCTGTTGGATCAATCAACAGCGAAGCATAAGCTTCTATATTTATTTTATGCAGCTACCTCGAGCAGCAGTAATGATTTCGAGGGCAGCACCGGGAGCGACTGGTATCCGTGGCCGCCAGAAGGCGGTGACGGGGGCGACTGGCAGCCGTGGCCGCCAGAAGACGGTGACGGGGGCGACTGGAAGCCGTGGCCACCAAAAAACAGTACCGGGGGCAAGTGGAAGCCGGGACCGCCAAAAGACAGTACCGGGTATGAAGGTACACAAAGTAAGTATCGTAAATACAGTGATTAGCTATAATTCTAGGTGTATTTCTTACAAATTTTTATTTAGTTTCGACGAACTCCGTGGCGCAGTGGTATGCGCGGTGGATTTATAAGACAGAGGTTATGGGTTCGATTCCCGGTGGGGCAGATTGAGAATTTTCTTAATTTGTCTTGGTCTGGCTGGTGGGAGGCTTTCGCCGTGGCTAGTTACCACCCTACCGACAAAGACGTATCGCCAAGCGATTTTAGCGTTACGGTACAATGTCGTGTAGAAACCGAAAGGGGTGTGGATTTTCGTCCCACTCCTAACAAGTTAGCCCGCTTCCATCTTAGACTGCATCATTACTTAACATCAGGTGTGATAGTAGTCACGGGCCAACTTGTAGTCAATAAAAAAAAAAACCTGTTCCGGAGTCTGTAATGAGATCTTACAAGTTAAAGATCCACTTCCCGGTTTCCAATTGAGCTGAAATTTTGCGTGGATATGTATATCGCGTCACAATTCAATATTATGATGACATGGAGTTGGTGTAATACTGCAGCTGGTAGGTGGCTATTGCCTATTGGAACTTCGCAACAAAATGATAAAACCCCATCAACTTTGGGATCGTTTGATTTATTGTAATGAGTAGTCTACATAATTTCTATTGAAAAATAAAGCAGGAGTGACTGCCTCGTTGGTCTAGTGGTTAGTCTATCTGGCTTCGATCACGAGGTCCTGGGTTCAAATCTTGGGTCGATTCACGGAATAATTCTGAGTTTTTCATTGTTCTATGAAAGTCTCAGTACAATTCCAAGCCCGGAGTTGGGAAGTTGGTGGTGTTACACCCCCATGCCTCAGAGAGCACGTTAAGCCGACGGTTCCGGTCACTGTCATCAACATCTGATAATGATCGTTAATAAATAAAGCATTATCACCCTAAGCCCATCAACCCGCATTGGAGCAGCCTGGTCTACGCTCCATATCCCCTCTCCTATAAGGATAGAAGCCTGGCCCTATAGTGGGCCTTTAATAGGCTAATAATGATGATGATGATGAATGTTTTAGATAACGGTGTCTGGGGCGATTGGAAACCGGGGCCGTTTGAAGACAGAACTGGGATTAAAGGCTCACAAGGTAAGAAGGTACTTACTCGTAAATAACTTCAACCAATTAGTGAATAGCTACAAACATAACCTTTATACCATAGGGGCCTAGTGCCGACCCCAAAGAATCGACAATGTCTTTCACAATGTTTTCCTAAAAAAAGACCAGCAAATGACACATCAATAGTAGGTAGGTACCTACCTAATTGATAACTTTCCAAGGGCACCAAATTCTTGTGTGGCAGAGGCCCCAGCGTAGTTTAAGACGGCATTGAATAGGTACTTGTATTTTTATATTAATTGTGTGAATGTGAATAAATATGATTTTAGTATCATTTCTTTTTTTTCATTAAATTATATTTTTACATTTTTTTAGATTCTTAACAATACTAAATAATAAAAATATATTCTAAAAAACTAAATCAGTATTAAAAATGTTTAAAAAGAAATTTTTTCCTCTTCCCCTTGCGGGGTGTATGAATCCCAAAACAACCGGAGGTCAGGGCTTCGGCAGGCGTTCCAAGGATTACTGCTTTCTTTATCCGACCCTTGATTCAGCTAAGAGAAAGTTTCTTAAGGTGCTGGTCGAAGGTCTGCGCAATAAGACCATTGACTGAAACGACTATCGGGACAATAACCGCTGACTCAAAATTCCACATCGCGGTACCTAATCTCTTATGCCAGTTCCAAATATTTCGTTACTTTTCCTTTTGAGAATTATTGCATATCTAAATAAATAATTATTTTTATCTGTCAGTAATAATCATTCGATCTCAAATCCCAGTAGAGCAATGCAATGGCATTTTCAAGAACTGGCGCTGGGTCATACCTATAATAAGGTACCAAAATTGATAAGGCCCTAGGTACTAAAGAGGCAGGAAGAGTATCTTGGCTACTTGATTATGTCTGTGCCAGTGTTCACAAATTTAAATATTACTTATTATCCATACAGGTAGCAGCAATGCTTCCGATAATAGAATTTGGGGCGGCGTGCCTGTGGCGCCGAGTAGCCACAGGATGAAGCAGTGGCTGCAAGAGTGGGTCGCACTGCATGTGAAAAACGGTACAAATCATACCTACATTTATTTATATTTAGCTATAGGTATTACTTATTCATATATATATTTATTTAATTATTATTTTCATTCAGCTGCTATAACATTTATAGCATATTTATAAAATATGGCGAATAATTTTAATATGAGCCTTAACAACACTTGTAGCTCCAGCGATGAATTTTATACAGCTTCCTCATCATCTTCTCCCAATGGAAGTTTCCATAGTACTTCGACACCTCTTAACACTCTTTTGGATACGACTTTTTCTCCATTACCCAAGAACTTTAATGTCGTCCATATAAATGCACAGAGCATTCCTTCTCACTTTTCGGATATGTTAGACACATTTGATAACAAAAACATCCATGCTATCCTTGTATCTGAAACGTTCCTTAAACCCAATCTTCCATCTACTTCTTATTCCTTACCAAACTTCCATCTAATTCGTAATGACCGTACCGGCAAAGGGGGTGGGGGTGTTGCCATTTACCTGCGCAGCCACATTCCTTTTACTATCTTGAATTCTTCTCCTTCTCAGTATTCAGAGTCAGCCGAGCATCTCTTTGTTGAAGTCTTATTTGGTCGCATTAAGCTTTTATTGGGTGTATTTTATAGTCCCTCACTCACCATTGATTATTTCGATAGCTTTGAAAATCTTTTAGAACAATACACTCCTTCTGTTGATCATACAATTATAATGGGAGATTTTAACACTTGCTTGTTAAAAAATGACTCAAGGGCAAAACGACTATTAAGTGTCATTAATAGCGTTAATCTTAATTTGCTCCCAACACAGGCTACTCACTTTTTTCCCAACTGTACTCCTTCCAAATTAGATTTAATGCTAACATCGTCCCCTGATTTAGTTTCCACTCACGGCCAATTTGGTGCGGAAGGCTTTTCATATCATGATCTTATTTATTTATCATTCAACATTCGTCCACCTAAACTTAAACCCTCTGTTGTTATGAGACGCAGCTTCAAAAATTTCAATAACGATTTGTTTATGTCTGACCTTAGTAACATTGATTGGGACTGTATACTTAATGCTGATTCGGTTCATGACAAAATATCCCTTTTTAACTCTATTTTAATTCAGCTTTTTGACAGGCATGCTCCTCTTCGTCCCATCAAACTTAAACATCTTCCGGCTCCTTGGTTGACGCAGGATATTAGAGCACTAATGGCGAAGCGCAATTCAGCCAAATCTAAATATAAACGTAATCCCTCTGAAAATAATCTTTCAAAATATAAGCGCCTTCGTAATCGTTGCAATAAAATCTGCAGGGATGCCCAACGTAATCATATTCACTCCTCAGTGTTGAACAAAGGGTGCTCTGAGGTTTGGAGATTTTTGGGGACTCTCGGTATTGGGCGGCAGCGTTCTGATATCTTGTTTAACTTGGATATTGACGCCCTTAACTGTCACTTCACCAATCTAACGCCGATGGATCATCTAACAAAAGCTAGCACATTGACCTTTCTTAACTCTCTATCACCTCTTCATTCGGATCCCTTTGATTTTTGTCCTGTAACTCCTTCTGAAGTAAAAAAGCATTTGTTAGCAATAAAATCCGATGCTACTGGTTGCGATGGTATAAACAGGAAAATGGTTTTATTAGTGTCAGATACTGTGGTTCCAATTATCTCACATATTTTTAATGTTTCTCTATCTTCCGGTGAATTCCCTACAATCTGGCGTAAAGCCCACATCATTCCAATACCTAAGACCAAAAATCCTTCTTCCTTCTCTCAGTTTCGCCCAATCTCAATTCTACCCTTCTTGTCCAAAGTCCTGGAGCGTATTGTGCACCATCAACTGAATCTTTACCTGACTAAATATTCCATCCTCAGCCCTTTCCAGTCAGGTTTTAGACGTGGTCATAGCACTACTAGTGCTCTTGTTGAGGTTTGTGATAACATCCGTGCCAATATGGACAACCAACTTCTTACTATTCTTACTCTCTTAGATTTTAGTAATGCCTTTAATACTGTCGACTTTGATATTCTCCTTGCTATACTAAAATCTCTTAATATTTCTCAAGTTCCCTTAAATTGGTTCCATAGCTACTTGAATGGGCGTCAGCAATGTGTACTTTACAATAATAATCTCTCCTCTTATTCGTCACTAATTGCTGGGGTCCCTCAAGGTGGCGTTCTCTCCCCACTTCTCTTTGCTGTTTTTATTAACACAGTATCTGCACACCTGTCTTCTTCCTTTCATCTCTATGCTGATGATCTACAACTTTTTGTCTCTGCTCCAGCTGTTTGTATTTCTGACGCCATTAAGAAGCTCAATAAAGACTTGGAAAGGATTTACACGTGGTGTCATTCATTTGGCTTGTGTGTTAATCCAAATAAGTCTCAAGTCATTGTGCTTGGCAGCCGTCCCCAAATAGCCAAACTAACTTTCAGCACACTGCCTGCTGTTCGTTTTAACACATCCGATTTGAGCTTTAGTACATGTGTCAAAAATCTTGGCCTCCTCATTGATGACACTATCTTGGTCTTCACAAGTGGGTGAAGTAAGTCGCAAAGTTTTTGCCTCGGTTAGATCCTTAAATAGGTTAAAAAATTTTCTTCCAATTAAAACCAAAATCTCTTTAGCACAGTCTCTTCTATTACCATTATTGGATTATGCTGATTGTTGTTGCCCCGATCTAACCGAAGTACAACTCGACAAACTCGAGCGTCTTCAAAACTTGTGCATTCGTTTTATTTTTGATTTACGCAAGTTTGATCACGTTTCGGAGTACCGTGATCGTCTGAAGTGGTTGCCAATTAGATTGCGCCGTCAGCATCGCCTACTTTGCTTCTTATATTCTATCCTTTATAATCCTTTCTTTCCTTCTTATCTGAAAGACCGTTTCCGTTTCATTCGCGATGTCGATTCTCACAATCTCCGTTCTCGTAATGAGAATCGATTATTATTACCTTTCTCTAATTCGAAATTTTACAGTAACTCTTTCACTTCCAAATCTATTAAGCTGTGGAACAATCTGCCATCCGAGGTCCGCGCGAGTAATTCGCTTCCCATTTTTAAGTCTCGCTTGAAAAGCTACTATTTGTCGTTAAATAGAAAATAATTATATGTATTTTTTTTTATGTATATTGATATTGTTTATATACACTTATATATTATGTTTACATTTTTATGTAGTTTATTTATTTATTTATTTTTAAATATTATATTTATAATAAATTTAAGTATTTTTTTTTTAAATAATAAATTTTCTCATTGCACCACCCCGCTTACGATACTCAAATGTCTTTTCAATAGGTTGCCTGTAAGAGATTGCTTCTAGCAATAAGGCCGCCTTTGCATGTTTATTTTAATTATTTTTTCATGTTTCTGTTATATCTATTTTTATGTGCAATAAAGTATTTCTTCTTCTTCTTCTTCTTCTTCTACATTCAATATGAAGTAACGACTCAATATGGAGCGTACACCCTCGCTGCTCCTGTTAGATTAGCTGGGATCGACCAATAGCTTAACGTGCTCTGCAAAGCATGCTTTAGGTATACGATAGATAAGCGACGTGTGATCGTATCAAAAGTAAACTTATTGCACTGTAAACACGCGCGCATGTATGTATGCATTTTTTTAAATCCTTGACTGCAATCCACCTGATGCTAAACTTTATGCAATACGGGCAAATTTGTTTGGAGCAGTATGAGATCCATGTCTCTCTCTTGGTTTTTAAACGACATCGTACTGGAAAGCTACATTACTTGGCGGTACATCTTTGTTGGGAAGAGAGAAATAACCTTTATTTGGGAAAAACGTCATATTAAAATACGAGTAAGTATAGGGTACGCCCTATAGGTAGGTAGGTGAAATCCTCCCATCAGTCAGACCTAGACAATATAAGATGAATCTGAAAATGCCTAGCCGCAAATCGAACTCAGGACCACTGACTTATAAATTCATGGCGCATACCGGTAGAGGCCGTCCAAATAATAATATGAAAGACAATTTAATTATAGCTAGGCCGTATGTTTTAAATAAAGATTCCTTGGCCAGCTGGATAATGTCGGTAGACGAGGACACCTTGAGACAGTGGAAGCAAATGTGGTTGTCATGGTATAGAAATACTAAGGGAACACAAGGTAAGTACTCGTACGTAGTCCTAGTCATATTTTTTGAGGTTGAATATGACATGTATTTCCATTTTCCACTGTCATATTCATGCGTCAACTTATTACCAATCATTCACATTACCGCGGAATTTTCTTGAACATTCTCCTACTTTTCAGTCACCTTCACACAAAGGGCACACCCGTTCAGACTTGATTTGATTTGATTTGACACTGTCAAATCAAATTAGTTTTGTTTAAGTAACACATACGCACGCACGGACGCACGCATACACGCACCCACGCACACGCATGCACGCACGCACGCACGCACGGTCGCTCGCACGCACACACACACACACAAGCACGCGCGCACACACACACACACACACACACACACACACACACGCACGCACGCACGCACACACACACACACACAAAACATTAGAGGTACAAAACACAAAAAAAGGGGACAAAAGACAAAAAATCTGGATTTTTATAAAAAAACTTCAAAGTCCCATAACTTGAGAACAGTTCAGTTTGGGGTATGGGGTCCCATAGTCAAATCAGTCAGGAATGATGGAAACTACCACCTCTTAAAGGATTTAGGTCGACTTAACCAGTAATCCTGTATATAATCTGTATGGAAATAATAAAAAAAAATGGACGTAGACTGTTATTTGACCGACCGATCAACTTGGACAACTAACGTGTTAACATTTAGGAGTCAGAATAGAATCCTAAAGTTCATGGCCGTCACCAAAAATATAAATCATCATCAATCGTAAAAAATGACTTTGTTTTATTTACCTTTGTTTTTAATTTTTTAACATAACATTTTTGTATAAAAAAATTTAGGTTCATGGGGTAGCTGGACACCTCCTCCAGATGACGACAGCTGGAAGGATTGGCTGGAACAAGTGATAATGAAATGGAAAACAGACAACACCGGTACGCAAGGTATTCGTAAGTACTCCTACATGAGAATCAGTGTCATTTGTATTTTAGGCTTAAGAAAAATATTTGGATATAAATAGATTTTAATCCTACCAATCTGAGCTGATTTAAGTTATGCTTTGGTGACAGTTGTAGTTATTTTATTTTCTCTGTCGTCTCTTGTTCCCCCTGGATGGGATGCACTTATCAAGTTCAATTAGCTCATTGAATAATTTACGACTAATGAAAGGCCACATTACTTCTGAGGCACGTGTGGCATAATTATAAAGTAAGTAAACGTTTTTCTTTAATTTTTCCTAACAGTCATAGATAAATCATTTACTAACCCAAGCCCGCAATTGGAGCAGTGTGTAAGCTCCATTCTGCCTGTCCTATACGGAGGGAGGCTTGACCCTGTAGTAGCTGTTAAAATGGGCTCTCAATAAGTGCCTTAGTTATTAAGGTAACTTTAGGCCCTAAGTAATACTTAAGGGATTCATGTGCTCTTGTTTTTCTCGGTCAATAGACAGTAGCTTTAAGCAATTGCTTGAAACGCTTATAGTTTTAATGATCAGGACTGCAGGTAATTATATTGACTTACAAAAACTAGGCTCGGGTCCTGGAAGTGGCAAAGAGAATACAATACCTCCACCGCCCTGGGCTTACATCCCACAGGGCTACGGGAAGCCCGGGTTCTGCTTGAAGCGACCAAGATATGGCGACTGTGAGCACACTATACAAAGGTAAGGATGTAATACAAATTACAGGCTTTTTACCTGGATATCAAAAACATAATTATCAAAGCACAATTATGGGCATCGACGTCACCGGACTCCGTAGCCGAGCGGTAATGTGCTCTAAGTGACCGGTTTGCCAGAGAGACGCAGGTTTGAATCCCGTCGGTTCCGCAATTTTTGGTATTAGGTTTATTCTTAAATGTAATACAAATTCATTTTTCTGTTAATCATATATTCAAATACCTAAATTAAATTGAAGTGTCAATTTCAAATTAATAACTTTTCACTAAATGCATATATACGATACTTATACTCGTACCATAAAAAATATTTTAGCCTTTTTTGTACCAGTCGGATTGGGATTTTCTGTATATTTTTAGCAACATCATCAGAAAGGGTCAAAAGGCACAAGTAGGAAAACAACATTTTAATTACAAACTTTCTTAAATTAAATCAAAATGAAAAAATCTTACATTAAACACTATTTGAATTTAGTTTTAAATTTAGTAGGCATAGCTGCCTAATATATATATAACTTCTACCGAACTGGAATTGATAATGTCCGCACTTTAATAAAACCATCGCTTATAGGTATAAGCCAAAAACAGAGTAGCATTCTTTTTTTATGATTTTCGTCTCTAGAATCTGGGTTTTGGAGTGCAGTGGTCAATGCTGCTAATAATATCATATCCGACTCATTAGAATTGACATAGGTTAAGTTTATCTTGATATCCGCACGGGAATGGGAACTACAGGCTGAAACTGGCAAAACGTAGGTATAAAAAAACAAGCTTGCTAATGCCCGAATTACCGTTGTGATAAGTAATTGTTTTCTTTTGTTGTGCAGATGGGCATATAACCCTACAAGCAACGCATGCACAAGGTTTACATACAGCGGTTGTGGCGGCAACCAAAACAATTTCATCAGACTAAAGGACTGTGAGAAGTCGTGCGTGGAAATACCTAACGTGGACTGCTGCGACGAGCCTCCTAACTTCGAGGAGATGATTGACGATTGACGCTTTTATAGATATGATACTTTCTATTCTATACAACACAGGTGCCGTTGTCCAACATGCCACCACCACCCACCCTGTAATATTTTCCTTTTTTTTTAATTTAACACGTTCAACAATACCACATTTTGTTTTAATTTTTAACCGACGAAAAAAAACGGAGGAGGTTCTCAATTCGACACGTATATTTTTTTTTTTTTTTTTTTTATATGTATGACCACGCATAACTTTTTACAGTGTTGTCCGATTTTGATAATTCTTTTTTTATTAGAAAGGGAAAACATCCAAGGTGGTCCCATTGTCCGCATGTTAGGATCTGATGACGATATCCTGGGGAAATTGAAGGAACTCTTCAAATTTTGGAGGCACGCTTACAGCGATTTCGGTTTTTGTCTCGGTATCAGTACCTTTTTGGCTACTAGTGCCGTATAATATGCTATGACAGTATAGCACCAGTACGTTACGTGGCGATAAATCACTAAAAAGTAAGAAATGAACTCTTCAAATTTTGGAGGCACGCTTACAGCGATTTCGGTCTTTGTCTCGGTATCAGTACCTTTTTGGCTACTAGTGCCGTATAATATGCTATGACAGTATAGCACCAGTACGTTACGTGGCGATAAATCACTAAAAAGTAAGAAATAAAATTTTTTAACAAAAAATAGAACCGACTCAAAGCGCACTAAAAAGTAAAAAATAACTGTGTCATTTAGTTGCTTTAATTTACTTCAGCATATCTAGGAGTCGGTGCCAGCCAAGGTTTCTACTTTCAAGGACGTTACCTAGAACCCACAAACTTCTTTACTACGTAAAATTAATGTTCCTTAAACTTGCTGGCACCGACTTCATAGATATGCTTAAGTAAATTAAAGCAACTAAATGACACAGTTATTTTTTACTTTTTAGTGCGCTTTGAGTCGGTTCTATTTTTTGTTAAAAAATTTTATTTACTTTTTAGTGCGCTTTGAGTCGGTTCTATTTTTTGTTAAAAAATTTTTATATTTTTTTTTTCTTTAAAGTTGATTATGTAGGTTGTAGGAAGTAGGTTTAAGCAGATATATATTGTGTATAAAGAAAGAAAAAATATTTTTTAAGTTTCAACTGCGCTTTTTAACTTCCCAAAAATTACTAGTGACCCCTGTGCGATATAACACATTTTAGGAAATAAATTCCCATATTAATACGAGATGGCAATCCACAGAACAAAAAACAGCACTGCTGACGCTGGCAATCGAACGCAGAACCTACAAATTAAGATGTTTCAATGGTGGGTCAATTGAAATTTGTAATTGTGACGGAGCAAAACTACACACGGACGGAGTGTAGCGGACAAGATAGTTCAACTTAGGCTCTGTTACATCAGAACATTCTGGAAGGGAAGGGGAACCATTCCTGCTTCATCATTACTTATTACAAAACTATCTGTCGCGATAAACACACTATTAGAACGCACCGTCATGTGATTTCGTCATCAATAGATAGTGTAGTTCTGAGAAGGTTTTAAAGGTATATAATTTGTTTAGTTTTAAGTAAATTGCATTAAATATAATGATAATTGTAGAAAAAGTAGGAAAAAATTAAAACCGCCTGGGGACCTTCACCGAAAGCGCTGCGGTATATAGTTATTTAATACATAACGACACAATGTACTTAAAGAGGAATTGTTTTTCCTATATCATCTATCTTTTGAGGATAACTCGCGGGCATCTGCCATTCTAAATAAAACTAATTATCATAGGCATTATTAATCTATTTATTAAATTAAAATATATATTTACATACATCACAATAATTAGTAGTCAAATACATGTAGTATAATAAATAATAGGTAAAATATTATATCTCATATCTTCGATCTATAAGGCAATAATCGCCACTGCGATTGAATTATTTCTTTGTTGTTCTCAATCGGCGACAGTATCGACTCGTCTGTAAATAAAGACAAAATAATCGTACTTTTAACTTAGTGGAATTCTGACGTATCTCCATGTTTTCATATAGAATTTGATTCCGCAAAAAAGATCACAAATTCAAATAAAACAAATGACAACATTCAAACATTCTTGGGACTCTCAAGGTTGAAATGAAAATCAAGTTCTATAAATGTTTTTTCTTTTCAGCCGTACCGCACAGACACACGCATACACACACGCGCAGATGTACGCAAACAAGCACGCACGCACGTAAACACATACACACGCACAGTCAAAAGTTCACGGTCAGCAAGTGTGCTGTAATGCTCACCTCTGTCCAATATGAAGTGCTGCACGTGACGTATGAACGCTCTGGTAGGCACCGCCATATTTATGTAGGGGAAGCTGGCCCCAGTCTGCGCTTTAGCATTGCTCACTATGGTTGCTAGAACTTCCACTTTCAGTTCCTTGGTTATACGGAATATAGGGCCGCCGCTAAGGAGAAAAGACCAACAAAATTTACATTTTTACATATCATCATCAGTATCAGTTGTAAGGACTTTTTTTTATGACTACTAGTTGGCCCCTTGACTGATGTTAAGTAATGATGCAATCTGAGATGGAAGCGGGCTAACTTGTTAGGAGTAGGATGAAAATCCAAATCCACTATCGGTTTCTACACGACATCGTACTGGAACGCTAAATCGCTTGGCGGTACGTCTTTGTCAATAGGGTGGTAACTAGCCACGGCGAAAGCCTCCCACCAGCCAGACCAAGACAAATTAAGAAAAATCTCAATCTGGTCCGCCGGGAATCGAACCCAGGACCTCCGCCTTATATATCCACTGCGCCTTGGAGGTCGTCAAAATACCAAAATATATCGAGCCATTTGTAAGTGTGTGAGTGTGTGAGACTACAACTGGTGCCATCTAGTTGCCATTACAACTAGATCAACTTTATGCGTGAACACGGGACTTTGTCGGCGTAAACGACCAATGAAATTTATCGATCCGTACAAAGCATGCGGGAACTCGCACACCATTCTGGATTGCATCTTAAGACGAAATAGACGCTGCATGCGGGTGCCAATGACTAATGAAAAATTTCTATGGTATCCTTAACAGAAATCTTAACTCTCACCGCACGCGGGCTCTTTCGACCAATGTAAATCCCCGCATTTGTGTATAGCATGCTTTATATAAAATTACATTAAGGTTTAGTAGGTTTGGACTGTTTTTGCAATGAAATAGAATAAAATTTATTTTTATTTGTTTTCATGTGTGCCCAAAGTATTAAGTAAACAAAAATGCACTGTCTCCCATAAAAAGAATGGGTGGTGCACGTGGTTCGAATACCTGATGGACATTGGATGGATGGTGGACTGTAGACATTAAACATGTCGCAGGGAGCTGCTGACAAAGACGGCTCTGGATCGTTGTGTTTGGAAGTCCCTAAAAAGCCCTGGAGTCCATCGGCTGTTAATGATGATGATAAGGAAGCACTAATGTCTTTAGATCACTATATGTCATCCATACCTGAAGCCAGATTGCACGCAACACGACGTCTGTATCATAGAGGGCGACACGTTGTTGATGTGGCCACTGGTAACGGTCGGTTTCAAGTCTTCTAGATTGTTCTCGTTGAAGTACGGGTAACCGGCTGCTAAAACTGATTCACCTAAAAAAATTTAAAAAGATCTCTTTAGCCGGATTATTTTATCATTATGTTTATGGAGCGTAAGTATAGTTATGTTTTCTTCTAGGTTTAATAGCATGTTTAAAATATTACCACAGCATTCGAATTATCACAATTGAATCTCTGATTCTCTGATTGGGGTGATGCCAATTTGGTGCAGTTCCGCACCAAATCCAACCATAACGCAGGCGTGTCTCCTCAGTGCAAAACGGAGTCCTTTTTCTTTGACTCCTACTTTCCGAAATATATCCGTACCGATTACTGATCATATTGATCTCCTTGGTGTCGACATCTCGGCTAATATTAACTTCGGCCGTTCCATTGAGAATAAAGCCAAAAACGCTGCAAAAAAACTTGGTATCCTCAATAAGGTGAAGCAGTATTTCACGCCACACCAATTGCTTACCCTAAATAAAGCTCAAGTCCGGTCGTGCATGGAATATTGCAGTCACCTTTTTGATGGATCCGCTAAATACCAGCTGGCTGCTTTGGATGCTGTGGACCGCCGCTTTTTAGCTCTGAACCACTTCTAGTAAATCTCCACAGCCTTGATCAGCAACGATTAGTTGCAAGTTTGGCGGTATTTTACAGGATATATTTCGGAGAGTGCTCTCAGGAGTCGTTTGACCTCATTCCTCCTTCACCCTTTTATCACCGCACTGCAAGACACCGGCTAGGATTTCATTCCTATGTCGTTGATGTTACCAGAACTCGTACAAAGCGTTTTGAGTCATCATTTATTATACGCATTGCAAAGGTATGGAATGCCCTTCCGATATCAGTTTTTCCTAATTCATATAACTTGGGTATCTTTAAAACAAGAGTTTGGCATTTTCTAAGCAAGCGCGCCCCACCTTACACCGCATCTACATCAGGTGAGATAAGCGCGAGCTTATTGCAAATTAAAAAAAAAGCAATTGTGGCAGTAACTTTAAGGATTTTTAAGATGTTTAATTTATAAAATTAATAAAAATTTTTGAATTTATTTCAATTTCGGCCGTTGTTCATATTTTGCATTTTTTAGCACCTACCTTCCGTTTGTAAATCCTGCATACGTCAATGACATGTCTTGTGGAGAGACAGAGACATATTACGTTTAATAACGGAAAAATCAAAATTTTTTAATTGATTACATGTTGGTCCTTGACTGCAATCACATCTGATGGTAAGTGATTATGCAATCTGAAATGAAAGCTGGCTAAGTTAAGGCTAGTTAGGAGAAAGTTGAATTCCACACTCCTTTCGGTTTCTACACATCTTACCGGAACGCTAAATCGCTTAGCGGTACATCTTTGTCGTAAGGGTGGTAGCTTCGGCCGAAACCTCGTACCAGCCAGACCTGGACCTATTTAAAAAATCTTAATCTTAAGCAGGGAATCAAATCCAGGACCTCCGTCATATAAAGTCACTGCGCCACGGAGGTCGTCTAAATACCTTTCTTTCGTTGGGACGAGATTGTGACAGATTGAGACGGAACTGTGACACCGTAGTGTTACCTTTCTCAGCGGGTTCGTCAGCGAACTCAGCGGATGTGAGATGCGTCCAGTAGTCGGGGTTGGTGTAGAGCAGCGCCAGGTCGTACGCCTTGTCGTCTTGCGTCTTGTAGCGCACCATCGCCGTCTCCTTCTTGTTCTGACAGTACAGCGACACTTTGTACACAGACAGTGTTACCTTTCTCAGCGGGTTCGTCAGCGAACTCAGCGGACGTGAGATGCGTCCAGTAGTCGGGGTTGGTGTAGAGCAGCGCCAGGTCGTACGCCTTGTCGTCTTGCGTCTTGTAGCGCACCATCGCCGTCTCCTTCTTGTTCTGACAGTACAGCGACACTTTGTACACAGACAGTGTTACCTTTCTCAGCGGGTTCGTCAGCGAACTCGGCGGGCGTGAGATGCGTCCAGTAGTCGGGGTTGGTGTAGAGCAGCGCCAGGTCGTACGCCTTGTCGTCTTGCGTCTTGTAGCGCACCATCGCCGTCTCCTTCTTGTTTTGACAGTACAGCGACACTTTGTACACAGACAGTGTTACCTTTCTCAGCGGGTTCGTCAGCGAACTCGGCGGGCGTGAGATGCGTCCAGTAGTCGGGGTTGGTGTAGAGCAGCGCCAGGTAGTACGCCTTGTCGTCTTGTGTCTTGTAGCGCACCATCGCCGTCTCCTTCTTGTTTTGACAGTACAGCGACACTTTGTACACAGACAGTGTTACCTTTCTCAGCGGGTTCGTCAGCGAACTCGGCGGGCGTGAGATGCGTCCAGTAGTCGGGGTTGGTGTAGAGCAGCGCCAGGTCGTACGCCTTGTCGTCTTGCGTCTTGTAGCGCACCATCGCCGTCTCCTTCTTGTTTTGACAGTACAGCGACACTTTATACGTCGCGTGCTGTGGAACAGTACATGACATATCTATAATAATTAAGTATACATTAATGTATTGTTATAGGAACGAAGTTCTTTATTCTGCGTTCTGAGCGGATCGGGGCTAGACAAAAAATGAAAGACTTTTTTCCGACACTTTTTGGTTTGAGCGGTTGGGTGATAGGTGACGGGGTATGTGTATGCGGTTTGCGTTACTCACGTTTTTAACGACGTGCGCGCAGGTGAGCACGTGCCCGCGGCCCAGCCACACGCCCGCGCCCCACGCCGCGCCGCACCGCACCAGCAGCGTCGTGCGGTCCACTATCTCTGCGAAACGAAACCCAATGTTCGTTATACTTGCACCAAGCCCCCCCCCATTATTTGCTGACACAATTATAATAAGCAATAACAAACTCACTGAGTATCTTGGAGTAGAGCGGCGAGGCAGGCGCCCGCGGCGGATGCAGCGGCGGCACGCGCAGCTTGGCGGCCAGCACGGCGCGCAGCGGCGCCGCCAGCGTCAGCCCCACCCACTCGCCGCGCCACCACGACACGCTGCACACCACGGTGGCCACCAGCTCTTTGCTGACACGATTATAAATTATCATGAGATGACAATATATCGGGAGACTTCAGGAAGTCATATAAAACGTACTAATGACTACAGTTGAAGACTAAGAGAATTTAGGAAGTATCCTGAAATTTTATAAAACGCACTGATCACCAGGTTTTCGACGACTTGGAAACTCTTATAAAACGCACGAATGACAAAATTTGGGGATCTCCGGAAGTCCTACAAAACGCACTGATGATATAACTTTTAACCAATTCATAAACATTTATCAATATAGTGAAAAATCCATGTCAATTATAAAATGAGTTCAAAAGGCATTGATGACATGTTTTAAACTTGGACCTCATCTAATATTTTTGATCGTATTTTACCTATATAACCTATACTAGAATAACTCACTTTGGTCCGTCAGTGAAGACTGGTGCACCTTCAGAACCGAGCGCCGTAGCAGTATCTGTAAGCAGGAGAGATGGTCTCTTGCCCACCACGCCGCACACCGCGCCTCGCGTCACAGCGTTGAGAAACGCCTGCAGAGGAAATAAAAAGCAATATTTTATGAATTGCTAAAATAAACATTAGTAATTAATGCTCTTATGTGGTTCTAGGACTTCTAGTATCTGATGTAAGTCGCAATCTCAGTACGTTCTTTAGGTATTAAGACAGAAAAAATTATGGACGTCAAATAGCTGTTTTTTTTAAATTAATAGTTGAAACAGTCAAGACTCAGCCGACGTTTAGGAGTATCACACAGAGTTTTTGACGACCTCCGTGGCGCAGTGGTATGCGTGGTGGATTTATAAGACGGAGGTCCTGGGTTCGATTCCCGGCAAATTGAGATTTTTCTTAATTTGTCTTGGTCTGGCTGGTGGGAGGCTTTCGCCGTGGCTAGTTACCTCCCTGACGTACCGCCAAGCAATTTAGTGTTCTGGTACGATGTCGTGTAGAAACCGATAGGGGTGTGGATTTCGTCCTACTCCTAACAAGTTGGCCCGCTTCCATCTTAGATTGCATCATCACTTAACATCAGGTGTGATAGCAGTCAAAGGGCAACTTGTAGTCGATAAAAAAAAGAAAAAAACACATAACGATACTGCACTTGCACAGATGGGAACACAGCAATGCTTGGAGGCAGAAATAAATATAGCAGTAGTGCTTCTCAGGACAAGATCTGTCATAAAGCTCTAGTACTGTCATCACTATAAGGCTGCTTTAACAGCCCACTTTAGGGCCTGAATTTTCTCAAACGATATGGAGCATAGACCGCCATCGCGCTGTTCCGATGCGGATCGGTTGAATTAGAATGTGCTAAAAGATGTTAATGTTAATGACCGAGACCAACGTCTACTACCTCTGAGTTGAGATTTATAACATCACCACTAGAGCAACGAGGCAGTTAACCAGACAACGAGTATTGAGACTTTTGCCATATTTACTTTCTGCGATCGTAAACGCTATATAATAAAAAATAAAAATAAAAAAGCCTTTTATTTCTAACATAATCTTACACAGTTTAGCAATGATTTAACCACTGTGGTGATTTTGTGTGCCAAAAAATTTAGAAGTAGTGCCGCCAAATTTTAAAAATATAATATGTTAGTTTTTTTAATGTATATTTTAATAAAAAATATTTTTAACATGAAATTTAAATCCTCCAAAAAATAAATTTTTTCTATTATTTACTTTCAAAATTTGTCACTTGCGTCGCATTTTTCAGAACTCATTTCACGCATCGGGGTCTTGGTCTATTTAAATTTTTTGTCTTAACCTCTTTACATGTGTAATTTAGTAAGTAAATAATTTTTATCTTTTTCCTTGTGTGCCGCCAAATTTTGAAATCATTAAATGTGTGCCGCAACAAAAAAAAGGTTGAGAATCACTGGTTTATAGAACCAGTTGTGAACTAATACTACAGTTGAGGTACTGAAGGTTCTGCGAAGAGTTAAAGCCAGCCCTACCTCGCATCCGAAGGGCGTGGAGTGCACTTGTATGCTGGTGCCTCGCTCCGGCGGCGGCTTCACCATGTCCAGCAGCTCCGACAGCGGCCTGAGAGTCTTTAGGCCTGAAAGCAACTGTTGTTAATTTATTTTAAACATCTGGGCGACCGAGGCGCGCTCAGTGTATTTTTCAAAACTTTGCCTAGTATTTTTTTTATTTACTCTAAGTTAGCTCTTCACTGCAACAACACCTGGTGGAGAGTGATGTTGCAATATAAGATGGAAGCGGGTTAACTTGTTAGGAGTAAAATAAAATGCACATCCTTTTCGGTTTCAACACATTGTACGCTATCGCTTTGCAATACGTCTTTACGACCGTCGAACGGTCTAGCCAGAAATTGAACCCAGCACTTCTGTCTTACTTTTTTTTTTTATCGACTACAAGTTGGCCCTTGACTGCTATCACACCTGATGTTAAGTGATGATGCAGTCCAGCGAAAATTCACACCCCTTACGGTTTTACACACACGTAAGGACATGAACTTACTTAGTATAAATCCACCGCGCATACCACTGCGCCACGACTTTACTTAGAATATTCTTTTATCTCCTTCTCCAGTTCATGTTTTAATATGATCCACACTGTATTAAAGGTATTTATTCCATGTAAACGCCATCTCTTATTAAAAAGTCATTACGTCAGTTTAGAATCCACGTACCTCTGTAGTCGCTCTCCAGGTCGATGAGCACGAACACAGACAACAGGGCTTTGCCCAGCCGCGTCTGTTTGTCCATGTCGCCGTCTTGGTGGCCGATGGTCCAGCTGTACAGGATGTCGTCCACGCATCGCTCCAGCACTGGACATTGCCAGACGTGGCATATCCTTAAACGAATATTTATCAGACTGTTATGCTACGAAATTAAGAAGTTTGGAAGTTTGTAGGCCGATTGTATCCAAATAATGTGAACGGTTTTTTACTGATCGTTTAGGTATTTGTTGCAGGGTAGCTATGTATGGCGTGAGTATGAGAATTGAGTTTGAAGACCTCCGTGGCGCAGTGGTATGTGCGGTGAATTTACAAGATGAAGGTTCTGGGTTCGATCCCCGGCGGGGCAGATTGAGATTTTTCTTAATTTGTCTTGGTCTGGCTGGTGGGAGGCTTTCGCCGTGGCTAGTTACCCCACCAACAAAGACGTGCCGCCAAGCGATTTAGCGTTCCGGTACGATGTCGTGTAGAAACCGAAAGGGTGTGGATTTCATCCAACTCCTAACAAGTTAGCCCGCTTCCATCTTAGATTGCATCATCACTTAACATCAGGTGTGATAGCAGTCAAGGGCCAACTTGTAGTCGATAAAAAAAAATTGTGTTGCGTCTGGAGAAACTAACAAGGAAAAGAAACGAAACGAGTCTTCTATAGTTTATAACAATAACAAAGTTAAAACCGGAGCATCCTTAGATGAAGACTATAAAATGTGTATTTTTGCGGAAAACATCAAATTAAAAAAATCATTGACTATTCGAACTAAGTGTTCCGTGACACTCGGAGTTTGGCTTAGAAAGATTTTTGAGCAGATCGGTTTAATAGGGAGAGTAATCAAATTATTATTATAAAAACAAAAAACCTGATTGCTTAGAAGTTAAAAAGAAGTCCTATATCTGTATAAAATTCTAATACGTTATGGTGCTGCAAACGAACAAAATATTTAACCTGAAAGAAAGTCCAATCCTCGTGATACTTTTAGATTATCTCATTGATAAGCACATTGAGTCGTAATAAGTTATTTGGATGACTTTTATTTATGTGAAGTACAACGACTTTTCAACAAAAGTGTGACATGACATGATATTTACATTTCTGAAATGGTCTTTTTACGACCTTTCAATTGTTAATGGACATACAGAATGTAAAGAAACACGCAGAAGCGACGGAGTTGGTAATCTTCATTCGTTATTAACCCCTTTTTCTTTATTTATATTATACATTGTGTTGTAATAAGAGTTTAAAATTCAAGATATTTTAAACAATGGCCAGGTCAGATATCCTTAAACCGACAAACTTGTATGAAAAGATTAACGGGAGTGGGAGACAGGAACTAAGGAACTATGCAAGGACCATGGCAAATGGAGGGATGTGGTCTCTCCCTACCCCTACGAGAATGGCATGTATGTATGTAAAAGAGTTATAAAAGAGTGAGCTTTACCTTCCAGTAAGCACTCTGACTTGGTAACTGCTGTGTTCAAACTCTATATCACTGTCCAAGCTCCTCTCTCTACTCAACAGTTCGACGTCTTCATAGACGTTCGGCACTTTGGACGCTGTTTTCTCGCAAGTAACATAAATCTCAGGCAGATCGTTGTAGAACTCGTCGTTTAACAGCGGCCTGCCTCGCGCGTTTTTAATCACATTGGCCTGTTTGAGTGGAGAGAGTATGGAGCCGTGGGTGAGGACCCAGCGGTTGGAGAACTTTAGTCCGGAGGCTGATACGGTGAGGATGTTGGCCAGTTCACCATCTTCGGAGTAGTTGTATGACACCATCACGCCTTCGACACTCATTTTGGAGCCTGTAATAAAGAAATTTTTAAGTTCAGCTTAGTTTTAAAAAAAAATTAACTATCAAAAACGGAAGAAGAAGAAAATCTTTATTGCACACATAATACATAGACAAACACACAGTAAAAAATAAAATAAAATAAAAAAAACATGAATGCATGCAAAGGCAGCCTTATTGCTTGGAGCAATCTCTTACAGACAACCCTTGATGATAGGAACTGTGAAGTAAAAGCAGAAACGGTGCAAGACAGAATAAATAGATTTTGATAAATAATATATATTCACACAAACATAAATACGTATACGGACTACTGTGCAAAAACTTATAAGGTCACTATTAAAAAAAAAACAAAAAAGGTCACACATATAAAACAATGTCATACTTTAATGTATGTCCATTTCTTCGGCAGCGCTACAGCCTAAACGGCTGAACGGATTTTGACATGTGAGGTGTCGTTGAATTTGTCAAAATTGTGGTAGGACAAAGGCTTCCAGCCGTTCACACTGCGGCATAAAAAGACCATTTCAAAAATATAAATATCATATCATGTTTATATTGCAGTTTTAGTAAAATGTACTGTCTACGCTAAACTAAAAAGCGATAAAATTATTATTATAAAAACAAAAAATCCGAAGCCAGTGTTATACTTTATTCGCAGGTTTTTGGTATACCCCACCGCAGGTTAAAGTATTTTGTCCCTGTTTGCAGCACCATAAAGTATTTAGAATTTTATACAGATATAGTCAGTCGGATTTTTTGTTTTTATAATAATAATTTTATTCTCCTTTCGGTTCAAAAATTTGTACCGTCAGTGCATATTCTAAAGAATTTTACGTCTAGAAACAGTCTCGTTTAAACAATACCACCAAAAATATGCAACGTTAGGGTGTTTTTTACAATTTACACCCACTTCCGGCGGAGCTAAGACTTTTTCCGTTAAGGATGTGTCATCATGTCAGGAACGGCTAAGCCGTTTGGGAGTTGAAAAGGAACATATAAATAGTAGACAGACAGACAACAATAATGAAAAGCACTTCACTGCAGTATACACATTGAATTGAGAACCTCCTCCGTTTATTTGTCGGTTAAATATAAGTAAAGGTTGTCTATTCAGTCCAAATTGCCATAGAAATCGAACCAGGAAAGTTAAAAGCATAAAATATATTTAATATTTGATATTTCTGTGTAAATTAGGGGGAATAATAGTAATATAAAATTCAATGCAATTGCAATTGCGACACAAGTCTTTCATCCTCAAGATGGGTAATCATACATTGACTCTAAAATTATCTCTCACACAAAACTACTATCTGTTGCAAAACTTCAATATACATTACTGTCTTTTATTCAAATTACAGTAAAAAAAACTTTCATCACGTACTAAAACAGCAATGGTTACTGAAATACTAATAATAGTCGAACTTCGATATAATGTGATACGAGTATGAAAATAGGGTGCGAAACATATTACGAATTTGCGCCACATCAACCACACCCTCGGGGTAAAGTAATGAGGTCTTATTCAGCGGGTGGTCAATGAGAGCAATTTGTTGTAGTATAAAAAGACGTGTAGTAATATGGTACGAAAGTTTCTTCCAGCGCCCTTGCTAGAGGCGCCCGTTGGCAGTGTTTCTTTTTTGAAATATTCTTCCATTCAGCATCATTAGGGGTAAGTTTGTTTTTAAACTTCGTTTTTAATATTAATCGTAAATTATAATTAGGTACGGAGGTTTATATCTTTGTGATTATAAGAATCAGAATTTCATAATTATCTTCTCAAGAGAAAATAAAAAGTAAGAAGAAACAAGAACCTGTTATATACTGTTCTATAATTTCGCATTACAAATATAAGTTTCCGTAGTGTAGCGGTTATCACGTGTGCTTCACACGCACAAGGTCCCCGGTTCGATCCCGGGCGGAAACAACTTTTGATAATTTTTGTTTAAACTTTTTTAATTAATTTGAAAGTTTTTATTATTTTATTAGTAAGATAGTGTACATTAAAAACCAGTTAATTAAAAAATAAACAAACATTTCACAAAAATAAAGCAACGACAGTGTTATCAGCTGCAATAAAAAAAAAAACAAAAAGCGATAACAAATTATTGAACTGTATTGGTGTGAAAAAGTCATTGATCTATACAGTATCGATTAATTTTATAGCCAGATAAATCTGCATAATCATTTAGAATTTGTATTAAGTAAATTTTATAAGGCCCATTTTAAATATTAAAATAATATAATAAACAACATCATTAATTACAAAAAAAAAGTAAAAAGTTATTCCTTCGAGCCGGATTTGAACCAGCGACCTATGGATATCTTTGTTAATTACCTCTACAGTCCACCGCTCTACCAACTGAGCTATCGAAGGTTGAGAACAAGTCGCGAAATTAAGTGATACATTCTATAGCTTATTAATAATTCTTAAAACAGTAGGTTAACAACATAATCGGTAATTGAAGGATATAATTTTACGACTTTAATAAATCTTAAGGTTTACCTTAAGATTAAATATTATTTAAATGTTTAATATTTATTTAGTTATTTAGATGAAATGCAAGTTTATTTCACTACCTATTTTTAAATATATCCTATTAATACTATGAACGCGAAAGTTTGTAAGTTAGGCACGCAAAAACTACTGAATAGATTTTGATGAAACTTTACAATAATACAGCTTATACGCGGGTGAAGCCGCGGGCGACATCTAATAATCTATCAAAATAATCAAAGTACTGCTAATTACTAAATTAAATCTAAAACCTTCTCTACTCCACTCCAGATTATAGATGCAACCGATCAAACAAAATAGATCTCATTAAATCATCAGATATAAAAAATAAACTAAGAGTTCCACTTGACTTAACTGTTCAACTATTAAAGTCAAAAATTAACTTTTTTTCAGTGTTTACTTTACTATGTTTAGTTTCTTTAGTTTTTAATTGCGGTGTATAGTTAATTTTAAGTTGTTTGTATAATCTACTTGTATACTATATTATATAACTCATGATGATATTACCATCATCAATGATTTTAATAAATTAACCATCATGTGTTATGTAATTATTAGGTAATTTGGTAAAAATTTTTTTTTTTTTGCTTTATTGACATTGAAATACAAAACAAAGCACGTTTGAAAATTTCTTCTCTAAACGGATTCTAGAAAAGTTATAAAAGAATTAAAATAACTTTCTAATTTTACTGCAGAATTATAGACAAGTTAACAACTTGCTTTCAAAAGTTATGTAATGTGCGATATAGTTAACTCAGACATTTAACTGACGTGCTCGATTGAAGCAAAGATTAATTATTATCAGTCAAACATCGAGCAATACGAATATTCATCGTATATTATATAGGTACAGCGATAATTACTGTTGCAAGCTAATACCACTTTCACCAAAACTTAGATAAATTAAGGGATCTATACTAAAGCCAAACTCGATTGAGAATGCTTGTCAGCAAACAAATTATAATTGAAGGCAGAAATCACTAGTTATTTTACACCTATTTTTTTTAATAACTTGTTAATGACGAATTCATGACTATAAATTAGATTAGTAAGCTTAAAACTAATTAATATATTCAATGTCTTTCAAATAAGACTTTTCAAAATAACAAAACATAATTTTAAATTTATTAGGCATTAAATTGTGTTGCATTTTCTACCTTCGTTTTAAATTTGTTTGTTGATAAGCGTTCTCAATCGAGTTTGGTTTTAGTAGAGACACATTTAAATACATATAATGTATAAAAAGGAAATATATTATCACAATTATTTGCTTTGTGCAAAAAATTAGTGCATAAAAGTGATACTGTTTCAAGTCACAAAAGGTAGGTACATAACCCCAAAAAAATAATCATAAGGATAAAATGGTACATAAATTAAATGATTTGTATATAAAAATGAAATAATTTTGCTTAGTCATATTTTTTAATTTAGGACAATACCTGTTTATCACAAACCACAAAAAATAATAACGAAATATTCACAAATTATAGAACTAATAAATTATGTCACTTTTTCATATGAAAAAAACTTTTTTAATTCTCCACAAGTTTAAAAAGTTTTTTAACCTTGTGGAGTTTACATTTTAATAAATAAATACGTCTTTGATTATTTCAGCAATAAAACGTAATAGTATGTAGTCTTACTTTAGCACATTTGTTATGTCAAGTCAATTTGTAAGGAGTCTATCTACTACGATGGCACACGTCCTAGTACAGTAGTAGCGACTGTGACCTAAACCTAGAACTATGATCTTATCCAGTTTACTGTGAATATTATCGTATAAACTATGATTTATTGTTCTTACATTTTATTAAAATACAAAGTAAGCGATTTGTTGTTACAATAACCGTGATCTGAAGCTATAATGATTATTATCTTTTAAATTCTTATCTAATCTATAATTAGAATTGTAATTTGTTGCAAGATTTTAAATAAAGGATTTAGGTACGATTTAGAAATGCTCATGTGTCTGAGAATAATGGCGTGGTTTGTAAGTAAACGGTTTATGGGATGGCAAAAATAAGTGCCACTTTATGATTGGCCGGCAAGTATGGTCTGATCTGCCTGCCTTAATGTACTGATTATATACTTTATTGTAGTACAGTTAACTTCGTTATCTAAATGTACATGTTTGAGTTCATCTAGCATGCCCGCTATTAAATTTTACACTTTCTATTCTTATATCGTCATTTTTCATATATTTATAAGAGACTGAAAATAGTACAGAATCCTCTAGGTCTAAGTTACGCACAACGAGATATCTCGTGTAGAGAAATAGACACAGGTATCGTCCCTAAATATCGGCGAAACTGGAAATACCATCCTAATGCAATAAAGAGAGGTCCATAGTTCTGCTAAAGGGCAACCGTGTGTCACCATGCGCATCGCATCTTAGGCCTACTGGTAAATTATTACATAGAATTCAAGAAGTTATAAAATTCGTGTAAATAATTCAATTTAATAATTTATTCAAGCGTGATAATTCTGAATTAGCGGACATCAAAATACTTTTATATTTGACTTATGTTAAGTATTGATGTTGTTATGGACACGCTAAATTATCGTGTTCTTTGTGACTCAGAGTGCGCCAAAATTATTAAGTCGGCTTTCCAGACTTCTTTCTTGTAAATATTACTGGTACTGTCCGAATGTATGTACTATCTCTACAATGTGGCCTGTCAGTGTCAGCCGCACGCACAGCCGTTGGTTCCTGTGTGAAACAACACCGGAAACGGCCGGCTTCAGCTTCGGTGGTACTTAACTGAACTACCCAATTGAACAAACGAGCGTGAGTAATCCGGGATCCGGTCCCGTGACTTTGTTAATCCCTTCTCTACAAGTTTATCATATTTTCTATGTAATTATGACCCTTATCTTAGTAAAGATTTAACAACATAACGGTGTAAGTAGTATTATTTACTTAACCATTACTCGTCTATGTATAATGACGCAGACTTTCTACGTCTTCTTACTTATTATTTGAAAATGTAAACTTAGGATAGAGTCCCAATACGGGTAACTGTCTAGAGTGTTTTCTCACCTAAGACAGATCTCGTCCAAATTGTGTGCGCTACTCACATTTATCGCTCCCAGCGATATAAGGAGACAAGCGTTACGATAAGCCCACGACAATACAATAATGGTCGCTCTTTTGCCTAATGGATCGCATCCTGCACGGCTGGAGCGCGTCCAGCCGTCCAGTCAATGCTAAGAGCCCGTTACACCCGCTCCTGTATTAACGCAACTGCATACGCCTTTTACAGAAACGAAAAATTCCTTGCCTTTGTTCGTTTCCGTAATCGTGTGTTTAATCACGTTCCGCTTTATTATTCACATCCTCGCGTGGGCTTCGGGACTTGTGGAGTTTAGACGAACGACGCACGTCGGCTCCGAACTATGCATTCCCGTGTATATCGACAGCTATAACAGCTAAATGTCTTTAGCAACTTCCTTGTCAGTGCTTAGGATGCAGTGAGTTGCGTGTACTTTCGAAGACGATTCTCATTGTGGTGCATACTGCAACGGATATGCCTGCATTTCGACGCCTGGCATCGAGTGTAAAGAAAAAGAAATCACTTTCGCCGGCTCGGTCCTCGAGTCAGTCGCACTGTTCCAGTTACTTGATGCGATAACGTTTTAGGTGAGTGCATTTTCGAAGTCATTAGTGCAAAGTGGATTATCCCTTAACAGTCATTTAGGTCAAGAGGTATGTTGTTTGAAAGATGTGCAGTGTTTTGTGGTTTTTAGTCTTTAAGACATTGATCAAGGTAAGATCTTATTTTAATAATATTATTATGTAAAACTGTCAAAAAGTAACCTATTTGCATAAACCTCATTTATATTAACTTAAAAAAATATGTTTGTGAATTGCTGTCAAAACAAAGGTTGAAAATAGGTATTTATAAATTTATCAAACTATGTAAATACATTAATTAGATGTGGGTAAATATTACATTTTATTATGCAATAATAAAAATAATTTGGCCATCGGGGTCAGGTTTTTCGATGTCATTGTCCGACTTCTGAGGATTATATGGATAACGTACGTATTTTCATAGTTATTTTTGCGTTCGATTATCCTGAATTTTAATATTGTTTACGTTTAAAGGAACGTAAACAAAGCGATAGGCATGTAATTGCGAATGTAAATAATATTATGCACACAAATTCCAAATGGCGCAAGTAGATGTTAAATGCGAATATTATCTAATTGTTTGTTACACTTATTTGTATCAGTATATAATATGTGTATACTACAATACTTTTTAGGGGAATAGAAAATACATAGGGTAGCTTTCATACAGAAAATATTTGCTCCCGAGGGATAGTTGCCAGCCATACAATTGATAGACAAAACCCTCATTGACGCGAGCGAAGCCGAGTGTAAGAGCTAGGTAGTAATACATCGCGTAAAATAGAATTATATGATTGCAGAGCAAACTGGAAATAACAGTACAGTAGACATTTAACTCTGACCTCTTCGAACTTTATGTCAGAAGTCAAAGGAAAATATTTTACGCGCCCACTTATCACTTTGCAATTTAGACTAAACAGAAGCATTTATTTTAAATATTCGTCATTATTTATATCACAGACGTTAATGTGACACATAAATCAAAATTAATTAAAGCAGGTAATGTAAACTCACCTTATTTTTATTTGTTTACAATTTGAGGTTAGAATTGTATATTCCTGAACAACACTTTCCAAACACGTTTAACATGTACAATTGCGTAGCTAATACTAAAACGCGAGATAAAACTACCATTATTAACTACATTTTAATAATATTTTGAGAATTATGACAAAGCAATCAGAAATAACTGTAAATAATTCGATATCAGCTGATGATGAACTTTGGTTGCAGCAAGTAAAAGCAACGAGCCAATGACAGTTTATTCAACGACGCTGTTATTTTCATTCATGCTTCAATACGAACCTTGTGAGAACGTAGTTCGATAGTATAGCGTCAGATGGCGCTATTATATTATTTCGCAATTTTTTGTAGTACTCATGAAATTTTTTACCAATACTTTATAATTATACACACCATAAATTAGGCAATTCATGGCCTAGCACCTAGTAATATAATCAATGGTTGACCTATGCAAAGTTTACTTAAAGTAGATTTTCATAATAGTGCTATACATCAAAACGATTAAAATGATACTACTAAAAAATTTAGACCAAGCACTTTATATTTATTTAACGCTTTTTTATTTACTTAAATTCGTAATAGTTATATCTTACGCCTATTTGAAAATGGACGTAGAACTGCCGATGACCATAAAGTTCGCTGAAATTATAGAAAAAGTATTTACCATGGCAAAACAAATAATGGGAGAATTGCTATTAATAAATTTATTTAACATTACCCGCTTATTAATGGGCCGCTATAGGGCCATGTCTCCCTCCTTTTAGGAAAAGGAAGTGGCCCACCACGCTGCTTGAATGTGGGTTGACGGGGTTAGGTGATAATGTGGTCCAACTTTCCGACTCCGAGAATTTACTGAATAACTTATATTAGAATGTTTCCACAACCCCACCCGAATTAATAAGCTAACCACTAGACCAACGAGACAATCCTGGACCACCAAGGCAGACAATATTATTTTTCGATTTTCTGTCAGCCATACAGCCTGTAAAAATTCCTTCATAGTGAAAACTGTGGCGCTGTGGAACGACTTTCCGAGAGACACGACAGTCTGCATCGTTAGACATCTTCAAAGATAGATTGAAAAACTACCACTTGTTAAATATACCTTAATTATGTCTATATAAGCAGCTTTATATGTATGCACATTCATATAGTACCTATGTATATTGGTATATATTTACTTACTAGGTAATATATATTTATGTTGACGCTGTTTGTATATTTTTAGTATGTAGAGTAGGTATATGTAGTTTGTTATAATTTTATTAGAACACTATTCGTATTTCCTTAACTTAAATTCATCAATGCGGGTAGCCTGGAAGAGATTTCGCTTTTAGCGATAAGACCGCCTTTGCGCGTTTTTCTTATGTTTTGTTTTGTATCTTAACTACTTTATATCTTCTGTGTGCAATAAAGAATTTATCTATTGTTAACAAAGAGCCAGAAGGGAATAGAACTTAAAACACCAAAAGACAAACTTAATAACAATTTATTTACAAAGACATCAAATATGATCAAAATGAAACATTATTACAGTAACTACTTAATTAAACATTACGCGCACAGATTCTTACAATAGTTAAGCAGCATGATTGCACAAGACTCGGACCCTAACGTGAATGATCACAATTTTCCATAGGGCATATTTTATAGCCTACCGCCCACCATTTTTGCTCGACGAGTACCGCACCTAGTCTATTATCTATAGTTTAAACGCGGTACCACAATACAGCAAATAAGGCCACTGTATTGTCTATAGTCTTTTCAAACAGTGTATACAGTGCTGCCAACACTATCATATTATCACAGAATACAGAATACGTAACAGTATTACAGGAATTCGAACGTCGTGTTGGAAGTCACATATGCCAACGAGTGAGAATGGGTCGCGGAATAATTCTGAGTTTTTCATTCTTCTATGTAATTTTAGTACATTCCAGGCTCGGAATCTGGAAGTTGGTGGTGTTAAGCCCCGTGCCTCGGAGAGCACATCAAACCGTCGGTTCCGGTCTAGGAGATATAGAACTATTATCAACGTCTGATAGTGATCGTTATTAAACGGAACGTTATCTTTACTTTAGGACTTCGTTTTTGTAAATAATAAATAAATATCACCCTAAGCCCGCCAAACCGCATTATAATAGCGTGGTGGATCTACGTTTCATATCACCCCACAAATTAGAAGAGAGGCCGGTGCGATTTTACCGCGTCGATACCGAAAACAGTAAACGCAAATTTTATATGGAATTGGAGTAGCGCCATCTAGCTATAGCGAGAGTAAACGCTTTTTTCTTCTATATAATTTGATGTTACGAGTGAGTACGTTTTTACGCAGTCGCTCGGTGAAAACTCGCACTTGCCCCACTGGTGGTGGTGGTACTAGTGGGCCAACAATAGGCTGACTGGCTGATAATGATGTTGATAACAGAAATGCTGGACCTCGTTGATCCAGTGCCTCAGTGTTTAGCATATGTAGCTTCGGATGTTGGCTTCGAGGGCCTGGGTTAGGCTAATATTGAGATATTTTTTATCCATTACAAGTTGGCCCTTGACTGCTATCACACCTGATGTTAAGTGATGATGCAATCTAAGATGAAAGCGGGCTAACTTCTTACGAGTAGGATGAAATCCATACCCCTTTCGGTTTCTACACGACATCGGACCGGAACGCTAAATCGCTTGGCGGTACGTCTTTGTCGGTAGGGTGGCCACGGCGAAAGCCTCCCACCAGCCAGACCAAGACAAATTAAGAAAGAAAAATCTCAATCTGCCCCGCCGGGAATCGAACCCAGGACCTCCGTCTTAAAAAATCCACCACGCTTACCACTGCGCCACGGAGATCGTCAAAAGATTTCTTTTCTTCTCAGACATTTTCAGTAAAAAATCTCAGCCAAAGTAATCTATTTATATTTGGGATAGCGATCCAAGTTATCTAAAAAGTATCTACTGGTAAACTGCAATAGTTATGTCGTCAGTTTAATAAGTTAATACCCTTTACGAGTTGGTAATCAAGTAAGAATTTAAGGCCGGAGCGTTAATTCAATGTTATTATGAAATAATTTAATGTCTTTTACTAAGAAACATAATTGCTGTAATAAATATTAATTGAATTTTCTTGTTTGAATGGAACACCGTATAGTTACCTATTATGACCCAACTGGCTATTGATGTAGATCGAGAGACTGCGGTGGTTACACCTTCGTCAATTTATAAAAGCTGAAATAGTAAACAATTTTGTTTTTTTATTTTCCGCGAAAAGCCGACGAATCCAAGCGACAAAGTCATCCAGATCCGATAGAATACTCTCTACATTGCGATGATTTGCAATTGCACATTGTAGAGTCAACATCTCCTGAGGATGCTCCCTGTACGGAGTGAAACATACGTAGAGAATATTCTGTCGGATTTGAGTTACTTAGTCGCTTGAATTCGTCGGCTTTTCGCGAAAAATAGCAAAAGAAATTATTTTTTTAATAGATAGAGTAATTCTTAAGGAAGGTTTATAAGTATAATACATGCATCATATAGTAGAGAAACACTGATAAATTTAGAGGTTTCTAATGTGATGTCGTAAAAAAGCACGTTTTTTTGCGCTTATATTGCAAACGCTGGCTGTTCCCTACGAGATAGACCAAAATAATGTACTACAGTATTGTCCACCTTAAAAAGTTCAACAAAAAAGTCCGCGATGGTATATGTCTATCTCTTAGGGATAACCCACCATAACTATTTTTTATCCTTTACTAAAAAATGGTTATTTTGGAAGTGATTTTAAACAACACAGCATTAATCCTTATCCAATTAAGTACTTTAAATAAATTGTGCATTTATTATAGATCAATATGCTTTTTACAGCATGTAATTTAAGTGAATATTTCCGAAGATATTACAAATTTAAAATGCACGAGCGTTCGGCGGTCGCGCAGAGCGTGCGTGCAGCGTGCGTCTCCGTTGGTACAAACCAGCATTACACCCGTGCGAAACTGGGGCGGGCCGCTAGTTCTGATATATAAGTTATTATTGTAAAGTTTCATCAAAATGGATTCAGTAGATTTTGCGTGAAAGAGTAACTAACATCCACCCAAACGATGTACGAGATAATTCGACAAATCAGAACAGTTAGCAATACAAGAAATGACCAGCTTCGTAGCAACCTTAAGCTGGATACTTGTATGTCATGAAGAATAATTATGATTTATCATATTATCTTGACGAAAATATAAATAAGTACACTGTACATTTGGGCGATTGAGGATGTGAGTCTTTATTGATGCTAATAACAAGGGCACCATAATTCAAAGTCCACAATACCTATATAATTCATAAAAATACCGTACCCATCTATTATATATTATTATTAGGTTATAGCATAGGCTAAAAAACTTCGACAAAAAAAAAATAATGGAATAAAATGACAAAGGTCATATTATCACAGGCTGTTGCTCTACATCTTTGTCTGATTTAAATGTATTAGATTTATAAAAAAATAATAAATAAACTAGTACCAAGTTAATTTGAGTTCACTTTTTACTTAGTTTAGGTAGGTAACGACTATTAATTGTGTAGGTATTCTTTTTTAAAATATATCCTTATACGTCGATCATGTTAACACCATGAGTGTGTGTAAAATATTTTCATGCTGACAAAGGCGTAATGGTATAATTACAAGGTAATGGTTGTAATTGTTAGGAATTTGCCTGGAACGGAAGGTTTTAGCGGAAAACCTTTTAGCGGAAACTTGCGCTTGGTTGCGTCGCTTGCGCAGGTAAATGAAAAAAAATTTACCTGTCTGCCTTTAATTAGCTTTTTAAGTGATTATCAAAAATGTGGATTATTTATTTATACAGATTTATAACAGAATCAACATTCTTTTGTTATTTTTATTAGTATTTGTATTTCTGTATTCTAGTTTATGTATTTGAGTGTAATTATTCGTGAGTGTGAAGAAATGGCCACAAAGCGATAAGGCAACCTTTTGTGCTCTTACCGTACCTTTTTATTTAAATAATCAAAATCATATAATCTAAGTAAGTGTGTGTGGATTGTCATCCTACTCGTAACAAGTAGCCTGCTTCCATCTTGGATTGCATCGTCACTTACATTCAGGTGTGATTGGAGTCAAGGGCCAACTTGTAATGAATTAAAAAAAAAGGTTAGTGTTAATTCAGAACAAACAGAATTATTCTCGGAAAGCATTCATATTGATTGGCAAAGATGCGTGACGTATTTACGAGTACATTGCATTTCCAGAATCACTTTTGACATCCACTGTAAATTGCAGCCAATTTGGTTGTATTTCAACAGTGCGTTCAATTTACGCACTTTCGATATTTGTTAATGAATTCAATAATTTTCAAAACAATCCTTCTGTCATTTCTAAAACACATCATCACCAAACAAAGTAGGTAGATTTTAGTTTCAAGATGGCTTAAATTTTCGAGAGCCTCACTCACTTTTAACACGAGCTTTCAGCTTAGTTCGAAGGGACTGGTTCCGACGAAAAAAAACGGAGGAGGTTGTCAATTCGACACGTATATTTTTTTTATGTATGACCACGCATAACTTTTTACAGAGTTGTCCGATTTTGATAATTCTTTTTTTATTAGAAAGGGCATACATCCAAGGTCCCATTGTCATCATGTTAGGATCGGATGATGATATCCTGGGGAAATTGAAGGAACTCTTCAAATTTTGGCGGCACGCTTACAGCTATTTCGGTTTTGTGTCTCGGTATCGGTAGATTTTTGGCTACTAGTGCCGTATAATATACTATAACAGTATAGTACGAGTACAGTCAAGGTTTCTACTTTAAAGACGTTACGTAGAACCCCCAAACTGCTTTACTACGTAAAATAAATGTTCCTTAAACTTGGCTGGCACCGACTTCATAGATAGAGTCATTCGGGTCAAGTGCGCGCACTTTACTGTTTTCAGTCTCACAGAGCAGAACTAAAGAAGAAATTGGAAATTAAAAAAAATGTTTCGAAAAGAATGTTTATTAGCCTACAAATTGAAACAGAAAATAAAACATCCTGTTCCATAGTTAACAAAAAAAATCAAAAATTTTGTCAAAAGTCGGAATGCGGACACTTGACCCGTATTGCGGGTAAGTGTACGCAGCCCTGTGGGGTAAGTAGACGCAATAGGGTAAGTGAGCGCATTCGATAAATAATCAATTTATAACAAATAAATTGAAATGAAACTTAGATCATCAAACAAAAAATATAAAGCCATCTTAACGTAATATTTAGTTTTCATATAAAAACAGGCAAAAGTATCTTAAAATCTAACATTAAGTCTTGCAATGGAGATCTATTTGTTATTAAATCTTCATGAATATTCTTATCTCTTGTACACATATAAAACAATCAACACTACAAAGTATTTTAACATTAAACCTGTTGATATGAATGACAATATCATGTTCAAAAATTTGAAGAATTTTAAATCAAATTGGAAGAATAATCACAAACAAATATACTATTATCACCTTCCCAAGAAACACACAATTCATGCCATCAATCCTTATTATTTACGCATTGAATTGTCAACATATTTATCTTGACATAGGTAACGGGGAATAATATTGGGCTAAGTCTAACTTTAAAAGGTTTTTTCTTAGTTTAAGCGCGCGGGTAAGTGAGCGCATGCGCACACTTATCCGCGCACACTTTACCCAGAATGCCTAATATCAAACAAATAGCCGCCGACTTGCAAATACTCAACTTAACCTTAAATAATGATTTTAAAAAGACAGGAGAATATGCATTTCATAAACTAAAACGTCGCTTACCGTCTTCACATAACAATTTTGGAAGTATCCGTGTTTTCCAACACGCTAAAAAGCTGAAATTAAATCGACAAAAATACTTTTTTGACAATTACTAACAGAGTGCACGTAGTAAGGCGTTTGGGTATGACGAAACTAATTCACCATACCGGTGCCCCTGATTGACCAAAACAAACTCCTCACCTCCAGTGCCCCTTCCTGGAGATAGAAGCAGTGCGCTCACTTACCCACTGCGCTCGGTTACCCCGAATGACTCTATGCTTAAGTAAATTAAAGCAACTAAATGACACAGTTATTTTTTACTTTTTAGTGCGTTTTGAGTCGGTTCTATTTTTTGTTAAAAATTTTTATTAAACCGATATTTCTTCCTTTGCGATCTTTCTAGGATTTTTGCAATGATCCATTTTGTTAGATCATCCTGCGACACATAGGTATTTATGTAATTTCCGTTTGAACTCATGGCGTGATTTATTTACCTATTGTGTAATAGCGGCCCCTGTGTAGATTGACATACAATGATTAACTGCCGCGAGAGATAATTATATCCTACCCGACTTCTAAGAAAGGTGGCCGGTGTACTTAAGTGGCGGCGTGACGTTAAGGAATATTCAATAATGCGTCAGTCCTTATTATTTTTATAATTTTAAAATTAACCATAAATATGATAGTACATAAAAGAAACGTCGATTATCCACTCAGCGAGAAGTCTTGTTTACCGTTTTCTATTCGTTTTCAACATAGTTAAATTCAAAAGCACAGGACCAGCAGCTCATGTATAATTATAACCTTACATAAAATTTTATTTAAGTAATGTCTTACCATGGCCATTAATATTTCTGCCAATAAATGAAAAGCGTTTGAAAATTCGTTCTGTAGTTTTTCGCACGTTTAGATAGACAGACGTGAAATTGTAGCATAAAACCTTTTTTTTAATAATATGTTTTAAACTAATATACCTACATAATATGTACCTATTCACTTTAGCGGTTACGCTATTTTCAAAAGTTTAATTTTTTCAAATTAATATTTTTCACCCCTCTTACCAATTAATTGATCTCAATGGCAATTCTTAACAGCTCAATAGATTTATGAAATTAGAATTGCATGGTCATTTTTAACCTGTGTTTGTTCTTCAATCATTCTTAGCACAGGCTTTTATTTTTATTTGAGGGGACCGCGACATATCACCCAATAATTAAAGGGCGTGGTTGACATATATTTTTCGAAAAATGTCAGTAATCTGTCTATGTCTTCTCTTAGATGTGTTACTTAATGCAACAGACACAAAGACTGCACCTAAACCTATTTCCTTTTCAGCGTTTCCATACGTATTTACATTATTTATAAAGGTTATTTTCCTCTGCTTACTTAATCTTAACTTAGTGGCGATAATTTCATTTTTTAGAGCATTTTCGCTGATATCTAGTGACTAATTCTAAAAAAAAATGGCGTACGTGCTTGATGTCTCATTTCCGTTTAATAAGTGACCTGTAAAACCTATAAGACATGATTAGTTATCTCTCGCAATATTGTGCAAGAGTGACGTTTCTATCGGGGAAGTACTACAACCATATTTTAATTATTTTAGGAGACAAGCGCGTGTTGGTAAGCTATGCCTATGGAACATGCTTGCCTAGAAATCTATTTTGCTGACTTGAAGATACGAGTACATTTTGACATCCTCCGTAGCGCAGTGGTATGCGCGGTGGATTTACAAGACGGAGGTCCCGGGTTCGATTCCCGTCGAGGCAGTTTGAGATTTTTTTTTAATTTGTCTTGGTCTGGCTGGTGGGAGGCATTCGCCGTGGCTAGTTACCACCCTACCGACAGAGACGTACCGCCAAGCGATTCAGCGTTCCGGTACGATGTCGTGTAGAAACCGAAAGGGGTGAGGAATTCATCATACTCCTAACAAGTTAGCCCGATTTCATCTTGGATTGCATCATCACTTAACATCTGGTGTGATAGCAGTCAAGGGCCAACTTGTAGTCGATAAAAAAAAACATTGTAATTGATAGGGAAAATAAAAGCGAGTAATGAGTTAGAAACGAAGATAAAAAAGTTTTACGTACTGGTACGCGATTTGAGATGCGATGAGAGCATTGAGGAATATGTGCGAATTAAAACTGTGTGATAGAGTTAAAAATAGTGTGATAAGAGAAAAGTGTGGCGTAAAAGAAGATGTAGTGAATAAAATAGAGAAAAGGATGCTTAGATGGTTTGGACATGTAGAGAGAATGGATGAAAGAAGATTAACAAAAGAGATTTATAAGGCGAGGGTGAATGGAAATGTTCGAAGGGGAACGCTAATGTTTCTGGGCCAAATTCAGGACATTTTAAATAATGGCCAGGTCAAATACCCTAAACCGACGAACTTGTATGAAAGGATTAGTGAGAGTGGAAGAAGCTAAGGAAGTATGCAAGGACCGTGGCAAATGGAGGGATGTGGTCTCTGCCTACCCCTAATAATATAAACTAATAAAATAAATAAAGGAATAAGGCGTGATGTTGTGTATGTATTTGAGATGCCTGGTTGGATGCTACTTTCGCTAGCTATCTAAATATATTTTGCATAAAATACAGTTACTGATAGTTCAATTCATTAAGACGCGCCCCACTATTTCTCGCGAGGGGAAACCGAAGGGTGCGGGGAGTACAGTTCGAACATCAGTCTCGAGTCGACCACGGCTCGGTGTACACGGGCTATTGTAGGTTGTATCACTGCGTGTCTTGACCGAACGGAATGATGCTCTACTTAATTTTTTTACCAATATTATATTTATAATGTCAAAAAAACGTATCGTATGATGATAAACTACACATTTAAATGTGACTTAGCCAGAAGAATCGTTCCGTTGCCCATTCCTTCAGTTTGACCGACTCGACTTTAATTTTTCTACAAAGGTCACTTGATTGGTTTGTTACTGCCAATATAGATTTTCCAAATTAGCTTAGCATAATAGCTTTGGTATTTGTACTATATATACATTGGTACTATCCTACTAAAAAGACGTACCGTCAAGTGATTTAGCGTTCCGGTACGGTATCGTGTAGAAACTAAAGGAATGTAGATTTCATGCTACTCCTAACAAGTTAGCCAGCTTCCATCTTAGTTTACATAAACTAACTTGTAATGAATCAAAATAATAACAGACATCATGGGTTCACGCTTTACAAAAACGCTAGGGGTATGGTAGACAAGACAGCGTGGAGTTGAGCTCAATCATTAAACTGTTTAAACAAAAAAAAATAGATATACTAGGTACCTATCTGAGATGATTGTGGGTATGTGTGTTTTTAAGATATTTTTAAATGGGTTAATATATATGTCGAAGGAATCATACTATAGACTTAGAATAGATTGTTGTAATATTGTAATAGACGTCATTGTTTATGGAAATGTTACTGTCTGTGGATGTAATTATTTTTGGTATGTCACGAGTTTTTTTATGAAAGTAATCGAAATAGAACTAATTGTTAATCATTTAATGAGAGATATGAGATAGGTGCTTACTTAAAACTTTAACACAAAGTTAAATTCAATTTGATTTCATAAATGAATGAATGATTGATTTGTTTTAATACTCCAACCAATAAACGAGTCGGGCGCCAAAGTCCTAGTAGAGTATTTACACCATCTTGAGGGGAATAAAGGAGTTGGGTAGTTAGTTTGTATCTGGAGTGCGGTGAGGATATTTGGTCGAGTTGGACCAGTGTAAAAGTGTTCTTAAGAAGTAAATTAAATTAGGGAGTAAAGTAAGATGGGTGTAAATAAACTACTGTTCTGAATCTTTATAATACGTCAGGAATTATAAAAATCTATTTCATGTATCAAAACATTGTAAATTTGCAATATATCTGTTCGTGAAGACAAAGTCTTCACGAACCCTAGAAAACGCCCAAGAGATTAAGAACCACTAAAGATGATGTCAAGGAGAATTGTTATACTCCGATATATATATTAACCTATATCACAATATAATTTTGCTGTGCAGGACCAACACGACATATTCATTTTTAAAAAATGAGTTAAAATGAAGTAAAGCATACTGCTAGTCAAACATGACATTCTTGTTGACATAACTAACTTGACACTTTGTGTGAGTGTGCACACATTGCTACTCGTTACGTAGTAATAGAACTCACATTCTTGCAGTTTTTATTGCACACTTGCACTGTAAGCGTTTGAAAAACAAAACACTACGAGCCATCGTGGATTGACCAAGCTATACATTATTTAAAACTTTATAACTAAATATAACGTTTCACGTTTCGGTTCTATTGTTTGGAAGCGGTTCGATTTTTCCAAGCATTTGAAGTATAAACTTGCGATACAAGTTCGTGCCGAAAACGTGTGGGTAGTTAGGTAGAAACGTTCGGACCTTTAGGACGTTTAGGACATTGTAGGCTATAGTAAATGCCTACGCGTCTGAAAGGTTTCTTGATTTTTAAAACATGACAAAATATTTTCGAGTATTTATTTCACGAAATAACACATTTTATATGATGCTAGCGGATACCAGCGATTTCGTCTGCGTGGAATTAAAATAGATGAGATTCATCATCATCATTATCAGCCTATTAACGGCCCACTACAGGGAATATTTTTTTAATTTTTATTTTATCGACTACAAGTTGGCCCTTGACTGCTATCACACCTGATGTTAAGTGATGATGCAGTCTAAGATGGAAGCGGGCTAACTTGTTAGGAATGGGACGACTTACGGGTTTCTACACGACATCGTACCGAAACGCTAAATTGCTTGGCGATACGTCTCTGTCGGTAGGGTGGTTACTAGCCACGGCGAAAGCCTCCCACCAGCCAGACCAAGACAAATTAAGAAAAATCTCAATCTACCCCGCCGGGAATCGAACCCAGGACCTCCGTCTTATAAATCCTGCGCGTATACCACTGCGCCACGGAGGTCGTCAAATGTCGAGATATGTAGCGTACACCCACCACGCTGTTCCAATGCGGGTTGGCGGGCTTAGGGTGATAATTTTTCATTTATTACTGATCACTATCAGATGTTGATGAAAGTGACTGGGACCGACGGCTTAACGTGCTCTCCGAGGCATGGGGGTGTAACACCGCCAACTTCCAGACTCCGAGCTTGAAATGTACTGAACATTTCATAGAAGAATCAAAAACCGATATGAGCTTAAATTTGATATAATTATGTATTTTGATCCAGTTGCATTGACCGTAGTTACAACTGAGTTTTAATAACGATTTAAATTATAACTACATTTATTTTAAATCTCCACCAAAAGCAATTTTTTATTTAATGGCCTACCATCCCTCCTTATAGGCAAAAGGGGTATGTAACGTAGACCCACCACGCTGCTCCAATGCGGGTTGGCGGGCTTAGGGTGATAATGTTTCATTTACTGACGATCACTATCAGATGTTGATGAATTTACTGAAAATTTCATAGAAGAAAGAGCCACAATTATTCCACAAGCCGACTCAGAATTTGAATCCAGAACCTCGCGATCGAAGCCACAGAGGCTGACCACTAGACCAACAAAGCAATTGTGTGCGCTGAATTAGTTAACTCTTCAATTCCCATGACCAAGAAAATAAAAATAAATAAAATCTCTTTAAATAAAATGATATAAGTACATTTGGTTACAACAAAAAAATATATACCAACCCCTTTTATTTTTACAGGGGGGTCACCTACAGGTGACACTGGGCATAGTCAGAAGGCTACGTGTCTGATTTTTATTTTTTTAATAGCAATAAAACGTCAGTTTTTATAGTAATATTTATGTATATGTTAAAAAAAATGTTTATTACACACGATTATTATAAAAAAATTGCAATAATTTCTTTAGAAGCTTTATAACACAGCTTACCTCTGGGCTCTTATTTCAAGTCTTTTACAAATTACAATTTTCTAAACGGTTTTTTACGTACAGTGCCTGTACCCCCAACATTCTTCTCTCTCAAATATTTTAGCAAAGGCAAACAGTACAAAAATTATCAAAGTACAAGTTGTATGGTCCTAACTCTTGTGGTAATCTTGAACGGAGTTCTAAAATAACAGCAGCTCCTAGACCCAAATCGGACTGCATCTTGAGGCTAGGGCCTTACGCACCCTGATAAAGCTCACTATTTGCTAAATATCCTATCGCTATCCATAGCGAGTAGCTGCTGACCAGAGTTTGTAACCGAATCTTATTGGTTTTCCGTGAATGTGTTGCTTGGTACTATGCCTTCCAAAGTATGGTATTATAGTTGCATATAAAGAAATGTGGGAAGAACCAGCTATATTGAAATTTGCAGTAAAATTTACGTTCAGTTTTGTGAAATATTCTTGAACTTTGGCAAATTTGTCGTTGGGTGGCAAAGATGTATTGTCGCAAAGATAAAGATATTGCTGAATATCAAAAAATCTATTTCTAATTACACATATCATCTATAAATTTTACTATTTCTTCACAATAGAGCAATTCGAAATACTCGACGGCAGTCATCTCCGCCTGAAAGTTAGTAAAAAGTTCTTCATCACGATCTCCTATACCGCAAAACCTTTACCGTAAAAGAAGTATTGCTCACATCGCTATACCATTTTTTCATAGTACTATCTTTTTTTTTCTTTTTCTTCGGTGCGGGTACGTCGATTTCTTCTCCTATTTCTTCCAGGTCGTATATTTCGACCGATTTTCTTCAGAGCTGGAAGGTCTGTTTTGAAGCTCTACTTGAGATCGAAGCATGCGACTGGGAAGATAAAGAATGTTAGCATCGTTTTCATCTCCACTATCTTCGTCTGTCACTGCCATCATCAGGCGGTTATAATATAATGTCTCCTGGATCTTCTCTGGCCTCTAACTCGTCAATAATCTCAGCTAACGTCAACCTGTACTACGAAAACGCTCTAAAACAACATCACCACTTATTATCAAAACAACAGTCATTGTTATTACTTGGAATAAATTTAGAGCAATGGGGTGTTATATTGCCCAGTGTCACCCACAGGTGCCACAGCATATTTTCAACGTTATAGCAATGATACTATAAGTTATTTTTGTCCTAAAATACATTTATATTATAGATTATATATTCAGTTATTACATTGAATAAGAAGAAAAAACAATACTTACGGTCTGGGCATTTTTATTAAAGTTTATATTGCAAGAAGTCACACAAACTCAGACTGCTCCAATTACGCGCGAATCAACGGAATGTATTTGACAAATGACGTATAGTTAGTGTTGCCAGAAAAATATTTGTGTTACCATTGGGCTATGCTGTAATAATAGTAAAATTTAAAAATAACATTTCCGTGTGGTAGAAAAGAAATATTAAACTCCTGTCACCTGTAAGTGACACTGGGAATTGAAGAGTTTATAATTATTAGTTTATTTTTATTTTGGTTACCGAGATATTGATGTTATCTACGCCAATATTACCTAAAGTTTTGTTGGAAAGTTATCTTATAATTAGCGGAGTAACAATGAGTGACAAATAAAATAGAGATCG
Organism: Mycalesis mineus; assembly: GCA_034621355.1. NCBI lineage: Eukaryota > Metazoa > Arthropoda > Insecta > Lepidoptera > Nymphalidae > Mycalesis > Mycalesis mineus. The sequence goes on from CM067900.1 coordinate 2,297,439, forward strand.
TATCTTCTTACACGCGGAGTACAGAAGCAACTTAAGGCCGGGTCACATGACGCGTTTCAACGGAATACGGTGCCGCTACACCGTTTTAAACAGAATTATATTTTTTATTGTATCTGCATTATACGTATTTAGAATTATCTTTTTCAATATATTACATATTATTAATTATTCATCATCATCATTATCAGCCTATTAGCGGCCCACTACAGAGCCAGGCCTCCCTCCTTATAGGAGAGGGGATATGAAGCTCAGAATTATTCCATGACCCGACCCAGGAATCGAACCCAGGATCTCGTGATCGAAGCCACCTAGGTTAACCACTAGACCAACGAGGCAGTCAATATTATTAATTATTAAAATATGATAAATAAAACTAATATCTAGCTGTAAATTAACGCTACAAAATACTAACATGTTACGGAATTATAATTAAAATACAATAAAATAACGTTTGAAACCTCGTTTATAAAAATAGCTCAGTAGAGTGGGTAAGTACTCGAGTAAAACGTACCTGAGTATATTATACAAACAAAGGTAAAATAAAAACATATTTTTTTATTAATAATAATTTATTTTAATTCTTATTACTACGAATAAAGATACTAAATAATAATTGTGCGAAAGCAATCATCCTTGAATACCATCTTACCAAATGTTAAGTGTCGATGCAGTTTAAAATGTTAACAAGCAAGAGCGTAGCCAAGATATTGTATAGGACAAGTAAAAAATTCTAGATTACATTTTTTAATTGTATAAATAAATGAGAGAAAATTAACAAAATGATCTAGAGATCTAATGCGACGCAGAAACGGTCCGTGTAGACAGGCAGTTACAGCATGGACAGCCGACAACCCGACACACATCTGTCGTGATGTCGTGATGGTAATCGAGCTTTTTGCACCGTTACACAGATACAGTAATCCGTTGTAATATTATCATAATTAACTATAGACTAATTTAGAGATAGATGCTTTAAAAATGCAAACACATATAGTAGGTGCATAGCTCGACAAAAATAGTTAATAGCGATCTCGATGTCACACGCACTGCCTTTTATTAGATGCCCAACAGACGACTGCGACTGCTACCGTAAGAAAATCATTGTATCCCCTTTCAACAATAAAAACAGAAAATTGTACGTAACTTTTTTAAGGGAAGAGGGAGAGAGAGAATGGGTTTAATAAGCTACCCTAAAAAGATATTTATAAAATTAAATTTTCAATACCAATTACATATTGATGAAAACTGCATGAAATTCGCTAGCAGATTTTTTTTGTAATATGTAGTGATGTATAAAGATAACTGCAACAAGCTTGAAATGCTTAAGTTTATTGAAAATATGTGCTAAATATCTTCGACTTGCGTCCGGGGAAAAGGGCTTCCCCTTCGAACTGCCGCGGAGGCCTAGTGGTTAGATTTATCAGACGTTACTGAAAAATAATAGAACCGACGGCTTAACGTGCTCTCCGAGACACGAGGTGTAACTCAAACCAACTTTCCAACTCCTCCAGGAAGACCTTAATATTTCATAGCAAATTACTAAACAAAGATTTGACGACCTCCGTGGCGCAGTGGTATGCGCGGTTTATTTATAAGACGGAGGTTCTGGGTTCGATTCCCGGCGGGACAGATTGAGATTTTTCTTAATTTGTCTTGGTCTGGCTGGTGGTAAGCTTTCGCCGTGGCTAGTTACCTACCGACAAAGACGTACCGCCAAGCGATTTAGCGTTCCGGTACGATGTTGTATAGAAACCGAAAGGGGTGTGGATTTCATCCAAGTCCTAACAAGTTAGCCCGCTTCTATCTTAGATTGCATCATCACTTAACATCAGGTGTGATAGCAGTCAAGGGCCAACTTGTAGTCGATAAAAAAAAAGATTACTTACTAAAGCAAGGCTAATCATTGACATGACGAGGCAAAATTTTTTGACAAATATCAAATTACTATAATAAAGATTACTTTTAATATTTGTTTTTAAACGTGACTCGGTGTAAAGTCTTAGTAAATTCAAATTGTGAGCGATTAATTAAATAATTATAAGTTTGACGAAGTTAGAATTTCAGTTACGCTAATAAATTTTCCTGTAAAGTTCCGTAAATAATGTTTGTCGGGAAATTTGCACAATAAACTAATTTGCCGTGCTTGCCGTGGTTAATTAAGATTTTCATGTGATTCGGATCTCACGTGTACTGGCAGCAAGTAATTTACAATTCGAAATTGCTAGCAATTTTCTGTTATACACCGAAAGCTTTGATCGTTTTGAAATAAAACCGGTCAAGTGCGGGCCACGCGCTATGTAGGTTAGTCGAATGGTTAGCGTGGTTTTGGATTGCGAGGTCCTAAGTTCGAGTTCTGAGTCGGGCTGAAATAGTGAGCTTTTCTTTATTGCCATTAAAATAATCTCAGGAGTTGGAGTTGGTGTTAAGCCGCGTGCCTCGGAGAGCAAGTAAAGCCGTTGGTCTTGGTCATCATTAATGCCTGATAGTCATCGTTACAATATCAAATATTAACATTCTAAGCTCGCCAACCCGCATTGGAGCAGCATGGTGGTTATAACCGTACTACTGTGGTTATAACAGACTACTATATGGCCAGGCCTCCCTGTTTTAAAGAGAGATATGGAGCATGGACGCACGACGCTACTCTCGGGTGGGCGACCTTAAAACTCCAAAACTAAAAAATAATACTATTAATTTTTAAATAATAATTTATTAAAGTCTGTCGTAACAACTTACTCTGTGCTCTAATCCGGATGTATTTTTTGTCATAACACGATAATAATTATGTTTTGTGTCATTGACGAGACAAAACTTTTTAATGACTTTTTTCACCAAGGACTTTGGACTGTGAGCTCATCCACTGCAGCCGTGCAATGTAAATTGTGAGAGTTTTTTAAACATACATATAAAGAATACTTTATTTTTTGTGTTTACAACACAATTTGTTATATATTTTTATTTCAAGTTCCTTTTGTGTTGATGTTGTTACTCCGTTAGATATTCAATGCGTTCGTCCTAAGTTGGGTTATGGAAAAATTAAGCTCCTATCTCTTTCAAAAGCTCGACTTTGGTAAGGTTTCTCATAGTGTTAAGTAAGTGATTTTATAGTGATTCCTGTTGTTCCGAAAAATGCCTATATCCAGCAGTGGATTGGTCTGAAATTATGATAATTTAAAATTTTATATTTGTGGCGTCGGATCATGAGTTTGTTGGTTGTAAAGTCTTAAGTCGAGCAACGTAGAGCTTTTTTCCTTCAAAAACCTCAAGTGTTGCCCTGAAGATTCCCGATGCGACTGGTTCAACCTTCAAAAAAATTCAATTATTACATTTATTTCAAGTAGGCTGTTACTGCTGTTACAAACACGTTTGAAACGTCAAGTCTGTCAGTACTCAGTACGTAATGATTCTATCACTGGTTCGGAGGGCAAATCCTGCCGAGAAAAGCCAGCAAGAAAATCAGCAGATGTCTTTAAAAAATTATTGTTACAATTTGTATTTTATAATTTAATAAATAAAATAAAAATAAATAAAATAAGCTTTTATTGCTGCACACAAAAATAATTTTACATACAATAATGTCACAATTTAATTAAATTTTAATATTAAAGTTTTCTTTTTTTTTCTCTTATTTGTTTTTTTCTGATCGGTTCTCATTCGTACAGTTTGTCCTTCAACAAAGGCCTCCTCCAAAGCTTTCCATTTTGTCCATTCCTTGGCAATACGTTTCCAGTATGGGCCCACCATCCTTTTGATATTCTTAGCGCCCAAACTGCCTTCCTTTGTTTCTCTTCCCGTTTCGCGGGTACCATTCCGTTATTGTTTTTGTCCACTTTTCTTTATTTTCTCTTAGCATAATTATGAACTGTTTATCTCCATTTCATATAATTTAATATTTTAGTTCATATCTTGTGTGTACAAAGAAAAGCCGATTTCCATTACAGCACAAGCAAAAAAAAATCGGTCAGCCTAATTACAGACGATCTCATTTATAGTTGCATACCAGTGGGGATGCGTTAAGCAGTAAATCTATTTCCACGTCGCGCGTCAAACTGGAGAACACAAACACTTTTATGACTCCAAATTCCAAGATGTACAAATTCCTGAACAATGTTTAATAATTAAGCTATTTTAATGTAACGCTCTGTTTTAGTTTTCTAATGTTGAGAGACTATCGCGTGCCAAGTTTGAAGTTTTATTGTAAAAGTATCGTGTGTTTATAGTTTTAAATATCCAAATTCAAATTCAATCATTTTTATGATATTCTCCTCATTTGCTGATGGGTTTCATCCTACTGCGATTTTTTTTGGTTTCAAAGGCTATCTGCACTAGTCTACAATGACATTAATTATTAATAGGTATATTTTGGAAAAGTCTTCAAAAGCATTAACAACCTCGTTTTTATTGTTCACTTTTTTATTATTAAGAATTTATCCTACGCAGAGGTCCTTTTGTTACGAATGAGTAGGCTTACCACCGAAAGGTAGTAACTTGTTAGGCTTTAAGGTTAACGTCTCTAGATCCAGAAATCTCCAAAAATTCATTCACCATAACCAAAGCTGCTCAAGTACTATACTTATAGGTACCTACATAATACGAGTCAAATAACATAACAATAATATTCGGGTATTCCATTTGTTTTTCATACATTTCTGCCTGAAGATGACTTATAAGATACGAAATCATTATTTTATTTGTTTAAAAATACCAACAAGCATTGTAAATGTAAAGTGCTACTATGTACCTATGTTTACCTTCATTGAAATCTTTTACACTGCACGCATTCAAAGAGAAACATTCCATTAGTTTGGTTTACATTGCTATTCAAATAAGTGCTTGTAGTTTATAAATAAATTTAAAGCATCAATGGAAAGTTAACAAGAGAAATTGATAGTGATTTTCGTGGAATGTGCGTGAAGACGGCAGACAGCGCGTCTACTCCGATGCCCTCGAAAGATTCAAGCGATTATGACCTCTATTTGTCATAATTATAGAATGAATTTTTGTTAATGTGGTAGCGAATAAAGCGTTTGTCATATTATTTGTTCAGAGGCATGTTTACTTTAAAAGTTCCATGTAAACGCGTGGGCCTGTACATCAATTACCTTGGTTCAGGGAATAGGTTCATTTGTATCGTACGTAACGAGAGGGATTCGGTAACGTGAAATTAAATTTACTTACTTATTACTTGTTGCAAAAAAATTATCAAATAATTCATTGAGTGAGTACTGTGACACGTCACATGTGATGGACCTATAGGAGGAGAGCGCTGCTATTTTAAAAATTGTATTAGACATACTATTTTTGCAACTCAATGCATATAATGTATCTACGTCCATCGTAATAGCCCATTTTATAAAAATTATTGTTGTTTTATCTGCAATAACTTTAAAGAAATAATGACTAAACTAACACTATCAAAATATAAAGTAATGACTTAATTCAAGGAATCAATCGGCTGTTCTTTATTCTGCACATAACTTACGAAATACCTAAACACTTTAATTGTAACTAATTTAATTATATTAAAAGCTTTTCTTTTTTATTATTTTCTTTATTCCATTTATTATTTTAAAATTTTTAACAAAAAATAGAACCGACTCAAAAACGCACTGAAAAGTTAAAAATAACTGCGTCATTTACTTGCTTTAATTTACTTAAGCATATCTATGAAGTCGGTGCTTGGTTACTTTTTAGTGATTTATCGACACGTAACTTACTCGTAGTATACTCTCATAGTATATTATACGGCACCAGTAGCCAAAAAGCTACCGATACTTACACAAAAACCTATAAAATTTGAAGAGTGCCTTCAATTTTCCCAGGATATCATCATCAGATCCTAGCATGATGACAATAGGACCATTTAGGAAGTGTGCCCTTTCTAATAAAAAAAGAATTATCAAAATCGGACAACTCTGTAAAAAGTTATGCGTGGCCATACATAAAAAAATATACGTGTCGAATTGAGAACCTCCTCCGTTTTTTTTTCGTCGGTTAAAAAGAGCAGCTACTTACTTTGTTCCCAGCTTTTCTTAGTAGAGTCAGTGAAAGATACAGTCTTTCACTGACTCTACCGAGCATATAAGTCTACTTGAAATAGGTACCTTAATTATATTATTAACCTGATAGAATTTCTACAAAGGAAATAAATTTTGAGTAGTTTCTAAGGCCTGTGTGTTATGTTAACCGTTGGTTATGATAACCGAAATCTTGGTGTACACAGGCCTAAGATGTTTTTCGGAAATCGTCTCCGTAGCGTACGGTGTAAGTTCGCTCGCCCGTCAGACGGCGCCTTGTACATTTTTCCTAATACCAGCAGGCGATAATTAAACCAAGGCGTTAATTATATAAATTAGTTTAGTATTGCACGATACTGAGAAGAATGTGTGTAAGCAATAAAGTCTTAATAACTCTACGGTTGTAGGGCTGTAATTTGAATGGTCTTAAGTTCGATTCCTAGAACGAGCTGGGCTCATAATAATCATCAGATAAACACTATTAAAGATTAAATAAATTCAGGTCCTATTTTCTTTAGAAGATAATTCTATAAAATATTTTTTTACAATTGATAGAATTCAAGATGGTTTTTTTCAAAATTTTCTGTTTATTTATTACGCATTACATGCTTTATCGAACAAGTGCGAGCGATTTCACTTGACCCTCTAAATACCTTTTTTCAATTCATTTTTTATTGAGAAAGAAGTAACTTGAGCCTACTTGTCCTAATAACGTGGAATGATGACAAGAATACTGTCAAGTTATTTTGCAGAATTAGTAGTTATTTTTTTTAACTCAAGAGTTTTATCGTTAAGTAGATATGACATTTAATACAGTATAATATGAACCAAAATGTAACTTCGGCTTATTACTTTCATGAATCTGTTAAAATCCCTTATTCTGCAACTGTTTCAAATTCTAAGACTGCTATTATCTTTTTTGCGTCGCTCAATAATTTTCTTACTTATCACGATGACAAGTTTGTTTCCGTAAAACGTTTTATTGGTAACCCATTTAATAACTGAGTCTGTATTAAATAATGAGTCATACGGATGTGGGACGTTTATCTATAAGCTGTGAGAAATCTAATATATCTGTATTATGTACCTTTCTTGCTCAGTTCTGTTAAAATACTCGTAGCTTTATTACGGAGAGGTGTCGGAATATTTTTTTTAATTCTTTCGCTAATAACACCTAAACTCTTCGCTGGAAATGCTAAGAACACGTCGTTGAACTACGCACTTCTCTGTGCCCGTCAACCTGAAGCTTAGATGTTAAATCTCAAATGTGAATCTTCAGACCGGAAAATAAGCATGCCGGTCTGCGGTAGTACTTTTTTTTATATCGACTACAAGTTGGCCCTTAACTGCTATCACACCTGATGTTAAGTGATGATGCAGTCTAAGATGGAAGCGGGCTATATTGTTAAGACTGGGACGAAAATCCACACCCCTTTCGGTTTCTACACGACATCGTACCGGAACGCTAAATCGCTTGGCGATACGTCTTTGTCGGTAGGGTGGTTACTAGCCACGGCGAAAGCTTCCCACCAGCCAGACCATGACAAATTAAGAAAAATCTCAATCTGCCCCGCCGGGAAACGAACCCAGGACCTCCGTCTTATAAATCCACCGCGCATACCACGGCGCCACGGAGGTGTCGGAATCTACTCTGTGCCCGTCAACCTGAGGCTTAGACGTTAAATCTGAAATGTGAATCTTCAGACCGGAAAATAAGCCTGCCGGTCTGCGGTAGTACTCCGCGAGAAACATCGAATCCTTTGATCTTTAGCTATCAAGTGGTTGGTCGAAATAATAGTATTTAAGCTTTACCTAACTGCATAACAGTATTTAAGTTTATGCCATAACTAGGGCATCGCTTATGGCGCAGACTTTGGAAAGGTTCAAACGACCAGATCAGAAAAATAACTCACTTTTATAGAGTCAGTTATAACTAAAGGAGAGTGGATAGATAACTGTTAACAACGACACATAATGGTTACATACTAACTACTAGTACATACCGACTGCCTCGTTGGTCTAGTGGCTTTGATGACGAGGTTCTGGGTTCTTATCTTAGGTTCGGTTACCGTCTAATTCTCACATTTTCATTTTTCTATGAATTTTTTTTAAGAAAAATTTACTAAGGAAGTTAGTGGTGTTATATCGCCATGCCTCGGAGAGCACGTGAAGACTTCGGTCCCAGTCACTATAATCAACATGATATTGATCATTTATAAATGAAACATTATGACCCAAAGCCCGCCATCCCGCATTGAAACTGCGTGTCTATGCTTTATATCCCCTCTCTTATAAGGAAAGCCTGTAAGTAGGCCGTCATTATGATGAACCGATACACTTAAAAAAAGCCGAACCAGGCTAGTAAGGGTGCAAGCCGTGGATTTTTAGTGGACGTATGCAGCTCGCACGTATAAAACATTAATAACGAGACTGCCTAATTGTTGTCAATGGCTTTCAGAGTTACCTCAAGCAAAAAAAACATGACCAAGACAAAAAACGCTTGACGAGTGACATCGATATGCAAACAGTTCTTTTCGTGGTAATTCAAATTGTTTATCAAAGAGGAAGTCCAAATCCATTTTTCGATGATGACGTCAAGATAATAAAAAATACAAGTCGCAACTCATATCGACAGGGGCACAGATAATATAACGATCCTTCATGTCCCGGTTAGTGGGCGCCATGTTTTTTTAATACTTTTTTTTGTTTTTTTTTATTCCGATTCAGAGAACGGCGCGCTCAGACGCTGACGTAGTCCTTCCGACCGGCGGATTAAAAAAAAAGACCAATTTCTCAAAATTATTACGTTTTCACTGAAGACCGCCGAGTAACATCTCGAAATTACCAGACGGTGTTTCTTTTTTTTTCTTCGACCAAAAGGCGCTGAAGTTCAAATTGAGAAATTCGATCATACCAGTATTATAATATTGTCACTAATCTTAAGGGGCAAACAAATTGTTGAACAAGTTTTTACTTTTTATTCATTTCAGTGTATTAACTTCATAATTGAACATCAAGCTAAGACAGCTTTATTTATTTTTATTTCTAGATATAATTTAGTAATTAGCCGTACTTTGTAGTATATAATAGATTATGTATTATTTAAAAATAAGAGGGTATAATGAGAAATTTTGCAGAATTTTGAAACTTCCAATGGTAGCATTTAATTGGTTATTAAAATTTTTAATTTAAGTATATTTTTATAAATATTAATTTAAATTAATAAAATAATTGATTATGTTGATCAGTATATTAATAAACAAATATTTTGTTACGTCAAAAAGAAAGCTAGGCAAGCTTTTTTTTAAATGTTTTACTGCACTTCAATATTTCAACCCCTATTTGATACTCGTATCAGACGCATTTTTTATGTAAATTTGTAAGTATGGGTAGTACCTATAGATTCGCTTAAATAATTCTCTACAATACTCGAAGTAACTTGCATCACCTCAATGTCATATTACTTTCAGAACAGTTTTTCATGAGTCATTCATTTTAACTAAAGCCAATTAAAAGCACCAGACGCGAACTTCCTCACGTCTGCTCTTTTTTAATATATCCTTCCCGCTGTAAGACTAGAGTTCATTGCACGCGCACTTTTTGTCACAATACTCTATGGTTTGGTGTGGTGAGATTTTTTTTTATAACTATCGGACGCTCGTGGGTTCTCCCGCGTAATATCAGGATGATGTTTTCACTGAAGTCACATTTGCAAAAAGATTTTATACAATCCGACCGGTACTTTCAGAAATTATTCGGAACAAACTGACAGATAGACATACTTTAATTTTAATTATTTCTAAATATTCATTTAGTAAGTGTTAAATTAATAGTTAAGTTTCTATTACATCACAAAAGTAAAAATATATATATTTCTTTTTAATTTTTTCAATTTAGATATTTTTAACGAGTCGCTGCAGCATTACTCGAAAATATTCAGAGCATGTTCAATCCTCTTTAACATTGTCAAAGGTGAAAACTAGATAAAAGTTTCAAGAGAGCTTAATACAACCTCAAATCCAGCAATTATTTAATGTCAAAGTTCCTTTATATTTTTATGATTTGGTATCAATAAATTGCTTATTATAGTTATATTAAAAAACATTATATACCTTTCACTCTTCTACCCCTAATTTATATGGTAAAAGAACATTTGCCAAGGCAGTTAGTAGTCAAAAATCGTCAACGCGTAAGATGAAAGATGACGCAACGGTACACTTTCGACCGTCACGACGTCGAGAGAACGGTTACCGTTCTTACTCGTACAGTATCGTACGATCGTTTTGAGTTTAAGGTCACAAATCTATGACTGATGTAAGAGCACGCCGGCTTGCGAGCGGCGGCACACTGCTAATTAAATTAGATCTGGTAAAAGTGCCAAGGAATGTGGGTGTGGCCGAAAGGTGAGCATGTGCTAAATGGTAAACTGACCTGACTCAAATTAAACATGCGCTATGGAGACGTAACTCAGAAGTTTAGATCATAATCATCGTCAGGCTGTTTTAAGTGCGTATATGATTTATATATGAAGAAGTTATTCACGATTTTGCTCGCCTAAAGAAGTTCATACATACATAAACATCACGCCTTGTTCCCATAGGGGTAGGCAGAGACCACATCCCTCCATTTGCCACGGTCCTTGCAAACTTCCTTAGCTTCTTCCACTCTCATTAATCCTATTTAAAATGTCCTGAATTTTGCAGGAACATTCGCCTAGGCCTTCCCCTTCCAACATTTCCATTCACCCTCGCCTTGTAAATCTCTTTTGTTAATCTTCTTTCCCACTTTTCTCTTATCACACTATTTTTAACTCTGTCACACATTTTTAACAAGTTCATAGACATAATTATATATAATGTATTATTTAGATCAAATAGACGTCAACATACTATACCTATATCGATTCTCATTAAAGCTAAACAAAATCGGGTGGAGTCATTACCAGAATTAATGTAGGTACCACCTGGGAACAACAAGTGATGCCGCCTTTCAGTGGCTTGAAAGCTGAAACCCATATTGTAGATTCATCAATAGTGACCCTATGTAACTCCCAAATCGTCATCTCGTATTTCTTGTTGTAAACCTTCCTTTTTCCTGTTATTTTAAACTGAAAAAATGCCGTTACAGTGATGTTTAATAGCGTAGAATTGCATCATCCCTAGAAAATATTCTGCGATATAAAAAATCTACTGCTACTACTACTTTGTGTTCCGATAATTTTGTTGTTATATGAAAGTAGGTAATTAGGTAACATTACATGATAAATATCAGGAACTATGAAAGCCAAATTGTAAATATATAACTGCCTCGTTGGACCCGCGGTGAGCCAATATAGCTTCGACTTACGTGATCCGACTGAGTTTTTGTTATATCCAAAAAAATTCAGTAAACTCTAAGCCAGGAGTAGAGCGTTGTTGGAGCTACTCCCCCGTTCCTCGGGATCCTCCCTCCCATGTTATCAATTGGAAAACGTGTGTCCCCATACATGAACTGCAATTATTTAACTACCTGACAAAAAACTCCGTCATATTATAAATACATAAATTATTGACACAATCTTTATTTTGCAATATTATTTAGTACTTTTATTGCGGAATTCCTACAGCCACCTTACAGACCCAGCGTCGTTATATTACAGTGACACGCCATATACATATTCATGAAAAATTTCATCTGAAGCGAGCTGATGAATTTTGACTGTTGATTTCATTACAGACAAACACCAGAAAAGGAAAACCTAAATAAAGGCCTGTAATAAAAAGTATAATTACAACTGGAATTGTTAGTACTCTACTTCGATTCAATATCAATATAGGTTATATTCCATTCACTCGAAGCCTAGGTGATTCATTGGGAAACACGCATCTACTGAAACACATTCATCAAAGCTCGGGGGCGGCAAACTTTACCTTGTTAACCTCGTTTGTTTTTTGTAGCTGTTTTATTTTTTTTTGTAATAATATTTGAAAGAACAAGGCCAGCTAATATTAAGTGGAATTCTTCTTAGTTGTGTTCTGTTAAATGAGTGGAATGAATAGAGCAACGAGAGAGTCATCAGCATTTTCATACGTATTTCAACGAAATTTTTCATACGTATAAACAAACCTTCCTGCGTGTCGATTCTAGAAAAAATGCATTGTACCAACATCTCGTCGATCATCGCATCTTCAGTTCGATCGAGTTAGTCCAATAATACAAAATCTCTTTGTCATTTCCACCGTTGAACGTAGGCTTCAAAGCTGGCTTCTGAATTTGGAGAATTGATCTCCTGATGCTGACAAAAACAGCATTAAAATCAAGAAGTTTTAAAGATCTAAACTACAAGGAGAAGGGAAGGCGATTTGTTATATATCAACACATAGATATATGTCTTGAGAACTTATTTATTTATTAATTCGTCATAATGCGCTAGTAGGTATACTAAAAATAAAGAAGTGAGTATTTTTAAAGAAGGTATTAAATATGTTTTGACGAGTCACAAGTCAGCTGATTTTAGCATAATATGTTCGTAACAATGTTTATATTTATTTAACGTTACTCAGTATTGCTCTTATCTATCTAAAATATTTATGTCTATACATACGAAGTTACGTCTACAGACAAAAATATGATTAAGGATGCACTCAGTTCAGTATTTAATCATAAACGGCACCGAGTGTAAGCCAATCAAGAATCAGCACGATCTTATTTTTACTGAGAAGTTCCAGAAAGACCTTGTTAACAAGAAGACTGTTGTTCAAAAGTACATTTGATTGGTTAAGAACTTAAGATGAAATACTAAATTAAATCATATTTGAAATTTTAAAAATCTAAAATTTATAAACTAATCTAAGTGCCGAGTGTGAAATTCTTACCGAGCGACTACGTAAAAACGTAACAAAAATTTATAAGGAATTTTAGTAGCGCCATCTAGTTTTAGCGAGAGTAAACGCTTTTTTTGCTATATAATTTGACGTTATCAGTGAATACGTTTTTACGCAGTCGCTCGGTGAAAAACTCGGACTTGCCCACTAATCTAATGAATAAATTAACATGTATCCTCATCCTTTTAATAAGTTGGTTTAAATATGATTCAGACACAAGAAACACTAAAGTTAGGGTTTATGTACCCCACCGTCAAGTAGATATTTACTCAACGGATAAGACCGATCACATGATTTTCCGGTACTTAACTACATAAATGGTAATTAAAAATGTTACGACGTATCTGTTTTGACGTCACGTGAAAATATTTGTTTACGTAACATTAACAAATATTATAATGGCTATATTCCAGTTGCTATTTTATACTGAAGTACCGAGTGTGTAGGATCGAAACGATTGAATTGATTGTTCAACAGAAAATAAATTTATTGATATTTGATGTTTTTGTAACCTAATTTTGCATAGTTATATACTTAGTCATAATTTTGCAAAAAAAATTAGCAAGTCAATGAATGTGTTTTATTAAATTTGCTTCCCGAATCAGTTGGCAAACTATTGACAGACTTGACTTGACTTTGAAGACAAAGCTATTTGAATATACCTAAGCTTTGGTAGGGGGTTTAAATTTGAAAGCAAGTTTTCAGGCGGTGGTCTTAGCTATGCATATATCCACCTCTACAAAATAGCGGATTAAATATTTTTTCACAATTCCTTCAATATGGGCATCAAATAAAAGAGCTTGTCAAGTAGTTATACTACATACACTATGAAAAGTTTCAAATCCAAGATGGCCGCGAAAGAATGGCGAATTACTATTTTGTCGGGATTTTTTAAAATTTCAATTGAATCTTGTTCAATATACATTATATAGTTAAAATATACCAAGGATTATAACATTACTATACTTTGAGGATTGCCTTTATCTTTTGTTTAAACCATAGATAGTATTTTTTTAATTAAAGAAAAGGCTTGTATGATAAATATCTACATGGTTTATCCTGGATTTAAATGTGATGAAGCACAATTCACATTCAGTTTATTTTCGACACTAGTGATAAAATACACTCACACAGCGACACTGACGTAGTTTTCCTCCCATCAGTGCAACCGCGTTGTAAATTTTTTCCTGAATCCAGTTAGTATTTTCGTAAGAGCAATGTTCGGTGCTTTCATCACACTAATATTATAAAGTTTGTATGTGTGTTTGTCTCTCCTTCAAACCACAGATTTTCGCGTAATTTGAAAAAATGATAGGATACAATAGTCTGGATTAAGAGTGAGATTATTTTTAATGCCAACATTCCTACGAGAATGGCAACATCGTGGGTGAAACCGCAGGCATTCGCTAGTACAAATTTCATTAAAGTTACCTAATTATTTACACACTTGTATAGAAATGTTGGCATAGTTATTTAGTGGGTGAATTGGACTCGCACTTGACCGCTTTTATAAAACAGGTATTATTTATATTGTAAAAAATCGTGAGAATATTAATTAACATCCTTTTTTATTTTAAGACATCGTTATTTTTAACGAAAAACAATGCCAAAACTGGTTCATATGACGCAAATCTAACGGAGAAATGAACGGGTAAAACCAAAAAGGGGTATTAATAGGTACATAGGTGGTTTTAATTGATCATTTGTGGTCAGAGTTTTGGAATTCATTATTTTTGTATGTACAAACTTTAAAAATAAAGTATGTCGAGGAAAATTTCAATTTTAATGCGTCATTTACTTTTAGCTTTATTTATAGAAATTTTAGACTTTTTAGACAATTTGAAAAATTAATAAAAATAAACTTTTTGTTTTTCAAGCATGATTCAAAAACATTTTTACGCTTTACATTTAGAGCACGGTTTGCATTTTCCTTTTTTTATCCGAAACAAAAACAACTTATTTATATAATTTGATAAATAAGAGGCTAAATATATATCCATTGAAACTGAGGGATTGTAAAAAACTTGTAATTACATTTTTAAAATCATGTAATTATGAAGAAGTAGAAAGTTTGTTATGAAATAACACACACACACACACACACACACACACACACACACACACACACACACACACACACACACACACACACACACACACACACACACGCGCACAATTTTACTAATTTGTACTCAAGTATGAATTGTTAAGGAAGAGTGGTGTCTTCTGGGACAGGTGTAGTTTTACGCTTAAAAGAAGGCACCAATCACCTGTGTTGAATTTTGTGCTGTTTTATGAAATAAACGATTTTTGATTTGATTTTTGAATGTCCAAGGAGGCAAAACTGAGGGTAGGCGGTAATAACAAAAAAAAAACACTTTTTGCCTGAATTAAGCCTGAAGCCTCAAACCCGGACCTCGACGTCAGTACCCGATCAAGCTAACCGCTCAAACACCTTAGAGTATTCAGTTACTAACTACGTAGTTCATAATTATAATTGAACGCCTTAGAGTAATAATACAAGGTCTGAACTCTACTACTGGTTTGAAAAGCAGAATTATCAGAGAAAGAAAGAAACGCAAAGAAAAGCATTTTTCTTTAAAAAAAATAGTCATTTATAATTAATATTAAGTATGATTTACGACCTTTTATATTCTCTCAATCTGATCATATTTTTTATCTTTTTGTGTACCTTTCAATAGATAGTAAATTAGGTATGAAATGAGTTATATAACCAAGTTAAGTACCTAGTAAAATTAATAGCACAATTATACAGTAATAAAATAATGCACTAACGACTACCTCCGTGATTTAGTGTTAGCCTAAATGGCTTCGATCACAAAGTCCTGGGTTCGAATTCTAGATCGGGTTGTGGAATAATTCCGAGTTTTTCTTACTTCTATGAAATTTTCAGTAGTAATTCTAGTCCTGGAGTTGGGAAGTTGGCGGTGTTACACCCCCGGGAACCGGAGAGCACGTTAAGCCATCGGTCGTTACTGGCATCATCATCTTATGGTGATCGTTAAAAATTCAAAAAACATGATCACCGCCAATTAAGCCCACAAACACGCGCTGTAGCTGCGTAATGAGTCCACGCTCGAAATCCTCTCTCCTGTAAGGATGGACGACTACCCTTTCCTCCTCCTCTAGTCGTTTTCCTCATTGATGAGCGTCGTGACCACCTTCATCTTTGATTCTATTTGAGATGTGACGCCACTTTGCTCTGTCCTCTGCTGTCCGAAGAGCATCGTAGACCGTGGAGTCGAGTGTGGTGCGGATCTGATCAGACCAACGCATGGGGCTGCGGCCACGCAGCCTTTTTTCTTCCACTTTGCCAGTAACTATTAGTTTCTCGAGATTATCTCCATATTTCCTGGCAATGTGTCCGAAGTACTCCAGGATTCGCTTCAGGCAGATTGTTGAAAGCTTTTTATTAATTTTAAGTTTAGTCAGAATAGATGCGTTGGTACGAAATGCTGTCCACGGGATCCGGAGCATTTTTCTTCAGCACCACATCTCGAAAGCGTCAATCCGTTTGCGATCTGCGGATTTTAAGGTCCAGGTTTCAGCTCCATACAAGAAAATGGAGAAGACCAGTGCTCTTACTAGTGTTGGTTGCAGCGGGATTATAAAATAATATTCTAATGTCTTCAAAATCGTTTTATTCTTTGAAATCTTTTATCTACCGCCGCATCGGAAAAGCAGTCCGTGACGTAAAAAGACGCGGCCAGAAAAACTCGAAACATGCTCTTTTTACCCGACTGCGTCAGAAGGAGGGTTATGTTTTTCGAGCGTATGTATGTATGTATGTATGTCCATTTCTTCGGCACGCGCGACTGCCTAAACGACTGAACGAATTTTGACAAGTGAGGTGTCGTTGAATTTGTTAAAATTGTGGTAGTGACATAGGCTATATAAATTTTTAAAATGGTCGCTGTAAGTGTATTTCTTTCTTTTATCTTAGCATTATGGGTATCAAATGAAAGGTCGTAAAAAGACCATTTCAAAAATTTAAATATCATATCATGTTTATGCCGTTTTAACAAAAAATGGCAAAAAGTGTACCGTACCATTTCTATACCATAAACTAAAACAAAAAAGTCTCAAATAAAATTATTATTATAAAAACAAAAACCCGACTGCATAAAAGTTATGAACTGAAAAGAGAAAAACAAGGATCACTATATTTATATAAAGTTTTAAATACTTTATGGTGCTGCAGGCGGGGACAAACGTAGTTTTGGTAGATCTTTCTTTCTCCGCAGAAAATAAAGTATTTTGTCCCCGGTTGCATAACCATAAAGTATTTAAAATTTTATATAGATATAGTGATCCTTGTTTTTCTCTTTTCAGTTCATAACTTCTATGCAGTCGGGTTTTTGTTTTTATAATAATAATTTTATTTAAATGAATTACAAAACTACTCAATTACAATAATTAATATTACACTAAAATATACATGCTTCGTAACAACCAAAAGAACAGTGCCATACACTATTCGACTATTCTAACATGTCAATTCTTGTCTTTTATTTTATGGCCTGGAATCAAGTCCTTTCGAATCATTTGTTAGTCGACAGAAAATTGCCTTACGTTACCATAGACGATATCATATAGTATTGTCTATGGTAACATATTCCAATATTTTAAAATGCTAACACTAGTCTCATCTTTGTTTGACTTTGTATGTTTTTGACTAACCCTTTAGCGAGCTGTTAATATAGGCTGTTAATGACGGTGATGATCTTGAAAAATATGTAATATTCTACGAGCGTCTAAGTTCAGCACCAGTATTTCTGTAATCTACATCTAATACTGAGATATAAGGAAGCTTTTTTTATCGAAGCCAATATTTTATCTTACAAAAACTACATTGTTTTAAATACTAGGTAGTATTCGTAGAGCCAAGCGGTCACATTTGTTGCGTCAGCCCAACGCATTCCACGCCTACTATGCAGTTGCCAGTTACGAATGCAACGTCGAATTATCATCCGTCAACCTGTCAACGCTGATGCAGCGATGAATTGACACAAATTTCATACACACGACGCATTCTTATGTTTCTAACATGCTTTACTTCAAGTAACATTATCGGCCTCTGTGAATGGTCGACTATAAGGCCAGGCCTTCCAGAGTCGATTTGAGAAACCCACCACGTTTATCCAATGCTAGCAGGTGCAATGTGGTACATCACAGTGCTACTGTATAACTAATGCAACGTCGGATAGCCGTCCGTCAACCTGTCAACACTGGTGCAGCGATGAATTGACACAAATTTCATACACACGATGCAGTCTTATGTTTCTAACATGCCTGACTTCAAGTAACATTATCGGCCTCTGTGAATGGTCGACTATAAAGGCCAGGCCTTCCAGAGACGATTTGAGAAACCCACCACGTTTCTCCAATGCTAGTAGGTGCAATGCACTAATGCAGCGTCGGATAGCCGTCCGTCAACCTGTCAACGCTGGTGCAGCGATGAAGTGACACATGTTTTTGATTCAATCTTGCTTGAGTATTAATACCGTTATCAGTTTCTTTTGATATGTCTAATAATGGGCCATCCATCCTTACAGGAGAGGGTATTTGGAGCTTAAGCCCACCATGTGGTTCTAACGTTAATTAGCAATCTAAGAATTTATAATAAAAATGATGACCTCCGGCGTCCGGCGTAATAAGGCGGAGGTCCTGGGTTCGATTCTCGGTGGGCCATATTGAGACTTTTCTTAATTTGTCTTGGTCTGGCTGCTGGAAGGCTTTCGCCGTGGCTAGTTACCACCCTACCGACAAAGATGTACAGCCAAGCGATTTAGCGTTCCGGTACGATGTCGTGTAGAAAAATAATGTCTGAATCTAAATAATAATATAAAATGAAATCTAATCTGAATAATATAAAATGTTAATCATAGATTAATATTTAGACTACTCTTATTCCAAAAAACTAAAAAGTAGTTATTTAGAGAAAAATCCAAATTCACGCAGCTGAAGTCACTGGTGTTTTTTTTATTGACTACAAGTTGGCCCTTGACTGCTATCACACCTGATGTTAGTGATGATGCAATCTAAGATGGAAGCGGGCTAACTTGTTAGGAGTAGGATGAAAATCCATACCCCTGTCGGTTTCTACACGACATCATACCCGAACGCTAAATCGCTTGGCGGTACGTCTTTGTCGGTAGGTTGGTAAGTAGCCACGGCGAAAGCCTCCCACCAGCCAGACAAAGACAAATTAAGAAAAATCTCAATCTGCCCCGCCTTGAACCCAGTACCTCCGACTTATAAATCCACCGCGCATACCACTGCGCCACGGAGCTGTCAATTAATATACCATCTTGCAGGACCATGTCAGGAAACAATGACTATCCAATAAGTTGCAAACAGCTTCCTGACTCCTCCGGCCTATTACTTATACTGAATTATTGGCTAAAACATTTACCTCGCCTAAGTAGGTACTTATACAAAATTGTTATGCATTGTATTTTGGAAGGTTTCCATTACGAATACGGTTTTGTTTAAGAATAGATTACAGATGTTAGTCTTCCTAGGATCGCTTCCTAGTTCCTACAAAGGGTTTCGCTTATCTCGACGTCCTAACGGTACTGACGTAATGTGATAATATTAATCCTCTGTTTAAAAGATATTTTGCCTATTTTACGCACAGCAGTCTTTACAAAATAGCCTCTTTTTTTTCTTCTGACCTTCTTCGAAAGGCGACAGACATCTAGAAGAAAAAAGCCAAAAAAATTCAGTTCCAAAAATGAATCATACAAATTTTTAAAGATTTTAAAAAGAACAATAAAATAATTATGATAACACATGGTACAGAAGAAGCGCAAAAGTAAAATAAATGCGGTAGAGATGAGAGCGTTGAGGAGTATGTGCGGAATAAAACTGAGTGACAGTTAACAATAGTATAATAAGATAACGGTGTGGTGTAAAAGAAGATGTAGTGACTAAAATAGAGAAAGGGATGCTTAGATGGTTTGGACATGTAGAGAGAATGAATGAAAGAAGATTAACAAAAGAGATTTATGAGGCGAGGGTGAATGGAAATGTTGGAAGGGGAAGGACTTGGCGAATTTTCATGGACCAAATTCAGGACATTTTAAATAATGGCCAGGTCAAGAGTACCCTAAACCGACGATCTTGTATGAAAGGATTAATGAAAGTGGAAGAAGCTAAGGAAGTATGCAAGATCGTGGCAAATGGAGGGATGTGTACGAGTGGTAAGTTACGAGTTTAGCATTTATCTGCATGCATTTAACTTAATACCTACTGCTGCAACCTGCTGGCACATGCTGGCCGATAAGATGACTATCAATTACATGTCCTTTTAGAAGATACTTACTTCATATCTTCATAAAACCTAATCTTATCTTCAAATATTTGAATCCGTTCAGTGTACCAGTGTACCAATTTTTATTAAGTGAAGTAACAAATATCACTTACCTAAAAAGTTAAGGCCCAAAATTATATAAAACATAGGCAAGAGATATAAAGTAGCCTATGTTACTCTTTATAACATTGGCTATATGCTGGTGCTGCTGGAGTAAAAGTCCCGTCAAAATTGGTCCTGCAGTTACTGAGACTAGCCGTAACAAATAGACAGACTGACATAAGACACACCCTGTAAGCTCTAAAGCTTTACATTTGAAAGGGTTATGTAAAACATCACGGGTACATGATTAAAAAAAAACTAAAAAAGAAATCTCCGCGCAAAGCCGCGTATAATTCATAGTTCATACTAATATCATTATATTTTTTTATAATCGATTAGTCATTCGCCATTGTACGTATCACCATTGGAGGTATTATTTAAGATAAAAGAAAAAAAAGCCTATAAAATATAATAATTGATCTATTTTAGAATCGATTCTAAAATTATATTTCTAAAATCGATTAGTTTTAAATACCTAACAATAGGTATAACGAATCATTTTTACGTTGCGCAGAATTTTGACTTATAATATTGACAAAAGTGAACATTTCAATAATAATATTAAAAAAATTAAGTAAAAGGTAAGGAAATATATATCATATTTAGGAGAATAGAAGTTTTTATGACTGAGCGAGAGATTTTGCAGCATTTGAGAGTCATTAAAATAGAATAGATAAAAAAGAATAGATAGAATAAAACATATAAAAAAAAGGTCTATTACGAAAGCAACTGACGCCCTGAGCTATGCGCTAAAAATGTAATGGAAGTGGGCAGGGCATGTAGCTAGGCTCAAAGATCAAAGGTGGACTCATAAAGTTACCGTGTGGAGAGGCAATAGAGGCAGAGGGAAACCAATAGCAAGACGGGAAGATGAAATTAAAAAAAACAGCTGCCGAATTTGGAACCAAATAGCACAGGACAGGCACAAATGGACATCTTTGGAGGAGGTCTTCACCCAATCTGGGGTTCTTTTATAATAATAATATGTACACTAAAATACTAACATGAATTATTTTTAAGATTTACTAACCAATATATTTTTTTAGATACTAACACAACATTAACATATCAAATATTGTAAGATTATGTAAGAAATGAAAGGCTTTTTTTATTTATTTTATTATTTTTATTTATTAAAATGCACAAGTGCACCCTCAATATTTACCGTTGCTACTAATAGGTACCACGATTAGTACATCGCGATTCACATTTAGCTTAATTGACTAATACTCAGAATCTGATCCCCTGATTAGGGCTATGAAGTATTGAGCTTTTTACTTCCGAGAAAATCTAAGTAAATATTCCGACCTCGGCGATCGAAAGAAGTAAGAATTGGAAGAGTATATTGGAGCTGTCAATGCCGGTCGTAAACATTAACAGCTGATAGTGATCGTTACAGAATCGAATATTATAAATATAAGCCTAACTCCAGCTTAACGGTCTATCACTACCAATTTATGACAATGTTATACTAGTACGATGTCACAGATTTTCTTCCATGTTGTAGAGAGACTATCTTATAGTAAATAGTTTATTTGTTTTGATATTTTCCGTGAAAAACCAACGAACACAAACGACAAAGATCCGACAAAAAGTCCTCTACGTACGCTTCGCTTCACTGGAGTACCCTCAGGAATAGTTGACACTATAATGTTCAATTGCAAAGTCATAAAAGATAGATAAATTCGTGTTGGTCGCCTTGAGTCAATCACACGGTGTTACAGTGATGTCAATCATATTATAATCAGTACACAAGAACACGTAACAAGATAAAAGATAGAGGTATCTCTTATCTTTTATTTGTATTTACCGAACTTGATAAACAAATATTTAACTGCACCTTTTTCATTGTACGTATTGTTTTCAGTTTATACTAATAAATAACAACTAGTGGCCCGTTTAACGAAATGTACAGTCGAAATGAATCCTGGATAGTTATTTATTTAATATTAACTGAATGAAACCGAAGTAAATTTGACGACCTCCGTGGCGCAGTAGCATGCGAAGTGGATATAAAGTCCTGGGTTCGATTCCCGGCGGGGCCGATTGAAATTTTATTAATTGGTCCTAGACTGGCTGATGGAAGGCTTTGGTCGTGGCTAGTTAGCACCATGCCAAAGACGTTCAGCCAAGCGATTTAAGTTCCGATAGGTTGTCATGCAAAAACCGAAAAGGGTGTGGATTTTCATCCTACTCCTAACAAGTTAGCCCGCTTGCATCTTAGACTGCAAAAACAAACAATTCAGAAGAGTGAGCATTTTATCTTCAGAGCAAAGCTGTCAATACAAAATTTGGACAGCAAGACCAAGGACTCGAACCAAACTCGTGGTCTGAAGCCACATGGACTAGCCGAACAACGAGATAGAATAGTTATAAATTTATAATTAACTAGCATATGTATGTCTGAATTTCAGGTCATACTTAATCAATTTGATTTCACTGCTTGTTTGTTTTTTATCGTGGGTGACAAATAACGACGCAGGTCACCTGATTGTAAGTTAGCTACCCACTTGCAAACATTAATAAGACGACGATTGTTGAATATATTAGAAAAATAACGACATTAAATGGATTGTTGTTTATATACAAAGAACAAGGCTACAAAAAAGGGTAGTAATACACCGGGAACTTATCTTAATATACCGGCGTCCACAGCGTCTAAACTGCCGATTATATGGCCAGAAGAACTGTATAGCAAATATGTGTATATATTATCTATTTTAATTTATTATTTATTATCATCAGTTATAAATTTATATTATACGTATAATTTTGTTACTATAACTTCTTATATATTATTATGTTTGATTCATTATGTGATTATATTTAATTAATAACATAGTGGGAAAGTATCTGCGCCAATAATATATATAATACATTGTAAAGAATAAGTAGATCAGGATACTACTTGTTAAAGGGATCTTTAGTTGTTCAAGATCGACTGAAAATAGATGTGTCCCGCGAAAAGCTGGACGTTAGATTGAAATTCGTTAATTTCAAATAGGCAGAATTGTTTGTTTGTAGTGACTCTACCCCGGTGGTAGAGTCACCTAAAAACGAAAACTTTGGGGAAGGCAGATCCTACTGAGAAGAGCCTGAGCTAATATTTCTCGGAACATTAGCGCCATGCTAACGGAATCCAAAAAGCTATAAAAACTAGACTAACCAACGGTCACGGTTGCAAAAAAAAACGCGCAGTTTCGTGAATGATATACATATAGTCCACGGCGCGGTCGCAAGGGAAAAAAAACCTGCAGGCTTTTACTGTGACGTAGAATGGTCGCGGGCGCGTCGGTGGCGACCAATCGGAGCGTTTTTGCCCGCAATATATGCGTGACGTGGGAGCCGTAGCGTTCAAACTTTTGACGCACGCCGTTAAGACCGCACGCCTGTGCCTCGCGAGTGACCTACGACTTGTTTCGACTATTTCGTACCGCTTGCGGGAAAGTGTTTTGTGGTGTACCAACACATTCGGACAACCGTGAGTACAATTTTTATCTTCACACATTTTGGGATAGTTTTAAACTTCTGTTTACACGATTGTGGACTTTATGTTTGTGTATTAAGGTCACTTTTTGCTGTCAATGACAGATGTCACGGGTAGATTTGCGTGCGATCCATAGTAATTGGGGTTCAATGTTTATTAAGGTTTATTTACCTTTATCGATTATCTGATAAGCGTATCTGCTTTACCAAGTTTATGAGTACGTTAAGTTACGTGCAACTTTAAAGTTCAACTTTTGAGGTTATTTTTTGCATTCTCTACATCACTCTCTATTATACCTACTTTTAACTTTAATTAAGTAAGTAGGTCCTGCACTTTGTGATAATAAAATTAATATTTAAATATAAAAATTACTATAGTTCTTGAATTTTTTTAAGTTTAGAGATTCTTCTAAAATTTTAACTATCAACTCTCAAAATATGTATAAGATAAGAAAATAAGACAGTATTTTTACCAATGGTAACATTATTGTAACGCGTGATATGAACATTCTAAATACATTATTTTCGCTTATAATATAAGATAACTTTAGAAAAAATACTCATGAAAATGACGTATCGAAGTCAAAATAACCTTTAAAATACTGGTAACAATTAATTTATACAACATGTAGGGTATAGTAGTAACAATTATTGAACAATTTTCGTGGCCAGATATAAAAAAAGTCAAAGCTTCTTCAAAGACGAAGCGAAGTTACTGTAAAAAGCGGTAATTGATGCCCTCTTAACTAAACAAACTATTTAGCTATCTTAATAACACTAACTGTTGAGTTTTTTTTTTCAAAAATATTGTGCACCGAAGAACATAATTTAATAATTCTAATGTGTGCATTCTAATAATTTAATAACCTAATTTAATAGAATGCACACAACGCCTTCTACTAAGTACTATGTTTTATGTAGACAGATTTATGTAACATAGACACCCATTGCTTGTCAGTGCAACACTGCAGACAAGCAAGTAACAATCTGCTGCTGAAACATTAGTGTTAAGCCTCATGATGCTCTGGCCTGAATTTGCTCTTCAGACCAAAGTTTCATCCCGAACCAAGTCGGCTCCTTCTGAATATTTTTTCTTCCCTTCTTTAATTTTCTTATAAGGGTGTATATCCGAGTGACGTTTTATTAAATAGTTCTATTTATTTACTTAATTCGCTATAATTTTTTGAAATTTTGAAATTAATATTTTGAAATTTTAGTAAAGAGAGTAGTAATTAATTATTATCTTTAAAATCGAAATTACGATGAGGAAAACCGATATTACAATTTTCGCTTGAATTTGTAAAATTATAACGATAGTAATACGTGCTTATTTATCGAGTTAATATTATTTAACTAATTAAGAACAGGAAATTAATAGGGAAAACATGGAAAAAGTAAATAAATATTGAAAATATAATCACAAAAAAAAAAAAATCAATTTAAACATATAAAATAACGAACTAATGCCCAATTTCGATCTTAGGACCTCAAATGCGTATACAGCCTTCCAATCTTGCTTGCTTATAACTAAGAATCAAATCTGCTTTGTTCGCAAGAGCCGTACAAAAAACGCACATAGTATGCACTCCTAGCAAGATTATCTCGCACAATTGTTACGTAAGCAAGCGGTTGTCACAATTACGCTTTTTAACATTATGCTCTGTAATTTATAACCTGAAATAGTTATTCTTTACCTAAACCCCATACCCATTAACCCAGAGTCAGTAGTTATTAACCTAAACATAGGAAATACAAATAAAAATCTTACTATTAAATTTTCTAAGCGTCACCTTTTTACCATAGCTTTACGTAGTGCCCCTTGGACTCGTACTGTACTTCATTTTTCGTTCCTCATTCGCATTGCAATATGGCCAGCCAGCTTCTGTTTCCTCTACCGCCTTCAACGTGAACATCTTTGAGAGAACTTCAAATCAGGAGAAATAGGTCCTCAGGCTGCATTTTCGCTTACTATCAGGCATGATTGCAACCAAGCGCTGATCAACGCAACATCGTTGCTTAATAGTCAGCGTGTGTGTGTTCATTTGATCCTAGGCTATTAGACTCTATGGCTAAGAAATATTTAGTTTTTCTTTCTTTCAAGAATACTAGAAAACTTACGATTAGGCGTAGTTGCAGCGCTAACCTATATAATATAAAAAACAGCCGAACATAGAACCTCCACCTTTTTGAAAGTTGGCTAAAAACAGGGCGTGGTTGAAAACGTAACGAAACATCGGATGCTGTGAGCAATGTTTGATATACTTATCAATACTTTAGACAATCACTTAACTGATATGAGTCAGAATTTTGTCGGTTGCATAAAAAGTCGGCGCCCGTCGTTGATATAAAAAACAAAGATACCTACTATAGTTCTTAGAAACGTAGTCGTAAGGCTGGGCGTACACGAATTATTTATGTGTTCGTGTCAAACGAGTGAGTCCACCTACTTGACATCGTTGTTCAAGTCATCATAATTGTTAGTTTTAAAGGCCATCGTCCTTTTTTCTTATAGGAGAGGGGATATGGAGCCTAGACCCACCACGCAGCTTGCGTGGCAGGCTTAGAGTAATAATTTTTACATTTGTAATGATTATTGTATCAGATTTGAATCATAATAAGCGGGAACCACTGGTTAACGTGCTCTTCGAGACACGGAAGACGAAGTGTTTAAATACTTCTCGTTATTTCTTTATTTATTTTTATCTAAATTATTTTTATATGATTAGTTGAGTAGCTACAACGTGAAAGCATAACCAACAAACAAACATATTCACTATAGCATATATGAAGATGGCAACGAGATCGTACATAATCTCAATAATATCGAGTTTCATTGAAATTTCCGCACCGTAAAGTGATCGATATCGTCAATTTAAATTTTATAAGACTTTTTTATTGTAAAAAGAAATTCAAAACGATCAATAAAACCGACGGACGTAAAAATGATGAATGCATAAATCATTGCGATAAAAGTTTAATCCTTGATTCCGTTAAGTTTTATACCGACGTTTAACGCAGTTACCTACTTATTTTTAATGGACTTTTTATGTTTTTAATTTCATTTTCACACACAATAATTTCATTGTCCTCATCACTTCGACTGATGGACTTCCACTGTTGGACATAGGTCTTTGGAAGAGACTTCCAACCAGCGGCTCTTTTTTACATGTCGGCAGCACTTTGGGATCTTATCGTCCATCGATTTTCTATTTGCCCTGCCTATTTTAAAACTCATTAAACTATATCAGTAGCTTTGTCTCTTTTACGGATCTACTAGATTCTGAATCGATCAGGTAATGACTCTTCGATCAGAGCTCTCACTGTCGCTTACTGAATTAATACTTTTTCTCAAGCCCTTAGTTAAATTAATATAAATTTAGATAAATCAAAAATTAAATAGGTAGTATTATGTAGCAAAAACAATAACGTATCTTATTGTCTTGTACATTTCCTAACCTCTACGCATCATTTACGACATTTGTTACTAGTTCTGGACGCTTTATTAAGATTGTCTATGCTCTAACATGAAGGTTTTATTTATACCCAAGAATGCATTCGATATAACCTGTGTTTATAATGTATATGTGTGTGTGTGTGTGCATGCGAGAATGTAATCACTTTATCTTGTCAATCACTCGCACAAATAGCCAGTCACAAGAAACACAATACCTTCGGCCTTGGGCGCTGAGTTACACCTATTTCCAATGCTATGCTAAAGGTTATTTGCAAATAACTTTACATCCCTTGTATAATGATAATAGCATTAATAGCTGTCCCGTTTAAGGGCTCGCTCAAATGTGACATGAAAAAATTCAGAGAGAACTCTAACAGGGAAGCTGGCAAACGGTTGCGAAAAGTTAAGTTAGTGTAGTGATTGTTCTACTACCGGTCGATTCTCTATATGTAATCTAGTCAGTGCTTTAACTAGAACAAAGACTTTATCATTTTTTTCCTTCGTCTGGATGATTGGATTCGTTTATCTGATATTCATTATAGGTATTAATGTATGCTTCAAATGAAAAACTCGCATTTTATTCGTTCGGTCTATTCGTTTAGAAGTTACGACGCCGCACACCACAGTAACTTATAACAAACCTGTAAGCCGCCTCATTTTTAAGAATGACCTAAAATAAGCGACAAGTTAAGTCAATATGCTACTCCTACTTTAAAATATTTGCGGGACATGCAAAACGGACAAAGTCTTAAAACGTTTTCCGTCCACAAATACATTACAACTGCCTACATGATGTTTGTTCGCAAATATTTATTGTTACAATAATGTAGAACAGTTGAACTAGCGCTCAAACCGGTACGAACCGAGACCAATACCGAGCAAAGAATATTGAATTACCGAGTAAAAATTTATGGTTTATTGTCGCTTTTAAGGAAACCGCTCCGTTAAGGATTTAAGTGCGTATCAAGTTACTTAACTGTTTAACTCGTTTAGGAAATCATTATTTTTCGCTATATTACATGACGTTTGATGGAATATCTTTAGTTAACGATACATTTTACTAGTATATACCTACTTAATAACAAGCTATATCCCGTGACTGGGCTCGCGTATAGTGCTTTTTTATCACTAGAACCTTTATTCTTTCATATAGACCTGTATATATGTAGGTATGATCATTAGTTGAGTAGTTATAGCTTAAAAGCGTAACAAACATTCAAACATACTGATTTCATTATTAATAGGTATTGTTTATTAAAAAAATATTTCTTTCTTTATCATCTACAGTTAGATATTTAAGATAGATAGACATCAATTTAACTATATTATAATAAATCTAATATATTCAGTTAGGAGGGCTCCAGTTCTCAGCGAGGACCAAGTCGCGGGCATTCGCTAGTATTATTGTAAATAAATAAACTAATTTTATATTAGACCAGCATTGAGTGATTTAAGCGCGTGAAACAGAGAACTAAAGTTAGTTTTAAGTAAAGCGATAGCTCTCCCAAATAAAAGACATCAACGCGCGCCTCCAAATTTTCGTAACAAGATTAACTTATGAAATAACATCGCTGCTAATCGGCTAATGAGCAATCGTAGTAGTTTCGAGTGAGTACACTTAGTGTTCTTTTACTACTAACAATGATTATTATTTGAAACTCAAAGCTAGGAAACTTACAGACACGCCGCTTTGCTCCGATAAGAGCCTACAGCAAAAGCAGCAGGTTTTTTGAAACCATGTTACAAAATAATTGCTAGATACTTCGTCGTTCGTTCGTTAGTTAATTCCCAAGCTTTTTTGTATCGATAATGTTATTTTTAATACTATAAGCATGTTTTTCTAATAAGCTTTTCGTAGATTGTTTTTTCCCCGCGGGAGAAGGTCTTATTAACTTAGATAATATAACTGTAATCCGAACATATAAAAGTAGATTGGCAGTATTCGGGGGTGAGATTCACAAAAAGAATTGCAAATACATAGGTAAGAAAGGGTTCAACGCCCTTTGTTGCCAATCTATATGGTTAGGACTATAGTGGTAGTACATCCCCAGATTAGAACTTTTACAACCGCTTCTAATTATAGATTGGACACGTTAAACCATTTTATAGTGGCAGAAATTCCGAGCGAACTTTCACACTAAATCTACTAATATTTTTCATTTTAATTTTGCGTGGTAAAAATAAACACAAATAATGAATATCTTACAATCGCCACAGATGGTTGCCTGCGTAAGAGTAGGTATGTCTGGAATACATAATTTAAATTAAAATGCCATAACTTAAATTTAATATATGTAATGATATGAAGCAGACATCATTAAAACCGCGTAAAACTATAAAAACCTCATATGATAGTATCGGATGACTCTCTCGGACCCCAATAGCAATAAAATCTGTATAACATTATCACTTTTTGGGTAAAACCTGCCTAGACTTGCGACTTTGTCTACTTAAATTTTTGTAAAAATATATTTTATATTTTACAAAAATTTAATATCTGTATCAGGTCAGTTAGAAAGACTCCTGATTAAGTATTTTTGATTGCACCCTTTTTCAGAGATTTAAGAAGTAATATGGGTAGACTTCTTAACCTGGTATTTAAAACTATTGACGTTATCTTATTTTGTTCTAAGGCTTAAGTTGTTTAAGATAACATTTTTATTACCTGCAACATTTGGTTTAGCCCTATATATATAGTTAGGTGGTAAAATACGTTAAGAATGAATGGTAATATAACTACATATAGTTAAAAATTAGTGGACCATAAAATGATCTAATAATGATGATGATGATGATGACACTATATTTCTACTCCTAAGAGTATTTCTATCAAGTTAGTCCGTTAGAATCTTAGACTGTTGTACCTCTATCAAGTAAGATCGCAGTCAATGGCCGACTTGACATTTAATAAAAAATACAAACAAACGGATAAATGCAAAATCGTATACATGTAGATGTTTCTATATAAAATGATCGGTTTTAGGTAAAAAGCGCGCACCTGTAGCCACCACCTGTGAGTAACCCGACACCACTCGACACCGGCGACGTCCATCTATTATGTATTATAATTTTATCGCTTGTCCGCTTACGTTGATGGCGTGTAACTTTTGTATTTTGTTTGTAACATAAAAGTCAATGGTTTTGAGCAGTCTTTTTTACCTTTTTCAATTATCTTCATTCGTTCGTTTTTTTATTGCGTCTTTTTTGAACTATCTTCGTTCGAATGTTTGTCGCATTTAATCTGTCTTACTCGCTATTCGCCCAAGTCATACCACGAGTCCGCTACCCAATTTATAAATTTTCGAATATTATGTAGATAGTTTTTAGAGACTGAAAAATTAAGAAAATTGCACAGAAAATTTTAGGAAAATTAACGAGTATATTTTTTTTATTTTAATTAAACATTTTTGAAAATTTCCAAGAGCTCATTTGTACCTACATAAAATGCTGTTACAAAAACCAATTATTTTTTTAAAATATTTTTTTTAGTAATATATATTTTTTTAATTCACAAGTGTCAGGTAAACAGTATTTAGTAAAAAATGATTTCGTTCATTAGTCTTGCTAAAAGTAAAATTAATTCCACAAATATCAGATTCACTGAATTTGGCGAAATGCTAAAATAACATCAAATAAATAATAAACACTAAGTGATTTATCCCGCAAAGTTGTAAACACAAATGAGTTCTAATAGTAGCAGGATTCTTTATTTATGTTTTATTCTATATTTACGTATTTGTACTATAGGTATCAATGACACATTCACATAACCTCGAAACCGAGACCATGACGGTACAAAATTAGACATCGTTATTTGAGGATGAGTGAAAAATGGAAAACGGGTAAATATTAATGACTCATTCCACAAATGGACTTTACCTTCCCGTGAAACAGGATAATTTACGACCTTTATGACGTATATTTCGATTTTTAAAGTCTTATTTGCGCCTCGTCATATATTTTGTAGCTATTGAGTGTATTGATTTTTTTGACTCACACACACTAGCAGGGAAAATTATTCACTCCAAACTGATAATTGAAAGGCTAAACTTTATGTGAAAATGTTAATTTCTGTTACAATAACTATTGTACTAATTAATGAAACCATTTGGAGATAAACTACACCCTGAATTATCACATTAGGCAACTAGATTAAAATTTTAGTAAACCCGGATTAGCACATTGAGTTTTTTCGAACTATCGCAAAAACTAAGGAGATTATAAAGTGTGATATTAATTTATTTTATTACTAGCTGACCCGCAAACGTTGTTCTGCATTAAAAATTAAAAAAAAAATTAAATAGTAGCCGATTCTCAGACCTGCTGAATACGCATTCAAAATTTGGTAAACATCGGTAAAGCCGTTTCGGAGGAGTACGGTAACTAACATTGTGACAGGGAAATTTTATATTTTATTATATTAATTGTCACGAAATAGTGAAAATTCACGCATGCAAAGTCGCGGGCATGAACTAATAGCTCATAAAAATTCTATTTATATCGACATCGATTCAAATTGTAAATATGAAACCCAGTGACCAACGTTCCGCAATAAAATCCAATTATATATAGAATGCTGCAATTAAATAATTTATACGCGTTTTATTTGTATAATAGCACCTTTTCCCACGTTATATGCTTTATATAGCATAAATCTTTATAAAACATGTTAGTTACAATGCTTGTAACTCGAGAACAGATAAATCGATTTTCATGATCTTTGATTTGTTTGAGTTATCTCTATCCTGAATAGCAGAAAAGCTATTAACATATGTATTTGAAAAATCAACGAAAACACATGTGACAGCCGAGTGGCGCAGTGGGTAGTGACCCTGCTTCTGCACATCTGGAAAAATATTTGTGTGAGAAGCACGGATGTTTTCCAGTGTCTGGATGTTTATTTATATATTATAAGTATTTATGTATAGTATATATAAAAATATTCATCAGTTATCATAGCACCAGCACATAATTACTGTGTCATTTAGTTGCTTTAATTTACTTAAGCATATCTAGGAGTCGGTGCCAGCCAAGGTTTCTTCCTGCTTGTGTTCTACAATGTTCCTTAAACATGCTGGCACCAACTTTATAGATATGCTTAAGTAAATTAAAGCAACTAAATGACACAGTTATTTTTTACTTTTTAGTGCATTTTGAGTCGATTCTATTTTTTGTTAATTTTTTTTTATCTCAATATTTAAAGTTAAACCGCGCGGCATTGCTAGTACAGCATAAATACGTGTACTCGTATTGTGGTACTCGTGCACGGACATTGTGTGTTACAAATTACAATACAGTGTAAACCAACTCCACTTCGTACCAGGAAATTAGTGCAATGTCACCTGTGCCGGATTGTCACCTGACCTGCCTCACTAATTTGTGAACACTACGCCCATACTCGCATAACCTACCATCTGTACCTACTACAACGGGTATGGGAGCACATTTTACGTATGTTTAACACAAAAATAGATAGATTTCATTTTTGACAACCTTCGTGGCGCAGTGGCATGCGCGGTGGATTTATAAGACGGAGGTCCTGGGTTCGATTCCCGGCGGGGCCGATTGAGATTTTTCTTAATTTATCTTGGTCTGGCTGGTGGGAGGCTTTCGCCGTGGCTAGTTACCACCCTACCGACAAAGACGTATCGCCAAGCGATTCAGCGTTCCGGTACGATGTTGTGTACAAACCGAAACGGGTGTGGATTTTCGTCCTACTCCTAACAAGTTAGCACGCTTCCATCTTAGACTGCATCATCACTTAACATCACGTGTGATAGCAGTCAAGGGCCAACTTGTAGTCGATAAAAAAAGAGATTTTTTTATTAGTTTTTAATATTCGTTAAAAACCATTCAGTAGTTTTTACGTGAAACAGTAACAAACATCCATCCAGGATAATATGGCCTTATTCGTCACAGAGTTTAAAGCTTCATGCGGCATTTTTACTAGACCCCCTAGTAAAAATGCCGCATGAACTTTAAACTTCGGAAAATTGATGAAAACGGCTGAAAGTTTAAAACCAGTATGCATGAGTTGACAAACTTATGACATTGCCATTACATCTGGAATAGTACAATTAATGAATTCGTTGCAATCAGTTTAGAGATGATAAAAAGAAGATCGATAAACGTAAAGCTTAACGAACTCGCACCTCGATGTTGTAGAAAAGTTATCATTGAATTTCTATTTTATCAACGGGTCGGTAATGGACACTCGAGACGCGGCGGCGTCTTAGAGCCCGGTTCATACCACACACCGGGCCGCAACCGGTCCCTAACCGGTCCGCGCCCGGCTGGATTATGAAAATTAAACACTGTGCACTTAACGTGGGGACTATATTATGCTTATAGGTAATCTTGGTTAAAGGTATCGGGGAATTGCAGTGTTGGGCTATAGATGCATTCATGAATTCATGAACTCAATCAAAAACAAACATGATTTGAGGTGCTAAGCCCAAAATACTACTACTAGTACTACAGTAGACTAGTAGCAACAGTAGAAGATTTTGTGATAGAATTAAGGATAATTAGTTGAAGAGTCAATAGCTCCACGGTGAAGGAGTCAGACTTAACAACAGGTGTTCGTGGGTTTGGAGCAAGTCCGTTGGACTTTTAGTGCAGCCACTTCTAATACAATCTATAGAGTTGGAGGGGAAGTTGGATATTAGTTATATTTTCAAAAAAATTAAACATATAAATTAAAAATCATTTATTTCATGTTGGTTGTTTTACAAGCACTTTAAAAGCGTCTAGTCTGTCAGTACATAACGACTCTACAACACGTTCGGTAAGCACAACCTACCGAAAAGAACCGTCAAGAAAATCAGCAGTTGCTCTTTTAAAATTTAAAAATTATTGGCAATATTTTTTAAGAAAATAGGAAATTGCACCACATAAGATTGTCTAAATTGTACCTAATCGAGATGTCGGGAGGAGAACAGGTATCAATATAGGATAGAACTGCGGACATCAATAACTTTCAAGATAGATAATATATGAAACATAGTCGTTTGTATCATCCAGTAGGTATCCTCAACTATAAATTTGTAGAGTGATTCAGAAGGGAGGTATAATTTGAAGAATATTGTGTTTATTTCCACGTGAAGGAAATCGTGTTTATTTGTCCTCTAATCATAATTTGAAATGCACGCGTAAATGATTGTAAAGAAAACCCAAAAGACGCGATGAGAATTATAAAACGGAAATGTATGTATTATTAAACTGCGTTCGCTGCCAACTCCACAGTGTAGACAAGTTGGCGCTCTTTGCTTCACTTTATATATGTGACAGCGTTTCTTGATCCCTTGCCTAATCGTGTTTTGTTTTTATTATGTAGGTATAACACTAACGAGTACTTTGTGGTTGTGGAAAATATAAGAGATATTGATGCGTTGACGTTTATATTTAATGCGAAACTTTTTGAGGTGTCAAGTGGGGCAGGCGAAATGAACGTACGCAGGAGAAATATTTCGTTCGTTGATATTTATCTATTCGTTGATTTTAATCTGTTTAATTTTATAGTTGTATTATTAAGTAGCTAGTAGTACCACAGAATACATAATATTATAGTAGATAGGAACATTAAACATCGATAGAATAAAAAATATATATTGCAGCTTTAAAGTTCTACTTTCTAACTTTTCTATAACCATAGAGGATGAGAATGACAAACAATGAATAAATACAAATCAGCTAATTTGTTTATGGAAAAGTTCTATTTTTAATTTATTTTTATTTATTCACAGTATTAGATACTACGAGTAGTACTTAAATGTTCAATATTTTTAAATGTAAAGTTCACTGAACAAATTCAAATTAAGCGATAATGACAATTTGGAAAAGTAGTATTTTTTTAATTTATTTACTTTATAGTAGTCTTTTAATATAAGAACCATAGAGTTTACTGCAACACAGCCAATTATTACCTACGCAGCGTTGAGGTGTAACAAAGTTAATCTCGGCAAGGAAACCTGCGTCCGATATAGATTTAATTAAGATACCACCTTTCACTCGCACGATATCGCAAGGCAGGCGGTTACCAGCCAAGTTGCTTATTGATTTCATATCTACTCTTAAAATACGAGCTCTAACTGGCGATTTCCCTGTCATTTGTTATCGTATTACAAGAATAAAACATGTTTCGGAGGGTAGTAAGCTTAAATATTATCACGCATTCTTGTAACCCTTTTACTCGCTTACGATGTGACGAAACTATTTTGTGTGCTTTACATTTGAGAATTACCACGCGTGAGTAGATAACTTGTATTACGATAAATAAGCAATGTACGATTTACAGATTCAGATAAACACCTGCCTACTTTACCTAGGAGACTTCCTCTTGGCTGTTTTGGACATAAGAATATGGCCGATGACTACTTCTTTTTGGCCTAACAGCGGACGTGAATCCGAGACTAAAATTATCAATATATTGTTAGCATACAAATATGACATTTAAAAACATCTACATAAAAACCATTAGTAGATATATAATTTTGTCTTATATCTGTTGATTTGAAGCCTCTGAATGCAATTTTATAAAGACTTTACGGGTAAATTATGCATAGCTTAAAAAAATTTAGGCAAAATTTCATTTAAAGAAAAGTTTCACCGGGAAGTATATTAGTTAAAACAGATCTATAAAAAGTATATATAAATTATCTATAAAAAGTATATATGCAGGTACCTAATTTGCAAAATCAAGGAAGCGTGGGACTGCCCTTGAGGTGAGTTCCGCCCTTCCTACATTACGTTAAATACGTAGGAAGTAGAACTGAGTAATATTTATTGTGTCGCACCTAATTATCTGTATGAGGTTTTACCCTCCGACAGTATAGACCTACTTAATAGGTACAATGAAACTTTTTTTTTATTCTGTGACAAGTTGCGCTTGACTTAGATTTGACCTGATGTCAGGTGACGATACACTTTTAAATCACGGGCTAACTGTGAAAAGGTACATGTTTCAAATCGTACCTCCAAATGGTCTCTTCGCGACGGCATCACCAGAATGTTAAATCGCTTAGGTTTACCCAATAATTTAATTTAATTAAATTGTAGTGTGGGCAATTGTAGTCTTAATATTATTAAGTTTTAAATTTATATACGACATATTTCAAGTGCCTAATTTGTAATTTTAATTTTAATAATAATTGGAATTTTACCCTAATTTATTGATTTTTTGTTTTTGATGTATTTGCATGTCATGTGACTAAACATATGTACATATTTATGTTTTTGGCAAATAAATAAATGCTTGATTGATTGAATAACCAATAACCTGAGGCATAAGTCAAGCCATACTACCTGTAATGTCGCTTTATTGAGCAATGTCGCTTTAGCCAAAACTACCCTAGACTGAAATATAGCGATGCTGTTTTGCGGCAAATATATGCAAGGTAGTACATCCCCGGTACAGCTCTATGACAATCTCTACTCCTACTTAGGTCTTGTGGTTGAATAAAAAAGATGTCTCCGAGTAGCGCGTGTAATGTAACATTTTACCGTACGCCTGCTCTGTGGTGTGTGTTGTGTTGTCTGTAGACGCACACAGACGCACGCCACCGTGGATGCGGCTTAAGGCGCGTGCCGATTGAAATTCTGTCACCAAAACCACAAAAGGAAAAAACATACACCTACCCACTTTAAATATTAGCTGTAACACTAATTGAAATTGTATAGTAGGAAAATTACAAGAGCCTTTTCAAAATACAAGATCAGAAAAATTGTAAAGACTGGGATTTTTAAATAAAAAAAATTTAACCAGAGGTAGGGTGTGCAAATTCAAAGAACATGAAATATAACAATTAATGACGTGAAATATATTTTGTAAATAAAAGGAAAAGTACAAAGCTTTATGTGTAATATTTCCAAATCTTTAGTCATGTCAACAATATCAAAGTAATTCCTTCTTTGATCATTATTCGGTATAAGCATACCTAACTGATAAATCACAAATGACAAGTTTTTAGTTACGATATCATGTTCCAAATAACGATAAAGAACAATCTAGATAGGTATTCGGAAGTGCGAGGTTAAGGAAAAAATGTGCTATATTTAAAAAATATAGTATTGAGGAAGTCCATCATAAATTATAGGAATAATTTTAGGGTGATCCATTCTCTAAAAAAAGCGCAATTTCCTTATTCATTATACTAAAAGGAAAACATAATATATTAAAAGAATACTAGTCAGGTAGATAGATGGTCAGTAAAAAAAGGGATTTTGGAAGGAAACGCGGTTATCATAAAGAATATATTATCAGATTTTGCGACAGAGTAGGTACTGAAAGTCACACAAGAAAAACCCAGTTACGTGATAACAAATTGAACTAGTTCTAACTAGTTATTTTCGGATATCTAAACCGTACGCAATTAAGGCAAATTGCCCGCATAATCTACACGCTATTTAGTTGAAAGGCAACATCTGGGCTAGAACCGCCAGTAATCCGGGCCGAATGTGAACGTAGGACGCAGTACCAACGCGAACCACCAGATACCACGCATTCCATTTCTAACATTATCTATAACTGCTCATCCGTACGCGATTGTGATTACACCAATTACTACTATTAAAAACTAGAGGTATACAATGATAGAGGTCTATACCCTGTAATGGGACCGTAATGGGCTATTACGGGCTATTAATTTAGTAAAAAGTTGCTGAAGTGTAAGCGCGCCCTAACAGTGTGAGTTGCCAAGAAGTCTGCCGCGGCCACGCACACACGCGCGGCTGTAACTCGATACACGCATACACGGCGCGGGGAAATCAAATGGCGCGTACGCAGAGCGCGTTCGCAGCGCCCTGGCGTCCTGTTGTTTCATTAATGTGTCTTTTGTATGTAAAATATATTCCATTATTTACCTGAACACGTCCAGTTAAATAGCCTAACCTCGTATAGAGATAAATGTGTATAAGATAAGTAAAAACGAAACTTATTTTCCAAGAGGAATCATAATATGTAGATTTTTTTAAGTAACAACATACGAGCCATGTCTTTATAGATAACTACCCATTATCCTCTCAAATAAGTAAAGACTTGTATTATTATAATATGTACTCATGAAGATGAGAGATGTGGGGGTGGAAAAAGCCCAACGAGCGGGGATAGACTCTTTAATTTTAGAGCTGCTTTAGTGCTATTTTTTTCAAAGTTCACTAAAATTCAAAAATCTTTTAAAAACAATAATACTTAATAATGTACTAGCTTGAGGTTATTTTTTGGCTCTTTTTTTCATTTAGTAAAAGATAGCCCTTGAAGATACCTCATTTTTGCTAGGGTTAGGTAGGCCCGGCCCAACCGGGATTCAAACCTAGGACATTCGTCCTATAAATTCACTGCGCTTACCATTATATCAAATACAATTATTTTAATAACGAAGAGTCATGAGAGCAATCGTCTCTGCTTTTTACTGCACATAAAACCGGATAAAATTAACTGTAAATTTAAAAAATGCAAAAATATAGCAATATTTTAAATAAAGTAAAATATACTTCTTAGAGTTTTGATCACGCAATTTACAACTGCTTTACTATACGGCACATCCGGCGTTTTTTAATAAAAAATAGTGATATATTTTACGGATACGGGCCATGCTTTTACAATGTCGCCCCAAGTGCTGACAAAATTATTAGAACTCTTGGCATAAGATCACAACATTCGCTACTAACAGACACTTTTCATTTCACAGACTTGTTATGTTATGTCTAATATAAAGCACTTATTTTATTTGCAGCAAGCGCGACTTTGTCCGCGTTTTATAGCATTCAATAGGTTTAAATAACAAGTGGGCTTTTATACAAACACTTTCGACAAGTTAAATTTTACAATGAGTAATGACTTCCTATTCGAAAGCAGATTCTGCCAAAAAGAGCCGTTAATAAATTCAGCAGTTGCTCTTTCGCAATAAATAGTAAAATTAGTTGGTATATAATTTATAATTAATTTAAATTATATTAAGAATAAACATAATATCAAAAATTGCGGAACCGACCGGATTCGAACCCGCGTCTCTCTGGCAATCCGGGCACTTAGAGCGCTTTAGCGCTAAGCCACGATCCCAATGACGTTGATACCGAAATTTAATTAAAATTTAATTAAAATAGTAATTTTTAGATTATTTTTTGGCCATTAACAGCAACTGTCGATCCCTGTCACTATCATCATCACATCTGACATTGATCGTTAATGAACAATCATTGTCACCCTAAGCCCGCCAATCCGCATTGGAGCAGCGTGGTGGGTCTACGTTCCATATCCCCTCTCCTATAAGAAGGGAGGCCTGGCCCTGTAATGGACCGTTAGTAGGCTAATAATGATGATGATAATCTTCTCTGAAAACCTATTAAATATCAAACAAGTAAGGTGGCTTTCAGTTTAA
This sequence comes from Mycalesis mineus, assembly GCA_034621355.1. NCBI lineage: Eukaryota > Metazoa > Arthropoda > Insecta > Lepidoptera > Nymphalidae > Mycalesis > Mycalesis mineus. Next base: position 2,337,074 of record CM067900.1, read on the forward strand.
ATTACTGATTTAGCAATCACAGATGCAGTCATAGAGTTCGAAATCACAAAAAATAATAGTTGACGTCGATCGTTAAAGATTGTTGATGAATCATTAAGAAACCGCTTACTTGTAGTTGGCAACACATTAAGACTGTATCTTGCTTGCATAAATCGTCTGTGAATCACACAAAACGAGTAGCTAGCTAGCAGTAACCCGAGATGTTCGTATTTGGGTCAGCGCAGACATCCGATATTCGCAGATAGAAATCGCGCAGTCTTGAAGGGCAACTAAGTACCGAGTGATTGATGGTCGTGGAATTAATACGCGGAATGATAAATTAACGGGTTCGTGCATTACTCATTGCAGAGGTGCATGTTGCATTGTTCTCGGTAATAAACTTGATGGATGTTGCGATGGCTCTCTACGCAGAATCATTTGGAATCAACCTTCAAGGATTGCACAGTACAATCTATCATATTGATGAAAATTGTGTATACAAATCGATGTTGTTGCAGTACCAAGTGTACGCGACGCACAATTATAACTATTGTTATTTATATTTATTTTAAACTAATAAAGGGCGTAAAAGGAACGTAGCTGATGACAGCTTTGGCAGATGGCAAACTCAATTGACACATCTTTTTTCAGATTTCACCAGCTACTTTCCCAAATTAAGCCGTTTTTTACCTGGAAAGCTTTATTAGCTTTGATCGCTAAAGAAACTTATTGCCAACTCCTTAATCATATAAATACAACTAGACCCGTGGGAATAAGGCCTGTGCATTATCCTCATATGTAAGCTATATTATTCTGAAGTTTCATCAAAATCCGTCACGAATTTTTTGCTTGAAAGAGTAACAAACATCCATCATTCATACAAACTTTCGGCTTTGTAATATTTGTAAAGATATATTATCACTTTTGTGGTATAGTCTGTACTCACATTTGGATTCTGTGTTTCCCTCACGGCCAAATTTTTTGACGACCTCCGTGGCGCAGTGGTATGCGCAGTGGATTTATAAGACGGAGGTCCTGGGTTCGATTCTCGGCGGGGCAGATTGAGATTTTTCTTAATTTGTCTTGGTCTGGCTGGTGGGAGGCTTTTCGGCGTGGCTAGTTACCAATCTACCGACAAAAACGTACCGCCAAGCGATTTAGCGTCCCGGTACAATGTCGTGTAGAAACCGAAAGGGGTGTGGATTTTCATCCTACTTCTACAAGTTAGCCCGCTTCCATCTTAGATTGCTTCATCACTTAACATCAGGTGTGATAGCAGTCAAGGACCAACTTGTAGTCAATAAAAAAATTTTCCCATTTAACAGATTCTACACAATTCCGTGCTTTTATTCTCTATAACATACATAAAGACTATAGAAAAATTGGTAGCTGTTACTTAGTAGAGCTAAACTACGTCTCGATAATTTTGCATAATTCTTTCTTAGCTGAAAGGACAGGAGAGGTATCAAAATGAAAATCTCAAGCTCAAAAATAACGAATTTTCAATAAAAATACAGTATTTGTAGAGAAACTAAAATTGTTGCATGATTTAAAAAGTAAGCACTTTTTAGCCCAAGAAGTACCCAATGTGCGTTCAATCTTAAATGCAGCCCTCGGGTGTCGGGACATAAATCGACATCGGAGACGACGCTAAAAATATATTCGACACTCCGCCGTCTATATCTGTTAACTAGTTCAAGAATAACGATTTGAGATACTCTCTGCTAACATTACGAGAAACTTTATGCGCGAAAGTGGAAGCGAAGGGCAAATATCCTTTTTTCAAAGAATTTTCAAAAGATCATTGACTATTCTTAGAAAATGATTCTTTCTTAATTATCTTTACATATAAAAGCTACAAACTAATTAGTAAGCCTGAAATAACTAATATCTGTTATAATATAGCACTGATATACAGATATGAGTTCATATCATAATAACTGGTGGCAGTTTATTTGAATCATTGATAACTATAGGATAAATAATTTTATGCAACGAGTATTTTTGACGGCATTTGTGGCGCAGTGGTATGCGCATTGGATTTATATGAAGGAGGTCCTGGATTCGATTCCCGGCTGGGCAGATTAAGATTATCTAAAGTGGTCCTGGTCGGGCTGGAGGGACGCTTTGGCCGTGGCCAGTTACCACCCTACCGACAACAACCGGTACGATGTCGTGTAGAAACCAGAGGGGTGAAGATTTTATCCTACTCTTATTAGCCCGCTTCCGTCGTCACATACCACTTACAGTCAAGGGCCTAACTTTATAGAATGGTCAGAGAGAAGCCCTTAAAGCGTTGATACATATTGTATCTCAAGATGCTGAAATCGCGATTTCGTATGGGACACATAGTAATGGAGTTTAGACTTAAATTGTATGGGACAAGTAGCTACGGAATAGGTCAACGAAGCTATTTCTGATCTTCACATCTAGATTACATCAACTGAAAACCGCGACTGCAACCTTCTTGTACGTAGATATTATGTACAGCGAATACCACAAGTTCATACATAATTTCTTCTAACTGAAAAAATCTTTTCATTTACAGTAAACAACTATAACAATTTTTGTTAGAGTAAAACATATTAATGAACCTAAATCTCGTGGTTCGAAGAACTGATGGACGTTAGGTGCCGAAGGTGCTAGAATGGCAACCCCGCAACGGAAAGCTTGAAAGAAACTGTGTTGGTCATCCCCCATCCAGGTGTAGGTGAACTGACGACATCAAACGTCTCGTAGGGGCCGCTGGCCACATGCAGCTTAAGATCGTTGTATTTCGAAGTCCCTAAAAAAGGCCTATGTCCAGCAGTGGACGTCGACGACAAACCTACGTCTATTTTGGTGGAACAAGCTGATCCTAAAATCTATATTTCCCTCTGACGATGTTTATAAAAATCCTTAATTAAACCAAACTAAGAACGAACTCTCAGATAAAAATCAAGAGACTTACAATACAAAAATTAAAACCACCACAATACAAATCGCGACGAAAAGAAAAAGTCCACAACAAACTGACAAAAAAAAATACTTGTGTGAGTTTGTATAGGTGACACATTATTCAAAGTAGTGCCTTGAAAGTGCGTTGACACGACACACAGGACAATAGTAGGCATATGTCTCACCATCTCGACTTCGAAAGCCTATAAATAACCCATTGACGTGTTGCTACACGGCGTACACGGCGCACACGGCTCAAGTGGCGACAAGTTGTTCGTTAAAGCTTTTATTATTAATGCTAATTTTGTCATAAATACGAATGCTACTTACCTCCTTTATGGTACTTTTCTTCTTGTTGGGTATTTTTAGAACTATTTGCAACTTGTTATTGCTTTTAGTATATAGTTTTAAGATACTTAAACAAATATAATTGATATCTAATGATACCTATAAACTAAAGGACAATGGCAAGTTCCCATACAACGTTTGAAATCGATTTGCGTAGTAAAACTACAGGGGCTCATTAGATAATTTTTGTATAACCGACGAAAAAAAAGGAGGAGGTTCTCAATTTGACACGTATATATATATATATATATATATATTATGTATGACCACACATAACTTTTTACATAACTGTCTGATTGTGATAATTCTTTTTTTATTAGAAAAGGCACACTTCCAAGATGGTCCCATTGTCATCATGTTAGGATCTGATGATGATATCCTGGGAAAATTGAAGGAACTCTTCAAATGTTATAAGTATTGGTAGCTTTTTGCCTACAAGTGCCGTATTATATACAGTATAGTGCGAATAAGTTACGAGGCGATAAATCACTTCATCACTAAAAAATTTTTAACAAAAAATAGAACCGACTTAAAACGCACTAAAAAGTAAAAAATAACTGTGTCATTTTTTTTGCTTAAGCATATCTATGAAGAAGAAATTTTTATGAAATCAAATGCTCAAATAGCTTTAGCCTTAAAATAACAAATTATTCTTTAGTCGATGGTCTACATAGTTATAGTTTATACTTAAAACTATTTTATTTTTTTACTGTCAAAGCTACGTGGTGCAATGTATGTGCACTCTGTGGTGGAGTGAGACACGGCCTTGCTGGAACAATATAATTTGTACGCATACTGCCTCAGGCACCGCAAGTAAGCAAGTACTTTCCTAGTAAGTATCAGATGCGCACGAAGACAGACTCTTTCATTGCATTGGAGCGGAAGAAAGAGCGGGCGGGGGTTGAAAACTTGAGCATTTGCAGTTGATTTCGACCCCTTAACCTGGAAGCAATTGAAGCTTTACAGTGTAGAAATAGTGAAGAATGCTGAGTTCCCATACTTAATTGATGAGGGTAGAATTAATAATATAGAATTATAAGATAGCCTTCTTGACTTAAAACGATTTCAGGGTGTCCCCAGGATTCCAGGGGACACATTTCCTTACTGTTCCCATACCTGGTAATAGACAGGGTTATGATATTAACGAGGCATCGTCATAATCACCAACTTATTCCCATTAGCACACAGGATAAAACAAGATGTAGGTACATAGTATAAAGATCAGTATCTTTTACTACATACCTACATACATGGCATCACGCCTCATTCCCATAGGGGTAGGTAGAGACTACTACCACTTGCCACGATCCTTGCATATCATTAATTACGAAATTCATGACAGACTCAATTTTAAACCGCTGTTTCTTTTTGTATCAGTTTCTCAGGTACATCTGGATGTAAGATACAATATCATTTATCATGATCTTATCTCGTTGAACTATCATTGCGAATTTAAATTTATTATCTCTTGATCTGTATTGTTGTCAAACAATTGACATTTTTATGATATGGCGCCATGTTATATAATAGTTTATAAAGCGGAGGATACACCGAGGGACCTGCGACCGGGATGCGTATTTTTGGACATAAAGCCTTAGGAAATGGCCAAAAAGGAGAAAGACACCTTTTATATAAAAGCATTTATAAAGCTGTCCCAGTACTACGTCTAAAGTGCCTGACTGGAATCCCAGAGCTTTTACACCGTTGTTGTCTCATTATTATTAGCCATTTATAAAACCTAGCGTTTGCTTATATTTTTTCTGGATAAAAGACATAATGTCCTTTTCTATATCTAACACTGACTGCAGTTATGTGATGAGCAGTTGAATAGTAATAAACAAACATTTGCATTTTTCACATATAATTTCGTTCAATTCTCCGGTTGTAAGATGAAGCAGGTACTTTGTGTCTTGGGGCTGCCTAAGAAAAGATATTCCATAATTACAACAGTTCATAGACAATAAAACAAATTGAAAACGCATTTTTTATCGTAAAACGCGCTGTTTCTGACGTTTATTATACGGCTCACAGCAAACTCAAAGAAGTCGTGAGTCATTCTGTTTATTTAAGAGGACGCCGCGGACGCGTTTATCGGCAATTATAGGCGCCAGAGTTATTATTTATTACAGGTATCTTGATTTTCTAGAGAAAAATTACTGCGACTGATCCATTCGATGACGTGAGAAGTAAATAATTATTATTATTTTTCCTTAAGTTTTTGAAGTCACAAACCAGTTATAAGATTTTATTAAAACCGGCTATGTGTATACCTCTTTAGTCTGATTGCCTTTTAGTTTTCCGCCTCAGATTTCCGGTGGGAAAATTTTGATAAATTCGTTTTAGACCCTGATTAGGTTGCTGTATGTTTCAGAAAAAAAAATATTATTCCTCATATTATCTCCTTTAGGTACGTACCTATAACATCTTCAGTAAATAGTAGATGTGCTTTTTAGATATACATCATTAACTATAAGATTTTTAGAAGAGTACTATTTTCTTGAAAATTTTAGCTTTTTAAGATGTTTTATTGATAATAGGATCTCTAAAAACAATACTATCGTATAAGTGTTTTACAAAATGTTTTTTGTAAACCAAAAAAATTGTTAACTCCTATTCCATAGACTATGAAAATAAACTACATCATCGCTGTTTTCTATACGACAAAAAAAGGTTCATAAACGTTTAACACCTGGTCTTTATGACCCCGTTGTTTTACATAACTGGTATCAATTTAAAAATAAACATGATCGATAAATTATGTTAATTATTGTAAACTCAGAGTTAATTCTTATTATTTTATTATAATAGGTAATAATTTTTACGTATCGAGAAACTTCTTTATTATTTTATGAATGGGTTGCCCACGCAACGGAAACGTGAATGAAAGATTGTTTAATACTTAATATCCAATATTATGAGAGTGTTTGGAGTGTTGCCAGTGTAAACTCCCAAACAACGTTCAGGGTAGGTACGTTTGATAATAAATAAAAAGTTAATGTTGCCGACCAGACAGCGTTGACATGTTAACTTTGCAGCGAGACGATTTTTATAACAGAACAAAAATAAACACAGCAACCGAGACGCCATTTTTTTATTTCAATTTTTAATTTATCAATGATCTTACCGCTTGCGAGTGTAATATTTATTCTATATTTTGTGCATACCTACAAAAAATAATCGCACATAGCCCGCAGACAATTTTAAAAAATAAACTATTATTCTTTTAAAATACCATTCAATTAATTTATTTAATTAATAATAATGCTCGGAATAAGGTCTTCATTCGAAATTGTTGCAGGTAATATTTTTTTAAGAATTTCATAAGGTCATGGCTCCTGCGTGACGATTCTGTAACCAAAGTCGACAGTTCTCGACTTCATCTCTACATTTTTCTCTTTATAGTATTCTCTCTCTATAGTATTGTGTTAGATAGAGAGAGATAGAAACGACATCGAGACTCGCATTGTCGAATTTCGTTACAGAATCAGCATGCTGGGGTCTGTGATCGAGATGCTATTGACCCTATTAGCTGGGAAATAGTAGGGGAGAGTTGGATATTACCGCGCGGTTGATAATTCCGCGCGTCAGCGTAATTCAAAAACTATCAACAAATTCTGCGTTACAGTGTATATGAATCATAGCCGGACATGCCTATACCCTGCCCCGCGCACTGCCGTTACGATCCGCGCGATGACGGAGACAGCAAGTCCTTTAGATTCTTTTTCCATCAATCCTTATAATTTTTCGTGTACTTTCGGTAAGAGGTAAGTAATACTGTATTTATATTGTAATACTTTGATACTATACATTTTTAATGCTTGTATACTGTAGAATTAATTCCAGAATATGTTTTTACGTACTATAATATTTTCCATAGAATTTTGAGGTTCAAAAATAAAATGATCAAGTTTGATAAATCCGCGCCGGGGGCGCGGTATTGTCAGTCGAGGGTGCGAAATTGTAAACTATGAAAAGTGTGTTTTGTTTACATTAGCATCAGGCATACAATTTAACAGCAATACAAATGAAAACATGCCTCCCACTGCTTTAAGTGAAGGCATCAGAAAAGATGTCTCTAAGCCGAGTACTTTAGAAGATTAAGCACGTACTTCAGAAGATTTGAGCCCTATACCACAAAAGAAAATAAAATACAAAGACGTGTTAAAAAACAACATTCTAATATTCTCACATCAACATCCTATTAACGGAGCAGTTAGAGGAAAAGCACGAAAGTGACAAATGAAGATAGCAAACGAAAAGAACGTTGCAGAGAAGAAAGTTAAAGAAAAGAAACATAGGAGAGCTGTCAAGAGAAAAGTTTTGAACAGTTGCCAAAGTAGAAAGTATGAAGATAATAATACGAAAAGCAAGAAAAAGGTCAGGCAAGGAAAAAAGAAAGGCAAAAGAAAGTCTAAAAAATGTATCGACAGCAGCAGTGAAGATAGTGTGGATGATCTGCCCGTAACTCAACTATGCGAAGATGATGAAGATGACTATATAGAGAATCGTGATGTTTGCGCCGTATGTCAATAGTTTGGTGGTAATGGAGAAATCTGGTTTCGTTGTTGTAGATACGCGAATTGGATACATAAGGAATGTAGCGGAGAAGATTCATCCAAAGACTTTATATGTGATTTTTGCTTTGATTAAAATAACTTGCTGTCTGATATTAAATTGATATTAGGTATGTTTGAGACTGACTAGTCTAAATATAATTCATATATTGTATAGACTTACAGTTATAAAAAGATATTTACGTGTTGTCATAGGTAAAGTATTTAAGTTTTTGTTAATACTTATTGCGTGATACTTTATATTGGTACTTAATTTCTATAAATACATTTGGGTTTCCCTATCTTAATGCAAGAAAATTTACTTTTACTATTTTTTATTATTACTTACCCATTTGCTTGCAAATGATGTGCGCACGATTTAGTCAAACCTGGGCACGATATTATCCGACTAGTTTGACAATACCGCGCCTTTGTGTTTTTTTCTAAATTGACAATAATTACCTTTTGTTTATATTTTGGATTTTTTTGTTATACGGTATACGATACCTAAATAAATGTCCTACAAATTACTCAATTTTGTTTTTTTTTAATATCAAACAATTTCCTAATTATAGGTTCAAGTCCTTAGGGGCTCGGTAATATCCAACTCTCCCCTACCAAATATTAGTATGTCACGTAATAATAATATTTTTTTTTCGATGATTTTTTTAAACGGGTCAATGATCGCTTGGTTTTTTATCCATTAAAGTATTGTGAATTCTTCAAAAGATTCTTACAACTAGAGTCAGAGCGATCATAATATATTCGCCTTTTAAAACTTGGCTCTATGTAAGTAGTTTATAAAGTAGGTATTATGAAACAACTTATGTTTGCATATTGCTAAATATAGACGTAATAAATATTAATTAGCATAAGATATATATCCTTTATGTATAAAATCAGTTACATAACTGTTTTTAAAGGTTACTTTTATAAGCATAATTCGGAACATCGACTTAAAACTGTTTTAATTAATTTTTTCTTAATTTCATGGTCAAATTCTACGTGTTTTAGTTATAAAATAATTACAATTATTACTATTTATTTTTGATAAATGTAGCAAATGACCAAACTCTGATATGAAAACCGTCGCCGAGAACCGAACATCGATAAATCCTACAATGAACTATCAAGAGCTCTTCAGATTGAGGCATATTTATGTGTTACTAGCTGTCGCTCGCGGTTTCACCCGCGTTATTTCCGTTCCCTTGAAAAAATCTTGATAAAAAGTAGCCTATATATTATTCTAATGTATATGCTGAATTGTTGTAAAGTTTCATCAAAACCCATTCAGTAATATTTGCTTGAAAATGTAACAAATATCCATCCCTACTTACATACTTTCGTGTTTATAACTACAGAACTTTAATCCTTAAGAATCATTGACTACGTTTGGTCCAGTGTTTGGCTATGTTATAGGAGTTTATCTTTCGTCTCAGAAATTTTCTCAGAATTAAATCCTTCATGAATTCCTTAACATAATAAGAGTAGCATTGTGTAATAAACTTGTAATACAATGCGGATGCGCCCACAAGATGATTTGAAACGTTTGGCAGCGAGTATAAATACCGCGGTTCAAGGAATCACATAATATGTACACATTGATTCATGGGTTTTATTTTAAGTGCGCCAATTATTATGCAGTTAGGCGATTGCGTCAAATGAATGAGTTGTTCGCATGTAGCGTATTCCATTACAATTAATGTGCTTATACACTGTATCATCTTACGACATGCTGTATTATAAGACGTATTATTCTCGTGTTCCAAAGGGCTCGAACCTAAAGCCTTTAATATTTAAAAAAACATGTATTGCCATTTGACTTCGATATTGGACACTAATGTTAAAACAGGAAACTACTAATAATCTTTGACTAAGTAAGTAATTAAATTAAACCAAATTAATTTGAACATCCCTTTAAGATTAGTTCATTAGTAGACGCTGTTGGAATAACATAATTCATAATAATGTGTACTATAACGATATGATGATAGAGAGGAAATCCTACCACCATTCGTATCGATGGTGTTTCTAATACCTATATCTGGGATGGAGTCTGGAGTCTAGCCCTATTTTGCGCTGTTAAAACATTTTGATAATGATCACATAAGTAAATTACGAATCTGCCGTGACTCTGACGGATAAAACAAATACTGATGTGTAAGCTCACTAATACAATAAGTGGGATAATTGTTTTGGTACGCGGTTTCCTCAAAGGCGTATGTCCGACCCGCTGCCCATTCATAAATCTGTGCTGTGAGAGAAATTGTTCCAGTCATACAACGCTTTCATTGGTGCCGCGAGCTCGGTTGAAGTTTTCCGAGAAACAAATTAATAACGCGTTTATCCTGTCAATTCCAATTTGGAGCATCAAGTAACGGAATGGTGACGTATACGCTGTTGTTAATTTTTTATGCTTATTTTTTTTAATAAAAAAAGTTAATAGAGGGGTGTTGTAGGTTTGATTTTACATCAATCAATATCGAACGTTATGGTGACGAAATGGTAGAGCTTTTGTTTTGTTTTTATTATTTTTTTTTCTATTTAAACCTCGACGTAAAAAAGTGGTTGATATAGTTTTTTGTGTTTATATGTGTGTATGCGCCACTATAAGTAGCTTTAAAAATACTTGTTTAATTATAATCTGAAAATATGGGTGTTCTTCCAGATAAATACATGTCTCGGTCTACAAAGTACATAGTCGTACCTATCATGTGCCATAGAGTAGTTAGAATCTATGGCAGATAGCCATTTAAGAAAAAATAGAATTCTATTTATAAACCACTTTGTTCTCGTTTACGTTTCGTCTTCATTTTCTTGGGAACTACAATTAATTATCATTTACATAATGCCCGTAAGAATTGTCAGTATCCGCTTCCTCGTAAGTACTTCCGGTTTGACTCATGCCAGTATGTGCTATAATTACTATGACGTTGCAGAGTAAATAGTGGGTGTTTAGTATGGTCACCATAACACTGTACGAAACAAACTTTTATTATTCAAACAAAAACATTTGCTTCCTATTTATTTTCTGAACTTTTTCAGAACAGAAGGAATAATTATTACTTGAAAGATATACTTGTATTTTTACAGGTTTTTTATAGGTCATTATAGATTATCAGTTCGCTCACTTGATTCTATATTGTCTACAGTCGTCCCGCCATTTCCATCCCGCGATACAGTTTAAAAAATAAAATAAATAAATACATAAATGGCGGCAAACATACCATATACATATGGGGGACGTCGCATACATTGATATTATCATTATTACTTCAGTGATAAGGTTGTGAATCGTTTGTTGTATTAATCCTAGGTGCAAATATAAGGTGGTTCAAATAACCAGACGAACTGGTCGTTCTAGTGGCGTTGAACCGCTCAGGTGGGCCTTGGATTATTACGAGATAAATTCATTATTAATAATAGCCTCACTGATTTATATGTGTGGTCGGTTGAAACCGAGAGTTGAACGATTTATTGAGAGGAACATAGATTAGATTAGACGTTTTATTATTTACTTTTTAATTTTTTTTATACTTGATTGTTTTTAATCTATTTTTTGTTAGTACTAAAATATATGACTGTTTTAAATAAATTGCCTTATTTCACAATAATTACAATTTTCCCAGCTATCCATACAATACATACATAGTTAGATCTGCTCCTTGATAATTTCTATCTTTCAACACTAGCCTCTTTTACTTACTATATTTGTTATAACTTTTTACATTCAAAACATTTTTAATAACTTGATCTATGGCGATTTACTGCAATTAAATAGTAAAGTCATGGCAATATGCCTTAACAATGAAATTGGCCATGAAAATTTGAAAACATTGAAGACATGGCTGCACGGTGGCCATTTTCCTAGGGAAATAATAAAGAAAAAAGAGGTACAGAACATGGATGAAATATTGAAAAGTTAGGCTGTATCGTATCGTATCGTCGTATATTGTAACAGCCAAAATGCCTGACAATAATAAAGAAATAAAAGTAATTAATATTTATATTCAATACTAAAACATGTGAATGGGCTGTATAAATAAAAAATGTTCACACCAAGATATTTTAACTATTTTTAGCCAATTTATATATTCAGTAACAAAATCATTATCGTAATAACTATTTATTATTTATTAATATTTTTAGCCATTGCCAAACGATTAGTTCCTTGACAAATTGCGAAAGCTTCAATCTATATTCTGTTGAAACATATAGGCTAAGAGCCCCTAGACAAAATGATGAAAATATTATCGTGTCTAAAGGAAAAAAAAAGAAATACGACTTTGTCTCCTATACACATTTTATTAGACACTGTATCTAGTAGTATTAGGTACCGTTCTTTGTTAGAAATTATATTTAAAAGTTACAATGGCTTTGTTAGAAATGTCTAAGAAAATTACCTGTTGTTTATTTTTAGAAAAGATTAAAATAGCCAATAGGTATAATTAATTTATCATTATCATGACTGTAATAATACCAGACTATAAGCGGATCTGCAGCATAAAGAAATAACATAAAATGACTAATAAGTAATAAAATAAAATCACAGCCATGCTTTAAACGAGTAAATCATAAATAATTATTAAGATCTTAGAATAATGATACAGTCTTAAGGAAATTCATATACCATATATGCATATACCTACAATGTATTATTAAAGAATTATTAATAGTTAGATATAGGTTCTTTATGGTACACCATGTATAAAACTGACATAACGGATACCGAATAGGTCAATTCCTTATGTAAGAATATACTTACTATAAGGTCATTTCAAAGACTATTTATCTATTTAAAGGACACACACTTGTAATAATTTATTTAAATAACAAAAATAAATGAATTATAAATAAATAAAATGTTTACTGTCTAAAAACATAGGTACAAATTATAATACTGATTCTTAAGAATTACTTAATTTAAGTTATTCGAAATACACGAGTATACAGAATTAAACTGTCCCTAAGCTAGGTATAAACCTGTGTTTTAAGCGACAGTGCTCTCCTTATATATATATGAATCGTTTAAGCAACACAAAGATGCAATCCGCAGAAAAGACAAGTAAATAGTAATTGTATAGGTACTTATTCTAATACTAGATACGAAATGAAACAATTTATGTACATCTATAGAATAAAGTTACGTTGTGTGGCGTTCGTGCGTGCGTATGTGTGTGTGCGTGTGTGTGTGTGTATGTATGTGTGTGTGTGCGTAAGGACATGAATAGTACACATTATGTTTTAATATGTAACAAGAATTAACATTTTAAATAATAGCTAGAAGAAAATATAGCATATCTTTACAATCTATGATATAATTGTTGTAATTGTACATAGGACGATAAATATAGAGCAATAAACCACCTTTTGTCTTAAAACTAAACAGTGTAATGAGGACAATAAAAGAAATATATTTTTCTTTTATTTTGTTGGAACTCTCTCCTAGTGTAGTGAACGTAACGTTTATGTAAAGGAAAGGTTCTAGCAGTTTCTGAGCTTTCCTGTCAGCCGGCGAGCCTGCGACAATTTTCCAATACGTTTTTATGGTCGATCGGTTAAGTGGTTCTTGACTCGCTATAACCTGTCTTAGCATTATAATTTTTTAAAGACAAATATTATGAGAACGATAGCTTGTGTAAAGATATCTCACACATATTCCATTATGCTAAAAATAATTACAAGAAAGACGAAGGTTTTCATCTTTAAGGGCGGTGTGCATAGACTTTACTTTAAACGTCGGTTAAATAAAAGGCCGATAAACAAGGAGCGTTTATTTACTGTTCATCACACGCATTCCAACTTTGGTTTGTTAACCGGGCGTTTGAACGAACGGTGAATGAACGATTTGTAAAAAATATTACTTAACCAATGTGAATGTTTACTTTTAAATAGGACTGACGCATATATCAAAGAAATCTTAATTTGGCATCGTAACAAATTTTGTAGACACAATTTGCTGTTCATGTCACTTTCGGGTGCATCCGTATACATTTGTTTTTAATTAAGAACTGTTGGGATATTTTCTGTGCTGTCAAATTATGTCCCAATAGTTCTATATAGTACTGTAGTATTTTTTTTTGCTCTTGACTTTACTTATACCATATAAGTTATAAACTTTATATTATTTCGATTGATATTTCATTTTGTTTTTAACAAAAAAAATGTCCCTTGCGACAAAAGCTAAGTTGTTAAAACCAAGTAGTAGATATGTTTAATAAAATATTCTCTTATTTTAAAAGTTAAATTACCCCTTGGCTGCAGACGGAACAACAAATGCTTTCCACGCAGGTTTAAATATTTTGTCCCTGTTTAACCCATAAAGTATTTAGAATTTTATACAGATATAGTGATCCTTGTTTTTCTCTTTTCAGTTCATAACTTCTAAGCAGTCGGGTTTTTTGTTTTTATAATAATAATTTTATTATACAGCAATATTTATCCGAACCCAGGAGCTTATTATATCAAGCCGCATGAGCTAACCACTGGAACAACGAGTCAATTACCTCGTGTATGGGTATTCAGTACCTAGCGTGTTAAAAATATATATCTATGTGTGTAAGTACAGAGTGCATTGTTCTCCGCGATTGGCATAGACTAGCCATGTGCAAATTGTTTATGGATTTGCATGCGCTGTCATTGTATTGGTGATATCGTTGTTGTGACTAACAACTATGGAATTTTTGTTTGTTGTTTTGGCTAATTGAAGGGATTATAGCAACTGCTTACCTAAATTGACGCTGTCAGAAAATTATTGGTTTTTATTGCAGAACAAATAATAGTAGAAGCTTTTATTATATTGCGTGAAATAGTTTGATTTAGTAGGAATTTATCTAACAAATTATGTCCAAATGTTCATTGGTAATGCCATAACTTAATATTTATTAAGGTCTACAATAAGCTTCAACATAGATAATTTTCTACAAAGTTTCTTGACTGTAATATAGTTACTAACTTACTAGTCTATTTTTTAACCGACGAAAAAATTTTTATGTATGACCACGCATAACTTTTTACAGTGTTGTCCGATTTTGATAATTCTTTTTTTATTAGAAAGGGCATACATCCAAGGTGGTCCCATTGTCATCATGTTAAGATCTGATGATGATATCCTGGGGAAATTGAAGGAACTCTTAAAAATTTGGAGGCACGCTTACAGCGATTTCGGTTTTTGACTCGGTATCGGTAGCTTTTTGGCTACTAGTGCCATATAATATACTATGACAGTATAGTACGAGTACGGTACGTGGCGATAAATTACTAAAAAGTAAGAAATAAAATTTTTTAACAAAAAATAGAACCGACTCAAAACGCACTAAAAAGTAAAAAATAACTGTGTCATTTAATTGCTTTAATTTACTTAAGCATTGCCAGCCAAGGTTTCTACTTTCAAGGACGTTACCTAGAACTCACAAACTGCTTTACTACGTAAAATAAATGTTCCTTAAACTTGGCTGGCACCGACTTCATAGATATGCTTAAGTAAATTAAAGCAATTAAATGAAACAGTTATTTTTTACTTTTTAGTGCGCTTTGAGTCGGTTCTATTTTTTGTTAAAAAATTTTATACTGAAATCAAATCAAATAATTTATTTGCCAGATTGTTGTATACACTATAGGTGGTGGTGGTGTGGTGGTACATTTAAAGGTGTGAAACACCTGTTACTGAGAAAATCAAAAATACAGATTTTATTATAATGTTGGTATAGTAATATTTTTATGTCATAAAAAATAAACATCAAGTTTGGGATGTGGCAAACTCAGCGAAGGTTTTCCTCTCAAGAAAATCCGTGGAGGGAAATCTCGCAATGCAACTAAACTGCGTTACGCAACGTGCGCGCGTGTGTGCGTGCGGCGCGCAGACTGCGAGGCACCCGGCCTACAGCGGCCATTGCTTGTAGTGTAAGAGCCGATGGAACATTTCATACAAGTATACTTCTATTTTTCAAAGGCGTTTTGGCTTTGTAGTATTAAAGTGACAGCATAAATGAATTTGTTGTGTAAACTTAATACTCCAAGCAGATAACAGTCCCGATATAAGTGGAAATAAAACCAAAGTTTTTGTTCTGGACCTCAGGTAGACGGGTGCAGGATACCGTAAGACGTTATTCTAACATTTCCTAAGGAAGTGTTGCTCTGGTGGTCAATCAAATTCTGCAATATTTCGATGATCTAACTGTCCTTTCGAGCTACCAAATGTCCATTAAAGATGTATTTTTAATCAAATCGTAATTAGCCATAATATTTTTGACATGACGTTCTCGTTTTCATTTAAAAAAAAAAGCTAAAAAGATTACGCGAGTGAAATCGAAGGCAAAAGCTTGTAGAACACTGCCTCTCAGACTATAGCATACCAGCCTACATCTGAATACGATTGCAAATCGCGACAACACTCGTGGAATAAATGTTAAAATGACCGAGTGCGTGTTCGGCATCGCTTTACTTAAACAAAGTACATTACATTACATTACATTAAAACCTATTGTATAATACCAACGTCATAAATATACAGGATATTTATCAAATTAAATTTCTTAAATGACGATTTTTAAGAATACGACTGAAAAAGAACCTTCATTCTATTAATATCATCTATCAACGCGAAAGCTTGTAAATATGGATAGATGGATGTTTGTTACTCTTTCACGCAAAAAATACTGCATTGACTTTGATGAAACTTCACAATAATACAAAGAAATTTTTACGGGACCGGAAACTACGCGGGTAAAACCGCGAGCGATCTCTAGTGGATATTAATTTCAAGAGAAGTAACATGTTACCGCTAACTTTTCATGGAACAAAATATTAAAAAAAAAAACTACGATACTAAGTATGCTATAAAATACATAAATGTAAGATAAACCTTTTTTTTACGAAAATTCTGCTTTTTTTGATGTTAGGTTATTTTTTTATCTTAGCCCACTAGGTGATGGCTTTCCGACAGAAGCTAGCCTAATTTACAAATTTCTTCTTTATAGCTCTCATGTCAACATTTATGATGTCAACCCAGCGCGAAACAAAAATTATGTCCAAAAAATGCACTCGCTGAATAAGATTATCCTAAAAAATCGACTTAATATACGACATTTAGACTTTGATCTTTGCCAATGCAAGATTAAATAGCAAACTAAGTAAATATGATAGCAAAAACTATCCGGCTGTGAAGTGCTTGCTACATGTCACAAGTCTGCATCAAAACTCGATGGAACCGCTTCGAACCGGCCCCCGTGCAAAGATCCTAACGCGTTTAATATTGCCATGATCTATAAATACGACGGCAACTATCTATCTTTGAGACGACTTTTTTTATTCAACAACAAGTTAGCCCTTGACTGCGATCTCACTTGATGTTCACTTAAGATCTGGTGGTGCAGGTCACAGAACACAGTCTAGTTAACCAGCTATACTTCGATGAGGTAAAAGCTTAGTTTACTTTCCCAAAGACTGTATACTACGCGAAATCATAGTGGAATTTTAAATCGTTTGCCTGCCGATCTTAATATTTAATATTTTCTTGGATAGTATTGCTTGTGTCCTGTACAATGTTAGGTTTTACGACAGTATATTCCATTACTGCTAGTTTCTGGTTGTGTTTTTCGTACTGTAGAGAACTGTAATCTCTTTCTGGTTGTGATTTTGCTTCTATAGAGAATTTGTTGCTTTTAGATTGCTGTCAGAATTTAGCTTGGATCTCAACTTAGATGTAAAAAAATATACCGCAAACTTAGGTGGTACTCCAATATTAATTAGAAACGAGTATGAGCTTAATTCCCCCTTCCTCTTCTATATATTTTTCTATACAGTCGGTAACGATCGCAGGCCACAGAACACAGTCTAAGTAGCCAGCTATACTTCGATGAGGTAAAAGCTTTATTTACCTTCCCAAAGACTGTATACTACGCGAAATCATAGTGGAACTTTAAATCGTTTGCCTGCCGATCTTAATATTTAATATTTTCTTGGATAGTATTGCTTGTGTCCTGTACAATGTTAGGTTTTACGACCCTATACTCCATTACTGCTAGTTTCTGGTTGTGTTTCTCGTACTGTAGAGAACTGTGATCTCTTTCTGGTTGTGATTTTGCTACTGTAGAGAACTTGTTGCTTTTTAATTGCTGTCAGAATTTATCTTGGATCTCAACTTAGATATAAAAAGATATACCGCAAACTTAATTGGTACTTCAATATTAAATAGAAACGAGTATGAGCTTAATTCCCCCTTTCTCTTCTATTTTTTTTCTATAGAGTCGGTAACGATCACGAACATCATGGTGAGATTCCAGTCAAACGCTGAATATATAAGGAAAAAGATATATCCTGGAATGTAAAGGCAGTAACTTTCGCAAATAAATGATGCATATAGACGTGGCAATTTGCCATCATTGCATATTGTTACACGCATCTACTGGTTAACAAGTAGGTAGTAAAGTACCTACGACTTATGTCGTAACAGAACATAATAATTTTGTGTCCAATTGAAAGTTCAACGCGTAACACACGTTGACGTCGACTCAAGTATAATTGAGAGACGACTGCAAGTGGCTCGTATAAATACGTCGTAATATTGTGGGAATTGTGAAATATATTTACCAATGCTTTACAACACGGTATAGTTCATACGCGTTCATGCTATATAAAACAAATTAAATATGCCAAAAATAGTATTTAAACACATTATAAATTTTCGTAAAAAGTAGCAAAGCACACAAAACAAACCTTCAAAAATTATTTGCGGACGTTTCACTCTGAGAACGTAGCATCCTTAGGAGTTATTCACGCTACAACACTCACTTATAAATACAATAAAATGTACCTATCATTTTTGGGACATATTCGGATATTTATTTATTTTACAAATATATTATGTACCTACTTAATAATTAGATTCGTTTATTTTGGACTTCGTTCTGTAGAGTCTATTACGCATTCTGGGGTAGAGAGAAGAGACCAAGAGTGAGACGTCAAATTAGTCAGCGTGAGATGTTAATTATGACGTCACAGAGCGCAGTTACATAATGTTTGAATATGATCAGAATCCGGGCTCCAGTGAGATCATATCTGTCAACAATAAACAGTAAACTGAAACATTTTAAGATGAAATTATTATGTCTGAGTAACATATACTTAGCGAGGAAGGTGCTAAGTAATCTATATCAGTTAGCACTTCAAATAATATTTAATAATGAATTCTAAGAAGAGTGTGATGAAAATAGATTCCATGATAGTTCATTTATTTATGGAATTGATATAATAAATTTCGTATAAACGATGGTTAATCTGAAACTAGTTAGATCCGGGATATATGTGATAATAATCTAGTTATTATTATCGTATCGTTCTTTTTTATTTATATCGCTTCCCGCATATTAAATAACTGTACCTATAAAATGCAATAAATTAGCATGAAGTATCGGACTTATAAGTTGTACATACAAATAATACCTAATAAAGAGGTGTTGGGTCCGATTCCCGGCAGGGCCGATTGAGATTTTCTGAATTTGTGGCGACTAGTTACCACCCTACCGACAAAGAACTACCGCTACCTAATCAGAAGTTAATGGCCCGGAGGCTCAATAAGCTCTCCGAGGCACATCCCTGGTTACGTGGAGATTTATTGGAATAGAAAATAATATCAAGTTAATAGCTACACCCAGGGCTCGGGTACAAAATTTTGCAAGCATAATATCATCATTTGCAAATATAATAACCTATCTATTAACCTTTTAAAATATATTAGGAATTTACGTAAAAACACAGAATACATAATAGTTGATAAAACCAGGTGACAATGCAA
This sequence comes from Mycalesis mineus, assembly GCA_034621355.1. Lineage (NCBI taxonomy): Eukaryota > Metazoa > Arthropoda > Insecta > Lepidoptera > Nymphalidae > Mycalesis > Mycalesis mineus. The sequence continues at coordinate 2,356,685 of CM067900.1, forward strand.
TGAACATCAAACTTTTTGTATGTTATATGAGTGGTACATATCAATTAAGAGGCCAAGTTGAGTTGACCAATGGCAATTAACCACGTGCACACGAGTATATGTGGGTCAGAGGAATTAGAACTGCACGCTGAGACATCGCTGCGTCTCTCTTTATGACAATAAAACGTTAAGAGAACTGTAAATATCTTGTATAATTTACTACTTTCCGCCAAAAATACAAGTAAATCTGATAAATACAAGTGACAGTCACCCAGTTCCAACAAAAACTCATCCACGTCCGACGTAGGTACATTTTAGTACCCCTAGACTTTTTGGGTAGAAAAAGTCGACCAGTAGTGGCAAATTTAAACTATAGCTATCTCATCCTCTGCGATGGGACGATCGAGAGAGCAATATTTTCAGTTTCTTCATCTATTGTTCGACAGTATATGTAGCTCTTTCTCTACAAGTGATATGCTTAGTGACATAATTATCCCATGCTTAAGGACTTGTTGCCTCCCTTTCTTTAAAATAACAACTTGTTTGTCTGGTTGACAACCTGTATAATAATAAAATATACATATAAATAGTATAAAATATCTCAATAAATGTAGTATGCCAAATGATTTTTAGATTAACAATGAGTGGATAGTGACCTGATTGTGTTTGCAAATCTGTATTCAGAGGTCAATGATCTTCCGATCTCAATATGTAATAAATAACTTACGTAAGGAGTATTGTTGTCCCATAAGTGGGTAGTTGGTGGTGTTACACCTCCATGCCTCGAAGAGCATGTTAAGCTGTTGGTCCCGAGCAATCTCGTTAACATCTGTTAGTGATTGTTAGAAGAATAAACCGTAAGCCTTTCAACACGCATTGGAGTACGTGGTGAGTTTAGCTTCGAATATTCTTTCTCAGAAGAAAAGAGGCCTGGGCCTGGTGTATAGACAGCCGGAAGAAAAAGAGAGACAGAGAAAAATAGGCTGATAATGATGATGATACATATATTTTTATTTTCCTTGAATGATACAAAAATACCAGTATAACCAGGAAGCGGGGAGAGTGACAGACTATGAATTGGGCGCAGAGGCCGCCTGCAGAGGTCGCCGCGAAGGCCGCACCAACAATGCACGCTTCCGATCCACTTCGCATTGTCTTGCAAATCACTCACTCTTGCAACATCAGTAATTAGGGTGTGGCATCATCTCGTCAGTGTAATTGTGTAATGCCGCTTTCAAATACCTGTGGGTACTTTATATAAAGAGTAGGTGCGCATTGTGTTGTGAGGATTGAACTGAGCAACAGCTCTGAGTCCAGTTCTTAAAATATTGATGCCTTAAAATAAAAGTCTCTAACACTTTCTAAATCTTTTATATATTCTGTTTTCTACGTAGTGAACATTGGCCGCATGTGTTTTGCAACTACATCAGACAAGCTTTTTTTCGACTCAGAGTTCTGGGACTCTTACAGGCTCTATTCCATCCAGTATTTCTAAATGTAAATTGTAACTTTTAATTGCCGCGCGCTCTTCTATAACTATCTATTTATATTTCGACAAGTGTGAATTTTGAATTCGTCTCAGTCTTTGTCTAGCAACGTGTAGGCAGGCTGTAGACAGAGATAGAGAGTGTTAGATAGAGACGATCGCCAACCACAAATTCTCATAGATGGCGATGAGACCAGAGAGAAATCAGCATATTCTTTAGACATTCAAAGAACACAGAACGCCGTTCATAGAATACTTGAACTCTGTCCGTCGGCAGCTCTAACTTTACTAAGATTAATAGTACGTTTGACCGATGACGCGGAGGGTGATGACAGTAATAGCTGTACCAACTCCTCGCCGTTCGCATAGTGCTGTGCCGTGTACCGCTGACTATCGGCTCCCTTGACCCACTTGTTGCTAATGGAGAATAAACAACAGTTTTTTATTATCATTTACATCTCAACTGCGTTGTTGTTTTAGGGATTTTGTTGTTATCATGACACATATATGCAGACAACAAACTGTTTACGACATATTCTCATCTACACACGAATACTTACTACAATTTTCATGAATTTATTTATCTTTCAAATCAGTTTTATTTTCAATTCCTTTTCTTTTTTACAAATATTAACTAGCCCTTTTCTCTCGGGTTAAAAGCTATCCATCCTTATAAGAGAGGGAATATAAAAAGCTATACCACACTATAATCTGTTTCTGTACAACTTTTTATGTAAATCCCTTTAGCAGTTGAGCTGTTATTGAGTAAGGACAAGTAGAAATTGCTAAATTTTCCCCTTTCCACTAATAAATTATGTTAAATGAAAACAAAAAGATGAACTTTTTATAGCTAAAGCTACGTGGCCGTACCTAAAATAATAACGATAAATGTATAACTATTACATATTTATTTTTTTGAGAGATGTTTTACAATCACCGCATTAAACCTGCCTCAGTCATAAAGTTTCAAACCAATAGCACCTTATCGGCATACGCATGGAAAATACCGAATATTTACCTACTTAAATAGTCGCCGACGCTTGTACCATTTGCAATATTTTCTCAACCGACAAGGGCAGTGGAAACTTTCAATTAATGCAAATACATTTCACATACCTTCAGTATTGGACGAGTAATCTGGCGGTGCCACTTTGTCTATAAACAATAACCATTCATAAGACCGACGAGACGTTTCATTAGCTTCGAAGGCAGAGGTCTTATTACATTGGTCATTTGAATGAGTATTTTCACGGCGTTTATGTAAACAGAATAAAGTGTGTAGGTTTATTACTGAATAATGTTCATTCATGTGTTTTTATTAGGCGATATACTATATATGCCATTCATATATACTTTAAATGCCATTCAGAAAATTCCAACGCTTTTTAAGATATGTATGTAAAATGCGTTGCTATAGCGTGGTTATTTTACCTTACGAATTCTGTTTTCTTGTACGATTTTCCTCTTGCTCTACATAGCCATGTCAAGAATCTTAATCTTCGTTAAATACTTACACGTGTCTTAATAAGGGCACACCTTGTAAATGTTTGATACGGTGAATGGTTTTGGTCCTTGGTTTCGCGTGTATTAGTTTGTCAGATCTCAAAGTATCTTGACTTGTTCTTTCAATTACATTTTCTTGGTTTCAGTTGTTCAAACATACGTGTTTAGTACAATAATTTGTTTTGTGACGAAACTTTGTCGATATTAATTAAGTTTAATGAATATTAAATAACATCCTTTTTAAAATAGCAAAATCATTAAAATAATTAATTAAATGAATTCTTTCAAAGCAAATTAGACAATAAATATTAATATTGGAAAAAATAAAACAAATAAAATTTCATTTATTTTAAATCCATTTATCATCCACAAACATTTTTAATTAAAAATCAAGTCTCCAACAACAAAATTAGCATTTGGTTGTTTTTTTAACAAATCAATACTTTGTATTAAGTACGTTACAATTCCGATAACGTTATTCCAATAAAACTTTCAAAAAACAAACTAAGTAAGAGCGGTATCACAAAAAGAAATTCCTATTTCCTGCGCTTATTTGCGCATTTCTTGCATCGACGTATAAAAAAATAGAACGCTCCAAATAGTCCCGGCAAGTGGCGAGGCGGCGGCGTATCAAAGTGCCACACACGCAACGAATGACACTGTTATTATAGTCAAGTACCCTCAGAAACAAGGTATCTGGACTAGGATAAACGCAGCTGTGCAATTATAGACCGCATTCTTAAAAAAAACTGCGTAAACTTTTTATAAAATAGCTGGGCTGGACGCATTTCATTTGCTGCTTGGTTAGGGCTGTAACTGTCGACTTTTCTTTTAATTTATCTGCTCCTTTTAAATAATAAATATATACATCCCCCCTTTTTTCCCCTATTTACAGCCGCCATTTTGAAAATTTATATAGCCTATGTCGCTACCACAACTTTGACGAGTTTACGACACCTCTTATGTTAAAATCCGTCCAGCCGTTTAGAGATGGGCATACATACATACAAACACACATACGCTCGAAAAACATAACCCTCCTTCTGACGCAGTCGGGTAAAAAGAATACTAACCATGGTTTACTAAACACGATCGATATTCCTGTCATAACAGGATGACCGATATGTTAACCAGTAGCAGAAAATTTTCGCTTAGATAATTGGTTTAGCGATAGTCCTGTGCATTGAGTAGACTGGTATGGCAGTAGTCCACGGGACACGTATCCTCCCGAATTTTTAAATACGGTCCATTGACCATAAGCGTTTAAGTAAAGAAGTCAGGTCAGATTAAATTTTGAATTCTGTCTTATAAACAAGTATTTTATATAAGTATTTTATATAAAACAAACAAGTTGTATTGTACCTACTTGTACTAATCTCGTAAATCTTTTAAGGACTTCCTTCGCATTCAGGTACAATTTTGATAAGGGTGACATTAGCCCTCTTTTGGGCGACTTTGCTCAAATAGCTAAATGTAGTCGCCGCATGAAATTTTTCTCTTTACCTCTACCGTACAAATTGTCAATACAAGTTCGTGGTGACAGCCCTACAGCTCTCTTGGGTGGCAGCCGAGCAGTCTAGCGTCTGCTCAGCGCATTAGTATGCGACAGTGCGTACGTGTGCGTGCGCGCGTGGGAGCCACGCACACACGGCTGTATATAGCCTTCAATGCACCGCCTTCAATATCGTTATAGATCTTACTTCTTAGTTATAGATGGAGTCTAACCATCCAAGTCTATTTTACATAAAATGTACATAAAATGAAGTTGGATTGTTTAAGCCATTAGTAACTCCGGAACGGCTAAAAGAATCTGGATGTGATTTAAATCACATCGATAATCTGGATTAACGCATAACTTTTATCAGGTTTTACACGTTTTGGAAAAATGTAATTAATGACAGATCACCATTTTGCAAAACATTATTTATTTCACTTCAACATTTGATGCGGTAATAAGTACATAATATTTTCTCAGACGAAACAAAAAGCTCTACAAAAAGTTTTTTCTAGTTTAATATTTGGAGGGTATTTTTCTTATGAAAACTGAAATGGAAAAAGGGCTAAAATGCAGACTCACGTGAATTATCGAGATATATATTTGTTATACGTAATAAGTAATTGACAGAGTTGGCAGTTTTATGGTAAATGAAAAACCATTTTCTATAAACAGAGAAACACTTTGCTGGTTATGCATGTAAGACGTCCTATTGTACCTACTAAGTGTCGTGTCAATCAAGCCCTTCCACACAGCAATACTGTTTAGCCGAAATAAACATTGCAATTGCACTTTCCTGGACGAGCTCTATCACAAAAACCTCTATTTAAATATATAGATACTATTCTATAAAATATTATAGCTTGTCGTAAGCTAACGGTTAGAAAAGCTGTTTATTGTAAGTAAATAAGATCGGCTTTATATTTACCGGTCACTTTCAGCCTATCATCAGATTACACACATCCAATTGTGTTACCATTTAGTAGGTTTCAATCGATATTTCTGTGGTAGGTATCTTAACTTATTTCCTTTTCTAGATTTAATTGAAAAGCTTCTTGTCTCTGATCCCTATTTAGTAGTGTGTGTATGTTTTTAAATCAATTGCCTCGTTGATATATTGGTTAATTTATGTGACTTCGGATCTCGAGGTGCTGGATTAGTACTTATCCTGATTGAGTTTTTCTATCTTCCATGAAATGAGAATGTTCAAAAGTTGATAAGCTTAGTGAACGTAAATTATGTTATGAGTTGTGAAACTAACTAACTTATCAACATTCAAGTAAAAATTTATTATGAGTTAAAAAACTGAGGTTAATTTTAAATAACGTGGAAAAATAAAACCATAATTACACCTAAGTATTAGAAAAAGAGATGTGATTACCTACTTGTTAGAAATTCACTGGAATTAGAATTGAAATAAACCCTTTGATTTTGCTGATCACTTCAATATAACATATATATATATATATTTATCACGTCACTTCCATAAGTCAAAGATGGCGCGTAACGGAAAAATGTGACGTGTAACGAAAAAATGTTACACTAAATTTTTTTCCAACCCCGATAAAGAAGAATTGCCGGATTTAAGATATCACCTTTTCTACAAGAAGTTTTTAATTCTGAAGAGGATAAAATAGGCTGATAATAATAATGATTAATTTTTATTTGCGTTGTTAATTTCCTACGCGGTAAAAACCTGTGGCCCTTCTACCACAAAATACATAATAGTACATTGATTCAACTCTGCAGTCGGAACACAAAGATCGCCTTGTGTTCCGTACATATGCTTTTGATTAGTTAGGCGTGTTTCCATGAAAGCGATTCATGGATAAATTGCACATTTTACACTAACCATATCATCTCTATATCCTTATGAGTAAAATGTAGTTGAGTTAGATAGGTACAATTTATAACTATGGGTGATTATTATTATGGATCTGGATGAAAATTGGCACAGAATTAGAATATAATTTAGAATAGCAGATACCGATATACCTACCTATAGGTATCTCGATATGCAGATCTCGCACATATATGTGCCTATCTGAAATGTTGTCAACTTATTACTACATTCAAAGGAAATGGACTTCCTAAAATAAAATAACTATACCTTATGTCCCTTCTATACTGAGATTCTCATAACAGTCATGACGCCTAATACTTTGATATCAGTCAAACGCTTTAATTTCAAAGAATAAAACTCTTGAAAACTTAACTTGACTTTTGGTTGGTGGGAGGCTTTTGCCGTGGCTAGTTACCACCCTACCGACAAAGACGTACCGCCAAACGATTTAGCGTTCGATAGGGGTGTGGACTTCATCTTACTCCTAACAAGTTAGCCCGCTTCCATCTCAGATTGCATCATCACTTAACCATCAGGTGTGATAGCTGTCAAGGGCCAACTTGTAGTCGATAAAAAAACTTAACTTTTAATAGACAATCCCGTAAATACAAGACTGTATACCATGGCACCTCTGATATTTTATTTATTTTGAAATCCGTCAAACGGTTTAGATTTAGACAATACCTAAAGAATGACGTACGAGCACACACGCTTGAAAAACTAAACTTTTCTTCGGCAATCGAGTAAATATAAGACGAGCTGATTTTCTCACAATCAATACATAATTACCTAACCTGTACCAAGTCGGCTGGTGCTATTTATAGAGTAATGAGCAGGTAGGTGGTGCTGCGGCCTACGGTCAGGTGTGCCGGAGTCGCCGGACCGGATTAGGGAACACCTACCGAGTCGCACAGGCTAAACAAACTACAGAACTTCACTTATCTAGCGACATCACTATATATTTTTTTTAATTAATCGATAAGCGATTGAATTTTATCTTATAAGCCTTGAGTGCAAGTTAGGCTATACTGACCAGAAATACAAAATGCGGTTGCTGAGAATAATGGAACTAAATTCTTCCTCTAGTATACCTACTGTACAGGCCACTTTAAAAAGTTGCGTTCTATCCACTTTAGGATTTTTATTTTTCTGGTTTTTTAAGTACCTAAATATCTGCGTAATAGAAAACTTGTTATATTTATAACATGTTTCGTTTTTCCATTTGTGAATTCAAGTTATCTTTTATGCGATCGAATAAGTATCGTACGTAATACGTCGAATGAGTACTTACCACTGATTATGACAATAATATAACAAAAGTTAATACTATATGTATACATTTATTTAAAATAATATAATAAATTTATATTATATGTATTAACGTTTATATAAATGATAATGTATTATAAGATTTAGAATAGCCATGCTCTACATTCGTGCAGTGCTCTGCGAGGGCGATTAAGTAAAGTGGACAAGCATAAAGTGTTTATAGTTTATACGGAGCGATTATGAGACCACCGGCTTTTGAGGTTGTAGGAATTAATATAATCTCCCTACAGCCTGCCTTTAATGGGCGACTGGGGTGGCCACGCTATGTTCTTTATAGAAACAGTCCCTAAACTAAGAAAAAGTAAGATCTTTAAATATGATAAGACAAACTTCGCCGTCGTGTCTGTCTGTTTGTCTATTCGCGATAAACTCAAAAATAACTTAACGGACTGATATGCGGTTCTCACCAATATATAGAGTGGTTCCTAAAGAAGGTTTTAGTTTATTCACAATTTGTTAAGGTTTTATGTCGAGAACTCGGAGAAATATAAGCCGCCTGGCAGCTTTTATCGAAAATGCTACTTTATCTAATTGAAATATATCGAAACAGTGTATGGAAGAATTTTTTCTTATGCTTGGTATTAGGACTACAAAAATACAAAAAATATCCGCGATGGCATACGGTATTTTTCTTAGTAAATATTAAATTATCGAGAAATAATACGTTTGAATGTAATTTATGTTATTTATGCATTTCATAAATCCGTTAGTTCACAATCTATCGGTGTATAAATTATATTGACGACTGAGGACTTTCTTGTGAAATCGAAACGTTTGGCGAGCCCAACTGATCGCGGTTTCACTATCCGCAATAAACAATGCGAATAATGGTCGACGTGTGTGGGTCTCGAGGTTTTTAACCGGTCCGTGGCCGCGCTCATTCGGAATTACATACGAACAAGTGGAAGCTTTTTTCTGTGTTAGTGTTACAGTTGTTATCTATGGTCAAACTTACAGACGCGTTAAAACTAAGTCACTTGATAAAGGGTCAATCATTTGATGCGCAGAGCCATTAAACCCAGAAGTAAACCATAATTTATGAACTTTGATCTTAGACTTAGTAGGTAGTAATAGTAGTACTTAATACTAGTAACACGTAATAGTAGTACTTAGTAGTAGTAGTAGTAGGTACTTAGGTAATGAGCTATTACTTACAATGTAATAAAAATTACCACTTGAATGTTTATCTTAGTTATTCTTAATTATATATCAAGCCGTTTCTTGGTACCTGTACGTTACTTGCACAGTACAAATAAATTACTATCTAGTTGCTGCAGCGTCAGGATAGAGGCAACCAAAAAATTTAAAGGGATAATCTCGTAGATAATCTTATCGTAAAAAAATAGTCGGTCGGTTCTGTGGCTAAACGATTTATTACATACTCGTGCCTTTTAGACTGTTACAAAGTACACTTTATTCAGCAGTACCTATTTAAATATAAAAAAAATTCCCTTATCTCTTATACGAACAATATTAAAAAATCAAAATAAAAGAGACAAGGATTTACTTTTCAGATCATCAAGTTCCTTAAACCTAATCCTGCTAGCCATTGAGCCTTCATGGGCCTTCAGTAAGTAATACAATGGTTATTTCGCCTTGTTCCAGATGCATCTAAGCTCAATCCAAGTGTGCGCGCTGATGACGCTGTCGCTGGCGACGGCGCCGCACGCCGCCTCCGCGCCGCACCACGTGGCGCGCCGCTCGTTCTTCAACCTGCAGTGCAAGGGCGTGTACGACGCCGCCATCTTTGCGCGTCTCGACCGCATCTGCGACGACTGCTTCAACCTCTTCCGGGAACCCCAGCTTTATAATCTGTGCAGGTGCGGCCATAGACTAATTGCTTTTTTTCTGTGGAGTTTTTCAGCCAGTGTCAATTAAGAAGTTTATTATTTAATTTTATATTAAATTTTTTTTATTCAATGTTCTTTTTCTGCCACTAAATTTTTATATTTAACTTTTGTTATATATTTATGTCTTGTGGCGTTTTCCAGCCAATGACAATTATTTCTTTTTGTAATTTTAATTTTGTTATTTTATATTGTGGCGTTTTTCAGTCAAATGAAAATAGTCTCTACCAGAAAAGCTCTAAAGTTAACGTCATCTTCCTAAAAAGATTCAAACATTTAGGAATTTGAGTTTAAACTTTAAGGCTTTATTTTATTATATGTATGTATTTGTACTCAAAATATCTATTGGTTGTTGGGACACAGGAAAGACTGTTTCACGACAGACTACTTCAAAGGCTGCGTGGAAGTACTACAAGAAACGGACCAACTAGAGCTTTTCAAGAAATATATAAAACAGTTACACGGTGCGGACCCAGGGATTACTGATTAGGTACCCGAAGAGTTTTTATTTTTTTTACCTTCCGTCCTTTCTTCCTTGTGATGACTCCTACTCTTCCACTAACTGAAAAAATCTAAATTAAGGCATTTTTCTCTATTTTAATAAAAGCGATCTACTTTAAAAAAACTTGAATTTTTCGTTAAGTTAAAAAAATATTTTTTGTTTGTTTAGTTTCTGTTTAGCTGTACTAGTTTTTTGCGGGAGTTGTATCTATTACTTATTTGTGGGAACATTCAATCTTAGCTGCCAAAAAAAATCTAAAAAAATTTTAAAAATTTTCTTGAAATACGAATTAAATTTATTTTATTTCTATTTCTTGAAATAGAAATAAAATAAAATGAAAGTTGCTTCAACCCCAATTTAAAAGGTTACATGAAGTGTAACCGAAAGGGATATTTAATTTAAAATAAACATGTAACCCACATTATTTAAACTATATTTTTTATACATATCTATATCGTACATAAAATCTATACCCATCCTGCCTACTACTTTCAGATTGCCTTTTGGTTTCTCGATATCCTTTCTCTTTTCAGCTCTACATAAAATTGATCACGCTTTCTTTTACAAGCACGCTATATTGAAATACTTATTTAAAGTAGGTATTGGTTATTAACAGCATGCCACTTCCGCACACTTTGCACATCTTCATGGACTTTTTTGGTGATTCGGAAATATCTTTTAGCAACTTTAACTAATCTTTATACTTGTTTTTTGAACTATTTTGTATGTATAATGATATTATTAAAAATGTATGTGGGAAATCTAGTAATTGGCAAGGGTGCATTCAAATTAGTCGACGTAATAATTAATTAAGGCAATTGACAATAGAGAAATTGTCATTGCTTGGTTTTATATTTCATTAACTTAATGTAGAGAAACCTAATGATACGTTCAGAAGTTGATTAAATAAATAAATAAATAATATTGGACAATTACACATGATTTTGTTAAAACTCTATAGTAAATATAATAAATAAATCATAATAAATCAGAAAATCTTCAATTCTTTTAATAGAAAAAAATCTTGTAATAATAAGTTCCTTATCAACATTCACTGACCACCTTTAACCACGTGTAACCAACTGTAACCACGTCCTGCCTTGTGAAAATTAATTGACCTGTTGTCTAGAGGACATGACTAATTTAAGTACACCCTAGCCCAAACTGCTACGTACAATTTTTTTACTTTTAAAATGGAAATGTTCGTGTTCTATTATATCTCAATCTGTATTTATTCTTGCCTCTATTAAATTCTATTTTCTGTGCATGTTAGTAAATAAGATCCTAATAAAGTATAAGTTGTTCTATCAATTTTACAGTTCTACAGATTAATTATTATTGTTCCGAATGTAAAATTTGAAAATAAGTAATAGAAGGTACAAATTAATCATATATAAGCACTTAAAAGTGCCTTGGCCTCAATAATTAATTATATATAGGATCATTTTATCCAATCGATAGGCATATAATTTATCTCGATCGATAAGGTCGATCGTGCGTCATTGTTACGTACAATCAATCGGACTCAATCTATATTTTCTGATTGGTGACATCTCATATGTATCGATCGAAATCTGCCTTTATTCGTACAGACGTCACAAGTTTTAATGATCAAGATCAATTGATTAACTGAAGAGCCAACTTTCAGACTTATCTAAATCTCAACATTTGAAAAATGATCGAAACAAATAGTTTTAGTAATTTTCTTGAACTATTTGTCGTAATATACAATTGTAAATTTCCATAGACAAATAGCCATGTTTGTTTTGACATCATAACATGAGCAGATTGGGAGGAACCTCGAGAATCTCAAAACTAATTATTTTTTTTATCTCTCTTTTGAACAGTTACTGTTCTAAGTTTCTAATAAAATACTTTAGGTCGTTTTTTAAAAGAATTTTTTATATTTCAGGTCAAAATGTTTCACCTCGCCCTACTTCAAGGGTTGCATGGAGTCTTTGTACCTCTACGACGAGGAGGAACAGTTAGATCAAATGATCGACTTCATCGGAAAACGCTAACACGCACACAGCCAAATTTCGCGCCATCTCTTGACATGACGCCGTATTGTATAACCCGATCGTTTTAAAAATACAAAGTCTCAGAGGAATTAATATTAGTAGAGCCTTAGCAAATGCCAAAGCTAAAAGAAACTGTTACGGATAAATTCATCTTTTTCATACAAAATATTAATTCTAAGAATGTAAAATTAAAAAGCTTTGGACATAACACTTAACTTATTGAGGACAGCTATCGCCATGACAAGTTAATTTAGTTAGTTTGCTATATTTGTATAACAATAATAATCAATACAATACACAAATAAAAAAAATTTAAACTATTTATATTTTTTCATCACGTCTGCTTTTACGTATATGCGTTTTAATTATAAAAGTTACGCTAAAGTAGGTACTTCAACTAAAAATGCATAAGAGTTATCAATCTTTTGAACCAGGGAACAGTAAGAAAAGGATGGCTCTACTTTTGCACCTGTCAGTTTAGTGTAATTTCTTTGTCGAATAAAAGTGATTTTGCTGTACACTAACATAAATAATGCATGACAAAGTAGTTTTGGTTTTTATTGTCTTAAATATAAGCAGCATCGCTATGGCTGTTTTCACTATATTAATTCCTCCGAGCATAATCCAAACAAAAACTTACAGCATAAAGGTAAAACACAAATCCACCGCTTTGCCAACAAAAAGCAGAACAGAAATGTCAAGTTCCTCCAAATTGACGTCTGCTTTCTATCCTCAACGTATTCTAGTCTTTGTAATTGTAATGTTATCATAATTTGTATTAGAAAATAGTGATAATTCGGCTTACACAAATTTTTTTACACAAAACTAAATTGACAGGTTCAAAATTAGTGCTATCCTTATCGCAATGTTCCCTATAGAAAAGGATAGCATTATTTTCGACAATTTAGTATGGTTCAGAGATTTGTGTATGTGTACAACCGAATTAGCACCAAATGTGTATACAGTGCTAAGGACATTTATTATTTTGTGTTATACATATATAAGTGTTGTAAGCTTCTAGCTACGGGAGTGTAATGTATATTAATAAAGATTTGTTTTATTGATTATATTATTTGTATTACCGCCTCCTAGGTAAAATTAAATTATAATATTTCAAAATTAAAAAAAAATTATACACACAGAGGCAGACATTACCCTGGATCCGATGCTGGTCATCAAATTGTCTCGATAATGAAAGTTTTCGACTGAGTTTGCCAATTTAATTATATTTTTACGCATTCCAAACGCAGTATTTAATTTAAAAAATAACTTACGCTTTTTTATCTGATTTTTTCTACTAACATGGTAGGTTCTGTTTGTATTGTCGATGGTATTATGTATAATAGATTTTACAGTAATAACTAATAGGCTTTTGTAATATATAGTTTAATTATGTAAATCACAAACGTGGCTTTTAAAGTATGTATTCCGACTTTATTTAACGGTTTTTACATAGATTTAATTGGACACAATGTATTTGATTTTTATTTACAGTTAGAATTTATCAACACGATTTTTATTTATGAATTGGTGGTAAAGTGAAATTATTACAAACAAAAACTTACTGCTTAAGAAAGTAAATCATAATGTTTTACAATCATTGTAAGATAGAATACCTAATAATTTAAAAAAATAATTTATAAATCTACTGTTTTAATAATGGACTCTTGTTTTTACTTACTTATTACCTACTATTTTGATAGTATCAAATCATACCTTTGCAGTTTTAATTCACTTTACCTACCATCGTATAAAATAGGAATGGTTGAGTTGTATTTAGCAATTTAATTAGTTCATAAGTATTTATAAAGATTTATTTTTTATATACTTCCGACCTATTTATTTGTTACTTTTTACGATTTATAATTTATTTTTTATTATTGTAACGATATTGTAATACTTGTAACCGTTGAGACTACCAGTGATTTATTACTATTATTCACTCGGACTAAACGTACATTGGCCACAAGCGTGTGTTTTACAATCCATTTTTTTGCATAGACAACGACCGTTGATTACAAACGATGGTTTGTCTACCTCCAAGACAAAATTTTGTCTATGCTCAAGCGTCAGTGGTCACTGTACGGTCGATCTAACATATTTCTGAATTTTTATCTTGTAAGTTGCGGTTTATACTTATTTGACTGTTTAAATTAGTTCCACTAAAACTTTTCTCTGTATTTTGAATCTCGATTTTTTTAGTTTCTTTTAGCGTTTCTTACCTCACAAGTTACCTCAACCATAGACACCTTTTTTTTTCTGAAAATGAGACTTGTGATGGAATACAAATATTTAAAGACACAACGAACATTCTTGATAAGAGTGGCTGCCACAAAAGTTGAAAACTGCGGGAATAAATTGTGACAAATGATCGTAGGCGTTTGATAATGTCATTCACGAAAATAAGTTTTACCATCTATTCAGTTAATTTAGTACCATATACATTTTCAACTGGTGGGGCACGACCTCTTCTATAATGTTTATAAAAATGGTGCCAATTATTGTCCCAAGAAAAATAGTTGTAACGAATTTAGCTAATGATAAATGGAGCCAGAGATTTCAAGCGATTTGTAGGGCCTATGGAATTATTGTAATAAAGAAAATATATTGAATTAGTAAAATATTAATCTATTTGTATAAATTTTATATAAAACAGCTAAGAAACGCTACGGGTTCCATGAAATATATTTCATTTAAAAAAAGAATATGCGAATTTTATTTTTGTACCCCACAAACAAAAAATTACGAAATATGAAAAAAAAATCCTACTAAAAATGACCGTATCGATATATCTTTTACAATAAAACAAAGAAATACAGAACGACTGAACGGGTCTGGATGAAGTCTGGAATGGTATATTGGCTACTTTGTACACCGGTGTTTTCACAGAAATGTGACTAACGCAGGAGAAAACAAATGTTTTATATACAGCAGTCACAGAGAAGTAGCAAGACAAGAATTTCACTATGTTTATAATAAAACAAATAACTGGTATAAGAATAACTTTATTATGTTAACGACTCAATAACCAAAATGCGATCACAAAAAAACAACAGAAAAATCAACTTCATGTAGTTTTGCTTTACCTTCGGAAGATTTGTGCTATACAAATTATCTATTAAATTATTATTATTATCTTTGTCCTTTATGGCTCATATTACCATAATACAACAACTTTTATGTTAATCATAACAGCTGCTGTATTTCAAGCAGACATGAAATGTTCAATATCAAATATATGAATGCTAGTTCGTAGCCAACTATAACGAAAGCAGCAGGCGACGTGTCGCTGTGACACTACTTTTTCGTATGTATTAATATATCCATACACATGGAAACTAAATTCTGAAAAATTAAAGCGAAAGAAATAATTATTATAAAATCAAAAAACCCGACTGCATATTGCTAAGATAAGAGAAAGAAATACACACATCCCCCCTTTTTTCCCCCCATTTACAGCCACCATTTTGAAAATTTATATAGCCTATGTCACTACCACAATTTTAACGAATTCAACGACATCTCACATGTCAAAATCCGTTCAGTCGTTTAGGCTGTAGCGCGTGCCGAAGAAATGGGCATACATACATACATACATACGCTCAAAAAACATAACCCTCCTTCTGACGCAGTCGGGAAAAAATAACCAGAGAAAAAAGTGGCAAACACCAAAAGCTACATGCGATATCATTTGAAGGAAAAAGTGTTTTGATACTAATTTAAAAAAGTGTTTCGAAACTAGTACCAAAACACTTTACCCTGCTATAATTACTGACACCTCGTGCAGATTTTTGACTTTGTCACGCGTTTTCACGTCAGGCTTTTATTTGCCAGAGTCTTGTAGTGTCGATGTGATACGTCACCTGCTGATATCGTTTGCAGTTGGCTACGAACTAGAACCCTTAATCTGAATAACATGGTCACAGTTAAGACAACATAAAACCGATTGATCGCTGAACCGCAGAGATGCTAATTTGGTAGAACTTAATTTTACTTCATCAATCTATTTTCAACTGCTAAAAAGAACAGTTTGAAGATTACCCCTCTACACTATTCCAATTTGAGTGTTGCATTTATACTGAAATACGAAATAATTCTGAGTTTTTCATTGTTCTATAAAATTCTCAGTACATTCCAAGCGCAGAGTCGGGAAGTTGGTGGTTTTACGCCCCCGTGCCTCGGAGAGCACGTTAAGCCGTCGGTCCCGATCACTGTCATTAAGAGCTGATAGTGATCGTCAATAAATGAAACATCACCATAAGCTCGCCAACTAGCGTGGTGGGTGTACGCTCCATATCCCCTCTCCTATAAGGAGGGAGGCCTGGCCCTGTAGTGGGCCTCTAGTAGGCTGATAATGATGATTTAAACAGATCACATAACTTTTTACACTCCAATAGAGCTATCATGCAACTGTCGACATATCTAATACATAGATACCAACAAATACGTCCCATCAATTGATTATATGGTGGAACCGTCGAATCGAGTTCCAATCGCGCGCAGTTAAAGATATCGCTCGCTCTTTCGAGTTAGGGCGACGATACGAGATGAGATATGTGGACAGTCGCAGCATAGCCCTGCTGAGGTGCGAAGGTGTAACACTTAACAAGTCCAGAAGTTACCAAAAAAACTCAAATACCACTTCCAACTTGGTCGGACCTGGGACGTACTCGTAGTCCAACAGGTTTGAACGAGACAGTTAAAAAAATAATAAATATTTAAGGTAAAAATCAATATTATCAAAACGACACTATTTTTGAAGAAAACCTTATTATAATATGGAATTTAGGATTGAGAATCGTGGTTCAACCAAATTAACACTATTTTTACAGTACAATAATCATTTTACTTAGCCATTTTTACCAGCTGCCATTGAATAAAAATAATAAAGTGTCTATCCTTCGCGAAAATGAACAACAAGAATATAAACAGTTTTCTAAATTTTGGTTTAGCATAAATGAGTAATAAAATTTTTATTTCAAAAGAATAATAACTGAAATAATGCGTGAAATAGGTAGTACTTGTATTCAAAATGGCCTCTAACAAAATGGCTGTACATCGAAAAGTTGTCAATAAATTGCTTAGAAAGATTTCTGATGCACTTAATACTAAGTATTATTCAAAATATTAATGAAATAATACAGCGGAGACACGATTAACCGATCTATAATAATCTCGTTTCATCCACTCCACTGTACTGACATAAGTATAGTTAATTGAGTCTAAAAATTTTAATCTACCATGTAGTATATTAGGAACAAACAGTCTTTTTCAATCACACTAAATTCAAATTAATCACTTTCTCGGAAATAGAAAAATAGAGAATAAACCTAATGCAGTAGATTCTGTCTGTCAAAAAAATAAAATTAAATGCAAATGTCTTTAACGGTTCATAATAGAGAAGTGACAATAAGGCGTACTTTTTAACTGGCAACTCAACCTATTCACATATTTTGTTATATTGGTATTTTGGTACAATAAAGGCGCCTTCAAATTATGCGTTTCTTGACGGCCTGCTGCAGTGGCGAAGCGCTGTGTTAGTAGTACTGCGCACGAAC
The DNA here is from genome assembly GCA_034621355.1 of Mycalesis mineus. Taxonomy (NCBI): domain Eukaryota; kingdom Metazoa; phylum Arthropoda; class Insecta; order Lepidoptera; family Nymphalidae; genus Mycalesis; species Mycalesis mineus. The sequence continues at coordinate 2,374,248 of CM067900.1, forward strand.
GATCGTTTTTTCATACAAAGCGCGCGGTACCGCGAGCGCTCACAACAGGACGGCAAAGTCGCACGCACCACGTGTTCATTTTGATGTTGTATATTGCGTTGTACATCACTAATATACAAACGCACGGCAGAGATACGCTTTAATTTAGGTGCACACTGCGGCAGGCTGGCAGCGGGATATAACTAGCGGCACGGTAAACGTGCGGCAGCGGTGCAACACGAAACGCATAAATTAAACTAAAGAAAGCGCCCTTCTCGGGATCTTCAGTCACATTTCGATGCGAGTGCGTAAAGGTATTGCTGCCCCAAGTAAAAATTGATATAAACAGTGTAATAGTTATTACAAGAAATTCAAGGTTGAGTGGGCAGAACCACATTCATTAAAAAAAAGTGGTTGAGTAACTAGGAATTAAAAATTATATTGGACCTTTCTTCAAAGTAGATATTTAAAACTAATGAAGTCATAAAAATTATTATCTCAATCTCCCATTACGTTAATGTTTTCTTTGACTTTAAAAAAATTGCCGCGAAATATAAATAAAATTGAAAAAGAAATATTACTGTACATAAAAGCGAAATAAAAGTAAAGCCTTAAAACTATAATAATTTGGACCACTTTTATTGAAATAATAAAATGTATGGAATGAATATAATTCTTTGAATAATTAATATAAACATCGTATCGCGTACGAACTGTGTTAATAAGCTACGTCTAAAATATTCGTCATCACAAAGAAATCCACAAAATAACGTCAATATAATCGACAAATACCATTTGACCTAAGTTTTTTTAGCGGTCATGATAAAATACTTATCGAGTTTGCCTACTGGAAGTAAAGGCTGAAATCACCTGGCAAATTTAATTATTATCAAAAAATTATCTTGGCCATTCGAAAAGTCATAGTGCATATATACGAGTATAAAATATTGGAACAACTCCGTTTGATACTTGCAAATCATAGATAGTTGTCACACATACGCGTTTTTCATGCTTTTGCATTTTTTCTTCGGGGCGAATTTTAGTCTCTACTTTCAGTATAAGCCAGGTATCAATCTATTCGAAAGAAAACTTAGATTTTTTCAAAATCAGGTTCAAAAGAAAATATGTAGATTTTTTCCTATAAGTTATTTTTTAATCTCCAGGAATAATTTGCGAATGTTTAATCCTCAAGTAGCGGACGGGTGTTAATACGGTAGAACAATGGGGGTCTTAGACAGTTAGATGATTTATGCCACATATTATAGCGTGGACCATGCGTAACAGAGTAAACCACCACAACTTGTACAGATTTTCGTTGGAATTTATTAAATTGGATTTCGCAACTATGAAAGGGCACTAGATTTATTAAATTAAATATAAGCTAATTATTTATTGTTTGCAAAGAAAAGTAAATTATAATTGAAAACAAAATTAGCGGCCACTTCTTATTTTGGGCTGATTTGCTTAAAGCAAGTTGCATGGTAACTATAAAGAACTTTCTATATTTGTCTAAAAGTATATCACGTATTATTTGACAACTCAAGTGTTTAAATTCACTCACCATTATTAAATTTACAAACTGAACTTACTTATTATATATATATTTTTATATAAATATCTCTGTTTACCTTTGAAATAAAATTTGATATGGAACACTATATAATGGCACTACAAAATATTTTATGGTATACGCAAATGGAAGGTACATTTTTATAAAAACTACACATTGTTATGGACACAATTAAACCGTATTTTAATACATACTTAACGTAATTCCTAATTTTTTTAGATGTCATAAATGTATTGAAAATCAAAAATATATTAAACTATATTAAATAAATCATATTTGTTAATGTCTTATTGAAATAGCATAATTATTTTTAAAGTTTTAACGAATTCACTAGTCAAAAATACTTTTAAACCATAGTGAAAATAAAATTTTGTTAATAAATACAATTTTTTTTAAGGTAATTTTGTAAAATTGTAAAAGTACCTATTGTTTGTCTGGTGTCAATAAATGTTTATGTTTATGTTTGTCATTTTTATTTATTTATTTTATTATTATAAATACTTTTCAACTCTATTTAAAAATTATCTATTCACCTGTGCTATTTGAATCCACAATAGTGTAAGATTACCCAGGGTCGCCAATCACTTATTATATCAAAAAAATAAAAATTTCAATCGATTTTTTGGGGTCTGATTTTTAGTATGAAAAGTAGCTTTTAAATAACTGTAATAGCCCTTAATGTAGTAACTGAAATTTGACTCCTTTGACATATATGTCATTACTGGAGCTGGAAGGTGACCATACAATTTTTAAAACGACTGCCGTCCTCAACACGCTTAATGGAGTTTTATGACGAATTTTAAAATAAAAGATGCTAAAAACAATCAAAAACTAAACAGTAGCTACTTATTACAGTCGCCCATAATATTCATTTTATAAGAAATTTTATTTAAACATTTATGGCATCCACACGAAAGTAAATAAAACACTTGCTTCTCAATAAGACATCTTGAATATTTTTCAAATTTTTAAATAGTATCACAAAAGAAGTCAAGAAAAATCATACAGACATATTGTCATTTTTTTATTTAAATATAAATTGATGTATTTAACATAATTTTGTGTTCAAATAAAAAAAAATTATGCTAGCGCACACAGAGACAGGTCGCATCACATTGTATAGCAACTCTAGAATATTATTTGCTTACCTTAATGATACCAATGCATTATATTCGTGAAAGTTTAACTTTCCGACTAAACCAGTGTCACTAGATGGCGCTGGAATACTGTAAGACTCTGTAAATAACAAAAAAAGTTTTTTACAATTAAATTTAAATATCTTTATTTAATTCATACTTGCAACAATATTTTTAATTATACAGTTTAAAAAGCGCGCTATTTGTGACGTCACGCTACACATTTGCGTACTGTGACGTACCGAATGTCAATAGTACTTTTGTATTGGTTGCCAAAACTTGTTAATGGATACGTGATGTCGCTTTTCGAACGGACGAATAGCGAACATTATAACTATACTACAGCCAAACTCGATGGAGATAGCTTATCAACAAACAAATTAAAAATGAAGGTAGAAATCACTAGACTAAAGCCAAACAAATTTAAAATGAAGGTAGAAAATGCAACACATTTTATGCGTAATAAATTTAAAATTATGTTTTGTTATTTTAAAAAATCTTATTTACAAGATATTGAATATATATATTTTGACGACCTCCGTGGCGCAGTGGTATGCGCGGTGGATTTATAGCAGATTGAGATTTTTCTTAATTAGTTACCACCCTGCCGACAAATCTTAGATTGCATCATCACTTAACATCAAGTGTGATAGCAGTCACTTACTAATCTAATTTATTGTCATGAATTCGTCATTAACCAGTTAATGTAAAAAATAGGTGTAAAATGACTAGTGATTTCTACCTTCGTTTTTTATTTGTTTGTTGACAAGCATTCTCAATCGAGTTTGGCTTTAGTATAGTCATTTTACTCCTAATTTTTTTAATTAAATTGTTAATAACGAATTCGTGATAATAAATTAGATTAGTAAGCTTAAAACTAATTAATATATTAAATAACATTTAAATAACATTTTCTAAAAAAAACAAAACATAATTGTCAATTTATTAGGCATAAAATGTATCTACCTTCATTTTAAATTTGTTTATTGATATGCTTTCCACATTGATTTTATCATTAGTATAGTCTAAATTTCTCTCTCTTCAGTCGGTCCCTCATGACTGAACCACCATGGCGAGTAAACCCGATATATGTACTCCATCCTGTATGGTCCTAGGCCATATGGGCACTGTAGAAGGTAGAGGCACCTGTTACTTTTAGCTGATGTGACTGTCGGGTTGGCGATCTACGCCATGGCCTTCTCTTTCTGAATTTACCATGTGTTTTATACAATAAGTTAATATTTATTTCTATTTAAACACATGCTTTCTTTACTTTGTGTTCAGAGTAAAGACTGAATTCAGCTGGCAATAAAAAACGCTATGTATATAAAAACAAATTAAATGCAAGTATCAAACTGTTATAACAATATTTGCACTATAATTTTGGAAATGTAATCCGAAAATTTAAATTTGCCGGGCGATTTCAGCCCCTCGCATGCATATTTTTCTTTATTATTTATAATTTACTTACAGATGATCAAAAGTCGTCCAAGCAGAAGTCAAAGTGGTCCTCCATCACTTTGTACTGGTCACTAGAAAACCGCATGCATTTTGGACATTTGTACACCTGGAACGTAAAACGATATCATATTTCAGGGGTTTGCAGTCCCTCTAGTTTAGTTGATTTAGTTAATTTTTCTTTGTTCTTGTTTAGACGGATTTTCTAAGAAAGAATTCAGGCGTGCTAGGTTAAGCATGTCACGTATTTTGCCTGCCTCAATTCTTTTTGTTTGCCCAAACTCCTAACAATAAATTAGAGGTCTAGATGGCAAAAACAAATGACTAAATAAATCAAACAAAATTAATAAATTAGTTAAAAAAATATCAATAAATTAATATTCATACAACAATAAAACCTAAAACGCACACTCAACGTTTTATACAGATAATAACAATCAGAACATGCCTAGCGGTGTATATTAATTATGTTATCTGGCACTCGATCACATTAACAGCAAACTCGCACTGCGCGCGTAACGCAAGTACGTGCAGTACGTTTAGCTCGCCGATTCGCTGTTTGTACAATCTGACATCTTCATGAATCCGCCATGTTGGATTTAGAAAAACATTAATTAGTTAACCATGCGGTTGGTTAGTGATAATTGTTTTAATTGTTACGAGTATATACAAAATAAAACGAGGAACATATCATAACAATTTTGGAAAAAAATCTTACCCATAAAAATGTAAATCGAATCGAAAATTGCATTAAATTTAACATATTTACTAATAAAAATAATAACAATTAAAAGCTCAATTAGTTAATATTTATTACGCTAAAATATTTCCTACAGTAATACAACCATTTTGTTATATAAGACTATAAAATAAATAAATAATACATTGTAAAAATGCGAGAATACTAACTAAGGATATAAATAAACATAAATTAATTATCGTTTAAAGCAATTTACCAAGGCAATGTGACAATAATTGTGCAGTTATTCTTATTTTTATATTATAGTTATATAAAATACAAGAAACATAACAATATAAAATATGTTATATAATTTGTACATTGCTACTCCTGAATAACGAAAAATGCAGTATTTGAGCCAACTAATTATAAACCTAAATTAATATTTATCATAAAATGAGTATCGTGTTAAGAATAAATAAAAGAAATAACAAATTTCGCTATTTAACCTAACTTAATAATTATTAATTCATCTTGAATTAAAAAGGTCTAGTGAAAAATGAACTTTTGTGCCAAATTTTCAATAGTAATTTTTTCTGTTGAGGAATTCATTAATCTTGAGTTAAAAAGGTCTAATCAAAAATGAACTTTTGTGCCAAATTTTCAATAATAATTTTTTCTGTTGAGAAATTCCTGAATGGAAATTCATGAGAAAAAAAAAAATGTTTTCTGTTTCAGATTACTATTTGGAAATACGCAACAGGACTTTCTTATCAAAAAATCGACCCTAAAATGTTTCTATCAAAATCCTCTTGTGGACTTTTTTTGTAAAGAAGTCTCCAGATTTTATTTTGAAGAAGGCGATACAATAGCGAAGCATGAAATCAAATCCCAGTAGACCTAAGATGCGCTCGGAAGATGTATATCAAGTAGAGGGAAACGTCGCTTCATAGAGGTTAAATCGGAAATACAGCAAGACATATGTTTAGTACACAGTTTATTATATTTTGTAAACATACGAAATTTAAGAATAACATCTTTTTTAATTAAAAATAACAGTATTATCGTTAATTAATTTTACTTCGAGGTATACCCTATCACAGACAAACGTGTCGGCGTCGTACAAATGTGCTACCCGCTCAGTGATGTAACACGCGGTTTGTTTGGTATTGATGTGATGTTTTATAAAATGTACAGAACTGTACATCACCCTATATAGCTCTCTTTCACTCCAATGCAACGAAAGAGCGAGCAATCCTTTTGATTGCGCTTTTCTCGTACTATTATCGTATACTCTTATTACTCGACATATATTTCCGAGGGCATCGTAGGCCTACTAAGGTATTATCTGATACTGAGGTATTATAATATATCAATGTTTCCTAAATGTTTATCATTATAGTAAACAAGAGTCAACGTGTTGCTGCAACAGTATGAGAGTCTTGAAAGGTTGGTCGCACACTGGACAGTCGAAACGTTGCGGCGGCGGGGTGCTCTCGCGCGGCAGTGACTCCTCTGGTTCGACTCTCCTGGTTTCTCCTGGCGACTCCTTTGGTTTTGTTTCTATTTTCTTCTTTTTACGCACCTTTGTTATAAATGTGTCAGTGAATAATAGAAAGTTGCTGCGATAGCTGGACATAATGACGTCACAGACCGCAGTGTGAAAAATATGAGCGTTTTAGCGGATAATTTAAAATATACACATTTAACTTTATAATATAAACATACAGCAGCATATGTATATCCAAATGTATAGTCGAGCCTTCGAAACGACAGAACATAAATGAATCATTCTTCAAAAACTGACAATATATTTGCTGACCTCTGAGTTTATAGATGCGACAATTAAATAAAATTACATTGACGTAATTACATTAAGTCAAGTCACATCCCCCATTGGATTACGACCTGTGTTTACTCAACATATTCCCTATTCCCGCCGGTGGCGGGGGCTGTGCCACCACAACAGGGGTCATGTGGGACATGGGCGCGTGTGGGGTCGCGTGCCGTCGCGCTATTGTGTAGATAGAATGATCACTATATTCCCAGTGGTGTGGAGTTCCGGGGGACGCGGGGCACACGGGGGTCACGTGAGAAACGGGCGTGTGTCGCTCGGGGGTCGCTTGAAACTTTGGAGATAACTATTTAGCCGTCACACTCTTGTGTAGATAAACAACTCACCATATTCCCAGTGGTGGTGGAGGCTGCGGCGGCGGCGCCGGGGGAAGCGGGGGGCGCGGGTGACGCGGGGCTCCCGCGGATCACAGGCGCGTGTCGCACGGGGGTCGCGTGAGACTTGAGAGACAACTTCTTAGCCGTCACACTCTTGTGTAGATAAACAACTCACCATATTCCCAGTGGTGGTGGAGGCTGCGGCGGCGGCGCCGGGGGAAGCGGGGGGCGCGGGTGACGCGGGGCTCACGCGGATCACAGGCGCGTGTCGCACGGGGGTCGCGTGAGACTTGAGAGACAACTTCTTAGCCGTCACACTCTTGTGTAGATAAACAACTCACCATATTCCCAGTGGTGGTGGAGGCTGCGGCGGCGGCGCCGGGGGAAGCGGGGGGCGCGGGTGACGCGGGGCTCACGCGGATCACAGGCGCGTGTCGCACGGGGGTCGCGTGAGACTTGAGAGACAACTTCTTAGCCGTCACACTCTTGTGTAGATAAACAACTCACCATATTCCCAGTGGTGGTGGAGGCTGCGGCAGCGGCGCCGGGGGAAGCGGGGGGCGCGGGTGACGCGGGGCTCACGCGGATCACAGGCGCGTGTCGCACGGGGGTCGCGTGAGACTTGAGAGACAACTTCTTAGCCGTCACACTCTTGTGTAGATAAACAACTCACCATATTCCCAGTGGTGGTGGAGGCTGCGGCGGCGGCGCCGGGGGAAGCGGGGGGCGCGGGTGACGCGGGGCTCACGCGGATCACAGGCGCGTGTCGCACGGGGGTCGCGTGAGACTTGAGAGACAACTTCTTAGCCGTCACGCTCTTGTGTAGATAAACAACTCACCATATTCCCAGTGGTGGTGGAGGCTGCGGCGGCGGCGCCGGGGGAAGCGGGGGGCGCGGGTGACGCGGGGCTCACGCGGATCACAGGCGCGTGTCGCACGGGGGTCGCGTGAGACTTGAGAGACAACTTCTTAGCCGTCACACTCTTGTGTAGATAAACAACTCACCATATTCCCAGTGGTGGTGGAGGCTGCGGCGGCGGCGCCGGGGGAAGCGGGGGGCGCGGGTGACGCGGGGCTCACGCGGATCACAGGCGCGTGTCGCACGGGGGTCGCGTGAGACTTGAGAGACAACTTCTTAGCCGTCACACTCTTGTGTAGATAAACAACTCACCATATTCCCAGTGGTGGTGGAGGCTGCGGCGGCGGCGCCGGGGGAAGCGGGGGGCGCGGGTGACGCGGGGCTCACGCGGATCACAGGCGCGTGTCGCACGGGGGTCGCGTGAGACTTGAGAGACAACTTCTTAGCCGTCACACTCTTGTGTAGGCTCGGGCTTATATTTCCTCCATCATTGAAACCAGTGGTGGTGGAGTTTGCGGCATTACGGCTGACTTAGACAAATGGTAATAAAATGTATGATTGTGAGTGAATACATTATTAATTTCTGCTAGATTTGAAAGTTATTTTTTACACTCAAAATATAGACATTTATGCGGCTGTGATCATGTATAATGACGTCACATGTCAATGACACTGAAATCTGGCAATGTTATAATAGCAAATAAGAAGTGGATATTTTTTTAATTGCTGATTGGAGAAACAGTAATAAAATGATTGTGAGTGAATACATTGCCACAGTTACATTTTGAGCTATGTCGGTGTTATATAATTGTTCTGATAAGGCTAGTCGCACATTACCTGCGCGGCGAGCTCGTCCAGCTTGCGCTGCGCGGTGCGCAGGTCGGCCGCCATGAGATCTTTCTCGCTCGCCATTTGCGCACGCGAGTCACGCTCGGCCTCGAAGTCGCTCCTGTTTAAATATTATTACTATTAAATACAAATTTTTTTAAATTCAAAATCACTTATTTCAAATAGGCTAATTACAAGCACGTTTGAAACGTTAAGTAAGACTATTTGGTAGTGACTCTACCACCGGCTCGGAAGGCAGATTTATAATTAAATACTAGCCTTTGCTTTGCGATTTCACACACATGTTCTTATTTTCTTAGGTATATCGGGATAAAAAGAAGCCTTGTTATTTTAATTAGCACACCTCCACATCATCTAGACATCATTATAAATATCGAGTCTCTTACATCAGAAACAATCATACAAACTACCTACCCCCGATTTACCCCCTTAGGGGTGGAGTTTCGGGAATACTGATGTCTACGCTACAATACACCCACTAATGTGTTACAGTTTTTGAGATTTCGTGATTAATCAATAAATGGTATTTCACTTTTAATGGCGCAGGGCTGAACAGCCTATGTTCGGGCGCAGCCATATTGAACTTGGCTGCTCTGTCGACCATAAGACCATCAGATCAGCAATAACGTTTCTCTAAAAAATCACAATGTGATAATAAAACACTGAGCGAAGCTCGGTCGCCCGGATATATTGCTATTAGTTGTCTGTACTCACTTGTACACATCCACTTGCGCCTTCAGCAGCTCGTTGTCGTCCTTGTAGTCTCGCAACTGGCGCAGCTTCTCCTCCACGGCTTGCAGCTCCTGACCGCGCGCGACCAACGCGGCCGTCAACTGCTCCACGCTTTGCGATTGCGGTTTCTGTGTGCAATAACCATCATTACGGTATTATACGATTTATTTATTAAACTATATAATTAATTAATAAACTATATCATTTCAATGGATTATTCGAAACAAAACAACAACTCTTTCTCAATTATTCAAATACTGACACCACTTTTCCTTACGAGAGAAAAAGACAGAGATAATACTCGTCGTTTTTTACGTGTCGGTCGTCGGTTTACTTTTTTTCTATTGATGCCTGGGTCACACTTTCGTTCATTTCCATGATTATATTCATTATTCGTTTCAAATAAAAGTAATGGTTATCATAGAGTTTATATTGACAGAATAACATAGTAACTTTGCGGAGATATAATTTTTTAAACATGTGTCAAAGTAACTGAATAAATTAAAAAAAGTATGACACCATTAATTGCTTCTGTTACATAAATTACGCAATTTGTGGAAAGAAAAGCTCGCTATTTTTTCCTATAGTATATTCATGTCTATTTTCCAATCACTAATAAACAATTTAACGAATAAATAAACTAGTAACCTACGAAATCATGTTGTATGCATGGAGTAGCCAATATTACAGATGTATATTTTTATATATTTTAAATTAGGTTTTTAATATAATTTGGCAATTTTGCAAACAAATAAAAAATTAACGTACAAAGTTATTTTACAAATATCATCATTGGTGATGGTGCCATCTGCTGAACGAAGTTTGACGGTCATTATGCTAAAAATTTCGTGCTAATTCCTTAATTAGCTAGGAAATTGTTTTTTTGTTGGGAGGTTATTTTTAGAACGTGCGAGCCGGACCAAAATAGTAGAAATCCGTAGGTATTCTTCTCCTCTCCGCACAAAAAAAAAAAAATTGGTTGTCTGTAAAGTCGGTTTACTGACGATAGTTGAACGTGACAATGTATATTGTACGATGAAACCGTACACCAAATCGCGAGTAAGCAGTTTTACCTCAAACGCACTTTTCATATAAACGATCAGTACACAATAAGCGGTCGTCGCGTGTGCTCCCTCGCTCCTTTATTATTCTCTTTGGTCCTAACAATAAAGTAACTATAGTTAAATTCACATCTGTCATTACACCCTAACTTCTACAAATATATTAATTTATAAATATATTAATAATTATATTTAATAGATGGATGTCGAACGCTGCCGAACGCAAAGGCCGATTGTGCTTCTTTGTCGCTAGTGCCGCGCTCTCGCTTGCACTTCAAGCCTTACATGGAACGCCTCAAAGCGAGGTAACGACGCATGACGTCATGTTTTTTCGTGCGTGCAGCCGGCTCTATCGAATCATAAGATTTGCTATTGTCGACAAATATATTAGACAAATGTCATATAAAAATAAATTACTGAAGGTATCTAGGACTCGGAGTACTTACAGGATCTTGTTTGGTCAGTGACTTCTTCAACAGATCGGTGTAGTCTTTGAATATACCTTCGAAGATCGTCAACGTACCGCGAACTTGGCTTCTGAAATTTTAGAAAAACGCATTTTAGACATATTTAACGAACTCATAATCTATACTAATATTATAAATGTGAAAGTAACTCTGTCACGCCTAAAGTACTGAACTTGAAGGACGTATTACTTTTTGTCGAACTACACAAAACAGAATTTCCCGTGAACGGAGTCGCAGCCGTCCACTAGTTGCTCATAATGGTCTTCAAATTGGGCTATATCAAGCATTAGGTTTTCCGTTTTTTTCAAGAAATTCTCAGTACTAACGTGGAATTTCCAAGCTATAACTCGTAAACCTGATAGCGTGGCGAATAAACTCACATGTTATTCAGAGCAGTGCTGTGCTGGCGTTCTATCATCTGCTTCACTTCAGTCAGGCCCGCCCTCACGCGGTCCACCGAGCCTCGCTCCAGCTTGAGGTCGTACAGGCTCGCTATCACTCCTAGTGTGTGCACTAGACTGTCTGAAAGGCTGGAAACAGATTGCAAATTCAGTAAGACAAGGCCTTAATTATTATTATTATTATTACATATTATTATTAAAAAATGTCTGCTGCTGGTATCCTGTAATGGGTTTTAATATATATTTCACTAGCTATTAGATATTACAGATACTAATATACACTCGCGCGCTCTGGGTGGCACTCTATTACGTATTGTGAAAATGTGTCTGCTGCTGGTATCCTAAATAAATCATATTGGACTCTGTACTCACTCGTTGCTCACGCTGGTGAGGAACTGCGCCAGGTGTTTGAGCGCGCGGTCGTATATCCTCACGTTGTTGGCGTAGCGAGGGTGGCACTCGTGTACTCACTCGTTGCTCACGCTGGTGAGGAACTGCGCCAGGTGTTTGAGCGCGCGGTCGTATATCCTCACGTTGTTGGCGTAGCTCGCGCACTCTGGGTGGCACTCGTGTACTCACTCGTTGCTCACGCTGGTGAGGAACTGCGCCAGGTGTTTGAGCGCGCGGTCGTATATCCTCACGTTGTTGGCGTAGCTCGCGTGCTCTGGGTGGCACTCGTGTACTCACTCGTTGCTCAAGCTGGTGAGGAACTGGGCCAGGTGTTTGAGCTCGCGGTCGTATATCCTCACGTTGTTGGCGTAGCTCGCGTGCTCTGGGTGGCACTCGTGTACTCACTCGTTGCTCAAGCTGGTGAGGAACTGCGCCAGGTGTTTGAGCGCGCGGTCGTATATCCTCACGTTGTTGGCGTAGCTCGCGCACTCTGGGTGGCACTCGCTCTGGGTGGCACTCGTGTACTCACTCGTTGCTCAAGCTGGTGAGGAACTGGGCCAGGTGTTTGAGCGCGCGGTCGTATATCCTCACGTTGTTGGCGTAGCTCGCGCACTCTGGGTGGCACTCGTGTACTCACTCGTTGCTCAAGCTGGTGAGGAACTGGGCCAGGTGTTTGAGCTCGCGGTCGTATATCCTCACGTTGTTGGCGTAGCTCGCGTGCTCTGGGTGGCACTCGTGTACTCACTCGTTGCTCAAGCTGGTGAGGAACTGGGCCAGGTGTTTGAGCTCGCGGTCGTATATCGCGGTCGTATATCCTCACGTTGTTGGCGTAGCTCGCGCACTCTGGGTGGCACTCGTGTACTCACTCGTTGCTCAAGCTGGTGAGGAACTGCGCCAGGTGTTTGAGCGCGCGGTCGTATATCCTCACGTTGTTGGCGTAGCTCGCGCACTCTGGGTGGCACTCGTGTACTCACTCGTTGCTCAAGCTGGTGAGGAACTGCGCCAGGTGTTTGAGCGCGCGGTCGTATATCCTCACGTTGTTGGCGTAGCTCGCGCACTGCTCTTGCTCACGCTGGTGAGGAACTGCGCCAGGTGTTTGAGCGCGCGGTCGTATATCTCACTCGTTGCTCACGCTGGTGAGGAACTGCGCCAGGTGTTTGAGCGCGCGGTCGTATATCCTCACGTTGTTGGCGTAGCTCGCGCACTCTGGGTGGCACTCGTGTACTCACTCGTTGCTCACGCTGGTGAGGAACTGCGCCAGGTGTTTGAGCGCGCGGTCGTATATCCTCACGTTGTTGGCGTAGCTCGCGTGCTCTGGGTGGCACTCGTGTACTCACTCGTTGCTCACGCTGGTGAGGAACTGCGCCAGGTGTTTGAGCGCGCGGTCGTATATCCTCACGTTGTTGGCGTAGCTCGCGCACTCTGGGTGGCACTCGTGTACTCACTCGTTGCTCAAGCTGGTGAGGAACTGGGCCAGGTGTTTGAGCTCGCGGTCGTATATCCTCACGTTGTTGGCGTAGCTCGCGTGCTCTGGGTGGCACTCGTGTACTCACTCGTTGCTCACGCTGGTGAGGAACTGCGCCAGGTGTTTGAGCGCGCGGTCGTATATCCTCACGTTGTTGGCGTAGCTCGCGCACTCTGGGTGGCACTCGTGTACTCACTCGTTGCTCACGCTGGTGAGGAACTGCGCCAGGTGTTTGAGCGCGCGGTCGTATATCCTCACGTTGTTGGCGTAGCTCGCGCACTCTGGGTGGCACTCGTGTACTCACTCGTTGCTCACGCTGGTGAGGAACTGCGCCAGGTGTTTGAGCGCGCGGTCGTATATCCTCACGTTGTTGGCGTAGCTCGCGTACTCCGACAAGGACTCGCCCTCTGAGCTCAACGAGACATGCACTGGTTGGAACACCTGGAAGTGGGCGCTTTTTAAAAAAACTTTCTTTATTTTTAATTAATGCAGCAATTAATTACATATAGGTATACCGGGTGTAAGGGACATGCCAACGAATACTTCGTGAAGAGGCTATTCATGTAATGAATACCAATTTTCTTGGAATGAAGGTGTTTCCTCGATTTTAATTTTTATTGCGCGTGCAATGTGTAATTACGAAAAATTCGATAGCAACGCTTCGCAAGCTATACTTAATTATTGCGGACGGCAGCGCACGCTGTTACGCATTACATCGCATCCCGTCGCAGACTACAACATATGCCGCAAGTAGGGAATCGCGTTCGTCGCATTGGCAACTTCGAGTCGCGTTAGTTAGTAGCGAGTCGAGAAACCGCAATAGTCGTTATCTGTGTAAACTCTTTACAGAGCTGATTACGAAGTTTTTAAATTACTTTTTACATTGATCGTTTTTGTTATAAACTTTTTTTTGTTGGTTATTATTTTTTAATTTAAAATAGTATTGAGATGGGCTTAATAGTTAATTCCATGCTGTAAAGATTAAAAAAAATGTATTCATTACTTACAAAATGTATTCTCTCAAATCGATACTTACCACAGTTTGTACTTCTTTTATCCTGTTTTTCAACTCCTGTATCTGATCTTTGTACATTTTCGTCATTTCTGACACGCCCAACTTGTGTTGGGTGAATTCCAACTGCAAAAAAGTGTCATAACTTACTTTAACTAGGCCTTCCTCCGTATAGAATATGGGATATGGATACGTTAAACTACCCCGTGCCTCCGGGGTTGGATTGTATTGAAAATTACATAGAAGAACGAAAAAGTCAGGATTATTCCGTGACCCGACCCAGGAATCGAACCTAGGACAGCCAGATAGGCAGACCTCTAGACCAATGAAGCAAAAGTGTAGGTAGTAGTGTATGTAAAAAAATTATGTACCTACATAATGTTTTTCTATTTATAAATGAATTTCCTAAGTGCAATGATTAGCTTGAGTTCTGATTAAAAACTCAAATCTGGATACAATGAAAAAGTCAATATTTAGTTGAATTTAAAAATATGTTTACCTTTATGTTTTCCAAATCTAATATTTTAATTTGCGCTTTCTTCAATTCGTTTTGATGCATAGACAACTTGCTCTCCAGCTGTTGTATGTAGGCTTCCCGTTTGGATACCTCTTCAGGAGATATAGTCTAAACAAACAAACCCACTTATAGAGATTACAGAGACAGGCAGAAAGAACAATGGCAAGATTATATCAGATTATATCAGAGGGATTTCGGAGGCATCTACAAATGAGGCTTAGACAAACCTTAGTAATTTAATTTGTTATTATTTTATACTAAATTACTTTTACATGTAAAAGCTGAAATTAAATTAATAATAAAAAATAATAAATTTAATCCAATAAATGAACATTTATTGGATTAAATTCATATCCGATGGTGGATTAGAATCACAAGAGTTGCCACTTTAGACAACGCACTATATTTTTAGAATTTGTTGGTAGAAAAAGTGATAAGTAAAAAAGCTATGATGGCATCACTTAGTGACGAAGTCATGTTGACAAACAAACGGCAAACTGCGTGCTTATAGTCATCACTTACTGTGCTTGCCTATTCCTTGTTATTTTAAAATGTTAATGTCTTTTTTTTGTGGCCTCATCAAACAACAAATCTTGGTGATTATGTTTATGTAATAGACATAATGTTTTTCAATTTTTTCCTAGATAGACGGTTCAAATAAATTTCAGGTAAAATTGTGTATGGGTTCTTGCCATTGTTCTTTAAGAAATTTAATTGAATATTCCGCTGCTCAGCCTGGTGTTGAGTAATTAACGGTGATTCACGCGTTTGTCAATTTACGGTGATATATATATATAAATAGCTTAAGTCAGCTACAATCATCAGTAATTTGATCAAACAGGGTTTTTCAGATTAATAAAATTGGCATGAGATCTATGTGACAATTTAATCAAATATAATAAGTTTTCAAATGGCATGAAGATATATGAGTTTTGGTATTGAAACTTGATCAAATGGTTTGATCGAACTGTTTAATCAAATAATTTGAGCATGATTATTGCATAAACCCGCCAATCTCAGCGCAGTGAACTTCAAATAAATTTTTCTATAAATAGGCCTGGCTCTCCAGATGATGATATGGTGATGATGATGATGATGATAATAATAATGATAGATCAACATACGGAGTTCGACGATTTCAACTTGCTGTGCAAGTCGTTTATAATGAAGTGAAGCTTCTGCAACTCCTGCGCATGAAGATTCTCCTTGTTTGACAGTTGGAGCTAAAATAAAGCATTCATCGAATAAGTCAAATAAAGTTGTTTATTTCAAGTGGGTTTAATTTACTTGTTTTTGGATTTAAGCACTATAAAACAACATGTTTGTATGGTTGTGGAGACTAATACTACCAGTTTGGAAACCAGCTTGACTGGCGAGAAACTCATCAATAATATTTATCAGGGACGCTTAATTGAACCGAGGATATTTTTCATCCAGTTAATTTTAATCTCCCTTATTCGGAAAAGTGTTGGCAGATGTGCACACACGCAACACGCACACTCACACACGCAGCACGCTCACATGCCAACACGCACTCACGCAAACATGTTCATAATTATGAAAAACTCACACACACATAGACATACACACGCACACACACCACACGCAGCACGCAGACACGCACGCAATATCGCTTTTATAACATCACTGTGTTTAGTGTGATTACCTCAAGAACATTTAGTTTCTCCTTAGCATCATCTCTTTCTTTGGAAGTGGCATCAACTATGTGTTCCAGTGACTCCTTCTGCCATGACAGTTTCTCGTTCTCAACTATAACCTGTGAAAAATGTTATTTTATAGTCTTGTATCCTTCTAATAATTCAAATGTAAACACTAACTTCGTAGTTATAAGGCAGGAGTTCTAAGCCGAAATATTCTACAGTTCAAATTACATATATTATATAAATTGGCAATAAAAGGCATTGAACCGCTTTTTATTACCAATTTATATGGTTCAAGCTATAGTCAAAAAAAAGATGCGATTGTATGCAAGGTCGTTCCCTTGGCTCAGTCTCCAGGGTACGGGGTTGTAAAAACAGAAATTTGGTCGGCAAGAGTTCGATATAACCTGCTAACTTTCTATGGTGCACTATAAGGATTTCCCCATGTAAAAAAAAGGTTCAATGACAATTAAAGACAAGTGAAAGTGACCTTTACTAATAACATGGGTAATATTCCTTATATTAAATAAACAAGCCTTATTTCTGTAATTTCCAACTCAGAAACTATTTGAAGAAATATAACCCATTATTACCCAGCTCTATAAGCTCAGAGCCAACAGGTCCATTGCTAAATATTTAAATTTCATTTTTTAAATATGATTATGTAACCTGTCTCCTCTGCTTCTCCACAAGTTCTAGCTGCGCAGTCAGTTTGTCTATGGTGTCATCCTCTGAGGAGGTTACAAACTCTACTACAGAAGAGGCTCCGGATTTACTCTCCCCTGTCTCCCTGTTTAGTGGATGAACATATTTCAATAATAATTATCTTGTTACCTGTCTCCTCTGCTTCTCTACAAGTTCCAGCTGCACAGTCAGTTTGTCTATGGTGTCATCCTCTGAGGAGGTTACAAACTCTACTACAGAAGTGGCTCCGGATTTACTCTCCCCTGTCTCCCTGTTTAGTGGATGAACATATTTCAATAATAATTATCATGTTACCTGTCTCCTCTGCTTCTCCACAAGTTCCAGCTGCGCAGTCAGTTTGTCTATGGTGTCATCTTCTGGGGAGGTTACAAACTCTACTCCGGACGACGCTCCTGACTTGCTCTCCCCTGTCTCACTGTTAATTGGCACTTCACTATCTGATATACGGGATATGTCCATTTTGAGTTGTTTATTTTCGTGTCGTAACTGTAAATAAAGATTTAGTCATAGAATGTTATTACATGTTTATGCAGTAAAAATATATGGTCGCACTGAGAATCCAAAGGAGATGTCCCAAAACTGCCTCAGGGTGGTTTTATATGAAAAACACCTAGAGACCTAACAAAATAAATGAAATAAAATAGCTTTATAATTATAATTTTTAAATATATAAATAGAAATATTAAAACTAGCGGGATTTTAAAATAAACCTAAAAAAGGTATTATTTTTAATTCCTATTGAGTCACAGTTGATATCGATAGTTGCATACAAAATGTATAAAGAAATTACTTTTCTTCATAATATTTTGTTTTCGGTAGTTTAGATAACACTAAGTATGACATAATAAAACAATTATTTCACTTTGTGTTCGTTAAAATACCTTTAACAATATTTTTTACTAAAATAACCTTTTAAGCAGGTATTTTAGTAAGAGTTTATGGTACTGATTATGCAATAACCCCACTATCTAGGGCCAAATATACTATTTATTATTAAATTAAATAGGATTACCAACCCAAAGGTGAAAGTTTCATTGAGACGCATAAACATTTAATTTTTCCTGGGGCAAATAATGTATGGGCGGTGGGCCATCTCCTTTACTTAATATTAATTTATTACCAGGAAACTACATCTAAATTACAATTAAATATAAATCGACCGAGTACTCCGAAGTGAAGTGTAAGAGTGATAAACCATTACAGAATGGTGTACTGGAAAAATAGGTCATGCACTTTACGTAGGGTTGCCTCGCGTAACACAGTGAGAACAATATTATGTTCATTTTGTAAAATCAATACATAACTGTATTAATATTATATGTATGTAGTATTTTGACGACCTCCGTGGCGCAGTGGTATGCGCGGTGGATTTATAAGACGGAGATCCTGGATTCGATACCCGGCGGGGCAGTGGTGGGAGGCCGGAGAGTGGACAAAGACGTACCGCCAAGCGATTAAGCGTTCCGGTACGATGTCGTGTAGAAAACGAAAAGGGGGTGGATTTCGTCCTACTCCTAACAAGTTAGCCCGCTTCCATCTTAGATTGCATCATCACTTAACATCAGGTGTGATAGCAGTCAAGGGCCAACTTGTAGTTGATAAAAAAAATGTAAGGCAAAACTGTTAGAAAAAGTTTCGCCTTTGTACATCTTCCATCTGTGCAATAAAGATTTAATACAAACAAAGAAACAAGAGTATTTTGCTGTATTTTCTACTTTAGATTGCCTAATAAACCTGCCTTTGAAATAAACTAATTTGATTTAAAACAAAGCATTAATTACCCTTTCAACTAATTCTCTGGTCTCGTCAAATTTCTCCTTATGCAGTTTGTGAGTTTTGAGCATGTCTTCTTGACAGGAAGCTATCAACATGAACTGCTCCTTCATTGAATCGTTGTTCTGTTTCAAAGTCTCTTTGAGGACTACATTCTCGTCTAGAAGTTCACCGAACCTCTTCTGGAGTTCCTCTGTACTTCTGTCGTCTGTTATAAGGGTGCTGGCAACCATCATACTGGCTGGGGAGGGCTGGATTAATTAAAAAAACAAATAAATAGATGATCTTTTAAGGAAAATTTCAATACCAGTTTGAGGGAGAGACGAATATTTATATTTACCATTCAATGGGTTCACCGTACGGGTGTCGGGTCCACTGCATGGGTGAGAAAAAAATTCCGAACAGAGCCTGAGATTTGTGATGCGAGTGGAGGTTTAAAGGGATCTCTTTGTGACGCGCGTCAACGCTCACCTGCTCTGTTATTCTTCCTGTGTTGGAAATTTGGAAAGATCCTACTAGAGCTGCATTGGATACTCGATTTAATATGAACTATATATAGCTGCATTTCCAGTAAGGCCAAGGTCTTTTAGCAGGTTATATAGTGATTTTGCTGGTATACTTCTCGCACCCACTTCTATTGCATATAAACTGACCACATAGCCATTTTTAATTACTTCATTAGTGAGGTCATAATGTTTAATAAAGATGTTGGTAAAGAGATGAATATTATTATTTTAGAGAGAGATTAGTGATTTCTCTCATGCATACGGCAGCAGTAGGCAGGCTCGTCATCTCTTAATCTAACCCACTGCACTAGCCGTAATATAATCACTTTTGTCAGGTGTAATATAAATTTTATAATTTCAATACTAACTTTTAAAACGATAGAGATGCCTACAGGTGGAAGTTGATAAACTTATGATAGGAGTACTGCACATTGAGGTAGCATTTAGCATTTTTTATATAAAGTATTTTATCATTTTAGAGTGTATTACTCTATAACAGATGAAGTTACCTTCAAATGCTTACAAGTCTTACAAAAAATTCGAAAACAATTTCAATATTTTTGTTATTTTATGTGTATCAACTTTTTGTTTTATCATGACTTATAATTATTATGAATAATTACAGGATTAATTAGTACTTTAAGAATATAATATGTATTGTAATTGTTATTGTGACCGTGTAATTACATTATAATTACATTTCAAGGTGGAAATTTGTGAAAATTTCTGTATTCACACAATTTGCTGTTTATCCAACAATCAACAACAACATAAGGGTGCAAAATATTACAGTGCCTAGCAATCATATAGGAATAACCTGACTGGCATCGATTTCATTGATAGGCTTAAGTAAATTAAAGCAACTAAATGACGCAGTTATTTTTACTTTTTAGTGCATTTTCAGTTGGTTAAATGTTTTTGCTAAAAATTTTTAGTGATTTTCCGAGTCGTAACCTAAGCGTATTACAGTACATTATATGGCACTGGTATATTTTGGAAGTGTGCCCTTTCTATGGGATATTTTGGAAGTGTGCCCTTTCTAATAAACAAAGAATTTTCAAAATCGGATGTGTCTGTAAAAAGTTATGCGTGTTCATACATAAAAAAAAGTATGTGTTGAATTGAGAACAAAAAGCCAAAGCAGTAACAAAAAGTTTACACTCTCCGAAAAAATCTAAATGCAAAAGACGAATGGCCCAATGACTTAGGACCAGAGCTGTAACCAGCAATTCATGCACCCTGCGCCCTACAGACTTCTAAATGGCTCTAAATAAGGTATTGTTCGTATATCGTCTGGTCATTTCTGCACTCATCCATTTTCCCAGGATATCTACTATACTGGTTAATTGGGAAAATCACACTTAGTGTGAACAAACTGGTAATATGTAAATGTATCATAAACCTGAATTTTCAACTCTGAGGCTCAGCATGTCACTCCAAAAATCTTCCATGCGTATTTAAAAGCAATAAGCAATGCACCATGGTTTACAAAAATAATCAGAAGTTCATGAATACCTAGATATACTGCCTGTTAAGAATGAGATATATTTATCTCATCCTTAACATATTTGTCACTAAAGGCCTACAACGAGAGGCTTGAGCATCACAAAAACAGCCTGGCAGTCAAACTATTAGATGTCAGACACTGCACATTCCACCTGAAAAGGACACGACTGGCCAACATAGTATAGTTATATACTCAATCCTGAAGGGGCTCTACATCAGTGGATGTACAGGACTCAAAATGTCTTATTAACAGACATTTAATCGGATTATGGTCCAGTGACTGATCTCCGATAGAAAAAAGAGTTCAACCAAAAAAATAATAATTTATAAACATCTGTGTCAATTGTGCTTAACAAGATGCAAGTTATCATTGTATTACAAGCATTCACGTGTTTCAAGACAAGAACTTTGTTTACACAGATGACAACTAATATTGTCATAAAACATTTTAGTATATGTAAATTATTTTATCATGCTTTCACACGTGCTTATGTGATCTTTACAAATATTTATTTTTAGTGAATTTTTTTCAGTTGCAAGTGTTGTGGTATACCAGCAAAATCACTCTATAACCTGCTAAAAGATTTTGGCCTTACTAGAAATGCAGAAAGCTCCATATTAGAACAAGTATCCAAAAGCCCAGTGTAGGACGCCCTCCAGCCCGATGGTCTGACAACCTTAAAAAGGTAGTGGGAATAGGCTGGATGAGGAAGGCAGAGGATTGTGTGTGGTGGCCCGCTCTCGGAAAGGCCTATGTCCAGCAGTGGACGGATACAGGCTGATGAGGATGATGATGATCCAAAAGCTACTCTAGTCGGATCTCTCTGAATACGGCTGGGCAGGGAGAACAACATGAACAGAGGAGCTGAGTGTTGATGCGTGTCACTAAGGGATCGCTTTTAAGCTTACACTCATGTCACTAGTCTCGGGTTATGTTTGGAACTTTTCTCTCAGCCATGCAATGGATCTGCACAGAGAATACTAAGATAATCATCTCATTCCTTACAAAAATTTCTTCATAAAATGATATACTGTAGCACAAGTAGCTATTATAATGGCAAAGTAAAAGATCTCTTTCTTTTTCATTGCATTTAAGGTGAAATAGAGAATAATATTTTTTATTTCAATCACAATATATATCTATTTGTGAGCATCCTAGGCCTACTTAAGGATAATAACATATTTACTGTCATTCTTCCCTATCTATCTATATCCAAACTTATCTGTTGATTTATTTAATAACAAAATCCCTTATTGGTTAATCACAGTCTGAGAGCACCTCCCTTGATATATATAGCTTGATATACCAATAAAAATCAGACACAAGTCTTATAACCTCATGTACTGCTGAGAAAAGTGTACCCTTTAATGTACAGAAGTGCAAATAATTCCCCTTGGCAGTGAGGAGTGAAGATTGCTTTATAAGTTTATACTGAGACTGAGATTGGTAGATATATACACTTATATACTATAAAGCAAGAATCAGTAAAAAAAATATTAATTTGCAAGCTGTTTTATCTGCTTTTTAAATTTATCATTACAGTGCCATTTTAACACCCATTTTCTAAGCCTAAATCTAATATTGTCTGGAAGATATTGCTTTATCATACCATGCTCTTTCTATTTATTTTTGAAAACAATATTACACTCACACTGTCTCCCAATTGAAATTGTGCTTTGAAAGCCATATTGGCTTCAACAGGCAGGTCTTTCATGGCATCTTCAATCTGGGATTTCTCCATCTCCCCATTGACATGTCCATTGCACTTCTCGACGTCCATACTAGCGCCAGGGGAAGAACCCAGGACAATTATAAATGAATCATCATCATTTTCCACCTTTGTCGACATATTTATACATTACACCTAAAAAAAACAGGTAATCAAAGTACTAAAATACAATGTTTTGATAATACTATCTACATAAGTGAAAGTGTAAAGAGGACGGAAATACGATATCTAAATACTCAAGGGGAGTTTGTAGTGTTTCAAAAAGTAAAGCGATAAAAATAAACACAATATTTTTATAATAATTATAATGTTCTTACTTCGATTCAAGGTGCAGATGGGTTATCTTCGAAATATTCTTGACTTGAGTCACTTTCACTGATAATCACAAAAACACAATTTTACCTGAATTTTATCAAAACAATGCAAAATTGCAAATTTTTATTTTCCTGCAAGTCTAGATTTTTCACAGATCTATTTAAATTTTAAATGAAGATTATAAATATTACTGCTTTATGACATTTCTAAGTCATTCATAGCCTGTGGTTAAGTTTTCACAGAATACAAAAAGTGCTACTATAAAAGTGTATCCACATTTTTATGGTACTAGAACTATTATTTATTTTGTTATAAAGCTTATTAGACTCTTGAATTATGTATAAAAATAATTAGAATCATCCTTCAGACATGCTAATTTGTCGTATAAAAAAACACACCTCACATTTACATATTTACGATTATAGGATATTACTTTATGGCTTCAATATTGACATTGTTATCACAAACCACAAAAAACTTGATTTCAGGCCGTTAAATCATTTAAAAAAATTGTTATCACAAATGTTAACTGCAAAATTGACGTCACACGTCAGTTGAATTTTGGTATTCGGGATTTGAACAGTACGTTTAGTTGGTTTCTTTGTTTAGAAATAAATTATTATAGAATTAGAAATGTCTAATGAGAAAAACTTAGATTTAGAATACGTGAACGAAAGTTTTCAGAAGAGTTTAAAAGAGGATGACGACGTGATAATAGATGCTTACATAGACGGTTACAATGAGCTCGTTAAGTAAGAGAATTATACATTTAATTATTTGCTAATTCCATATGGTCGTGTTTTGATAAGAATATTTGTGTGTTTAGATTCTTGAACCTTATTGGGACAGTGTTCTCGTTTGTGAGCAGCGATGTGAAGAGCAAAATCAAAATAATGGAGAAACATCGAGCGGGCGAAGACGCTTTATACTATGAGTCGTTCAAAAAAATGATGAAGTATGAAAAGGAAACAAGCTTGCACGAAAAGAATGGATTTGTGTCAGGCTCAAGGACTATGTTGAGGTTGCATAGAGGACTAGGTTTGTTCAGAAACTAATTATAACTACTACATAATTTATTAGATTATTAAAATGACACGAAAATTACAATGGATTAGAACACAGAAATAGATTTATAATTTTTACTATTGTTCATGTTTCAATATCTGTAATTTAAATTTCAGAAAAATCAGACAGATAAAATACTTATAAGTGGAAAAAATTTGCATTAGATACCTACCACCCATACCACCCATACCATACAATAGTATTTTTGATAGAAAACCTAAACCAAAAAAGTGGCAAATAAAATTTCTGTTTAAAAATGATCAAGACATATTTTTATATATTTTTTTTTCAATAATCAAAGCCCTAAGTCAACTGCAGTATTTAAAACCATTATCAGCTGTTGGTGATAATCTTTCAGCAATTTTATTACACCTAAAACTTAAACTGTACACAATAACATTTAAATATTATTTATCTTTTAATAATTTTCTTAATGTTGATATGTTGAAGTAATTATTTTATAAACAGAATTCTGTGTATAAAATAATTACTTAAAAAAAAATCCATACTAACATAAATAAAAAGGGTTGAAAGATTTAAACAAATTCTTGTCCACACATCTTCCTCCGAATTCTGCCAAGGAAGTTTATTTAGTATTTCTAGTTTCTATTCTTTATATTTATATTCTCCCTAGCTCCTGGTTGATGGCTCGATAGGCTGTTTACCTAACATGTATATGGTTAAGAGGACACCTCTTTGAAGCTTACTTTAAGTTAGTCTTCAATAAATTACTTATTTGCTAAACATTTATAACAATATAATTATTTCTTAGACAGTCAATCAGTTAATTGGCATCTAATTTTAACATGTTAATGGACAGTACTACATAACAGATTGTGCGTGCTGCGATAGTGCTTTTTGCATTGATTTATTGAGCAAAGAAACTTAGACATCCAGGGCGTACTGTCATAATATTTTTCAATACTTGAAGTCCACGGGCAGTACTTTCCGTCAACATTTTAATAGACATTGTTTATGATCTGACAAAAACTTTACTGGTGTTGTAGATTTTATACGGCTCTTTCTAAAGAGGCTAAGCGAGGCTGAGGAATCTGTGAATACCTGCACGACTTGCCAGTGCTCCTACAACGAGACACTTGCAGAGTTCCACCCCTGGTACATAAGGAAAGCTGCCACCTTAGCCATGCATGCCTTGCCGTCACGACCAGACTTATTGCATAAGGTTTGCCACTAAAGTAGACTTGATTGTTCCTAGGCCTATACCTAGGAGGTCTCAGTAGACATATATTGCAGCAATAGCATAGCAGCGAAGTAAAAACAATTGCTTTCTTTTGTTGCAGTAATTTGTAAGTTTATTTACATATTGATTAACTATATGAAAATAAACTTTTAAATTGTGTAGAGATAATAATCAGGACATAGAATGTTCTGTTGTTAAAATGTTGAATGTTCTAATCAGAGGATATATTATCAACATTTATGTATAAATTTATAACATAATGATAATCAAATAATGCAATTATTTTTATACTTTAATTTATTAGTAGTAATAAGTTAGCCCGCTTCTATCTTAGTAGTCGATAAAAAACAAATAAAAAGTTACTTCTGTGCAGATGAAATATGCAGATTTTGTCAATCAATTTAAAGCTAAAAATTGTAATTATTTTTCGATATCTTGGGATAAATAATTTTTTTGAAAAAAGTGCTCTACCCTATTCTTTTAAAATAATCTTATGTTTGACAATGTCTTCATACAATTTGTTTTATAATTAAGGTACAAAAGAATAATCTAATTAATGGATTATAAACTTAAATAGAGGGATTTCTGTCTCATCTGGGTGGCCCTTGAATTTGTCACTTTTTCTCAGAAACAAGCATATCACTTATTCCCTTTCATAATGAACTTCTGGAAATATATGTTTGCTTCTATTCAATATTTACGTATATGCATTAGGTCTTTCTAAACACATTTTAATTTTAGCCAGCACTGTGTTATTGTAAATGCTCCAGATATTTATTTTCTCTTTGGCATATTTGTAATTTGTATACATCTGAGGCGAGTGTTCAAGGTGAAACATGTTCTCAACAATTGTTGCTAATTGTGTAGTGATTCGCAACTTAACATTCACAACTGTATGCCATGAGACTGTGTAACCATTATCAATTTAAATAACCGATGGTTACCATGTGATCGAAATCTTACCATAATAATTTATTTAAACAAATAATTTTGAGGCCTCCGTGACGCTGGTATGCGCGGTGGATTTATAAGACGGAGGCCCTGGGTTCGATTTCTCGCAGGGCCAATTGAGATTTTCTAAATTGGTTCGGGTCTGGCTGGTGGAAGGCTTCGGCCGTGATTAGTTACCACCGTACCAAGAGAGACATACCGCCAAACGATTTAGCCAGCCAGCTTCCATTTTAGTTTGCATCATCATTTACCATCAAGTACTATTGTAGTGAAGAGCTAACTTGTTATTAAAGTTAAAACAAATAAAACTATTACATTAATATTTTGACAAGCGTATTTTTGTTACTCCTTAATTTTTAAAATTGGACATGATATATCTGATATATTTGATTACCATAAAAACGGTCCTAGTGAGTTAATCTTAAAAGATAGACATATACTGTCGTTGACATTTTTTTAGATCATTTCAAACAATAATTCTTTCAAACAATTATTATACGTAAAGAACTTCTTGCTCGTCGAAGCCTCAAAAAATAATTTTACCCGTTTTTTTCACCTATTCCATTATTTCTATCACTTAATTGTTTTAAAGGCAAGTGTATTATTGTTACTCCTTCACAGCACAACTACTGAACTGATTTGGCTGAAATTTAGCAAGGGATACGAATAAGTGAAAGTTTGGAGCATTGCTAGTAATATAAATTAACTGTTATTTGTTTTCTCGATATAGATTTTCGGCGACGAAGAAAGATTAACAGAAGCGCTCGCCGTGTTGCCGCAGACACTGAAGTCCTGCGACGAAGTGTACCAACGAGTAGAAAACCTCTACACGGACTTCGATTTTCACGGTTTGCCTTGAAAAACACTAATGAAATATTAATTAAAAAATGCTATTCTTTTTTGCTCTAATAAAAGCAAAAAATACACATGTGGGCTTATACAGGATGAGATGTGTATACCAGTTTTAAATAGTAAAGATTTTTATATCAACTGGCATAAATTTTGCTTGAACAAGCTCATTATTAAGAACCTTAAATGGGTTCAATGAGGTTTTGATCGTTTTTCTATTTCAGTAATAAGGAACATGATAAATAGCCTTATGATGTCTCGCACACAGCAAAGTAATTTGCTATTAACAAAATTTTTACAAAGTGAATTATATGCAGTGAATTTTGTTTAAGTGACCATAATAATCCGTCACGTGTAAGTTAGTCAATACTTTGAAAATTTTAAAAATTAATTTCTTTATAATTGTCTCTTGACACAATAGGTATAACGGGCTACAATCCGATAGTGCCGCCTTTTCGTAATTTTTGTTTTTTTTTTTTTTAATTTTGTTGAGTACTTAATTTTCTTTTTATCTTATGATTTCAAATTCCTTTATATTTATACCCATTTATAATATATGCTATGACATTGCTTTTAATTAACATTTCTCATCCTGTATAATGCCTTCTCATTGCCAAATTATTGAAAAATAAACATCAAATTGCTCATTTTAACTAAGAGAAAAAGTAGCAATTTATTGAAAGAGGCTTGAATTTTCGCAATATTCTATGTACACTTACTATTTCCATCTCTGCTATGCTGATTATTGCTAAATGAACTTTAATTCAAGGTGCATAAGGTTCCTTTTACGCTAATCATACTGTAACAAGTCATTGCCTTCTAATAGCGCCGCTCTTGTAAATGCAATCAATAAGTAGTAATTCAGTTAAGAGGCAGTTAAGGTAACAATATTTTTCTATTGTCTATTACTATCAAAGAATTCTGTTCTGTTCAGTTTTTGCGATAAATATCCCGATTTCCGAATCGAATGTCATACTTTTACTGTAAGGCCAAGCTACCTACCTTATAGGAGAGATGATATGAAGTACCCACAACACTGCTGCAATGCGGGTGGTTGAGCGTATAATGACAATGTTTGAGCATTGTAACAATCACAATCATTTAATGACAATGATAGCCGGAACCGACGGCTTAAAATGCTCTCCGAGGCACAGGAGAGATTTATTGATTTACCCGATTCCCGCAATTTTTTTATTGAGAATTTCATGGAAGAATGAAATTGTAAAAAAAAAATTCTGTAACATTTTTCATGAAACCTAAGCATAAAACGAGCGCGGTAGACTGGGGGTACTTAAACTGTAATAATTATAAAAACTTGGTACCCTCAAAATTAAAATAAGGAAAACTTGTCGTGTTACCCTACACGTGTTTCCAAGGCATATCCCAGCTGCATTATTAATCACGTATTAGCAGATAAGCTTCAGTGATATCTTATCGTTTTAATAAATGTTATCTTTTACAACAAAAGAGTGTTTTATGTTCGTAATTGAATGAGGCGTGGCTTGATTCTACGATAAAAATCGTACAATATGTGATAAAGAACCAAACTAAATTTTAAAAAATCCAAATTATATTATAATTCTTACATTTTGATTATAGTATTTAGCTTTGTTTCCGATTTGCCGAATGGTTTTCTGAAGTCAAATACATTCAAATTAAGTCAAGTCGTCTACGAAGGCAAATTTGTAGCGACTTTACTGCCTTTCCAAATGGCAAATTCTTTCATGTCAAACAGAGATATAACCGACAAGAAATTCGACATTTTTTTCTTTACATTCAACCACCATACACTACTATTTTGAAGGGCTTGTGGCGCAGTGGGTTTATCCTGTGTATTACTCTGTGTCGTAGGCCAAGGATTCGATTTCCAGATCTGCAAAAATGTTAACAATGGCTTGGTGTATACTATAAAAATTAATAAAAAATATTCATCAGCTGTCATAGTACCTCTAACACAAGCCACCTACGGTTATTTGGGGCTAGATGGCGACTTGTTTATTGTACTGTAGCGTACCCAGCTTTTTATGTGCTTTGTGCCAGCGTGATAACTGCGCTCTACAGACTTGTAACTGACTCTAAATAAATAATAGTTTAAAAAAACTAAAAACACGCTTTTTATAGAAACCCAAACTAAAAAATAGAAAATAATTTTAATAAATTTAAATTAAGAATAGTGTTAAAATTTTCATTAACTATAAATTAATAATAGTGTAAATAAAAAGAAATTATTTTATTTTAAAAAAGCGTGGGGTGCATGGTGTCAATATAGTTATAAATATTTTATTGACAGATATGAGTAGAGTGATTATCATTTTGATAATATCTTAAAAAGCACCCCACGCTTTTTTCAAAATAAAATATTTTTTTTTATTTACACTATTATTAATTTATAGTTAATGAAAATTTTAACACTATTCTTAATTTAAATTTATTAAAATTATTTTCTATTTTTTAGTTTGGGTTTCTATAAAAAGCGTGTTTTTAGTTTTTTTAAACTATTATTTATTTTTTACTTTTTAGTTTGGTTTATTTATAAAAGCGTGATTTTTTAGTTTTTTTAAACTATTATTTGTTGATTATCAAAAATATTCATACTATGTTTCATAGTAAGCGTCGACATCGAATTCACATTCGATGTTTACAATTCTTATTTTTACTTACAATCTGTACCCGCATTTGCCTGTGCCCCACCCTTAGCACAGTGACCAAGGAAACCACAGAAACCTGGCCAGAGTACAGTCGGCACGGGAGCGAGCCTTGGAAGTCGCAGAAAAACTGCGACTGCCAGGGCTCGAACCCACGCCTGAGCGACTGTTGTACGGGCAGTTTAGCACTTAAACCGCTCGGCCACACAGTCGCTAGTAATTTATTTATTAGTGAGAATAAAATAATTATTTAATAAATATTATAAATACGGGGAATCAGAGTTCAATTTCGGAGAGGGAGCCTGAGAAACGGCTACCAGAACCAAGGAAGGCTGCAGGCGCGCAGAATACCCACGGAGAGTTACATACTGACATACTGACATACTGACAAACTGACATACAAGTGAAGCTAATAAAAAGCGTGTAAAAATAAAGTTTGAAGAGTTTCCTCGAGTTTTCGTAGATCTCATCATCAGATCATGACTTAGTTAACATTAAACCAACTGGAATCTTTCAAACTTCTCATTGAGACATATTAATCGAGCCCAATCACAAGGTAGCTACTGTAAACCGTTAAAGAGCTCCCTCAGCTGTCCTTCTTCTTCATCGCCAGACCCTCAATGACAGTCACAGCCCATCTAGATGTAAAGTTCTCATTGAGACAAATTAATCGAGCCCAAACACAAGGTAGTTACTGTAAACCGTTAAAGAGCTCCCTCAGCTGTCCTTCGTCTTCATCGCCAGACCCTTGATGACAGTCACAGCCCATCTAAATGTAAAGTTCTCATTGAGACAAATTAATTGAGCCCAAACACAAGGTAGCTACTGTAAACCGTTAAAGAGCTCCCTTAACTGTCCTTCGTTTTCATCTGCAGACCTTCAATGACAGTCACAGTCCATCTAAATGTAAATTTCTCATCGAGACAAATTAATCAAGCCCAAACACACGGTAGCTACTGTAAGCCGTTACGGAGCACCCTTAACTGTACTTCGTCTTCATCACCAGACCCTCAATGACAGTCACAGTCCATCTAAATGTAAATTTCTCATCGAGACAAATTAATCAAGCCCAAACACAAGGTAGCTACTGTAAGCTGTTACGGAGCTCCCTTAACTGTACTTTGTCTTCATCACCAGACCCTCAATGACAGTCACAGCCCATCTAAATGTAAAGTTCTTATCAAAACAAATTAATCGAGCCCAAACACAAGGTAAATACAGTAAATCGTCAAGGAATTCTCTTATATGTAGATCGGCTCCATCATCAGATCGACTCCAGACCTTCATCGAATTGTAGTGCTTTTAAATACTTATCGGAAAAACTAACAAACGTACTTGTTGTTCCTACAATTTTTGAAAGTTCCCCTCGGTTTCTCCAGGATCCCATCATCAAATCCTGGTTTCCTTGTCATGGTACCACCACCGGACTATCTACTTTCCAACAAAAAAAGAATTATCAAAATCGGTTCATAAACGACGAAGTTATGCGCGAACACACATACAAGTTACATACTGACATACTGACAAACTGACATACTGACAAACTGACATACAAGTGAAGCTAATAAAAAGCGTGTAAAAAGGCATTGTTTGTAAACGGTCTGGTCATTTTTGCGCCCTGTGTCTGGGCACCTCGACTTTCGGCCCTGGTATTGTCTTATAATATTTATTAATTTTACCTCTCTCGTTAGTAAGCCAACCAGATACTCCAAGCATCAGCCTTTAAAACAATATATTGTAGCCAAGCTTTAGCTTGCCTGTTTAAGCACACAACTATCTCCGTTTTTGATTTAAGTGTATAACATCACTATGTCTTTGGTAATGTAAGGAAAAAATGTGTAATGTATGTGCAATAAAAACCTGCATTTTTGCATAAATGTGTAATTTAATATAATGTATGAGATCTCAGCATAAATGTTTTTCATGTGTGACATGATTTATTTAGTTTTATGCTTTATTGTGTAATGCGGAAGGTGTTAATTCGGCTGTACGTTAATCTTTCATAATATTGGAATATTATTCAGACTCATAAATATCCTGGTGCCCTTTTATCAGTTTATAGTGAGGATGGCAACCCATATAATTTACAAGTTGGTTATATAATTTTGGATTTTGAGAATGGCCGAAGGAGCACCTATCTTTATATAGTAGGAGTATACATAGTGTTTTATTTGGGCCATCGCTTTTAGCATATTTTTTCATTGAATGCAATTTTGTACCTTTTCAAATGAAAATTTTCTGGAGCGTTATTTCTTACAGATTTAAAAACGGGTTAATTTTACAGCCAAGAAGGAATATATTCAAATATTTTTTGTCTGAAAAATGAACTAAGAGAATGGTTTACCATTTCAATAAAACACAGAGTATTAAAGCTTTGCTTTTGTTTAATTAGTTTTAATATTAATTTCAGGATGCTATAGCATAATATTATGTTAAGTTAGTGTTATGACATAAGGCCTAAGTAAACTAAGTTGCAATTAAGTACATAATTTTAAATAAGTTAATAGAGAAATTAAATAAAAATAAATAAAGTATTGCTATAGGTACGTATTGTATAAGAAGCTTATTAGAGTCCCTTTTAACAAAAAAATTGAGCTCAATTGTAACTTTTGCTCAGTTTTTGGATCCCAGAAGTTTACAAATGAAATAAGTATATAATAAAACAAAAAATAAAACGAAACATTACTTAATGACCTAACACACAGACTAAAAGAAAATGTAGACGGCGTAGAATAGAAATAATGTTCGTGAGAATAAAATATCGATAACAATTGAAGATATACATATACAATATAGATATATATATATATATATATATATATATATATAGGTATATATATATGTTACAAATATATATATGTATATGTATATATATATATATACATATATATATATACATATATATATATTTATTTATTTACAACCACTTTGTAGTTTTTTCAATCTAATTTATATACAAGAAAGCGACCGACAATGCTTTAGTCTGATTATAACTATCGGCGGCGATATAATAATCACTTACCATCAAGTGCTGTTGTGCTTGTTTGCTGCTGCATTTGTAAATAAAATTGTTACTGGTTTGCAAAATACTCCGTCTATTTTTCTTTTGTACTGTGCCTTAAAATTATCTGTTACCAGTTACTAAAAATTTGGGCTCATAAATTGAATAAATATTTTATATATGTAACAAAATGTGGATTGTGACAGATTTTTGTCCCTTGTATTTAAATAAAATACAGTGATTTATTTGTATATTGTAGTGTATAAGAAGAAACATTCCCGGATCAACCCCATGTAAGTGGGAAGAGATTATATATCAAAGATGTACCTTTTCTACTTTGTATTTGCAATATAAAGTATTTGCTATTCAGTTATGTGTTTTATTTTATCTTATAACCTTATCTATATCCTTTTTTATTCACTAAAAGTTAGCCGTTGATTGTGATCACATTAAATAGAATGTAATGACGCAGTCTAAGGGCTAAGGGCTAACGCTAAAACTCGCGCGGGTGCACGCTCGCGTGTGTATAATGAAAAATAGTATGGACAGCGCAGGCGCGTGCGACGGAGCGCGGGCGCGGCACACGGCGCGGGCGCCCGCGATGGGCACACGCGTCGGAGGCTAGGTACAATCATGAATATCGGCCATAATTGTGGTGCAATTTCGGCCAGTATTATAGAATAAGGCAAATGAATTATCGAATTCAATAAATAATCCATGGTAATCTACTCCACACAACTGTACACGCTCGACATCAAAATTATACTAGCAGCGCTGCAGCGCTAACTGAGACGGGGGCACACTCCTCATTGATTCAAAAGGAATTTTTTCAGATCATATATTTTTATCCAACTTAAAAACCTAAAAAATTGTGTTGATAATTGTAATGTACCAATCTTTATCTTCTACTTGTAAGTAGGTATATTTGTGCCAACATTTTTTTGTAAAAATCAAGATCGCAGAAACTTAATTGTTTTTGTCCTAAAGTTTATTTCACGATTTTTCGTTATGCTTACATAATATTTTACATTTTCTAAAATTGATCATTCGTCCTCATTAATTCAAAAGGATTTTTTTCAGATCATATAAGGTAATATTTCGTATTTTATATCTTAAAACATAACGTTTTATGATGTACTTTAAATGTTGACATGTCATGTCAATAAGGCTGATTTGCTGTCTCACGAAAACCTAAAACAACAATTTGGCATCTGTCACAACCCTGGTACTGTATTTGCCAACAGGTCGGTAACTAACTACGACAGGAGCCTCCCAGCTAGATCTGAACCAAATAAATTCAAATTCGTCTTATAAATCCACCGCATACCTTGGCAGTCTTTGATATTGAGTCAAATACGTGACGTTGCTACTTTTAAAACTCTTACACTAGATCGCTAAAAACTCAAACCTTGCGTTAGGGGCTGGACTCTACACTGAAAGGTGGTGGGTTCGATACCTGCCTAATGGACCAATATTTAGACAGTCCTAAGGATGAATTTGTCAACAACATTTTAAAAACGTAATGTTTTCTCTTCTTCGATTCAATAATAAAGCTCCTATGGCACATTTTTGCCATAAACTAATCGTAATAGTCAGAAGATGATCAGAAGTGTCTGTTAATAAAACAAAACATTACAATATTGTACTTTAATGTATTTCTTAAGGGTATGAAAATTAAAACAAAGCGGTTGCGCACAAACCATAAAATCAACAATGCTACTAAATAAATACAAATTGTTTTTTCGTATTATGTACCCAAGTTTATTATGACAAATTAAAATAAAAAACAACAAAAAGAAACAATATTTCGTAATATCAATACTTAATCTAACAACGAATTAAAATATTAATGCAATAAGCTTTATTTTATTACAATTTACATATTAATATTACAAACGCTATTTTAAAGATAAATGTTCTGTGATCGTAATTCCCAAAACGGATGGACCAATTTGGACGTAATTACTATAATTAACAAGCTGATCTTGTAGAGAAAATATTGATAAGTAAGATTATAAACCATTTTGTAGTTACACCATATGTTATGTACAATGATATTGTTATTGGATAGATGTTCATACAATTATCTTAATATTATGTATTTATTATGCTAAGCCTCGTGCATTTATAGTACATCTAAGCAAATAGAGACGTATGTATAAATATTATAGGACAATTACACACATCGCTATATAGCCCCAAAGCAAGCGTACTCGTAGATAGCTTGTGTTATGGGTACTATGATAACTGATGAATATTTTATATATATTATCCATAAATACTTATAATATATAGATAAACACCCAGACACTGGAAAACATCCATGCTCATCACACCAACATTTTCCAGATGTGGGGATCGAACCCACAGCCTAGGTCACAGAAGTAGGGTCACTACCCACTGCGCCACTCGGCCGTCAATGTATAAGCTTATATTAATTTTAGTAGGTGCCTTGGTTATAAAACATTATTATACAATTTACAAGTTTATTACTTTTGCTTACAATTAAATGTGACAGTGGCGTAAACAGCAACACACTTGTGGAACTTATGAAAATATATGTAGGGGAATTAACATAACAAATGTATTAAAATACTTGTACTTTTTATTAATTAACTTATAGTTAGCCTTCGAAACGACAGAAGAAAAATGCATCATTTTTAAAAACTGAAAACATTTTTTGCTTACGACATAAGGACAATGACTCCTCTATTTTTAATCAATGTAGTTACGCCACTGGGTATAGAAATTTTTAACAGACTTAAAAAAAGGAGACTATAGTAATCACAAAATAACAAAATTCATTCGGCAGTTACAAACTTAGCATGCCTTAACGATATAAAGAAAGTAATAGTAATAATGAGCATTCAGAATTAGATAATTACCATACTACTGAAATATATATTATTTAAACAACAAAGTTCGAGACTCCTGCCGCGAGAAATTTCTTTTCGTTATAGTTCGACAAAAAGTAGCATATGTCCTTTCTAAGGCTCTAGATTATTTCTGTACCAAATTTCATTAAAATCAGTTCAAGAGTTTAGGGCTAACGCTAAAACTCGCGCGGGCGCACGCTCGCGTGTTTATAATGAAAAATAATATGGACAGCTCAGGCGCGCGCTACGTAGCGCGGGCGCGGGTGGCAGATCGTCACACGCGCGGCGGGCGGCGGGCACACGGCGCGGGCACCCGCGACGGGCACACGCGAGCGGGTTTGTTTCTACAAATCGGTCGAGCGCCGCTAGATGCCACGGTCATACGCTTCGGAGGCTAGGTACAATCATGAACATCGATACAGAGCGCGTAATAATTGAGGTGCAATTTCGGCCAGTATTATGGGATATGACGAATGAATTATCGAATTCTCCGCTGAGTAACCTACTTGTCAAGAACGGGTTAGGCAGTCGACGTTGTTTCCGTTGACGTCTTTTTGCCAAATAATAATTAGTAAATAATCCATGGTAATCTGCTCGACACCACTGTACACGCTCGAGATCACTAGCAGCGCTAACTGAGACGGGGGCACGCGACGGGTGCCCGCTCGCGATTTGTGTCCCGCGGCGGTCGCCCGACGCGTGCGCCCGCGCCCGCACCCGCCCGTGTTTTAGCGTCAGCCCTTAGGTGTGATTGAGTAACAGAGTTACTTTCGCATTTATTAATAAGTATCAATATAGATTTTATCTAAAGGCCATTTTTTCTTTGCAGACACAAGAATGACATTTGTAGTTGTCATTTTTGCGGCCGTAAAGAAAAAATAGACTACTTTATTTTGTTGGTATACAGCAGAAAAATTGTGACCTCTTTCAACGTATTTAGGTTTGTTAAATTTGGTTTACGCCACGTTGCGTGAAAAAGCTTATGATTAAGAATAAAACGGGCACATTCCGAGAAATCAAGTCTGGTTCAGCTATCTATTTATTTCAATAATAATAATTACACAATTTATTGCTTTATTATATATTTTTAACATTTCCAAATCTTATCGTCTAATTGCTTAATTTTATTAATGAGTTTTGCTATCATATCAATAATTAATAATATAGCAGTAATCACATTATTATGATAAAACTAGAAATAAAAAATTGAAAAATGGAAATTTTGAGCATCACCAATTGAAGGAATTAAATGCATGAATATTAAACTATGCAAAGATTTTTCATTATTTAAAAATTTTTCGATGCTTGAAACAAAACTTGTATAAATTTTTTACATAAAAAACTGTGACGTCATTTAACTATAATGTCGCAGTTTATGACGTCAACTATATGTGACGTCACAATTCCGGTTGAATCTTGTATCCTCTAAAATACAGGACAGGATTATATAATACAGTATCCGAAAATTAATGGTTTTTAAAAATTAATACTGTTATTATATAACAAAATCGATTAGTTTTGACCTCATCTATAACTTCTTAACAGATAGACATGATGTTTCCAATCATCCTGTATAATTAATAATATATATTAATTATACAGGATGATTGGAATTGGATAAAAGTTAAAAAACCTATATTACATCTTAATTTTATTATGTGCAAAGATCATTTAATATTAACGAGATATTTCGAATGATATCGCATTGTTTTTGCAGACATATTTTAATGAGTTATTATTTAATATACTATTATTGGTTGATAATGATATTATATTGCAGTCTAAAACTAATTTAAACCAGCAGATATGGTAGTAAAGGTCTTTGCACATCGAATGGAAAATGCGTCGAGTATTATCAATCGCGTAACGTCAGAACACACAAATATGAACCATTCAAACCGACCATACTAAACCGACGATGGGTCAGTGCGTCAAACGTACGAATTAACGTTATTAAATTTTATTTTTTTATAAATAAATATTATAAGAAAATTACACACATTGCTATATAGCCCCAAAGTAAGCATAGGTAGCTTGTGTTATGACTATGATAACTGATGAATATTTTATAAATATTATACATAAATAATTATAATATATAGATAAACACCCAGACACTGGAAAATATCCATGCTCATCACACAAACATTTTTCTAGACGTGGGAATCGAACCCACGGCCTAGGACGCAGAAATAGGGTCACTCCACACTGCGCCACTCGGCCGTCTGAATTGATATGCTCGACGTATGTTCCGTCAGATGTGAGAAGATCCTAAGAGCAGCATAGTAAAATCGACTCGAATGCCGAAGGGCAAATGACATATTAAACTGCTTTGATTGGCTATATTTGTATAGCCGTTTGTAGTGACTCTACTACTGGTTCGGAAGGCAGATTCTTCTGAGAAGAATCGACAAGAATCTCTGTAGTTGCTCTTCTACTGTCATGAAGTCTGCTGGTGAAAAGTAGTATTTAATTATTTGCTACAATATTGTACTGTTTATGATATATGTTGTTTCTTTTCGATTATGTGCTGTGCTGGTTTGGTGTTCTGCTCCACAGCTGAAAATTATACAAAATTAATTATTTTACTGCCCGTTAACCCACTACAGGTAAAGAGAAGAGGTAAATCACGAAATTTGTGTGATATAATCTATGAATGACTTCGTAATATGTATTGAATACTTTGAAGTTTATGATAAGCAATGTAAGATTCCGTTGGATGGGCCAATGATATCCAAATGGACATGGTGGAACCTAGCCGAAGAAGCATCGAAATTCCCAAGAGGAGAGATAGGCATTCACGAGCCCATGCACAACAATCTTTGTTAATGCGTGGTCAAACAAATCCTTTACTGACTAGTTTCAGGGGCATGAGCGGCAGGATGACCGACTGACTGAAATTATGCAGTAAGTCGAACGCTGATCTCCTCTGGTCTACGGGAAGGTAAGGTAGTACCTTACCCGTGGTAATATCGCACATAATGCTGATAATGGTACCTGGTATCGTTGTTTTTACCAATTTCAAAGATGAATTCTGACGACCTCCGTGGCGCAGTGGTATGCGCGGTGGATTTATAAGACGGAGGTCCTGGGTTCGATTCCCGGCGGGACAAATTGAGATTTTTCTTAATTTGTCTTGATTTAGCTGTGGCTAGTTACTACCCTACCGACAAAGACGTACCGCCAAGCGATTTAGCGTTCCGGTACGATGTCGTGTACAAACCGATTTCAACCTAC
Source organism: Mycalesis mineus (assembly GCA_034621355.1). Lineage (NCBI taxonomy): Eukaryota > Metazoa > Arthropoda > Insecta > Lepidoptera > Nymphalidae > Mycalesis > Mycalesis mineus. The sequence goes on from CM067900.1 coordinate 2,413,016, forward strand.
TCCTTACAAGTTAGCCCGCTTCCATCTTAGATTGCATCATCACTTAACATCTGGTGTAATAGCAGTCAAGGGCCAACTTGTAGTCAATAAAAAAAAAATTGGTAAGGAGCTCCTTTAGTTCGTCATTCTTAGCTTGAGCTAGAGTCATCAATCAAAGTGCTTCAATACGGAACATAACGTCCGTAATCGGCAAAACCCAGATCCAATACATCCTTAACATTATTGAGTCAACATCTTCTAGAATGTCCTACTTTCTGAACAGAAGGTAATTTTGTGCTCTTATTGCAATTGATGGCTCAAGTAACTGTATCCGATTGACCTAGCCAGCGAAAGCTTCTGTTGAAGCCAGCGCATTTTATACATTGTATCGATACATTTTATCATTGTATCTATATCATATTAACGTATGGCGCAGAAATCAGGCTCAAATGTTATTGATGATGATGATGATGATGAAGAAAACAAATGGCGAAGATTCAGTCATCACCTTAGGCCTAGGGTCAGGCTTGTGGTGGCTCGTCCATCGGGTTGGCGCGCGGCAGCTCGTCACTGACATCCGCGTGCCGCTCCTCGCGCTCGAACGTCACCGATGACGAGCCGCTCCTGCTCGTTGATGACGATGATGACGACGACGACGACGTTGACGATGATGGTGATGACGACTCGCACGGCTCCGAGTTGCCAGTGTCCCTGGGAATTAGAGGAAACATTCGTTTTTTAAGCCAACAATCGTGATATCTTGCTTCCCTTTTCCCTTCCAATCGTAAATACTAAGAATAGCTACGACAGTTCAAAGAGTGAAATGGAAATTTTGGGTTTAAGTCTGGCCCCATATTGCCAGACATTATAGCAGTGTTTTAGAGAACATGTTTATTATTATAATGGTGAGGCCTGTCATAGCAGATGCACTTCGACCCTTTTGGATCTTTTGCACTCGCCCCGCCCTCAAGTCCCCTATATCAGTTCAAACACCCACTCTAAGAGTTGGATGGTTGCTTTCAGGTTGGAGGCACAGTAATCTGGTAGTGGATATGCCACGCCCAGGAGTTCTATTCGCTCGCGAGCCAGTCCGTCACATTCACACAAAATGTGCTCCATGGACTCTGTATCCTCATTGCAAGCCCTGCGGATAGGATTCTCAGAGATACCCATTTTGCAGAGCATAGACCTGGTGCTATAATGGCCTGTGTAGGCTGCTATTTCCTGCTCAGTTGAATTACCTTCGCTAGAAGATACGTTGAGCTGTTGCTTGTTCTTCAGCTCATAGTGATTATTAAAGAGTCAAACATTTTCGCCCTAAGCTTTCTCACCCAAATCGGAGCAGAATTAAGGATAGAAGCCTTGTAGTTTTTGACGACCTCCGTGGCGCAGTGGTATGCGCGGTGGATTTATAAGACGGAGGTCCTGGGTTCGATTCCCGGCGGGGCAGATTGCGATTTTTCTTAATTTGTCTTGGTCTGGATGGTGGGAGGCTTTCGCCGTGGCTAGTTACCACCCTACCGATAAAGAAACGCTAAATCGCCAAGCGATTTAGCGTTCCGGTACGATGACGTGTAGAAACCGAAAGGGGTGTGGATTTTCGTCCCACTCCTAACAAGTTAGCCCTCTTCCATCTTAGACTGCATCATCACTTAACATCAGGTGTGATAGCAGTCAAGGGCCAACTTGTAATCGATAAAAAAAAAGTAGGGGGCCTTATTCTGTAGTGGGACATTATAAGGTTTTTAGATTTTGAAATTTATACCATTTGTTTATATTCTTATAGGCTTGGTCATGACGACTGATGGTAAGCAAAGATGCAGCAACAGTAGAATGCACTTAGTGTAAGAGAATTTTCATTATAGTTCGTTTGCGTCAAGAACGCAGTGACTCATCATTGTTCGCTGGCATAGCCCCGTCCCCCATAGATTAAAGACTACTAGATGGAGTCATAACGCGGCTGTAGGTTCAAGAGCGTGACAGACTTATTTCATTCGGCCTTTATTAGAAAGTGACACAAGATTATTTTTTGTCCCTTTCAGCGTGTTCGTTTTTATTGCTTGTTAAGAGTGGAGTTTGTGACAAGCAAGGGACATATCTGAGCAATTATTAGCTTTTTATTAAATTTGCTGATAAATAATATAACTTTGCTATTACTATATTAATTTAAACGTTATCGTGCTATGGTGGGTTGTAATATTTTCGGCTGCAACAGTCGCAGCAAACAGAAAATCGAAGGAATTACGTTTCATACGTAAGTAGGCATAAATTTCATTGATTGATGATTTAAAGCTTAGATATGTTATTTTTTAGCAAATTTCATGTATTATGCGTTTACTAAACTATATTATATAAAGTAATATTTCGTATTTTACGATATTTTAAAACATAACGTTTTATGATGTACTTTAAATGTTGACATGTCAATAAGGCTGTTTTGCTGTCTCACGAGTGCACGCTATGGGCTCTATCTAGTTGTCTTTAATCTATGCCCGTCCCCTAATCAATCAAATTACAAGGTCAAGTTTACAGTGACTATACTAAAGTCAAACTCGATTGAGAATGCTTGTCAACAAACAAATTTAAAATGAAGGTAGAAATTGCAACACATTTTATGCCTAATAAATTTAAAATTATGTTTTGTTATTTTAAAAAATCTTATTTAAAAGATGTTGAATATATTAATTAGTTTTAAGCTTACTAATCTAATTTATTGTCATGAATTCGTCATTAACTAGTTAGTTTTAAAAAATAGGTGTAAAATGACTAATGATTTCTACCTTCATTTTTAATTTGTTTGTTGACAAGCATTCTCAATCGAGTTTGGCTTTAGTATAGTTGAAACGCGACGCGCGTAATTTGAAAAGATTTTATTGGTTGGGCGGCGGGGTTTACAGTGATGAGTCACTGCGTTCTTAGCGCGCACGAACTATAGGATCACTCACTTGTGGAATCCATTGGTCTGACAAGTGTTGTATCCACCGCAATGCTGGCACTTCAATCCAACCACATGGAACTTTACTGTCGAGAGCTGAAAAATAATACAATTGCAATTTTTAAAGAACCTTCCTCTGTTCCTTAGAAGGAAAAACGGAAACTTCCTTTTTCATTTCTCCTTAAAAATATTTTAATTATATTGTAGTTTTAATAGCAACATGATTTTCCACGTACAACGGCCACCAAGTTCGCCAAGTGCGGAAAACACCCAGGAAGAAGAAGAAGAAGCAAGATGATTTGCTAGGTTTTAATGTGAGGTTTCGAGGTTTTATCATCATTGACAGCCGGTTGACATACGCCTTTTTTAGGAACTTCTAAACACAACAATTCTGAGCCGGTTGTGCCCAGCAAAACAACAAAAAAATAAAAATTGAGTCGGAAAGTTGGTGGTGTTACACCCTCGTGCCTCGAAGAGCATGTTAAGCAGTCGGTCCCGATCACTGTCAACAACATCTGATAATGATCGTTAATAAATGAAATATTATCACCCTAAGCCCGCCAATCCGCATTGGAGCAGCGTGGTGGGTGCACGCTCCATATCCCCTCTCCTATAAGGAGGGAGGCCTGGCCGTGTAGTGCGCCGTTAATAGGCTGATAATGTTGATCATGATAAAGTTAGCATAGACACCTCTTCGACATAGATATTAATTACCTTGTGACAGTCCTTGCATAAAATTGTGGTTTTGTAGTCTGCATACTCAGGTGGCATGGGAGTCGCATCCACTTCCGAGTCTAAGTAGTTCCACAACTGTCAACAGAATAAATACATACATATTAAATAAATAAATATTATAGGATATTTACATACATCTCTATATAGCCCCAAAGTAAGCATAGGTAGCTTGTGATATGGGTACCATGATAACTGATGAATATCTAATATATAAAATTCTCGTGTCACAGTTTTCGTTGCCATACTCCTCCGAAACGGCTTGACCGATTTTTACCAAATTTTGTATGCATATTCAGCAGGTCTGAGAATCGGCTACTATCTAATTTTCATCTAAATTTTTTTTTAATTTTTAATGCAAAACAACGTTTGCCGGGTCAGCTAGTTTTCATTTATATATTATACATAATATCCCCTCTCCTATAAGGAGGAAGGCCTGGCCCCGTAGTGGGTCGTTAATAGGCTGATAATGATGACATATAAGTACTTATAAGTAATAAGCAATGCACCATGGTTTACTAAAACATCAGAAGTTCATGAATACCTAGATATGCTACCTGTTAAGGATGACATAAATATGTCACTAGTGGCCTACAAGGAGAGGCTTGAGCATCACAAAAACAGCCTGGCAGTCAAACTATTAGATGTCAGAGACTGCACATTCCGTCTGAAAAGGACACGACTGGCCAACATAGTACAGTTATATACTCAATCCTGACTGGGCTTTACATCAGTGGATGTACAGGACCCAAAACGACATATTAACAGACATTTAATCGGATTATGGTCCAGCGACTGATCTCCGATAAAAAAAAGAAAAAAAAAAATATATAAGTACTTATAATACATAGATAAACATCCAGACACTGGAAAACGTCGATGCTCATCTCACAAACATGTTTCCAGATGTGGGAATCGAACCCACAGCCTAGGACACAGAAGCAGGGTCACTCGGCCATCAATAATATATCACATGCCTGTTATGATTAGTTCTGGTGTGGATTACTAAATTAAAAATTCACTTTGATGCTGTCAATATCACAATAATCACATTTAGTATTATGAAAACGAAAGTTTGTATGTGTGTGTTTATTGCTTATTGACCACATTTGGCTTAAATTTTGAATGGAGGTAAGACTATAATCTGGATTAAAAATTGGCTACTTTTTATACCCATATTGCATAGAAATGCAAATAAATAAATTTTTAAGGTAATTTTAGATTTGTTTGTTTTTCGCAGATAATTTTTAAAATAAATAGTTGGAACGAAGTTCCTTATCGCGCGTTGTGAAAGGGGGCTAGAAGGAAAAAATTCGTACGAAAATTTGTCACGACACTTTTTGATCAAAGGATCTTGCCGCCGCCTTTGATGTGTGTGCGCGTGAGCGGCGGGGGGCGCCCGCGCTGTATGCTGTCTCGCGCTCTCGTGGCGCCCTCTGATGTTTCGGTGTACAACAACAAACGCGTGTGTGGTACGCGTTTAAGTTTATATAACATTATATTTGTTAATAATAAAAAAAATATTATTATTACTTTAAAAAATAAAATTTTATTACAATTCCTTCACTAATTAATTGAAAGGAACTTCGTTCCATTGGGGTGTTTACTCACATTGGTCATATCAATCATGCTCGTCTGGCAAGTGGGGCACGCGTAGTGGCCAGACTTGAGCATCTGCTCGAAGCACGGCCGGTGCAGCAGATGCCCGCAGTCGGGGATGTGACACGGGATGCGCGACGTGTGAATGTCCTCCAGGCACACTGGGCAGTTGGCGCGCGACACGTTCTCCACGCACTATACTCAAAAACAAATATATTCTTAAAAATTTTAATAATAAATTAAATTATTCTTAATAAATACTGTATCGTGACTACAAGTCAGAAGGAGGGTACAGTTTTTCGAGCGTATGTATGTGTGTGGGTATGTATGTATGTATTTCCATTTTTTTGGCACTATGTGGTCAAAGGCTGTATAAATTTTCAAAATGGCGGCTGTAAGTGGAGGGCAAGAGGGGGGATTCCAGCACCATAAAGTATTTAAAATTTTATATATGTAAATAGAGTGATACTTGATTTTCCCTTTTCAATGCACTATTTCTTCATTTGATATCTGTATGCATTGCACTTATTCCAACTTGTTTGTTACTCATTCACACAGACTACTGAATAGATTTTGATGAAATTTCACAAAAATTTAGTTTACACATCAGATTAACACACACAAGCCACTTTTTATCTAGAAATTCTCACAGAAACAAAAACTAGTCGCGTCTTCTAGTAACAAATAATGCTTGGTGATGTTCACTTGATACCTGCTTCATGTGATTGTTTAGATGCTTTAAAATGTTTTATATCATGGACAATATGCATTACTTGGACACCATAAAATATTATTATTGAAGCAGTATGGTCAGGGGTTATTAAGGTTAGGTTAGGCTCAGGATAATATTATCACAGAAGCGGCTTTTCGCTCCCGTGATCCAATTTTCATGCGATGAGTAGGTTTTAGTCAGTCAGAGTTCGACATAACTACCTGGCCTTCCCGTAGCGAGAGGGTATCCATGAGGAATCCCCAAAGAAAAAGGCTCAGGATAATGATGGATTACTAAGACGAGGTGACATATACCCTGTGGCCAACACGCTGCAGCTGCACAGGTAGGCACATGTTGCAGCGCTCGCAGTGGAAGAACCGGTCGCGGCCGCCCACGCGACATATGCCACATCCCTCACAGTGGTACTGTTTCTTGTCCTCATCGTCAAATAGATTGCAGATCAAGCATGTATACTGAAATTATTATAGAGATATGTTATTACTGAAGTGGTAGGGCCCTCCCAGGTCCCAATTAAATTACGAGTTGTATGATTAAAAAAAATTTAACTGACTCAAAACATACTAAAATGTAAAAAATAACTGCTTCATTTAGTTGCTTTAATTTACGTAAGCATATCTAAGAAGTTGGCGCCAGATTAATTTTAACATTTATTTAACATTGTAAAATAGTTTGTGGGTTCTAGTAGAAACCTTTGCTGGCACAGACTATACATGTCGAATCAAAAACCTCCACCATTTTTTCCTCTGATAAAAAAATAGAAATAACTTATCATAACAACTTTTTAGTTCAGCTCACCTTCCCAAACCTGACTCCACAGTTAGAGCACTCAGCCTGCACCTTCTGTCGAGTGTCACACTCTGTGCAGATGAGCTCTGTCACAGACTTCCTGTTGAAGTAATGCTCCTCCTTTTCATCATGGCAGTAGCGACACATGTACAACTTGTTGCAGCATGGCGTCTGGACAAATGAAATACAGAACTATGCTTGACTTATCAACTTACAAAAACAACTAAAGCAAAAATAAAATGCCTATACTTCAACACTATATTAACATACATAATACATACATAAACATCACGCCTTGTTCCCATAGTGGTAGGCAGAGACCACATCCCTCCATTTGCCACGGTCTTTGCATACTTCCTTAGCTTCTTCCACTCTCATTAATCCTTTCATACAAGTTCGTCGGTTTAGGGTACTCTTGACCTGGCCATTATTTAAAATGTCCTGAATTTGGTCCAGGAACATTCGCCTAGGCCTTCCCCTTCCAACATTTCCATTCACCCTCGCCTTGTAAATCTCTTTTGTTAATCTTCTTTCATCCATTCTCTCTACATGTCCAAACCATCTAAGCATCCCTTTCTCAATTTTAGTCACTACATCCTCTTTTACACCACACTTTTCTCTTATCACACTATTTTTAACTCTGTCACACAATTTTAACCCGCACATACTCCTCAATGCTCTCATCTCTACTGCATTTATTTTAATTTTGTGCTTCTTCTGCCATACCCAACTTTCACTACCATACATAAGTGTGGGCACCAACACACCTCTATGCACAGCCAGCCTTGCCTTTTGGGACACTTTCTGGCTGTTCATAAATGCATACAGAGCACCATTCACCAAGTTCCCAGCATTTACTCTTCTTTCAATATCACTCTCACACGTTCCATCTTTCGTAAATTTACTACCCAGGTATACAAACTCTTTTACTTCTTCCACATTTTCTCCATCTATCACAATATTACAATCTGTCACATATTCATCTCTTTCAAAAACCATTACTTTCGTTTTGCTAACATTCACTTTCATTCCTTTCCTTTTCAGAGCTACATTCATAATAGTTACCATTTTCTGTAACTCATTAGCAGACGATGCAAGTAATACTTGATCGTCGGCATAGAGCTTATATTAACATGCTTGTATTAATATTAATGAACTGAAGAAAGAATTATAAAGTTAACTGAAATTGTTACTTACATTCATTTATATACAAATGTACAAAGTGAGGATGTGTGGATGTGAAATTTGTTAACATAACAATGATTTAGACATACTTGTCTTGTCTTCTTGCTTTATTAAGGTCATAGAACTACAAATGTTTATTTGTCACATAGACTAAGAACTAGCAATTTCAGATAGCATTTAACATTGATCTGTTATTAAAAAGAGGATGCACAACCAAGTAGAAAATTGCACTTAAAAACTTTCTTTAGAGATTTTTTCAAGATAAGATATCTGCGTTTATCTACAATCTGTAAGGTGTTAAAGTTCAATATATAAGTTTATTTCAATAAAACCCCAGTACACAGCAAATACAACCTAAGTTGGATCAGTTTAAAGTTGAATTTTCCACCCAATACATGTTTTTAGTAAGGAAATTTTTTGGCCACTTACAGTGGATCATCTTTTTAATAAGAGTACAATAGTATTTAACCAATCAATTAGAGGCAAGAGTATTTTGCATAATTACATTTATTGCAGAATATTGTTGGTTAATGTTAATGATACATTCTCAATGAACAAAAAGACCTCTAAATTCAATTCACAAAAACATAGTACACATTTTGAAGTTCATTGACATACTTTGTTTTCCTAATTTGCGTATCATTACACTAGTACATTGAGGTTTTGCGTTGGATGTGCGAAAGTTATAAATAAACGAGTGTTTTGAACTCATGTATTATGGCTAGACAAACCAATGCCGGAACTAGTCACAACATAGTTTATAGTGCTTAATTTAGTTTAAATAACTTACCACGAATTTAGCACGCCTCTTGTAGTGTGCACACCCAATGCGTTTTTCGATAATTTGATCAGTGGCCACTGGGTTTTCAATGGTTTCACCGTTCGCAGTTTCTGCTGTTTCTGACATCTTATTAGTTCACATGCACTTTCGATTTAACTGTTTCGAGATTAATTAGGGGTAGTGACGAGTGTATGAAATTCTACAACTGAATTAAATTTTAATTTGGAATATTGAACAATGGAGTTGAGCATATACAAATTTATTGATAACGTGACATTCAATGACATTTCGAGAAAGAAATGAATTGACATTGACAGCGGTAGGTAGGACCTGGAAATATGACGTTTTCGGTTGACACTTCTCTTGTTTTTATGGTTTGTCTATAGAATATCACGGGGTCATTGGCGATAAGGCACAAAGAAAATAAATTACTTCAAGATAGTACATATATAACAATTTGGATACAAATTAATGACGCTGAATTTATAAATTATACTATATTTTTCCGAAAAATAAAATCCCTAAATAAGTTGTGAGTTGTTCTTCTGACGCATTCTGACGATTTCCATAAAGTTAAGTAAGACTGGCATAGATTAAAGACCGGAATCATGTCCTAATTCGGAGCGGTAAAATTAAAATTATGTAAAAATAACCAAAACTTATTCCTAAATTTAATGTAAATTAAAAAGTACAATGAAATCAACACTATTTTGTCTGTGTTTGTTTTTAATTTTAAAAGATTCAAAATGCTTACTGCCGCCTAAATTTCAATGGAAAACTATAGATTTTGCATGGGAGGGCAATGCGCGGGATGCAGCATTGAAATCTAAAGCATACATTCCCGAAAACAACATGCCTAATGGTATTGCAAGATGGAGAGATAAACTCTTTATAACTATACCAAGATGGAAAAAAGGTTAACTTACTTATTATCTAATTCAAAATAACGTCTTAAGAGTTAGCTGTAATAACTGTGTTTCACCCGTGTAGATCCTGTTCACGTAATAGAATCATGAAATCCGTTTTTAGTGAACGTACGGAGGTATAAGTACGTCGCAAAATGTAACCATGCCACAAGTCAATCGAGATCTCGAAATGAGTTAGTTGGTTAGTGCTCAGGTTGAGAGCAGACTAGGAGTTTGTTATAATTTATACTTACTTTAATCAACGCTGTTCCAGGAGCACTACCTCGAGTCTCTAAGGTTCGAAATGCGAATTTTGTTTTACTTTCGAAGTTAAAATACAAGGTGCAAGCGAGAACGTGAAATAAACGATAGAAATACTATACGACCTAGTGTTCGGCTTGTGATGTGATTGTGTGTTTTCTTATGAAGATATCGCATAAAATTTTACAAACAACCATATGTTTTCTTTTTCCAGGAGTACCAACATCACTAAACTACATCTACGTGAACGGGAGCCAGTCGCAGCCGCTGCGGCCGTACCCAAGTTGGGGCGAGGCGTTCGTGTCGGACGGGGCGTGCTGCGTCAGCTCCAACAGTACGGTGGTGTCGACGTTCCGCGCGCACGTCGACCGCTGCGACCGGCTGTGGGTCGCTGACAATGGCGTTGCTGATATGACGCGTAATAGTTTCTTCTTTAACAAGTGTTGAAAAAAGTACCAGTTTAGGCAAGGCTTTCGGCGACTTTAGTTACTTTGATAACGAGCTTCAAAATACCCGCCGTTTGTAATAACTAATAAGTTTATCAACATCAGTTTCTTTTGAATTGGCATATCCGCATAATAAATACCTATCTGTCATTTTGCGGTATCAAGAGCAATTTAACAGTTTTGGCAGTTACAGGTGTCCTGCGCAAGCGACGAACACAGCGCGACGCAATGGTGCCAACGCTACGAACGCGACCAAAACAACACTATTCCCTACTTGCGGCCTATGCAGCAGTTTGCGGCGGGACGTAATGATGGATATCTGAGCAGTGGCGTAGCTACGTAGGCTCTAATCCTACCAGAATTTTTTTTCCATTTTTTGTTTAAAAAAAAAAATAACTACGTCATTACTTTGATTTACTTAATCACATCTATGAAATCGGTGATAGTTATTTTTTACTTTTTAGTGCGTTTTGAAGGCGTTTTTATTTTTTGTTAAAAAATTTTTATTTTATACTTTTTAGTGATTTATGAACAACGAACATACTGAAGAACCTACTCGAACTAAACCATAAGTATTTACTAGCTAGTTATAACATTCCGACATCCCTGCAAATGTGCCTATAAAGTTTGAAGAGTTTCCCCGACTTTTCGTAAATCTCATCATCGGATCATGACTTAGTAAACATTTGACCAACTGAAAACTATAACCTTTCAAACTTCTCATTGAGACATCGACATTAATCGAACCCAATCACAAGCTACTGTAAACCGTTAAGGAGCTCCCTCAGCTCTCCTTCGTCTTCATCTGCAGACCTTCAATGACAGTCACAGCCCATCTAAATGAAAAGTTCTCATTAAGACAAATAAATTGAGCCCAAACACAAGGTAACTGCAGTAAATCGTCAAGCAGTTCTCTTATATGTAGATCGGCTCCATCATCAGATCGACTCCAGACCTTCATCAAATTGTAGTGCTTTTAAATACTTACCGAAAAAATTAACAAACGTACTTGTTGTCCCTACAATTTTTGAAAGTTCCCCTCGGTTTCTCCAGGATCCCATCATCAGATCCTGGTTTCCTTATCATGGTACCACCACCGGACTATCTACTTTCCAACAAAAAAAAGAACTACCAAATTCGGTTCATGAACGACGAAGATATGCGCGAACACACGTAAAATATATATATATATATACGGTCGAATTGAGAAGTTTTTTTTTTGAAGTCGTTTAAATATAATAGTTTTTCACTTCAATTTATTAATATTTGTCACTTAGTTTAACCTCAAATAACTCAAGCATGGACTGTTCACTAACTATGTAAGGAAATAATGAGCAAATATGGAGTGCTAGAATGCACCTATTATTCCTGTCACTTCTGCAGCTGCTGAAAGGTCATTGAGCAAATTAAAAATAATAAAAAAATATTTAAGAAATAATATGGGCCAAACCCGTCTCCGACATTTATCGCTGATAGCAATTGAAAACAAAACCTTAACTTAGCATATTTAAAGGATTTGTATATTTCATATTTTTATTCGATAAAACCTAATCAGATTACCTACTTGCGGCCTATGCAGCAGTCTGCGTCGGGACGCGATGATGGACATCTGAGCCGTGTCGCATCGCGTCACGCAAGCAGCTTACGTAGGACACCCCGATAGCGGTCGGCGCGGGACGGCGACGCGATAATCCTATCCTTGTTGGCGAAACGAAATCGTAATCGTCCTTTTGTGCTTTGTGACAGTCAGCAAAAAATAGCAATTTATTTTGTAGGGGATCTCCGCCAGGTGACGGCGCCCGCTATACTGGTGTTCGACCTCAACACGGACACGCTGCTGCGACGGTACGTGATCAGAGACGAGCTGCTGCGAGACTCCTCCGTGTTGACTAGCATCGTGAGTTGTATTTCAACTTAGGCAACAGTGTAAGTTTCATCAAAATCGGTTCAGTCTCTTTAGAGATATTAATATAAGGAATATTTTACTTATAAGAAAATACCTAGTCATATCTTTAGGTAAATAAGTATTAAGAAGTTGACTTAGATTTAAGACGTTGCTATCCTTTCATGATATTAGCTAAGTTAACCCAAAGTACCTACTTACCTATTTTGGGCAAGTGATTCGGTGTATCGTTACCGAAAACAGTGTAGGTAACGAATTAAATATGATCATCATCATCAGTCGATGAATATCTGATGATACTGCTGCTGCTAGAGCTTTTATAGGGACTAATGTAAACAATGATCCCAAGCCGCCTATGGCCAGCGTCTCACTGCAATGTTAATATAGTCAGTCTACTTAGTGGGGGCAGACCAAGAAAATCCAAGATCGGTCGTGCCACTAAAGACGTACTGTCAAGCGGTTTAGCGTTCTGGTACGATATCGTGTAGAAGCCAAAAGCTAAGTGGATTTCGTCCTAGTTTTAATACGTTAAAGCCAGCACTCAACTTGCATCGTCACCTACCACCATAATGTGGTTGTAGTCAAGGGTTAACTTGAAGTAAATAAAAAACACACACAGGTGGTGGATATAGTGGGCAAGGGGTGTGACGACGCCTACGCCTACATCCCGGATATGGGGTCCAACGCGATACTAGTGTACAGCCTTGCGCAAGACGACGCGTGGCGCGTGGAGAGCCACTACTTCCACTTCGACCCCCACGCAGGGGTGTACAGGGTGGGCGGAATTGACTTTTACTGGAGCGACGGGGTCTCTTCCGCTGCGCTGAGTTCCTCGAAGAAGTCTTCTGGGTAAGTAAACATATGAAATATCTATAAGGCCCAAATCGATGTTAAAATGTTTACGATTGTGAATAAACAAACTGAAAATAACAGCGAAAGTTTGTTCCTTCTACATGCCCAACTATTGGCCAAATTTGCCGCAATGGAAATAGAATATAGTCTATACTAAAGCCAAACTCGATTGAGAAATTCTTGTCAACAAACAAATTTAAAATGAAGGTAGGAAATGCAACTCGCTTTATGCCCAATAAATTTAAAATTATGTTTTGTTTTTTTATAAAATTTTATTTGAAAGATATTGAATATATTAATTAGTTTTAAGATTACTAATCTAATTTATTGTAATGTATTCGTCATTAACATGTTAACTTAAAAAATTAGGTGTAAAATGACTAGTGGTTTCTACCTTCATTTTTAATTTGTTTGTTGACAAGCATTCTCAATCGACTTTGGCGTTAGTATAGATTAAATCATAGACTATTTTTCATCCCCAAAATCCCACGGGAACGGGAACCACACGGCTTAACATGATCGCATCAAGTCGTCACTAAAATTATAAACGCGAAAGTTTGTATGTATGTTTGTAATGCATCGGCTACTTTTTATCCCGATTTTTTTACAAGGACAGGTGAAACCGCGGGCGTCTTTTAGTCAATAGTAAATCCACTATAAAAGTCAAAAGCTTGCGCAAGTAGGCGCTTTGACATCCTAAAAACATAACATCGCGCCTATATTACCCAGAAGGGTGTGGCAGAGGTGTAGTACAGCCACATTTTACCTGTTATGTTTTTAAGTCCCATGTGATAGGGGGTGAGCCTATCGACATCCTAGCTCGGACATTTTCGGTTATTCGGTATATATGACGGGCAGACATAATGTTTCTTTTCTTTACCGGTTTTAGTTACCCTGACCTATACTTTCACCCGACGTCAAGCACGAAACAGTTTCGGATGTCCACTAGACTGCTGAGGGACAAAGACGTTCCTCCGGAGGATATATTCACTGGAGTCGAAGTGAGTCTTTATAGTTACAGTTCAGGGAATAAGCAGATATACCATGTGACCAGAGGATTCTCGCTGGTGCGGTGCGGTTTGATTCTCGGCAGGGCAGTTTTTTCTTAGGCCTGTGTGCACCAAGATTTCGGTTATCATAACCAACGGTTAACATAACTTTACTATTTATAATAAACACGTACGCCAGTTAAGGACGTAATTCGGGTGGTTATCTTAACCGAGCTTACGTCCTTAACCGGTGTACGAGTTGTCATGAACAGTAAATTTTACGTTTAGCTTATGTTAACCGTTGGTTATGATCACCGAAATCTTGGTGCACACAGGCCTTAGTAGGTCCAGGTTCGGCCGTGGTTAGTTACCGCCCTGTAGCGTAAGGGAAAAGACGTATCGCCAAACGATTTAGCGTTCTGTTAAGAACACCAAAAGTGTGTAACTTAAATTGCATCATCACTTACCGTCAAGTGTCCTAAAGCTACACACTGTTTAAGAGCAGTTTAAAGTGCCTTGTGCCTAATGACCTAGGTCTTTATAACGTTAGCATTGTCGACAGCAACTATACTCTTTGGAAATAGGCAGGTCACCAATCCTGTGCCGCTGTAATATTTTCTACAGAAGAAAAAAACGAAAGAAAGAAAATCAATTTATTTACAACAGACACATACAAAATAAATACACAAACGCATGAATAAAGCCACTCAGCATATACTATGCCTATGGTAAATCCATCCGCGCAGCGCTGGTACTCTGTGGGGCCAAATGACTTATAGTAACATTACATAAAATATGCTATAGATAAAAATTGAACATTAAAAAAAAAAGAAACGCAAAAGTCATAAAAATAGGTAAATATGCAGTGTAGAGAAAGGATATTATAATAGAATATACATAAGCTATATATTATTTTATATATATATATATTTTTATGAAATTTTAATGTATATTCAATTGTCTGGAGCTATATCTATTCTTCATACCCCTAAGTGATAAGGGTTGTCCACCCCTAACATTGTATTTTAATTTTTTTTGGACAATTTTTTTATAATGTGACATTAAAAAATACATACAACCCTAATTTTTCACCCCTACACGATCAACCCCTAGGTAAAAAAATTTTTTTCTAGAAATAATATACATGGCAAAACGTTTGCCGGGTACAGCTAGTAAGCTATATCATTTAAAAGAACTTTTCAAGTGTCTGGAGCTAGCTTTAAAACTATGTTGTTTTTCCTACTTGAATTCTATGGTTGCACACATGCAGTGCCGTAAATAGGGCAGGGCCTGCGGTGCCCAAGCACAGGGCGCAACAATGGGTGCAACTATATAACTAGCACCAGGTGCATAAAATTCACTAACATTGTCAATATTACTCCATAAAGTCATGTCATGGCACAAATGGCAACCTTGGTAATGTGACAGTATTGCAAATATGTGCTTTCTATCATAATATGAAGTAATAACAAAATATGTCAAAATATATATTATTTAATTATATTGTAATTACTACTACTATACTAAAATCAAACTCAATTGAGAGTGCTTGTCAACAAACAAATTAAAAATGAAGGTAGAAATCACTAGTCATTTTACACCTAATTTTTTTAGTTTCATGACAATAAATTAGTAAGCTTAAAACTAATTAATATATTCAATATCTTTTAAATAAGATTTTATAAAAAAACAAACCATAATTTTAAATTTACTAGACATTTTCTACCTTCATTTCAAATTTATTTGTTGACAAGCATTCTCAATCGAGTTTGGCTTTAGTATAGAGTATCACTTAATCTAATCACTTAGTAACAAGAATTAATTTACTAGAAGTTAATTATTATAAATAAGGTATAAGATTTATACAAGTCTGGTTGATCATAGTCATAGCATACTTGTCTATGTACTAAGGCCAAGTATAGGAAGCTTAAAATGATTTTTTCTTAAAAGCTAGTTGAAGGTCCTGATCCATTTAACAAATCACTACTGTACTTAATTCTTTGTAGTAGATTCATGATCTCTAATTTAAATTCAAATAATTGCCTCTCAGACATTGTTTGCATTTCTGGCAAAAGTGATATTAAAAAATTCATATGTGGGTTCATATTATTTAGTTGATGTTTATTTATGGCTTTCAATAAATATTCCTGAAATAATGACAATTCCTTTGAGGTGTTTGATTGTTGCCAAGTGTTATCTGTGCGCAATAAGTTATCCATTTGCAATGAGTTATCCATGTGTAATATGTTATCTGTGTGCAATGAGGTCTCCAAATACATTGAGTTATCTGTATTTAAACTATCACAATTATCTTCATTGGTATTGCTGGAGTTGTTACTATTTTCTGAATGAGATGTTTGTTCCACATTTGAGATTTTATATCCAGAATCTTTTGATAGATTTAAAAACTCTAGCATATCTAGAAAAGGTCTCTTGCGTTTCCTTATGGGACCACAGGGAGTCTTTTTTTGTTTAGGTTTATTTCTCTCTCTGATGAAGTAGTCTCTCAGATGTTTCCATTTTTTTTGTAGTTCTTGTACTGAAATAAAGATATTATTTAGTTTATAGTAGTTCTTTTTGCATTGTTAATTAAAACTGTATTTTTACTTTTGTTGACAATGGATTATGTAGTAGGAAAGAGCAGAACAAATGTATAGAATAGAATTCATTTATTTGCAAATATGTTACAACATTTTACAAAATTTTACTAAATTATTAGTGTGTGTGTGTGTCTTCTTAGTATTCCATACATTTGTTGTTTGTGCCAAGATCGTTGTGTGGCAGATGTAAAACTTAGATCATGTCCTGAAATATCCAACAAAGGTGGATTAACTTTAACATGTTCTTCTTAAAAAGATGACTAACTAGATGGCCAGTATAACAAAATTAGTTGAATTTGTAAGGTACCATCGCACAATGTCACAAAAATGGTTATGTTGTTATAGCCTCCTTTGAGTGATGTGGCAATGAATGTTTAAAACACACTTCCATACTCATATTCACTACTCAAGCCAAAGTTTAGTAGGAGCCTGTCTGTTTTAAGTCAAGCTCATTAAGCAGCTTGTAGGTAGATTTTTCTAATATGTGTTTAGCAACTACTTTTACTAGAACAAATATTTAGCATAAGATCAATTTAACTGGTTAGGAAAATGTTTCAGCTAACTCTTGCCTAAATATTGCTGAAATTATTTTTTGACCATTTTTAGGCTGATAGATGTACCTACAATGAATAAAAGCTCCTCCAATCACCAGTCTTGAGCCCACTGCAATCAGCGGCTCCTTGGAACCCACTTGATGTCATCAGTCCACTAGTAGGTCAATCGAATTTATAAAAGATACTAACAAAAAGCTCACTTACCGGCTTCATTTTTTGTTTTGCCTCCATAAACATCCCAATCTGGGTATATAACAGAGCCTATTTCCTCCCAAGCCTGCCGGCGGAGAATTCTGTCACCGTATGCATTTATATTTGCATTCCAAATGCATTCTCGCAAGTGTATTTCAGATATAAATCTTTCCGTGTCGAACATTTTGTAATGTTTAATCTAATGTCTTTATTCCTTTATGATTGTAATAATTTATTTTTAATGTGAAAGGTATCCAAGAATAGTGTTTAGTTAACTGAAACTTAATTGTTATAAATTTTAAAAAGCTTCTGTTCTCTGAACAACAGTTATGAAAATTATAGCGTCTCTCTCTAACTGAATATAGTAGTATAAGATAGTCTGTTTATTTATATTATGGGCGTATTCCGTAACTAATATAACTTACAAACCTATTATAGACAGTTTTTTAAATTATTTTAAGTTATAACTCACTATTTATATTTGTGTAATTATACAATTAATCAATTATGCTTTTAAAATGTCAAAATATTTGTGGGTACTGATTTTTTAAAATTTATTTATCGGTCTAGAATCAAGTCTTTTATGTTTGATGCATCCTACTCTACATTTTTTTCATACTAGTAGGATCATATATGTTTCTTCACAGTTTATTGCAGTGACTTTATGGTGTCATATTTTGTTCGGAGGAAAATACCTAATTGTAGGGGAGGAAATATGATATTGTTCGGTGTTACTAGACGCACTTTTACAATAAGATAAATTGTAAACGATCTTCAAACGATAAAAAATAATATTTAATACTAATTAGGAAACGCCCACAACTTTGCCTGCGAGGAAAGTAATGTATTTTGCCTTACTTGCTTACAAGAAAACAAAAATATTGGACATGACTTTTGTTGTAAAAAAATCACTATGGCAAGCTATTCTTTAAAGATAAATACGTATATTATGCAATTGCGAACTTCTTTGAGTCATAAAGAATGACAATTTTTCCATACATTGTTTTGATATACCTCAAAGAGTTAAGGCAGCGTTTTTGATAAAATTTTCAACCAAATTATACAAATTATACGTATACTAAAACTAAACTCAGGAATCATTCTCATCTGTTGGTGAAAACACATCAAAATTCCTTTAGTTGTCTTTGTGACTATTTTCTTAAGAGTATTTATTTATCGCGAATACACAGACAATCAGACGCGGCGAGGAACTTTATTTTATAATATGTAGTGATTAAAAATGGGAGGTAGAACAAGTGAGCAGAAATAAGTGCTTAATTTGTTGAAAACCATGATTTTTTCATTTCTAGGTTGTTGGTGAGAGAGGTCAGAAGTCACAGGCAACTGCGTGTGACATAGATCCAAATACCAACGTACTATTCTACACACAGGTAAAAATAATTATCAATCACGTGTATTTTCTATTTGTCTTGTTTGTATCTTGATTAGAATCATGTCTAAATTTTTCAATTTCGACGGCCGAGTGGCGCAGTGGGTAGAGTCCCTGCTTATGCGTCCTAGGCTGTGGGTTCATTTCCCACATCTGATAATGTTCGTGTGATGAACATGGATATTTTCCAGTATCTGGGTGTTTATTTATATATTATAAGTATTTATGTAAAATATATATAAAAATATTCATCAGTTATCATAGTACCCATAACACAAGCTAAGCTTACTTTGGGGCTATACAGCGATGTGTGTAATATTTATATATATTTTTTATTTACAGTTAAGCAAAAACGGGGTAAGCTGTTGGAATATTGGCAAGCCTTTGAGTGAGGAGAATGTGCCTCTTATCATTAGCGACTGCAATATACTGGAATTTCCTAGTGACATTAAGGTAGGTGGTAAAAGTTGTTTGAGGTATCATATGACTGGTAAGGTAGTAACATTGTACAAAGGAAAAATCGTTTTAAAGTATACTGAATATTAAAAATTCGTGGTCTAAGAAAAACCAGCCGCCATTTTTAATATTATTCGAAAATGTTATCGCATCTTGACATCTTTTAAAAATTGATAGATATTAATGAACAATAAAAAAAATAATTTTACACTTAAACTACCAAGTTTAGAGATCCTAATAGATCTATTATATAGGTACCTACCAATTTCGTCTCTTTAATAATATTGATTATATTGTGGCGTGCAATTACTACATGCAAAAATGAAGGAGGAGGAATTTTCCATTTTATACAATTTGTAATATAGAGCTTACCTTAGTTAAAAACCTTGTGCACACCACATGGCAGGTATAGGTAATATTATTTTCAAGGTGGACCATGAAGGTAACCTCTGGATAATAAGCAATAGACAATCCCGTTTCCTCTACGAGTCTATGGATTTCTCTCAAGTGAATTTCAGAATATTAACAGCGCCGGTAGACGCTGTCATACAAGGTACTCCGTGCGAAAAGCTATCTACAATCGAAAGGGCATTCAGCTTTGTAAGACCGAAGTCAAATAAAAGAAAAATAAGTCATTAGCAATAGTAAGCTATAACAATAATCTACCCTTTACATTCGAGATTTTCGACCTGTTCTTTGGAGAATTAGAAAAAAAAATCAAGCTTGTCGAATAACAAAATCTACTATGAAAATGTGGAGGGTTCGAAAAATAAAAAAACAAAGAATAATTTAAATTTATATTTAAATATACAACATGGTAGCTATAGCTATGTAATTCAATTAATTAAATAAGTCTGTGTGATTGAATATAATTATAATTTTCAAGTGTTTTTTCACCACGTCTTTTCTTTTTTTCAATCAATTCGTTCGCATTTTGTCAGTCTTGTCTGAGGAAACGTTTCTCGCGAACCAAACGACGTGAATTATCTTTAGAACAGTAAAATGTGGATTAATTTAACCCCTGACATTAGTTTAAACCACAATCTTGTCTTAAAGCGAAAAAATAATTACTTTTTATTCAAGCTTTTTAAACGTTTTATATCACGTCATACCGCTATTCGCTTTTAAGACAGTTCATGGTCTTGAGGTATAATGCGATTCAAATGACAATAGGAAAAAAGCTAGCGCCATCTTGGACCGCATTGGTCGACAACTTCAGACTTTGTAGTATGATGTGCAAAAAAAGTCAGGATATAGTTACAAAAAAAAATATTTTTATTATACTTTTTCATCTTTACTCTTTTCTGAGTTTGAGGAATCACTATCAGAGCCGGTGCTGTCATCAGTAACATGTAAATAAGTACGAGTATCTGTAAAAAAACATTTTAATGAAATAAAATATCACTTTCTTTAAAAATAAAATAAAAAAGGAGTTATTAATAGAAATATTTAACTACCTACACTAGAAACGTATTGTAGAAGCAAAATATTTACCCTCCATATTTATTACGAAGAACCATTTTCGTTAACATCTCTCGAGTCCAATACTCTTGCTTTGTTCTTTTTATTATACATGATTAACTTCTCGCCTCAAATCGTCAGCAGTAATGCTTTGAAGTGCTTCTAATCTAAATTTTTTAATTTCAATTTCTAGCTGGCTTTTATGCTTATCTGTCACTCTCCATTTGATGAGGTTCTAAATAAATTCAATAGGACTCAGATCGCAATTGTATTGTTACAACCTTAGCACCTTATGTCTGTAGCGTTTTGCTCATATTTATCCATCAATTAATAAGTAATTATGTTATTATATTGTTTAAAAAAATATAAAAAAAATATTTTATTATTTTAACGTAACTTTTAGTGTTCGGTGCTAACGCTACTTTTACGCTGCTTTCAGTATGAAGTTGTTCCAAGATGGCGTCAGTTTAATTCCTATTGTTATTTAAATCGCATTACTAGTATATTGGTAAACCCGGCTTAGCTGTAGAGCTATGAACGATTACATAATTGCTATAAAGTAATAATTCGTAAATGTATTTATATATGATATGACATTGCATAGTCGCCTGTATATACATTTTAAACTAAATTATTTTTTACAAAACTAGTATCTATCCTTTTCCGGTTTCTCGTACAAAAGGATATAGAATTATCTTTAAATTTAGTTATTTTGAATCAGTTTACGGATTACTTTCTACAGCTAGGACGGGCGTGTTAATGATACCTTTAGTTAGATCTTAAGTAACGACAATTGCAATCATTGTTGTTGGTAAATTTTGAAAATAGGTAACCAGTCGGACGACTGGAGAAAAAAAGAAAATTAAACCAAATAGCTATTATAATAATAATTACAACAAATAACCCTTCTTGGCAGTCAGGTTAAAATAAGTTATTAAAAATTGATTAGAATGCATGTACGAAAGGAATTATTTGCATATTCTGTATTAAAAAAGGTCTATCAATAGAATTGATTGCAATTATCACATATCTTAACAATGGTGCAATTTTTAATTTACTTATAAGGCAGTGTAGATATTTTGGGTAATTGCGCAAATCTTTTGCCTCGTTTAAACATTATTTTTATTTATTTTTTAATGTAAAAAATACTTTACTTTGATTTTTATAGAGATATTTATTATATTACAGTTATTATAACAGCGCTTTCGTATCGTTTTGTAGTATTATTCACCTTAAATCGTATTATCCCGTCGATGTCTATAGGGACGAATGCCATAACAGAGCGTGAGGTTGCGTTTTGCGTTCTAACGAATCACGAGGCTTGTTTTAACCGACATTGCCTCTGATTGGTAGATCACTTTTGCTAAAATGATGATGATAAAGAGAGAAGAAGAAGACAAGAGAAGGCTTATATTTATAATATAATTTTTCAAACATTTGAAGTTAGGGCCTATCCCACTTCTTATTTTTTGATTTCTAAAATACTGAGGTTAAATTTGAAAATGAAGTCTATAAATACAAAGCCTTGTTCGTCAATTAGCTAAGTCAATATGGTCTGATAAAAGTATTGAAAAAATTTTAACGGTGTTTTAAATTAAAGTACTCAAAAATATCTTTAAGTCAAACACGTAAAGCATATTAACACATTATTAAAAATATATCGGCTGAAACTCACATCACGGTTGTCGGAGTAGTTTCGAACCCATACGGGGTTCTTAGTCATGAGCTTGCTTGTTCCGGTAACGCGGCGCGAAGCAAACGTTTTTTTTTTTTATTTTTTTTTTATTGATTACAAGTTGGCCCTTGACTGCTATCACACCTGATGTTAAGTGATGATGCAGTCTAAGATGGAAGCGGGCTAACTTGTTAGGAGTGAGACGAAAATCCACACCCCTTTCGGTTTCTACACGGCATCGTACCGGAACGCTAAATCGCTTGGCGATACGTCTTTGTCGGTAGGGTGGTAACTAGCCACGGCGAAAGCCTCCCACCAGCCAGACCAAGACAAATTAAGAAAAATCTCAATTTGCCCCACCGGGAATCGAACCCAGGACCTCCGTCTTATAAATTCACCGCGCATACCACTGCGCCACGGAGGTCGTCACGTTTGCTGTGACGTGAGTTTCAGCCGTTATATTTTTAATAATATGGATAACATTCGCGATAGTTTAAATTCTAATACATATTTACACATTGCGCTCGTATAGTTATAATGTATATGTGTAAATGTCTGTGTGAAAAAAATAGATTTTTAATTTAAGTTTAAACTGAACACGCTCTGCAATGACACCGTATCTAGATGTCTAAACGCGTATTTACATAAGGTTAAGAACGTTTTATTTAAATGTTTTTTTATTTTCTACTAAAGGCTTTTCGCTATGTTTTTGAACAAGGCCTTATTTCCACTTTCTCCTCAAACTAAGCTAAAAATAATTAAGTTATTATTTTTTAGTCTGCTGTATGCTGTACATAGTATTATTGCTACTGCGCCAGCCTTTTTGTCTTGGAGCTAATGAGGCAGTTCATATTACTAGAGTTCATATTATCGTATTTCAACCATATGTAAATATACGTAAAATTCCCATTCACAAATTCACCAGTTCTTATATTTTAAAGCAAGAGAGATTTAGAAATCTATATTTACATTTATTGCTCTAAATATCTGATAGGCCATAATTAATGAATTAAGAAATATTCTGGTTAAATTATCTATTTATTTATAAAGGAAATTATTTATAAATCGTCCCCGCAACTGTTAAGATTTCCATCCACTGCATGCATTATATATTTAAGATTTATTTTGTTTTTTGGCATCGACTACAAACCCATCATTAGATAGCAGATAGATAGCTAGGTTAATGTAATAATATATTTTTCATCTCACTTGGTCGAAAAAGTAGTTTTTGCTTGGCCAAATTAGGACTCAAAAGTCGTTTTTGTAAACGACTCGCGACCTCGCGACGCTCAGGATTATTTCAACGCTTTGAATCAATCTTAGAACCCTTTGCTTGCTCGGTATTCAATACGTGCACACGCAGCAAAAATAAATTTTGCTGTCTAGTTGAAAAAGTCACAGAACACGAAAACATGCAATATTTTGATTTATAAACCAAACAACTGAACCGATGTCTGTGAAAATTTTTTGGAAACAATCTGATAGTATAGCCCTTCTAAATCAAATAATTCCCAAAATTAGTTTATAAACGATGGAGTTATGAGGTAACAAACAAAAAATATGCATCGAATTGAAACCTCCATTTTTAAAGTCGATTAAAACGTGGTCGCGTAGAAAAATACTAGAAAAACAATCAATTGAGTAGATTTAAATAAAAGTTATTTTTAATTCGAATGAGTAAAATAGCACCTTTCGATTAAACAAATGCGTTAACCTGTACAGTGGGCGGATATCTTTACAGCTGATTAATTGTTATTATTATTTATTTCAATTAACTATTACGCCATAGTATTTCGTAAGAATAATTATTTGAATTATAAATTACTTGGTTCGAAAATATACGGGAAACCCAGATATGACATATTCTTTGTGTTATTCCTCTTTAAAGCAAACATAGTATCGCACACTATTAATTGGCCGGCAATTTAGGGTCTTTTCACTGGTCGAAAGATGCGTCACGTACCATAGGTCACGCATTAGTGACCATATTATGTATGAGCTCTTGTGAGATGCGACAGTGTTCGGCAAATTAGCATCTGTCTCTTTCTATCTAATACGGTTCTATAGATAGAGACTGAGATGGAATTGAAATGTACTTTGTCGAGTGTCATGAAAGCTTATACATAATAGCCCTACAGAACACGACAAATATCAATAAAACATTCAAAAATTTCACATTCAATCAATGACGCGTTAGTGCGCCAAACGTAAAGCATCTGTGGGGCAAGTGCGAGTTTTTCACCGAGCGACTGCGTAAAAACGTAACCACTCGATTATATAAAAAAAAAAGTTCACTCTCGCTGTCACTAGATGGCGCTACTGAAAGTCCATATAAATTTGCGTTACGTTTTTACGCAGTCGCTCGGTTACAAACTCACACTCGGCACGCTGTTCCGTTTCCGTTACTAATGTCTTTTCATTGATGCATTCAGACTAGACGTGATATCGTTTGTGTGCAAGTCGTTGTAACTTGTAGATTTAAAACGAAGAAATTGACTTGAGGCGCGTAAAATTGGTTTAATTAGGCCTGTCACAGACAGACAAAATACATTTGTTGTTCATCTGTTTTATATGTCGCCACATGAAGATATTTAACTTAAATCAAAAACATCCACCGTAGTAAAGTTTTAAGACATACCCCATTTTTCAAGTTGCGTTAATAAGGCATTGTTTTAATGGTGATCCAGGGACTTTGGAATAGAGATTCGTAGCCAAGCATTGTAACCACTGCACTAACAAACTGATATTGAATTAATAAAAAATATTTAGGAAATTGCTGTTCTCGATGTTAAGTTGCTCCTTTATGTTAAGGAACATTTTCGATGTAACTGAATAAAAATACTTTCAGATTTTTGAAAGACTGGTTGTAAGAGTACAACTGAAGGACCATTAATTAGCAAGGCAAAGTTTTATTTTAGTTAAGGTGTTTCGATGTCACACTTATATTTTTGTCGTCCCGCGTATATAATTATTAAATATATTAATTTTAAATTAAAAATTAATATATTTATTATAAATTTAAAATATAAATTTATAAAATCAATATAATATATTTTTTTTGACATTGTCTATCTGTTGTGCTGTTTTTACACATACAAACGCGATTGTGTTGGTACTGCTACTATACTATATCCAATGCTAAGCTGTTTTCCTGAAATTGAGTCAATTAGTCAGAATACTTAACACTTCAGAGCAAAATGGATCTTTAATGAACTTCAAAATGATCCAAACTATTAAAATTAATAGCGAAAGGAGTGTTAAATATTAAAACAAAAGGTTTTGAATATAGTGAAGAACTTTTATAAAAAGCTGTCTTTATGGTAAGTGGAATAAGGCCCATTTTGCTTTGTTAGTGTTTCTACACTTAAGTTATGTCTGAACCGTTTATCATTCTTTGTTAAGTCTGTTTTTATATCAAAATAAAGTTGTCTTGACCTCAACGCATTGTTCTTGATTAATGTACGTAAGATTTTGTTTTATCACTTTTCAATCCGTCACGTCTGTAGCTTCATACACACTAGTACAGTTATGTGTAAATAAATAATTTAGATGTACTCAAGGGTGGTATATTAACAGGTTTACTTTCAAATACTCAAAACGGTTTTAAATTGAAATACGTCTCAAGTCGACTTAATCTGACTTATTGTAAAAAGTAAATTGACTCAAAATGTACTGCAATTTGATTTACGTTTGAGTACATATTTGCTCGTGTGTACTTTCCAAAAAAATCAAGTCGATATGATAGAAGTATTTTAACATATTTTAGGAATATAAATCGCATCAACGCATTTCGGAATTATACGAATTACATCTCATAACTTTATTAACACTTTCATAATTTATTATATAATCGATTATATTCTATACTTCAACGAATCGAATATAATCATTGTGTCATATCAACATTAGGCTATTTCAACGACCTACTACCGGACCTACTTATAGAAGAGATATGGAGCTCAGCCCCACCACGCTGCTCTAACGCGGGTTGACGTGTAGGCGGGTATTAATGTTAAGTCTTGTACCGATCTCTGCAAGATGTTAAGATATTGTTACGGATCGACGGCTAGGCAAGGGGAGTGTAACACCACTGATTTCCTAACTCCGAGCTGAGAATTTTTTCCGAGAAAATTTTTAGGAAGAAAGAAAAGCTTACTAGCCACATAGACTGACCACAGTAACAATGAGGCCTTTTGTCAATTCAAAATACTACGAATCAATTTTTTTAACACAAAAATGAAGAGAATACCCGAAACGATGATTTATCTATACAAATTAATTTAACATTTATTTGCAATATTCGATATGTCAAAGTATATAATACAACATGATGAACGTGTCGCAAGACTGTCGTACAACATTTAGTCGCCACGCGCCGCACGTATAGAGTCCACACAAACTAGTGCGTCCATTATCTGGTCTCGTCGGCGGGCTTGCACGGCGCCGCGCTCGTCGCGTCCGTGCGTTTGCTGAGCGGCGTGTTGTACTCCCAACCCTCCTCGCCTTTTGGACTGAATAGCTGGAATATACAAGTTTTGGTCAGTATTGCACGTTCGTTAATAACGTGAGGCAGATATCTCATGTAATTTTTTTGACAAAAAAACAATTCAAAATTAAGTCGCCCGCCGTTTTATCCGCGTTGTTCTTGTTTCTGTGGGAATTTCCGTATAAATGTGGCACATGTGTTATTCAGATATGTAAGCTATATTATAGTAAAGTCTCATCAAAATCCATTCAAAAGTGTTTGCGTGTCAGAGCAACAAACATTCTTACAAAGATGTATGTAAGATACATGTTTACAAACATTCGCTATTATAATATTAGCAGGATTCTCTTAAAATGAATCACTGGAATTTCACTAATTCAGACTAGTCAATGTTATTTAAAAGAATGTTTTTGTAAGTTCTCACGTGAGGGGAAGGGGGTCATAGATCCTAGAGGACATGTCACAGACATCACTTGGCTTGGAGTTTGCCCACCTGCGTGATCCACCGGTCGCCGGTGTCCTGGCGCTTCTTGGCGGCGTCGCGCTGTGTCTGCTCGAGGCGGCGCTTGGCGGCGGTGGCGGCGTCCGTGTCGGCGGCGCGCAGCGCGGCGGTCACGTGGCGCCACACGCGCCGCGACTCGTTGCCGCCCTGCCGCGACACCGGCGCCACGCGCTTGCGCCGCGGCCGCATGGACGACACGTCGAACAGCACTTCGCTGCGCTGCACACCATCACAGTACATCGTCGACAAAAGTGTATTTAAAAATGAATTGTGTAGTTTTATGGTTATTTTATAACTATAACTACTAGACGCTCGTGATTTCACCCGTGTGATAAATAGTGTGTTTCAACCTTCTAAAAACACCAGAAATACAAAAAATGTACGTAAAAGCCTTTTTTGAAAGAAAAATGGGTATTAGAAGTTATCTTCAAAACAGATATATACCATCGCGGATTGTTAATAAAGAAAAACAATTCTACCATATATTGTTCCGTTAAATCAAATAGATAAAATAGTATTTTCGATAAAACATCCCAGAACGCTTAAATTTCTCTGACTTTTCGAGCAATTATCATCACATTTCATTCAATTTAAATAAAACATTAACAAATTTATAAACTAAAATCTTTAGGAACTATACTCTATCTATTTGTGAAAACAGAATTACAGTCGGGTCACTAGTATTTGAATTCGCGGCGGTGAATTTTGTTTTATAATATGCAAGGACTGGCATTTGATTTAAATAGCTTTGACAGTGCCTGTGGAAACTACATTCCATATCATCTCCTTTCAAAATGGTAAATTAACGTTCGCAACTATCCTTGTCTTACACAGGCTGCAACTCACCCCAGATTCAGTCCACCTCCCTTCCATCCTAGTGTTCCACTCGCCCTGCGCGGTGTAGTACGGCTTCTTGTCGGTGCCCGCGTATATCTCGCACGTCACTCGGTGCTTCTTGCCGCCGTAGAACGGTTTAGTGAGGAACTCCACGTTGGCCTTGTGTCCCGTTTGTACGCACTCGATCACCACCGCTCCGCCCAGCTCTATCCACGGAACTGTTAGTATTGACCTGATGGAAATAGTCATTTTTATGCTCGGCTGCTAAATTGTTAAGTAATGCGACGGAGGTAGAAAATTTTCAAGTCGTGCGTAATTGCGTGCGCGTATTACTTTTGATCTCATAACAGCGACAAAACTGTTACAAGACATAAAAATTAGGTATTTTCTGTAATAACTACAAAGTAGAAACCTTGCCTGGCACCGACTTCGTAGATATGCTTAAGTAAATGAAATAAACCAAATCACATTTTTTTTAGTGCATTTTGAAGTTGGTAATTTTTTTTTATTAAAAAATTTTAGTAGCTTCTAGTGTCATATTCATAGATTTGCTTAAGTAAATTACAGCAACTAAATGACGCAATTATTTTTCTTTGCAGTGCGTTTTGTAGTCGGTATACTACGGTACCTGCCGTATCCGTTGGGGAAGGTGAGCGAGTACTCCTCGCCCAGGTCCAGCAGCGAGACGAGTCCGCGCCCGATGTTGTGTACTCCGATGGATAAGCCCAGGAACTTGCTCTTGGTCCACACCCACGCGTCGAACTGTATGCGCTTGTTGACGTGCTCGGCGTAGAAGGCGGAGATGGGCGGGTGGTGCGACACTTGCTCTGCCACGAACGAGAGCTGGTCAGGCGAGCACCACGGCACTGGTCCGTCGCCTACCTCCTGCTGGAATCGTAACATAATCATCAGTCCATAGTCCCACTAAAGGCCCAGACCTACCTCCCCACAGGAGAGGCAATTAGAAGCTTAAGTCTACCGCGCTGTTTCACTATGGTTTGGCATGCTTAGTGACCTAGGAGACTTTCAAAGATACACTACAGACTGAATTGATTAAGAAAGAAGGGTTCATTTTAGAAGAGCTTTTATAGACCGCCTAACATGATCTGAAGACTCGGTTATCCGGCATCGATTTGTATATCGCCATAAACCAATTATATTGGTCCATTATCAAGGAAAAATCCCCCTTAAGGCTAAGAACATTTAAGGTTAAGTTTGCCATGCGGGCCAAATGCATATACGCCCTTAAGAAAATTATGAAGAACTATTCTTTGAAGATTTTTTCGCTGTTACATCAAGTAATATTTAATTATTTCAAAGGATAAAATCTGAATTTTGAATAAATACTTATTATACTTTTTATTAAGATGAAATTCAAGCATATCTGTTATTAATCTTTTCTTGAAGTAGACCCAATCCCAACACAATTATTTTGATGTTTAATCCAAAGAATTCTGAAAAGCCCGAATTACATTAAGTTTCCTGAAGAAACCAATATGCTAAGAAAGCTTACCTTGCACGTATTGTTTTCCGCCGCCTCCCCCTCCTGGTCCCAGTGGCAGCGGAACACCTCGCCCAGTATGGGGTTGTAGGGTTTCTTGGCGACCTGCGACTTGCGGCCCGCGTGGTACGAGCTCAGGTACCAGCGCACCACCTGCACCATGCGGTCTCTGGGGGTCGGCTGGTCTACTATCCTACAATGAGATAGTAGATTATTGTTTGATTTGTTTGCTAAAGAAACCTAGCTAGATCAATGATTAGTCCCGGAACCCCATAATGAAATACTACCTAGAGTATTTAATTTATTTTCTATGAAATTCTAACGTTAATTCGTTAACAAGTTGATGACACGTAAAACTGTGGTCCTTGTGTTAGAGGTCGTTAGAAGAGCCAAAGCCCGTTATGGCGATGATTCAATGATGATATTACCAAGCATTATCGTTAATTCAGTTCGTAAACTTCTTCCTTTAAAAGTGCCACTTATAACAAAGTTCGGCGATCATTTAGGCAACTTGAATTCCGTACACCGCAGCCCAAAATAGTGACCAAGTGTTATTTTATAAAACCACTAACGAAGGTTTTTCAGCCAAGGAGGTTTCTTCTGTCTACGCAATGTTTGCCTTTATCTTGCCCTGAATCTTAAATGCTGTAGTTCATATTTTGATCGTCGAATGAGTGTAATCATAAATAAACTCACTTAATAAATTGATCGGGGTGAGCGAAGGAGTCCGCGTACATCTCCAGCAGGGACCGCCTCTCCAGGATGAATGTGGGCAGCACCACCTGCAAACAGACAAAATTATAATGTCATAGCAGCTAAACGGTATAAAGCCCTCTCTTTCGCGCTAACGCACGCTTATATCTATACTAATATTATAAAGAGGTAAAGTTTGTATGTTTGTAAGTTTATAAATAAAGTTCTGTCGGGGCTAATCTTCGGAACTACTGATCCGATTTTAAAAATTCTTTCACCAGTGGAATGCTACGTTATCGGTGAGTGTTATAGGCTATATTTTATATCTGAATTGTATATATTACCCGAGTTACCACAGTTGTTGTCGCGCGAGTCGGACCGTGAAAGTTATTAAATCGGCATTATTTCGCGTACGCTGCCTTAGCTATTGGATGTAATTGAAAACATTGTATGAAAACTTTATGCATCTTAAAAAGTTCTACACAAAATCCCGCGATAGCATATATCTATCTTTTATATTTTTGTAGATATATAACTTTTTGTGTTTTAAAAAATCATTTAATTCATATGCTTACGATTACGTCATTATTTATAGTAATAATTAATTTTAGTAAGGATTTAAGTTTAGTAACTTAAATCCTTACTAAAATTAATTATTTAATAATCACAAGGATGTTACAGAGATAAGATTTGCCTTTTACAGTATCTTAATTAGTTATATAGTTTCGGAGATATTACAAAATTTCTATAAAGCACGACTCTGTAATAAATCATTTAATTCATATGCTTAATTTTACGTCATTTTTATACAACTAAACTTAAATCCTTATTAAAATAAATTATTTAATAATCTCAAGGATGTTATAGAGGTAAGATTTGCCTTTTACAGTATGTTAATTAGTAATATAGTTTTGGAGATATTACAAAATTTCTAAAAAACAACATTGCTGCTATAGTCCTAATTAACTTGACCTCATTCGTGTTATGTTATACGTACTGAATAGGGGTCAACATTTTGGTACTGATATTCTTTGAGAATTCGATCTTTGATCTATTCTTTTAATTTATTTGGCATGGCAGACCATATTTATACAACATACGAAAAAGTTTGTTCCTTTGTTTAAACGGGTTAATCTCTAGATTTGCGTGTCGGATTGTAAATTATTTTGTTTATAATATATTATTTTGTTTAAAACTAGACTCAAAAGTGAAATAGACTATTTAAAACAAGCTATACACATCAGCTTGCCGTAAATATATATTATTAATGTTAATGTACTGTAATATCGTACAATGTTTAACGAAAATATAGATCTTTAGTACACGGGACGGGACGGAGGATATTGCTTCACGGGAAAACATAAAAAAATTAAATTGATAGGGGTAGCGGGTAAAGAGCACACTTGTATGAAAGTCTGTCTTTAAAATTAAAAGGGTACCTAAGAGGTTTTCACGCGGATGAAGTCGCGGGCGACTGCTAGTTAATGTATATAGGAAACTGCTTGCCTACCAGGGTTGCCAGTAAGGCCTAACACATGTTTCAGGCTGGCGGATGTAAGGTAGCACATCGCAGGGCGTGACACATGCGCAGTGTTTCTCTGCGTTACTATCCTATTTATCACAAGATTGGCCTTCATCATTTGATCCGTCAACCAAGACAATAAAAAAATAATGGATTTGGAACTCAATTACTTGAATGAAAATGAAGTATGAATTAAGTTTCTCTTTTGTTTTATTATCGGTATTTGTCGCCATATTGAATGGGTTAACTTCGGATAGTGGTCAGTGATGGGAGGGTGGGCTGAAAAATCTCAAACCCAGTCAGCGGGTTAATGATGGTCATTATAGAATTGCGTATTACTTTTTTTATCCACAACAAGTTGACCCTTGACTGCTTTCACACCTGATGTTAAGTGATGATGCAATCTAAGATCGAAGCGGGCTAACTTGTTAGGAGTTGGATGAAATCCACATTTCGGTTTCTACACGACATCGTACAGGAACGCTAAAACGCTTGGCAGTACGTCTTTGTCGGTAAGGTGGTAACACGGCGAAAGCCTCCCACCAGCCAGACCAAGACAAATTAAGAAAAATCTCAATCTGCCCCGCCGGGCATCGAACCCAGAACCTCCGTCTTATAAATCCACCGCGCATACCACTGCGCCACGGAGGTCGTCAAAAACCTTATTCACCAATCAATTACCTTTGTGAGATCCATTCCAATTTTAACTTGTGACAGTAGATGCGTGACGACTGAGCCGTGGTTCTCCATAGAGCCCAAGTCGCTGTCCGAGTCGTCTTCGTAAAGGGCTGGAAATAAAGAATAATCCTAACTAATATTATAAATGCGAAAGTAACTCTGTCTGTCTGTCTGTCTGTCTTGCTTTCACTCTACAACTACTGAACCGATTTGAATGAAATTTGGTACACAGTAAGTCTAGCGCCTGAAAAAGGACATAGGCTACTTTTAATTGCGAAAAAAGGGTTGTAAGGGGTTAAAAGGGGGATGAAATGTTGTATGAAAGTATCGTCATTGTGAACGCTTAAGACCTATTTCTTAAGCAGTTGATTAGATATTAATAAATATGACATTCAAAGCTTAGAAAAATTAGGCTGCCGTAATAACCAATTCCACGCGGACGAAGTCGCGGGCAAAAGCTAGTATTGAATATAAGCAAATACGTGAGAACAGTTAGTAAATTATTTATTTTACTATCCTTCTCTAATACACGGGGTGACGGCATCCAGATTCAGATCTGGAGCCAAAGCGAGCAGAAGGGCAAAAAGTATTTATTGCACCAATCGGGACCCTTTCAATAATACCGTCTGTTGCAGTACAATACTTTTTAATCTTTTGGAACTAAACTTGTTAACTTATTTTCAGTGATAATTATATACACAGTCAGGTTTTTTTTTCATAGTGACTCGATATAAAACTCACTTTAGCCCTTTGAGAAGAACCTTTGTTTAACAAATCTCTGCGTAAAAATGTAACGTCAATTTATATGAAAACGTTTTCTTGAGTTATGAGTAAATGGCGCAACTTCAATTCCATATTCATGTAATAAAAACGTTAGGTACTTTTTTACGCAGAAAATAACTGATACTGGGCACTCAGGTTACACTTTTTAATTTATTTCTTTTTAATTACTTTGTAGTTTTTAAACGTCCAAGAATATCAAAGAGGGTTAGTTGAACAGAAATAGGCTCGTCCAAAAATATCCTGCCTAAATAAAATCATGTAAAGATTGCTATCCGACATCCATTAGGTACGGTACGGGTGCAAAGCAAACACATTACTTCACCCTGCCACTTCGTAGCTTGGGGCGGTGGCGACTATGTGACGTCACCGCGTCAGTAAAAAAAAAGAAACTACCTTTTCTGGCCGGTAAAAAGTTTCTTGTGGAACTAAATTTATTTCTGCATTGATTTATTTGTTCTTTAATAAAATATGTACTTTACTACTACTTGCCACGAGAGAGGCTGACCTGTCTGAACATTGTCTTATATTTATTCATGAACTAATGATTACTGTTTATAGTACAGGATCCGTGGCCTATTTTTTCACTTGATTACTATCAAGCTAATTTTCCGTGAGTAGCTTCATTTTGATAAGACGCCCAACAATTTCCTGTGCGAAAATTTTTGATTGTGGTAGCTAACAGAGGTAGCAATGATAAAATATGTCGATTTGATGATTCTTCAATATTTATTACTAACTGAATTGTTTTTATTAAATCTTAAGATAATTATCTAAATTATTTGAAAAAATATTTGTCCTACAAAATCTATGGTTTCATCAAAGAGTCCTCCCCCTCCAACATGTATTGATAACGAGATCACCAAAAATGATTACTAACCAGCTGATTTTTTTTTTATTACTTAGTTAATATATATATAATTTAACAGCCATATTGTCCTAAAAATTTCGTGGTATGTTATCCCGGTTCCTACGCTTAAAAGTAGTAGTACGGATCATTGATGTAAAAATAATTACTATCAAGCTGAATCTTCGTGAATAGCATCGTTTTAATGAGACGCCCAACAATTTCCTGTGCGAAAATTCTCGAAAGTGGTAGCTAACAGAGGTAGCAATAATAAAATATGTCGATTTGATGATTCTCAAATATTAATTACTAACTGGATTGTTTTTCATTAAATCTTAAGATAATTATCTAAATTATTTGAAAAAATATTTGTCCTACAAAATCTATGGTTTGATCAAAAAGTCCTCCCCCTCCAACATGTATCGATAAGGAGATCACCAAAAATGATTACTAACCAGCTGATTTTTTTTTTACTTAGTTAATATTTATATAATGTAACGGTCATATTGTCCTACAAATTCCGTGGTACGTTGTCCCGGTCCTACGGTCAAAAGTAGTAGTACAGATCCTTGATGTAAAAATAGCGTGGTACGCTATTGCTATTGTAAAAAAAATGTACTTAAACATAAATGAAATGTATGAAAAACTTGGGGATCAAATATCTTGTTCACTCGCTATATGCCATATTTTTACAGGAAATGATTATAATCCCGCTTTCTTTCGTAAAGGAAAAAAGAGACCTTTTAGTATTTTAAAGAAAAATAAAAAATTTTAAAGAAAAATATTCAACTCCTACGGATTGAAAATACAGCATTAACAACATCGAATGAGGTATTTCAAATTATTGAAGAGTATGTATGCAGAGTGTATTCATTAAAAACAAAAAATGATATCAACAAAGGACGGTACGAGTTATTTGAAAAAGGATATAAATCAAAAAATGAAAATGAAGAAATTTTAAAACAAAAAATTGTAGGATATGATCCTTCCAGTTTGCCACCAACAAAAGAAGAATTGTCACAAGAAATTAAAAGAACTGCATTTATCTGCAATGTATGGTGTAACGCACATATGCGGTGCCCCACGGAAAAATTGCCGGAAAATTTTGGATGGACAATAATTGATGGCAAATATGAATATTATTGGTTTGATGGTCCCCAAAGTCCATCTTTTGAAGAATTATCTTCTGAAATACAAGATACCCTATTTGTACTATTGTTATTTATTGATTGATTATTCATTATTATATAATTTACTAAATTTTTTCATGTTATTACAGAGTCAGATATCACGAGTGAGGAAAGTGAAATAAATGAAGATGACAGCGATGTTAGTAGCGAAGATTATGAAGATTCATCAGATGAATATGATGAAGATTAATTTTTTTTTTATCTATAAATACACCAATACACCAATTTTTGTACCTAATTTTCCTAAAAAATAAACTTATTTAAATTTTAAAAAAGATTTTTTCACTGTATCTTATGTTAGAAATAGGAAAACGAAAAAATTACAATTCTTGTCGGACTAGTGATACATACCTGTTTTGTTTGTAGGACATTGTTTTATTTGGGCACTGAACACACTAACCTATTATGTAATATTTTTGTCCTACAGTTAGTAATGAGAAAAATGGTCTTATGGTATTAACAATTTCTGAGCGTAGGACCGGGATAACATACCACGAAATTTGTAGGACAATATGGCTGTTAAATTATATATATATTAACTAAGTAATAAAAAAAAAATCAGCTGGTTAGTAATCATTTTTGGTGATCTCGTTATCAATACATGTTGGAGGGGGAGGACTCTTTGATGAAACCATAGATTTTGTAGGACAAATATTTTTTCAAATAATTTAGATAATTATCTTAAGATTTAATAAAAACAATTCAGTTAGTAATAAATATTGAAGAATCATCAAATCGACATATTTTATCATTGCTACCTCTGTTAGCTACCACAATCAAAAATTTTCGCACAGGAAATTGTTGGGCGTCTTATCAAAATGAAGCTACTCACGGAAAATTAGCTTGATAGTAATCAAGTGAAAAAATAGGCCACGGATCCTGTACTATTAATGTAGTGTCTGACACTAGACACTGCCATTGTTAGGTAAGGGCGCATAGAGTTAATGGCGTAGCTCTCTATGAGATCTGATAACTTTTGCAAGAGTGCAAAATGCATTCGCATCGCAAAATGGTTTAAATGGGAATTTGTTTTTAGCAGTGGGACATTCAAACGTATAATCACCAAGCTGTTGAGGGTCCTTTTCACCTTACTCGTTAACGATGTAATTGTTTACGCATGTAGATGGTATATAGTGAAAGTACTTTTCGGTAGATACTGTTTTAGTGCGGCACCGGTAGGTATATGAAACAGTGATGCAACACCTAAAGCCATTAGCCGATGTTAGGAACCGTTTTATTCCCGTCACGCGCCGCTCCTGCCGAGCCGACTGTGACTCACGACTCGCGTCTCGTAACTATTGTACCGGTTTTATGTTATTTGACGTATGACTTATGTTAGAGGAATTCCGATTGTTCTTGTGCTGGAAACACACGCACGATGTCCTCACTATAATCCAGTACTTAAGTAAATTATTTTAAGTAAGCCGCTACTTACTTCAACCAAACAAAGGCTTGCTCTAACAATTCAAGATAATTATACTTGCAAACGTAGGCCCCCGAAAAATGTCTTGTCAACCTGATGGCGACATAACATCGTGTAATATCCTGGAAGGGGATACACTATCAAATTATGACGCAGCATCGTCGCCACAGTTACGCGAGCGTCAGGACTAATACACTCAAACCAAAAACCCTTTCCGAACGGCCTTTTAAGCCGAGTTGCTGAGGTCTTTTTTTTTTATTGCCTACAAGTTAGCCCTTGACTGCTATCACACCTGATGTTAAGTGATGATGCAATCTAAGATGAAGGCGGGCTAACTTGTTAGAAGTAGGATGAAAATCCACACCCCTATCGGTTTCTACACGACATCGTACCGGAACACTAAATCGCTTGGCGGTACGTCTTTGTTGGTAGGGTGGTAACTAGCTACGGCGAAAGCCTCCCACCAGCCAGACCGAGACATCAGACAAGAAAAATCTCGATCTGCCCCGCCGGGAATCGAACCCAGTACCTCCGTCATATAAATCCACCGCGCATACCACTGTGCCAAGGAGGTCCCGAATTAATCAAAAATTTAATAAATTAATCGAACGTGGGGATAGTGTTTGACGTGGTTTGACTATGTTTATAAGCATTTGTAGTCAATAATACCTACCGTACGTAAGTATTAAGTCGAAACGGCAGCAACGCTTTGCATTGTCAACATTGTGAGGATAGTAGGGGCACGGCTCGACCTACCTACGCGACGAGTGTGGCTTGCCTGGGAACCAGAGCGACATTTCCTGTTCAGCCGCCTCATAAAAGATTCTCTACCTGCTGTAATTACGGCGATTTCAGCTGAGAAAGAAGCCTGAAAGGCTGTTAGTAACTATCAAGGAGAGTCCTGGACGGAATAAAAAAATTTGCTGATTTAACTAACTTTATGTGTTCCAAACCGACTTACCCATTAATTTTTGAAATAGTTCAGACTTGTAGTACAACGAAAATACACTCACCGTCATAGTCGATCTCTCCATCTCTGGTGCGCGGCAGGTCGACGGCGGCGGGCGACGCCGGCTCCTGCTCCGACGCGCCCTCCGCCCCGCACGTGCGACTTGCGCTGCAACAATCACAATTCATATGACATTTTAGACAATTTATTGCAATTCTATAGCTACGACAACGAACGAGTCAGATAATCTAAAGGTGGGTTTACGCTAGCCGAACCGAGCACGAGCACTAGCTCGTTCTCGGCTTCGTCGTTCTCGACGTCAAGTGATCGGAAATCGAAACAGTGGTTAAAAATTATTAAAAGGATTTTGAGAAGAAAAAGTCCTATAGGTATGAACAAACTTACGAGTGTTAAGTTCACTGTCATTGTCAATGCCTAGGTAGGTCGTTATGCGGTATCGATTAGTGCAGGGCAGGGTTCCTATGGAAGGCGTTGTTTAACCTCCAACGCCTTGACCATAATGCCTTCCAGTGAGAACTGGCACGCGATGTCGCAATCTGCCTGTCGGCACGTTATATGGAACTTCGTATTTTCATTTATTAGATAGTCTAGTTTTGGGTGGAATAGTCCTAGATGAGGATTGATCACCCGTCTGGCTTTGGCGGACGTCTGCTCTAGAAATATATATTAGGTATTTGTTAAAACAAACTGGCTCATTTAAGTGGTAGGCCAGAATACATAATAGTACAAGGTATCCACTCATTACATACATATCAACTGTGAAATTATTTTCACCATAATACAAATACGCCGACATCTTTAGATTGGCTTGACGAATCTAAATTATATGCAAACAAAGAGCTATCACCATCAAGTCAAATTTCAAGCAAATAGCATCCTAGTCGGTCCACTAGTGCTACTAAAATAGAAGTTACTATGCCACAGATAGATACGTTAAAATTTTAACCCCTTTATTAAAAACCTTTCCTATCCTGTCCGATCTGTGTAATGAAGTCTTTTAAGTAATTTTTAAAATTTGACCCATTTTCAATAGCAATATTATAGAGCTGATCTGATACCAGAGCAGGAAGGTGGCCATAGGAACTCCATGATTAAATGACGCAAACCCACCGAGTTTGGGCTCATTTAAATTGTCTTGATAAGTACTTTTTATAAAAGCATGTTTTTATAAAAGATTATGTATTCATAAATATATAACGGCGGATTATGACGCTTCTTTTAAAGGTAGGTTAAACAACGCTTAACAGCTTCTCCGCTCATTACAAAGCAAAGAACACATCCTCGTGTCATCGATCCCTTACTCAGCCGTGACATTGGCCTCGAGATAGTATTGAACTATTGAGTGCCCAGTCCAAGGACGCACGCAACCATTGTTCTATCGCGCTTTGTTACTACACCAGCCCTTCCCTTGAACGTAGTTCCTGTGTAATGTTACAAGCTTTTATTTAACTCGTCCGGTTTGTATATAATTGGCCCGTTTGTATAGTGGTTAACTTATGTGGCCTCGGTTCATGAGCATAAGGCTGTAATACATCGAACGTTTTTTTTCAAGAAATTCACAGTAGTAACCATAACATTTTTTAACAAAAAATAGAACCGACTCAAAACGCACTAAAAAGTAAAAAATAACTGTGTCATTTAGTTGCTTTAATTTACTTTTATGTACTGCTGGCGCCGACTTCATAGATATTTAAACATATCTATGAAGTCGGTGCCAGCAAGTTTAAGGAACATTTATTTTACGTAGTAAAGAAGTTTGTGGGTTCTAGGTAACGTCCTTGAAAGTAGAAACCTTGGCTGGCACCGACTCCTAGATATGTTTAAGTAAATTAAAGCAACTAAATGACACAGTTATTTTTTACTTTTTAGTGCGTTTTGAGTCGGTTCTATTTTTTGTTAAAAAATTTTATTTCTTACTTTTTAGTGATTTATCGCCACGTAACGTACTCGTGCTATACTGTCATAGTATATTATACGGCACTAGTAGCCAAAAAGCTGCCGATACCGAGACAAAAACCGAAATCGCTGTAAGCGTGCCTCCAAAATTTGAAGAGTTCCTTCAATTTCCCCAGGATATCGTCATCAGATCCTAACATGCGGACAATGGGACCACCTTGGATGTATGCCCTTTCTAATAAAATAAGAATTATCAAAATCGGACAACACTGTAAAAAGTTATGCGTGGTCATACATAAAAAAAAAAAAATATACGTGTCGAATTGAGAACCTCCTCCGTTTTTTTTCGTCGGTTAAAAAGTTGTTGAAAGCTCGTTAAGTAACAGAGTTACTATTAAGACCTAAAGCCAGCGAACCTGTCTTAGCGGGTCTAAGATCCAGAAGTGTGTGTGTATTGGAAGTGTGTCCTTTCTAATAACAAAAGAAATAATAAAATCCGACAACTCTGTAAAAAGTTATGCGTAGTCATACATAAAAAAAAACATGCGTGTCGAATTGAGAACCGCCTCCGTTTATTTTCGTCGGTTAAAAATGAACCAACAAAAATTTTTAACAAAAAATAGAACCGACTCAAAACGCACTAAAAAGTTAAAAATAACTAACTGTGTAAAGCAGTTTGTGGGTTCTAGGTAACGTCCTTAAAGTAGAAACCTTGGCTGGCACCGACTCCTAGATATGCTTCAGTAAATTAAATCACCTTAGAGAACCTTCTCCGTTTTTTATCGTCGGTTAAAAAGGCTAATGATGACGTTAGTATATAGGAGTATCATTATACTCCTATATACCTTATCTCAACTCGAAGGTTGTGTAAAATTAAAACCTTGGCTCTCCATAGAATCTGATAACTTTTTGTACAGTGCAAATCGGCATAACTTTACATTAAAATGTTCAAATGAAATAATATGTGTTGGCAGCATTGTAGACTATAGACAATATAGTGGCCTCATTTTCTGTATTGTTGGTACCGCGGTTAAACTATAGATAATAGACTAGGGGCGGTACTCGTCGGGCGTTAGGCTATAAAATATGCTCCTATGGATAATTCTGATCATTCACGTTAGTGTCCAAGTCTTGTGAAGTCATAATGTTTGACTATTGCTAGAATCTGTGCTTGTAATGTTTAATTAAGTAATTACTGTAATAATGTTTCATTTTGATCATATTTGATGTCTTTATAAATAAATTGTTATTAAGTTTGTCTTTTGGTGTTTTAAGTTGTATTCCCTTCTGGCTGTTTGTTAACATCAGAAGTGGTATGGATCTTAATGCCCACAAAAAGGTAACAGAAATAAAAAAATTAAATTTTTTTATAAATTTGTTTAAAGTTAAACAGAAATTTAAATTATTATCAAAATGAAATCTTATAAAAGTAGTGATTCGGGATTGAAGTGTAATTTTGCGTACGTCTGGGTTCTTATGGGCGAGCATCTGCGGGCCTGAGTTTGGTTTCCGGCAGCGCTGGCGGTATCTTAATGTTTGGTACTAATCAACACGTTGCCGCAAACATCGTGGTTTACTACAGCTGAGTACTCATGTGACGGAAAGTAACGAGGAGTTGTGAATAACGGAAGGTAATCAGAGAAAGTTGTGAGTAAGACAGTGGCTACGATGGTTGGTAAGAAAAAAAAAAGAAGACATTGTGTTTGACGATATTATTGTGTGAAGTTGCATATTTTGTTTTATTACAAGTCGATTTGCTATTAAGAATAACCTAAATGTTTGAGTTATTGCAATAAGAAAAGATTATTACGTGAAACTATTTACGAATGAGGGTAGTTAAATAACAAAGAACGAGTTAACAATAAACAGTCGTAACGAAATTACGAGAATTTGTTTCGACACAATTACGACTACTTTTGTTACTATGCTGGTTTGTTTGAAAAAAAAAAAAAAAAAAAAGAAAAAGAAAAGTTTGTGTACTTATCAAATGAAAGGCTTTGTCTCGCTTATGAGTAGTACCATTTTTAGAATAAATTAGTGTTCAATGTCTAATTAAGCAATCTAAAATTAAAATGTATCGGTTAAGAAGTACCTATTGCTCTATAGTGTGGCGTTTGTGTGATGTTTTCTAACATAGATTTTTAAAGGTTACAGAATGGTGGCTTTGTCGCATGCTGTTGATGATACTACGTGACGAAATGATGATGAGCTGATGACAAAATGATGAGCTGTGGACATCAGTTGGCTGGCTGTGTGAGAATATTGTGAGAAAAGAAATTCGGTAAAGTTGACCAGGATAAGGAGTAAGAAAAATAGTTTTATTATTAAACGAAAAGTAAAAAGTTATTAGTAAAAGTATCTATTATAAGTTGCAAAGTAAAATAAAACGTTAAGTTGAGGTCAGGGCTGACCGAGCTATAACGATCTAAGTTATTAGTTTTGAAAGTACCCACCTGTGTAAAAAAAAAAAAAAAGTTTCTATCTTTATTTTTCGGAATCGGAAGTAAATAAGTGAAAAGTAATTATCTTTGTATTTTCTGGTATAAACCTAGTAGTAAACCATAATTATGTAGATGTAGCGAGCTGTAATAAAATAATAGAATGTTAGTTGAAACGGAATATTGGTCTAAGAATATACGAGTAATTTGCAGAAACACAAAACGACATTTAAGCTTGAAGGCATCTTAGTATGATTAAGTGAGATACATGCTCTTTAAGTACAAGATGTCTTCACCAACTTGGTCAGCTTAAGTGAGATACATGCTCTTTAAGTGAGAGTGGTTTACAACTATGGCGAATCTGGAATCCTAAGTGTGGCTATGTCCCTTTAGGGAAGGGTGGTCATGTTGTAAGAGCTTCTTTGTCGTAAAGAATTTAAGTGAAAATGGTCTACAATAATGGCGAATCTGGAATCCTAAGTGTGGCTATGTTCCCTTTAGGTGTCGGGTGGTCATGTTGTAGGAGTCGAGTTTGAGATCATGTAAGAGATTGTCGTAAGAGAGTAAAAACGAAAGGACAATATTCCGTTGACAACTTTGTAGCAATAAATAATCTGGTATTTTAAGTCTCTGATGGTTAAAGTATTAAGTCTAAAGTTATATATATAGAGTATAAAAATATCAAGTAAAGTAAATATCAAGTAAATAAATAAAGTCGATTGTGGAATATTCCTCTAAAAACTACGCAAAATTTACAAAACATGACTCAGGAGCGTCTAATCTGTATATATCTGTGTATATGTGTGTTGTAATCTGTATTGTTTCTAAACAGTGACTTTATCTCGACTCGTGGGGTGCCCGGGGCAGGCACCGTGCAGCATGGCCGTGTTGGCAACACTGCGTTGCTGACAGCTGTTTGCATCCGCGGTGTTGGCGCACTTCTAGCCGCGTGCACCACGCTCCTTGAACGATTGTCTTCATGCATGTGGTGGCTTGGTTAACCACTTATCTTCAATACTATTGATTACTTTTACTATTTTTGTTATCCTTATTAAAATATCAAGTATGCTCTATTCGTTATAGGGCGATACTAGATTCTATTGGTCTCTATTAGACTTCATGGACCTCTATCGTGCTCTTTAGTCTTTTATCTCTACGGACAACTATTGGACTGTATCAAATTGTTTTTATTATTTTGAGACCCCTCGCAGGTAAAACCTGTAAGAATGCATTTAAAATGATTCAGTTGTCTGATGTAAGAGTTAATTGAAGGAACTGCTGTGATGACAGGATGCAAGAGTTGGAAGATAAAATTTAGAATGTTGAATTTGCCTTCTAATATATTGTTCTTCACAGATGACGGTGACGATGATGAATGTGCATTGCACTTCCTCAATGCAGGTGTCAGACACTACGAGCTCTACAGGCCTCTATAGTAGAGGCTAATGGTGCGGCTCCAGGTGCAGTCGTCAGTGACTGGTGTCGCTGGTCCCAGTCACGTCTCCGGAGATGCCTGGGTCGAGGGCGACCCAATATCAGGAGGGCCGTGTTGGCAGCATTGTAGACTATAGACAATATAGTGGCCTCATTTTCTGTATTGTTGGTACCGCGGTTAAACTATAGATAATAGACTAGGGGCGGTACTCGTCGGGCGTTAGGCTATAAAATATGCTCCTATGGATAATTCTGATCATTCACGTTAGTGTCCAAGTCTTGTGAAGTCATAATGTTTGACTATTGCTAGAATCTGTGCTTGTAATGTTTAATTAAGTAATTACTGTAATAATGTTTCATTTTGATCATATTTGATGTCTTTATAAATAAATTGTTATTAAGTTTGTCTTTTGGTGTTTTAAGTTGTATTCCCTTCTGGCTGTTTGTTAACATATGGTTCTGTTTTATTTTTGTGACCTATTACTAGCTATTTGAAGGTTTGCCCCTTGATATATAATTTACTTCACCTGTCAGTATCAACGACATGGTCAATGTTATAAATCGAAAACTGATATGAAAGGCCTTATATATTTTTTACCGTTTTTGTAATCGTTATTCGAATATTGAGTTTCAATGGCAAAATATATCGCTTACTTCTGTTACTGTATAAAAAATCTGCCATGAATTTGGAGTTTAGACCTGCCACGGAACTGAAAGGCAAGATGGCGGGCTTAGCGTGATTAAGTTTATCTTTGTAACGACCATAATCAGAATTAATATACTGTTGACAGCATTGCGAACCATAGACTGTAGAGGTGCCGTTTTGTGTCGTTGTGGTAGACTGTAGCAAAAAGTAACGGTTACGGGCAGTTATATAAGCAAAGCCCTAATGGTGAAGTAATTATTATTTTGTGTGTTCTCTTTGTGTGCAGTTATGCTGCCAGTTAATTTTGTTAAAAGTTAAAGTGTAATAAAATGTAATGCTAGTTAAGTAAATTATGTGATTACCGTCATATTGTTTCATTTTGATTTGATTTTAGAAAGTTTGTAATTAAAATGTGTTGATATTTTGATTAATGTTGTTTTCCTATTCGTGCCTTTTAACCCCTTCTGATGATGTTTCTAATAATACAATATTGGGGCTGTTAACTTGCTGTCCGAGGCACGAAGGTATCAACTACCTAAACAAGATTAGAAAGAATTTTAGAAAAATATTAGCTGTGCCCTGCGTAGATTGTGCTCTTGGATAAAATTATGCATTACTCCAGACTATAATCTATC
This sequence comes from Mycalesis mineus, assembly GCA_034621355.1. Lineage (NCBI taxonomy): Eukaryota > Metazoa > Arthropoda > Insecta > Lepidoptera > Nymphalidae > Mycalesis > Mycalesis mineus. The sequence goes on from CM067900.1 coordinate 2,457,908, forward strand.
TGAGAAGGCAAATTGCTTTTTGGACCGCTTAGCGGAGCGTAAGAAACATTCATCAGGCAAACATATTAGAGAATTATAATATGTCTTCAATTCGAAGCATAAGTTCCTGAGATTAGAGCGTTCAAACAAATAAACAAACTCGTTAGCTTTACAATGTTAGTATAGATTATTTCTTTTTAATTCCAGAATTTGTTAAAAGACGTCGAAAAACAAAATAAAAAGACTACCTACTTTGAAACTTTAAAGCAATTTTATATAATTAGGCTTTACTGGGTTTCTGTGAGACGTCGAAATTTTCGCTATAATTTAATTTCCTTTTTCCCAATAAAGTCGAGTCAAACGGGGAGGCAGGTTTAAAACGGATTAGCACAATTTACGAGTAGGTATTGTATATAGCGGCAGTTCAAGGTCTGTTCCAATGTTAATTGCCTGATTATATTTATATTGATTGTTGAAATAATCGTGAGGTGCCTAAATCAGAACAGGCAACATTGCCTGAATCAGAACTTTCTAACATAGCATAAAACCAAGGGACTCATTACACTTATTCAACTCCATTCGTTTCGCTAAACGATTTTGGTTACATTGTCATTTCATACATGTTTCACATTACATACATTATGTATTAAAATACATATTATAATATGTATAGCGTATTATAGTATACTTTTGTTTTTGCAATTTGCCGTCTCACAGAATACTTAGAATTATTACGGTAGCAATGGAGTTGCCTGAGAGAACAGGAGTTGCCTGGAATGGAAGAGATCACTCTTAGTGATCCTTGCCTCTTAGTGAGGCCGCCTTTTGCTAATTAATGTTACTCTGTTTTTTCTTTCCTAGGTTTATTTTTATTATTTGCAATAAAATTATTGAAATAAATATTAAAATGAACGTTTGCCGCGAAAGCTGAATAGAGGCGGCATAATCGTATCGCGTCTCCATATAAGCTTCATAGATCTGAAAAAGTGCGAGTAGTCCCTAACGTTACGCGTGAGATTTTTTAATTGATTTCTTAAAAATCACTTTTAGACTACGTATTTGAAAATAATACCCTTTACGACAACACTCATCGTTGGAATAGTTATTACATTTTGAAAGTGATTTGGGCAATCGCCTATATACCTATCCCGCTGCCAACAATAGTCCGTAGTAAACAAAGATGTTCGCGGAGGCGTTGTCTGGAAACACTGCCAAATTAACTTCAATCAATCTATCATAGCAGTTTAGTTCGGACGTCACGGCTTGTTGGAGCTAGCAATAACCAAACAAAAACTCCAAGTGGTAATCTGTTTGTCGTCTTTTTGTCATCAAGTCATTATAGGATTACAAAATACATAGGTTCTTTTTTGACTAAAATCACTACATGTCTATGAGTGTTTAATAAACACACATAGAAATGTAGTGATTAGAAGCGAAAGGTATAACTTCAAATTGCGCCTAAAAAACTGAAAGATTTACTGAATATAGGTAATATTTTTTTATTCATAAACACAGTACACAACACGCGCTAAGTTAAAGTGATGAAATTTAAATGTAACTTTAGTTTTACTCTGTTTAGGCCTACATAAATGGGACTTCGTTTGTTACGTATTAACTAATCAAGCGGTTTTCGAGATTCGTGCATATATATTGACATATTAATAGTTAGTACTATGGACTTCGGGTGTAATGCAAGTTTCATGACAAAAGTGTCCCGAGGTATCTTATACATACTAGAATGTATTTGTATTTTTATAAACAAACTAAAACTTTGTAATATTTGTCTTATTTTATTCTTATACAGTCTAATTTGCAACGGTCTAATTGCTTGCAGTAAGTAATCAGCTTTGACTGACGGTTGACATGGCAGCTTGTCGTGAAATAGGACAACATAAATGGTGTGGAGTAGGTAGCTTTGAATTTTTTTGGCATCTTTAACCTATATATTATATTTATACACAGCAAACTTTAAATGTATCAGTGGCCTCTATTTGCTGGGATAAATCTAGTACCGACCAATATATTTTTAATACAATAACGTAGTAAAAAAATATAAATAAAATAAAATTATTTTCAATTCAAAAATGAAGGAATTAAAAAATTCAAATGTTAAACAACAAAAGATTTCTATGCAGCCGTTGTTCTAAAACATTATTGACGTGTATTCTCTCAGTAAGCTAATATGAGACTGAATGCGATTAGAAATCTTTTTCGCGTTTTAGCTCTCTTTTGGTTTGGACACTTTTTAGCGCTGACCCGAAGTCCATAGTATTAATATGTCTATGTGTATATATCTATAACTATATTATTAGGGCCATGGGTTAACTATGCCAAGTTCACCACGTGGGTCAGTGTTGTTACCCGACTGCGAAGCTTAAATGAAGCCTTACGATTTCACCAGTCAATGGATGTAGGTACATATTATTATCAAGGGTAAATAAATTGCACGGCACATGGCATTTGAATTCAATTAGTATACGTATTATAGTTTAACTGTAGTCGGGGTTTAGATACGAGTATTAAACGGTTTTTAATGTTTATATGAAATATGTTTCATTTGTAACTTCTTTTTCGCTCGGAACAAACAATTCTTTGTTATTAAAACTTTAATATAAGTTAAAGTATTATTTATTTTTAGTTAACTCGAGGTATTGTGGTAAATTTTTTTAAATAATCTTTAGTCCTAAACATGCGTGACCAAGTTTTTTTTTAAATAAAGTGCTATAAAGTTTTAGCTTTTAAAGGTTATGTTCGTTACTTCAAAATCTCAATACAATTTACGACAACCTACAGACTGTAAAACAGTTTTTGTTAATTATACTGTTAACTACATTTTTAAACAAACCCTGTAAATGTATCTACTGACAAATAACCAAGTAATATCTAGCTGCGATGTGATGTGAACCCTACGATTTTATAATTTCTAGGTGTCTCACAAAAGGAGGCAATGTGCGATCACCCTTCTTTGCTGTCAAACATGCAGCCGATTCTCACAGCGAAAGGTGTCCGCCAATAAAACACTTCATTTATACGTACCCAACAAAGAAGGGAAAGCTTTTTATTAGGGACATTAATCAAATGTGGTTCAGTAATTAAAGGCTTACGTAACAATCCCAATTTCCGTTAAGCCGGAGGTTGAATGACTCCGTTCGGCTTCTTAAACGAATTTCCTGTCGCTTATTCTTATTGTTCATGACACACGCTATTTATTAATTGGCAAGAGAACCATTAAACAGTAGCGTTTATGTATATTTAGTTATGTAGTAATTATTTGCTTTTATTACATTGCCGAGTTACGGTGGAGGACAAATCTTGGAACCTAATTATGTAACAACTTTTAATTAAACTTTTGGCTATATCTGCTTCTTTAATTTAGTGACAATACGATTGTTTATCATATAATTTTTTTCTCTATTTTTTCATCTATACTAAAGCCAAACTTGATTAAGAATGCTTGTTAACAAACAAATTTCAAATGAAGGTAGAAAATGCAACACATTTTATGCCTTATAAATTTAGAATTATGTTTTGTTTTTTTATAAAATCTTATTTTAAAGATATTGAATATATTAATTAGTTTTAAGCTTACTAATCTAATTTATTGTCATGAATTGACAATAAATTAGATTAGTAAAATGCCTAGTGATTTCTACCTTCATTTTTAATTTGTTTGTTGACAAGCATTCTCAATCGAGTTTGGCTAGTATAGTAAGTAAGTAGTAAGTAAGTAGTAAGTAGTTCAACCCGTCCTCCTTTCTTATTATATATAAAAACATCCTAAGTCCTAAAGATTTTACTAGAGTTTGCTTTAACAATAAGACTGCCTTGGCACATCTGTGTAGATCCCGTTTTCTTGTTTTATGTATTTAAGCATTGTCTTGTAGATGTGCAAAAAGAAGAGATAGCTTATCTATACTAATATTATAAAGCTGAAGAGTTTGTTTGTTTGTTTGAACGCGCTACTCAGGAACTACTGGAAGGCTTTAGGCTATATAACATCACGCTGCAACTATTAGGAGCGAAGAAATAATGGAAAATGTAAAAAAAACGGGGAAAATTATTCATCCTTGAGGGCTTCCGTTGCGTGCGCTGCGGAAACGGTTTAAGATACCAAAAATATATCTAAGATAGTAATATTCCTCTTGAAATGATCTAAAAAAATTTCCACGACAGTATGTCTATCTTTTAAGATTAACTCACTAGAACCGTTTTTATGGTAATCAAATTTGGTCGAAATTAATGCATTTGTTAAGAGTTGTATCAACGTAATAATATTAATTATTTATACAACTAAACTTAAATCCTTATCAAAATAAATTACTTAATAATCCCAAGGATATTATAGAGATAAGATTTGCCTTTTACAGTATGTTGATTAGTTATATAGTTTCGGAGAAATTACAAAATTTCTAAAAAAATATAACACTGCCGCTATATCGTCCAAGTTAAGTTGACCTTCTCCGTGTTGTGTTATACGTACTGAATAGGGGTCAAAATTTTGGTACTGATATTCTTTGAGAATTCGATCTTTGATTTTTTCTTTCAATTTATTTGGCATGGCAGACCATATTTATATAATATACGAACAAGTTTGTTCGTTTGTTTAAACATCTCTAGATCTGCGTGTCGGATTGTAAATTATTTTGTTTATTATGAGCTAGACTCAAAAGTGAAATAGACTATTTAATACAAGCTGTACACATCAGCTTGCCATAAATATGTGTGAGAGATAATTTAAAATACGAAAGAACGACGTCATTTACTTCAATAGCAACACCGTGCAAATGTCTCAGAGAACACAAGTTATGAACAGTTTGGTATGTCTGTGGTATCTCTAGAGTAAAGTGCCTATCAGTGGATATTCTGTGGTATGATTGAGAGTGCAGTTCTAAATCATAGATTGTCTTTGGTACAAGTCTAGAGTGAAGTTGTCTGCGCTATTGTTCTAGCTGTCAGTAGTGTGTTTGATCGAGATCACTTATCCTCGAGACAGCGCCAGCGCCGGTGTGCGCACTGACTGCTTATAAAAGTAACATGGCGGACCGCGATATCGACCACGTGAACTTAAATCCGTTAGCATCCGCGACAGCAGCGGTGGGATCGTTTCCACAAGCTTCCTGCGAATCTACCGCGATGCCAGCGACTCGAAATCAAGGATATTTTACACGGGAATATGAAGCTGAAGAAAATGTAGCAGAGACACCGTCGGTATCAAGAGGCGACCAAAATGGCCAACCTACACCCGAAATGTGGGCAGCATTTTTCAAAAATATGGCAGCGGGCTTCCAGAGTCCTAACCAAACATCTACGAGTAGCAACGAACCGAGAAAGCTGAAATTGAGTGAGATTTACCTACCTTCGTTTGACCCGGACGATTGTCAATTTACTGCAGCGCAGTGGTGTGAGGAGGTTGAAAATCATCAGAAGAACAACTCGTGGTCCGATTACGAAACGAGGAATGCCGTCTTCACGCACCTGCATGGACGTGCGAAAAAGTGGGCAGCGCGTTCGTATCCTTTATGCAAAACCTGGGAAGAACTAAAGGAGCGACTCACGCGACAGTTTGCTGCAACAAAAAGGTTTCATGATTTGTTTCGTGACTTGGTGGAGTATAGAAGTGACCAAGCTAGAACGTATATCGAGTATTCAAGCAACAAGTTGGCGCTGATAGACCGACTGGAGACTGGTTGGAGCGAGGCTAACAAAATTGAGGTAGTACTCTCTGGCATTGCTGATGTGCAGGTACGTGCAGATTTACTTAAAAATACTCCAACGGATTTTGTTGCGCTTGATAGACATTTGAGTACGTATTCTAATATTAGGAGTCTTAGGCGAAGTTTTGATAATCGTGACCTAATTTCGCTAGTGGTAACTCTAATTCAACAGGCAAAAGATAGGATGGACGAGCAAGCATCAAAGGCTAAAATACGTTATGATGCCAATAAGGCAACAATTCATCCTTTTGTTGAAGGTGATTTAGTTTTAGTTCAAAAGAATCCCCGCATAATTAATAAATTAAATGAAAAGTTTAGTGGTCCTTGTAAAGTTATTAAAGTTTTTTCAAATGAGCGTTATATGGTTGAGCCTATATCTGGGGGACGAAGTCAATACGATTGTCATGAACGATTACGTAAATATCTTGCTAGCTTGCCCGAATTATCTGGATGTCTGGGACCTATAGAGTCCAGAGTAGGAGATAACTAATTTTATTTAATGATAACAAATAATTATAACTAATGGCGTGCTACTATGTTATGTTGTTTAATGTGTTAGATTAATTGAATTAATGGATCTTTATATTATGTTCGTTTTACAGAAGAGTTTCTGTTTATTAATTTACTGATTTTTAAAAATTTGCTGAGTTGTTTTTGTTGTTATTGCTGAAAGCTATTCCGCTTTGCTAAAGAAATGGACTGAAAGTTTTCTCGCTTTGTCCAAATAAACTGCTGTAAGCTTTTCCGCTTTGCTAAGAGAATGGACTGAAAGTTTTCTCGCTTTGTCCAGGTAGACCACTGAAAGCTATCACGCTTTGTGGTTAGATTCAGCTTAAACTTGTGTTGAATATTTTATGTCAACATTCATGCTGAAAGCCATAACGCTTTGCTACGTGATTACAAGGAAATCATGATTGATTTCATATGATGCTGAAAGCCTTAACGCTTTGCTACGTGACTACAAGGAAATCATGATTGATTTCATATGATGCTGAAAGCCTTAACGCTTTGCTACGTGACTACAAGGAAATCATGATTGATATCATATGATGCTGAAAGCCTTAACGCTTTGCTACGTGACTACAAGGAAATTATGATTGATTTTATATGATGTTGAAAGCCTTGACGCTTTGCATGGTAAAGAAATAAATGATTGTTGATTTAAAGTAATGCTGAAAGCCATTAACGCTTTGCGACAAATTCGATGAAATATCTACGGGGATTTGACTTATGTTGAAAGCCTTTACGCTTTACGATAATTTTGCATTGGAAATGTGTAAGGTACTTCGTAAACTCTCATGGCTGAGGTTGAAAGCGTCCTGAAACGCTTTGTTGCCAGATTATATGCGACAACAAAAAGCAACGCGAGAGCGCGTTGAATTGCAGAATGGCCGTGTGAGAGATAATTTAAAATACGAAAGAACGACGTCATTTACTTCAATAGCAACACCGTGCAAATGTCTCAGAGAACACAAGTTATGAACAGTTTGGTATGTCTGTGGTATCTCTAGAGTAAAGTGCCTATCAGTGGATATTCTGTGGTATGATTGAGAGTGCAGTTCTAAATCATAGATTGTCTTTGGTACAAGTCTAGAGTGAAGTTGTCTGCGCTATTGTTCTAGCTGTCAGTAGTGTGTTTGATCGAGATCACTTATCCTCGAGACAGCGCCAGCGCCGGTGTGCGCACTGACTGCTTATAAAAGTAACATGGCGGACCGCGATATCGACCACGTGAACTTAAATCCGTTAGCATCCGCGACATATATATTGTTAATGTTAATGTACTGTAATATCGCACAATGTTTAACAAAAATGTAGATCTTTAGTACACGGAACGGGGCGGAGGATATTGCTTGACGGGAAACTATAAAAAAATCGAATTGAGAGGGGTAGCGGGGAAAGAGCACACTTTGTATGACTTTATATGTCCTCACGTGGACGAAGTCGCGGGCGACTGCTAGTAGGTAATTAATACAGTATGTTCAGAGAGACCGAGGGAGAGGCAGTCACTGTCTTTGTCATATGTCACTCACTGCCTAAAGCTTATGATCTCCACATAGGTGGTCCACGTCAAAAGAATTTAATGTGGGTATTATAAAGTTAATGAACATAACATTCAACCCTTTGTTATGCTAAAATTTGACGCCGGGGTTAATGACCGCGGTCCCTGAGACACCTAATAGCGCGAAGCCATCAAGTGAAGAGGGTGAACTCAAGGTTTTCGGGTTTTAATGCTGAATGCCCCTCCGACGAACACGTAAAACTTTTTTATGGGGATTAATTACAGTAAGGCGTCTGATAAGAGCTATGATGGACTTAGAACTTTTTTAAAAATATTCGTTGATGTATCGATATGACACATTTTGAGAGTTGTTTTAAAAACCTAAATTTAACTAAATTTAAATCGACGCGTATGTCAGACAAGTTAAAAATGAATTCTGTATGATTCTGTAGGTACACAAGACAGGAGAGATACTTTAAAAGAGCTTCTGTTGCGTTTCTTGTCGGTTCTTTTCGGCAGAAACTGCTTTCCGAGTTGGAGGTAAAGTCGATATTCGAATTGTTACTGTAACGGTAGTAGAGGCACTACCTACAGACAAACTGATTTATTAAAAGTGCTTGTATATAATAATAATAACAATAAACCATTTATTACTGAAAAAAAAAAACTTAAAACTATCATGTACATAGAAACATTATTTACTAATCCTAATTTTCTTGATTTAATACTTACATTATACAACGTGACTGCCTCATCAACATCTGATAGTGATCGTTAATAAATGAAACATTATCACCCTAAGTCCGCCAACGCAATTGGAGCAGCGTGGTGGGTGTACGCTCCATATCCCCTCTCCTATAAGGATGGAGGCCTGGCCCTGTAGTGGGCCGTTAATTGGCTGATAATGATGATGATGATGATTATACAACATGATTTTCCTCCCTATTTTTTTTCAAATATTTTCAGTACGCCCTGTGGACGATGGCCTCCTCCAGTCTCTTCCAATTATCTCTATTTTGTGTCAGTCTAGGCCATGTTACAACATCTTTACAAACTCGTCACTCCATCTATTTGTTTGCCTCTTGACCTTTTTCCGTCTCTCGGATATCACTCTGTGACTTTTTTTTTTGTTGTATATATGCCTACTAAAAATAAATGATTTTAATTGTTGGCTTCATTTCTTTAAGATTGATCAAAACTGTTGGTTAAAATCATTTCCATAAGTACAAAGCTCTGGAAGTCCGTAATGTATTACATAATAAAACAAACATAAGCTTACAAGGGACCGAATAAATATTATATTAGGCATCCACCCTCCGGTAGACTTCTCTTTGATGTAGCATTATTGCGAATTTCGTTTAAGCTCTCAGAATAATGATAACGACCTACACAGATCTTGTGAAAAGGTCAGAGGTAGATTTTCTTTATCGTTAATCATACTTTAAAGGTTAAACAGGTATTTGTTCGATTCTATATCTGTCAGACGTAATATTGCTGTATTCTTTTAAAGAATATTATTGCTTTATTTTATTTCTGTAACCAGGTATACAAAACAAAACCGCTTCAGTATTCTCTGTAGAGAACAACATAGAAAAAAAGTTGGGATTGATTACTTCTTTTGGGGTTAAGTTAAAATTCAAGGGATTTCCCAAAAATGATGTAAGAAGTGAATTGTTTCAATAGAATATGGAATTCTACGCATATATAGTTATATATTAAAGGCCCACTTTAGGGCCAGGCCTCCTTCCTTATAGAACAGGGGATATGGAGCGTACAGCCCGTGGCGGGCTTAGGGTGATAATGTTTCATTTATTAATGATCACTATCAGATGTTGATGATAGTGACCGGGACCGACCACTTAACGTGCTCTCCGAGGCACGGGGGTGTAACCCCGCCAACTTCCAGACTCCGGGCTTGGAATGTACTGAACATTTCATAGAAAAATTGTAAAGCTCAGAATTATTCCGTGACTCGACCCAGGAATCGAACCCAGGACCTCGTGATCGAAGGCTAACCACTAGACCAATGAGGCAGTCCTATAAATATAGCGCAGATATAGTAGTGAGCGTATAATAGTAATCAATTGATTCGTAACTCCCAAACGGATGATCCGATTTTAATGTGGTTTTTTTGTTTGAAAGGTATTTCAGTCGAGAGTGTTCTTAGCTATGTTTGATGAAAATCGGTTCAGGTCTTCAAGGTCATCAGGTCGTTTGTTATGTGTGATAGAAATGTAACACGCTCAGTTTGCTGGAAAGCATGTGTGTGATCTGACATTTGAAACACTAATGTCTTCTGGAACCACTGAGCTGGTCTGATGATAAGGCTCGAAGGTAGACGTAGCCCTGGTCTACCTTTTTAGTAAACCCATCGAGTTTGGGCTCGTTGAATTTGTCTCGACTGGTTCTTTTCGTGTTTCTAATTTGGGTCGGGGGTGTTTTAAATTTTTAATTTAATGTTATACTAAGTTTACAAGACGCGCCTGATTGGCGAATATGCGCGCTAGAAGGAACGCTTGCCAAGAAAGTGTGCATTTACTATTGACCAAAATATAGTCACGTTATGAATGGCAACACACAACAGTAACTGGAAGCATTTTCAGAATCTTCGCAGTGTTATTTTTTTTTTTATCGACAACTAGTTGGCCCTTGACTGCTATCACACCTGATGTTAATGATAAGAGGAAGATATGATAATGAGGAAGAATACACCAGAACTTTTGTCCAAAGAGTCATCAAAACGTTTTCTACACATCTAAGGGACATCGCTACTTTAGGGTCCAGATTACTGCAACACATGGCGGTCCTATGGTAAAAGTTGAGGTATTAAATAGATAGCAAAGCCTGCGTACATAAAAGAGGTAGTTTAGGTAAATTGTAAGGTCTCACCTCTCACTGACACTGTCTCGACGCAACGACCAGCGCCTAGACGTCAACGCACGGAGCATTTTCCACAAGAGTTTATTTCACTAAAGTCATCACATACGCACTTCACTGAGTCACTATTGTTTCAACTGTCCATTGTTATGGCATATTATGTTCAGATAGTTTGGTAAACATTTGTAATGTTATTTATTTACTTTGGTTTTCTATTTGTCCATTATTATTAACCTTTTACATCTGTTGAGAGGTTTGTTGATTTAGACCTTCGATACATCATTCGATTTAAATTAAAATTATACGACTGGTTGATTGACAAATGCTTTTCCTCTGTAAGGGAGTTCTTCAACATTAAATTGTAGTGTGGGCAATTGTAGTCCTAATATTATTAGGTAAGTTTTAAATTTATATACGACATATTTCAAGTACCTAATTTGTAATTTTAATTTTAATAATAATTGTAATTTATTTTGTTTTTTTTTTATCTGATGTATTTGCAAGTCATGTGACTAAACATATATGTACATACTTATGTTTTTGGCAAATAAATGATTGATTGATTGATTGATTGATTATATAAGCCTATTTTAACGATTTATTACAAAGCTAGAACGTCCTCTTTATACTTATAGGAGACTTGGAGTTTAATCCCACCACGCTACTCTGCTGCGGGTTGGCGGGCTAAGGGTGATAATGTTTACTGGTTAACGTCCTCTGACACGTTGTGACTGACTGCTGAGACTGACTGCTGTGACTGACTGCTGACTTTGCAAAAGTAGTAAATTCTCAACCTGAGCTGAAATTTTTTAATGGGTATTTCTCGGATGAAAGAAAAGCTCAATATTTTACAAGTCCGACCCAAGACTTGATCCAATGACCTCGTGATCGACAGGCACTAATGCTAACAACTGGATTAACGAGGAAAAAAACTGCGATTAATACAATCATGTTGCAAGCTCAGAGCTTTCGTAGCTTCACAATTGTAACATCATTTTATCATCATTATCAAAAAAAAATATTATTATAAAAACAAAAAACTCGACTGCTTAGAAGTAATGAACTAAAAAGAGAAAAACAAGTAGATATCACTCTATCTGTATAAAATTTTATATGCTTTATGGTGATACTTTCCTCTTTTCAGTTCATTACTTGTAAGCAGTCGAGTTTTTTGTTTTATAATAATATTTTTTTGGGACTTTTTAGTTTTAGTTTGTGGTACAGAAATGAGATGGTTTACTTTTTGACATTTTTTTTGTTAAAACAGTAATATAAACATGATATGATATATATATTTTTGAAATGAACTTTTTACGACCTTTCATATGACACCCATATTGTTAAGAAAAAAATATACACATCCCCTCTTTTTTCTCCACTTACAGCCGCCATTTTGAAAAATTATATAGCCTATGTCACTACCAAAAATCTGACGAATTCAACGATACCTCATGTGTCAAAATCTGTCCAGCCGTTTAGGCTGTAGCGCGTGCCAAAGAAATGGACATACATACATACACACTTCTTCTGATGCAGTCGGGTAAAAATTGGGGTCGTGTGCTCACATTAATTAAAAAAAAAAACAATAAACTTGAACAAAATCACAAGGCCGAACGCTATGGTAAAAATATTTGCCCATAATACTAAATTATTATTACTATTACGCGAATGTATAAAAAACACCTGCTCCTGTATTGTTTAATGAGAGGAAGCACTCACGAAACATTGGCCAATCACGTCGGACATTTGGGCCAAGGATTGCCGTGTAAACCCACTAACCTATATTCGGTGAAATATAAAGTAATGTAGATCTAACTTTTTCTATTGTAGGTACTTATGAATAGATGGATCAAGATCAAGAGGATGATTAACTTAATTAAGTTTATAGCCATCATTTATAAGCAAAACTTGCGAACAAAATGTTCTACAACGTCAATTAAATCTGAATCTTCTTGAGGCTGTTAAGTGCCTAACACACCATGCCGAAAATACGCGACCGAAATTACGCGATAGAACTTCTGTTGCGTTACTTTTAGTGGTTATCCAATGTCTCGAGCGTTGAAGTGGCGTCTTGCGTCAGTGATCTTGTTAATTGTTAAGGTTCAGTCGCGTATAATGTAAAACATTGCCGCCGAATCGCTGCACGCTAAAACACGACGTAATTTCGGTCTGGTGTGTCATTAGTAATAAATAATACATTGCAGGCGAAGTAACTTCGGTCGCGTATTTTCGGTATAGTGTGTGTTAGACAGTAAGACTCATATTGTAATAATTATCTATGTTTTGTAATAGTAGCTACAAGCCAGACCTTTCTTCTTTTAGTAGTTAGCAAGCTCCAATGCGGTTAGTGGGCTTAAAATGATAATGTTCTTATACTTGTAACGATCACTATCAGATGTTAATGATACCTCATAACCGTGATTGCTTACTTATCGTGCTTTATGCTATTATACCACCGACTTTTTAACTCTGTTGTTGTGTCATTGTCCGAACCAAAAGAAAAATTTTTATTTGTCTGGGGCATAAAGAACTGTGAATCCCATCATTTAGGAACTACAATGTCGCAAATAGACATGCACAAATGTGTCAACATTTCAAACTTAACAAATTTTTTACGTCAGGGTTTAATAAGAAACACCTGCATAGTTTAATAAGCATTTCACGTAACAAAAACAGGGGATATTGGAAACACATTGGCCGACAACGTCGAACATTGGGGCCAAGGATTGCCGTGTGTTCCCACTAACCTATATTCGGCGAAACGAGTAACGGGCATGCTTTAAACAGTCCATTAGAAAGGGCCGCAGTGTAATTTGTTTCAAGTTAATGCTATTTCAGTCATGTTGATAAATGTATATAAAACGTTTTTATACATTTAAGGCTGCGACGGAATAAAAGGATTAAAAACTGGAAACCTACTTCTGCATTTTATATTTTTTTAAAGAGCTTTTACTGCCTATATGAAATTTTCCATGCCCTATTATGGTTTTAAAAATATTTCCTACTCTATTTTTTTACGTTTTTTGTAGTCTGCTTTCGAGTAGGTATGTTATGTAGCAATCATTAAATGTTTACTTGTAAATATGAAAATGTCAAGTCACTCAATATTAAATTTTCTGTAGTGAGATAGGAAAAGATAGAAAAAAATACTGATATTAATCTCGAGACATAGTCGTAAATTAGTTTCTCCGGTACTGCGTTTGAGCAGAGTACAGAAATCATTTGTGGAACTAAGTATACGATTTTATAATCTTATCCCTTGGACTTGCCTTTAGGTACGAAAATTCAAAAAATGTGTCAAAAACCATTAAGTCAAGGTTACTATAAAATTGATTACTTTATTTACGACCAAGAATCTTGAAAATAAACGGCTTCTATTCCTTCACAAAAGACGGGATGGTCAAGATTGTAAAATAAGAATTACAAATTGTTAAAAGTGCAACATTCATTGTTAAAAGTGTAACTGCAGAGTTTCTTGCTAGTTCTTCTCGGCAGAATTTGCTTTCCGAAGCGATGATAGTCACCATCTGACAGACTTCACGTTTCAAATAGAGCCTACTTGACATAAAAAAAACAAATTCTTTTAAAAAATTTACAAACAAAACAGTTATAGACAGAGGCACAAGCGAATTCGTTTGTCAAGTTAAAAAAAAACATCGGTACCATTGACATATTAATACTATGGACTTCGAGTCAGCGCTAAAAAGTGTCCGAACCAAAAGAGAGCTAAAACACGAAAATCATTTCTAATCGCGTTCAGTCTCATATTAGCTTACTGAGAGAATACACGTCAATAATGTTTTAGAACAACGACTGCATAGAGTTATTTTGTTGTTTAATATTTGAATTTTTTAATTCCTTCATTTTTGAATTGAAAATAATTTTATTTTATTTATATTTTTTTACTACGTCATTGTAGTAAAAAAATATATTGGTTGGTACTAGATTTATCGCAGCAAATAGAGGTCACCGATACATTTAAAGTGTGTTGTGAATATAATATATAGGTTAAAGATGCCAAAAAAAAAATTCAAAGCTACCTACTCCACATCATTTATGCTGTACTATTTTCACGAGAAACTGCCATGTCAAAAAAAGGCTGCCATGGCAACCGTAAGTCAATGCTGATTACTTATTGCAAGCAATTAGACCGTTGCAAATTAGACTGAATAACAATAATATTAGACATATATTACAATGTTTTAGTTTGTTTATAAAAATACAAATACATTCTAGTATATATAAGATATCTCGCGACACTTTTGTCGTAAATTTTGCATTACACCCGAAGTCCATAGTACTAACTATTAATATGTCAATGATCGGTACAATATGTCGATATAGGAAGAATTCAAAGCTGAATTTCGCGTAGCTTGTAAGTAATAACTTTATCTGATAGACATATTTAATTATATAATTCTCTTAGCATTGAGAAAACGTCCAAGGCACCGCAAACAAAATGTAAATGTGGGACTGAATCTCTGGCTGAATCTCCAAGACTTTGTTATTGTTTGAACATTGTATTGCAAATGACAATAGAGTTTGTAGATACTTCATTTATGTATAGGCGTCCTCTAAACTTTGAGCCCGGGGCATCAGATATCGTTTTAAATGGAGATGTATTGACGATGCACGAGTTTTGATGTAGCCTGTAGGTAGCTATAGTAATAATAACAAATAACTACTAAGTCGGTATTTACTATTACTAGATAGGTAATATTCTTTGTAAAGCATCCATTGTAGGTATTTTCCCCCCTTTTTAGTCGTAGGGTTTCTTTCATTAAGTTAACTAAATGTCATGTCCAAAAAAACGTCATCGTTTTTCTTGAAAGTCTAAACCTCGTTTTTTATATGCAAGACGATTTGGAGCTTAAAGTCAACACGTTGGTTCAATGCGTGCGAGCTTTGGGTGATAGGTAAATCTTGACTGTGAATTGATAAGATGTATAAATAACACTGTTAGTCTCCTGTGCCTCTGAGGCCTGTGTGCACCAAGATTTCGGTTATCATAACCAACCGTTAACATAAGCTAACCGTCAGTTACTATAAATTTACTATTCACGACAACCCGTATGCCGGTTAAGGACGTAAACCGGGCGGCTACCTTAACCGAGCTGAGAGCAAATTTATTTTGCTCTACACTGTTTAAAATTCCAGCCAGCCAACTCGCAATTGGTAAAATTATACTCCATATCCTATTTGCTATAAAGAGGGAGATTTAGTTCTGTAATGGTTCGTGAAAATTGGCTGATAACGATAATAACCGGCAACGAAGCAACCTATTTTCCGACCCACGAGGGTATGAACTTTACGACTCCGGGATGTTATTAAGATTAATAAATATTCATAACAAAAAATAGAACTGACTCAAAATGCACTAAAAAGTAAAAAATTACTGTGTCATTTAGTTGCTTTAATTTACTTAAGCATATCCATGAAGTCGGTGCCAGCCAAGTTTAAGGAACATTTATTTAACGTAGCAAAGCAACTGCAATCCACAAACTTGTGGGTTCTAGGTAACGTCCTTAAAGTAGAAACCTTGGCTGGCACCGACTCCTAGATATGCTTAAGTAAATTAAAGCAACTAAATTACACAGTTATTTTTTTACTTTTTAGTGCGTTTTGAGTCGGTTCTATTTTTTGTTAAAAATTTTTATTTCTTTCTTTTTAGTGCTTTATCGCCACGTAACGTACTCGTACTATACTGTCATAGTATATTATACGGCACTTGTAGCCAAAAAGCTACAGATAGTTACACAAAAAGCGAAATCGCTGCAAGTGTGCCTATAAAATTTGAAGAGTTCCTTCATTCAATTTTCCCAGGATTTCATCATCCGTTTTTTTTTCATAAACTCAATATATAACAGTTGGAACGTATAAATGATCCGCAACTAAATAGCCTAACATTTAAAAACAAAAACAGTGCGGTTAATCTTCGTATTTTACGTCCGTAACAAAACCCAATGAGTAATTAGTAGCTACCGATCAACACGTGCGCCTGTTTTAAAACGAACGCACAGTTACGTGTCGATCGCAATCCCGTAATAAAGATAAAAATACGACCGTATCAGTAAACTATCAGCTAAATATCGGTAACGTGGAGGTTGCGAGTGATATATGCACAATTGTTATAAGTACGCAAACAAATAAATAAATATTATCAACAACTATCAGATTTTCCTTCAAGCCTTATTTTCGACGTCATCCGTACGTTTATTTCAACTTCAGATATGAGTGCTTCTGGTGACGGTGGAGTTAGTTCAGGAACTACTACATGCAGGCCACAAAACCTTTTCAGGTCGACCATCTAAGCCAAAGTCTAATTCTCAAAGGAGATACATGTTGGGACGCTTCGTTCTACCAACCTTCGGACCCGTTTTGGCAGATCTTCTGTACCAAAAGCCACCAGACATGACGTTTCGGTTCCGTTATGAGACTTAGCACGGCAATCAATAAATAAATAAAAAAGAAAAAAGAGAGGTTGTTAAAAACGTCCCGCAGTTTGGCCTGTTTTTGACGTGACAACGTCTTATAATTCGATAGAGCCGACTGCACGCACGAAAAAACATGACGTCATGCGTCGTTACCTCGCTTTGAGGCGTTCCATGTAAGGCTTGAAGTGCAAGCGAGAACGCAGAACGAGCGACAAAGAAGCACAATCGGCCTTTGCGTTCGGTAGCGCTCGACATCCGTCTATTAAATATAATTATTAAATATATTAATTTTAAATTAAAAATTAATATATTTATCATAAATTTAAAACATAAATTTATAAAATCAAAATCAATTATTTTATTAATTTAAATTAATATTTATAAAAATATACTTAAATTAAAAATTTTAATAACCAATTAAATGCTACCATTCCATCAGTATTTTCTTAAGACATTGTCACGTTCAACTATCGTCAGTAAACCGACTTTACAGACAACCAATTTTTTAATTAGTATGAAGATAGGATCGATATAATTTGAGCACTTATACCGATTAAGAAAGCGACCAAACTCTCGGCCAATATAATTTTGTATGTTGTTCGCGGGGAATATGGAGAGAAAGGATATTATTTCATGAACATCATACGTAACAAAACATAATACAGCTATTCGGCGTATCATCACAATGGTGCAGCAGTGACGCGGCTGAAAGACGAGTAAATGGTAATTGTCTGCAAAGGGCAGGACGATTTCACGCGAACAGCACGCGCGCGACGTAGCGTGAACCGTTGTGGAGTTTTTCTTATTAGGGTCAGCGCAGACTACGCACTTGTTAGATGCTTTCTCATATTTTATACACTCGTAGTCTAATAAGAAAAAAATTGTAATCCTATAGGTGCGATCCAGCATCAATTAGTTCTTAATAGCAGTGTATTGTATTGCTTTACGGAATATTAAGTCAACCTTATCTAATTATTGCGATAGTCGTTCCAGTCAAATAATGCGTAAGTATAGCGAAAAGCTTCGAACAACACCAGACGTTTTCTAGGTTCAATAAAGGGTCAGATACGGAAGGCGTTGGTCTTTGAAACAGCGGAAATGAGCAAGTTATATCTCAATATATTAAGTAAATCTCAATATATTATGTTCAACCAGATTTTCCCGATTGTCCTGATCCGTAGCCGTATTACTTTACGCACTGTAGAAACGACACTGTTATTGATTATCCACATTGATCATCATCATTAGAATCAAAGATTTTTCAAAATAGCGATGAAAACTGTCGGCGCGGGAGAGCGTCGACTTTAAAGTCGTTTACGTCTTTAACGACATAAAACTCAGAAGCGCTATTCTGTAGCAATGTTTTTCTTTTTATAACTCGAAAATGAGAGTTTCAAATTCGTCTCCATTTCTTTCTGTCTACAACGAGACTCATAGAGACAGAGAGAGAGAGAGAGAGTCAAACTCACACCACCGTGTTATAAAAAAGCGTTACACAACAGCGTGACAGGACCGTGTAAAATCTCAATTGTGTATTCTCTCGACTCAAAACTCTAACTCTACGAATATCAGACAAACCTGACCAGTGGATCAACGAGGCAATTGTTAAACAATAGTGGAACTACCCACATATACACCTAGATAATATAGTTTCATTATGTATCCTTGTAGGTCATTAACTTAATTATGTGAACAATCAATTCAATTAAAATTGTCAAGAAAAAAATAGCACAAAAACACAAATAAACAATGTCGACACTTGCTTTTCATAGGTATTTATTTAAGTTATAATTGGACATATTAATGGATAACATTGTTTTTATAGCTGCAAGCAATAATACAGAAAGGGAAAACCAGCCCACGTTAACGTGTTAGTTTGTTGTTTTAAGGGTTGCCATCTCTAAAATTAGGAAAACAGGACAAGATGCGTGAAAACCCCGGATTTTAGAGTCCGAAAGCCGGACATGTCAACAAGATCATTTAAACATTATTTAGGCCTGTGTGCACCAAGATTTCGGTTATCATAACCAACGGTTAACATAAGCTAACTATAAATTTACTGTTCACGACAACCAATACGCCGGTTAAGGACATAAACCGGGCGGTTATCTTAACCGAGTTTACGTCCTTAACCGGCGTACGGGTTGTCGTAAACAGTAAATTTATAGTTAGCTTTTGTTAACCGAAATCTTGGTATACACAGGCCTCAATGTAATAAAAAATTGTTGAAAATGTCATAAATCACCTTTTTTTATTTGGAACGGTGAATATACTTGGTTCATCGGTTGATCGTGGTGTGGTGCAAGCATAGTGCGTGTCTCGCGGGCGGCCCAAATTTTTTTCATTTATTTATTTTTAACTCTACTTTTCTACAATAGAAACCTACCCCGCACGCTCTCTGGATGCCCTCTAAACTAAGACAAATAAGGGGAAACCCGGATGATGATGGGGATGGCAACCCTATTTTAAGATATGTCCGGCTAATAATTTTTAAATAATGGACTACCGTTAAACAACTTTTAAAATAAATAAATGACACGGATTTTGTTAAGTGTTGTATTGTGAGGATGTGACTCACAAATATTATTTTTAATGATTTGGTCAAAAAGACCTAAATTGCAAATTACCAAAAAGGTTATACCTACTTTTGAAAGACTATAAGCGACACGGATTTTCTAAGAGAGCTACTGCTGAATATCTTTCTTGCTTTTCCATACTATAGAAACCAGAAGCAGAGTTACTATTTTATGGCATTTTTGTCGGCGCTTCAGTACAAACTGACAAAACTTTCAAAAGAGCCTAGGAAGCACATTTTGAGTTTATTGAAAATAAAAACAAAACAAAACACAAGCTTATGAACACGTACGTAATTTTGTTTTTATCACACGATGACTTTTAAAGGATTCTTCTAGTTTAGCCGCAAAGAATGCAGTGATCTCACCAACGCATGCATGTAAACACTAAAAACGCAAGTACGTAATTTTGTACATTTTGGCGCATTGGCAGTTAAAGGCTTATCCCAGATTAGCTACAAAGGATAGAGCACAATGTTCGCACTAATGTGTCAATAGCAAACACATGCATGTAAACACGTACGTAATTTTGTCGCAATTTAACCCACTAGCTGTTAGAGGGTTATCCCGGCTTAGCTGCAAAGGTCGCAGTGGTCCCACTAACATGTGCATGTAAACACTTGACGCGTACGTTTTGTCATGTAACACACCAGTGTCTGTTAAAGGGTTATCCCGGTTTATCCGCAAAGGTCAGGATACAAGTTATAATCCCACAAAAAGTCCCAATATCAGTAGTCAAACACCACGTACGTAATTTTGTCGTATTTGAACCCACTACTGGCTGTAAGGGGTATATCCGCAAAGGTTAGGGTACCGGGGTCGCAGTGATCCCAACGGCTATGTATTGATCGGGGGCGCGAGCTCCGCGGCCGGTGCGTCCCGCGCCGCATCAGACCGCGCACTGAAGACTGAAGCCCGATGTACGAGATGAGGCACAGATTAGCCAACGTTGCAGACGGTTTAGCGTTGCGTGCTTAATTATGTGACGTTTAGGGCTTAATTAATGTAAGTAACTACAATACTTAAAGCTTATTAGTTAGTATAAGTTTGTTATAAGACGCTTAAAAATATTTCAATGTAAGTAAACGGTCGTTTGCTTAAGATTTTATGAATCTGCAATAATACGAATTTGCGGTGAATATTAACTAAAATATGAAAAATGGCTCAAGAAAATGTTTAATTGTTAAAATACAATGTTTTAGATACTATTAATACTCAATAAAGGTTAAACATTACATACTTGTACTAAACTCTATTTACTAATTAAGCCAATTAGAATACATGCAAAAAAATCAATATTTTGTTGTAAATAGATAGATTAGACAAAATTATGCATTGCTTAACAAGATAACATTTAGAAAATAATTCCAGTTAAACAACTTTGCAGTTTCGATATTAAAAACAAAAGTTTAATAATATTTATTGTTCAGAGCTATTCAAATTGCAAAATTTTGCACGAAGTCTCGAAATAAATGTTTGAACTTTTAACGTAATATCATCAGAATACTTGTAGTATTCTTGAACACGATATTACATGATATTTAGTCGAGTAATAATCGAAATTGTAGCGAAACTTCGTCGGATGTTACGTCGTAGACTGCAACAGCTATTCTTAACTTTTTATTACCTTATAGAAAACTAATTTTAGATATTATTTTACGAGCTATATTGGCTATAATACAATATTTAGCACGGACTGTAGCCTAGATATTTACCTATTAAAAATTCATATTTGGTTTTTAGAAAAAAATAGCTCTTCAATTATCGTTGGAATAAAATGTCATATTATAGTTGATTTGTCGATGAAATTGGTTATTGTTTATGAAATTTCAGGCTCTAGCACTGGTGACTAAACACTGTATTTTTCTCAATATCAAAAAACATATCCAAGATCCGAGTTGACCAACATGAAACCAAAAAAAATAAACATTTTATTAAATTTTTAATTTATTTTAGACGAGACAACTTGGAGGAGAGGATTGTTATCAATTGATTGTCGCATCTGCGCAATATTCTTTGCTCTACTAGTGAAACATTCGGCGCATCGATAGAGCGCTACCGGAAAACCAGTAAACACTGTCGGCGCGGCGTTGTTTATAAATAAATGCAATGAATTCCTTATCTCGCCATATTGATTATATTTGTCCCTAGAATAATAATATAATATAATACCGGGAACAATCCACGTCAAAATGATTTCAGTAGGTAACTGGCCAGACGTTACACTATACGAGTTATTACAGATTTCGCTAAGGATACACAGTTAACGTTGTGAAACGACTTAGGTAGGTATACACTGTTGCGGTTCTGTGCGAGGTCGTTCCCAGGTCACGGATTGTCAAACCGTGGGGTTTTAGTCGGTAGGAATCTGACATAATCTGTTTGCCCCATGGCAAGCGGGTATCCATGAGGATTTGCCCACGTAAAAAATGTAGTAGTACCTTATATGACTAAAAATAAAATACAAGACCAAACAAAAGCCAGTTAAAAAAATTTATCCTCCTACTTCATCACTTGACATAAACGATGGTTGTTTCTTTGTTTATGTGTTTATATCTTTGTTTGGTAATATATCTTTGTTATATTACCTATATGCCCTAGTGGGTGTGCCGACGCACAGTGTGTGGAATGGTATCAATGGCAAGCTTGCGTGGTAGCAGATTATAAGGTCGAGACTTGATTCGGGCTATTGGGCTTTTCCAAGAAATTCAGTAGCAACCCAGAATTAGGAAGTTATTGGTGTTACACTAACGTGCCAGGGGCTGTCCTGAACCTTTTCATTAATAAGTGATAATGATCGTTACAGAGACAATCATAACACCCCCATGCAGCCAACCTGCATTGGAGCAGTGAGAGGATCAGAACTATAAATCACCAACCTACAGAGATCTACAACTGGCTATTTTAAAAATAGTCCGTATTTTAAAAATAGTAGTAGTGATGATAATTAAATTAAATTAGACGTTCTGCATATTATCAAGTACGACAGAATTATAAGCGAATGTGCTCTAATGAGCAAGCGAAGTAAGGCGTTACACTAGTCCGAAAAAAGTTATGTATTTTTTTTTATCGACTACAAGTTAATGTCTGATGTTAAGTGATAATGCAATCAAATATGGAAGCGGTCTAACTTGTTAGGACTAAAACGAAATCCACCCTCCTTCCGTTTTTTACACGACATCGTACCGGAACGCTAAATCGCTTGGCGGTGTGTCTTTGTCGGTAGGGTGTAAACTAGCCACGGCGAATGCCTCCCAGAAGCCCCGCCGGGAATCGAACCCAGGACCTCTGTCTTACTAATCCACCGCGCATACCACTGCGCCACGAAGGTCGTCGTCAGTTACGTATCTATCACGCAATAAACCGAAATTCACGCAGGCGGGGGCGAGTAAGGTAATAAATTCACAAATATTATATTAATAACTGTTACAGACACGATTCAGATTTATTACCGAAGCATGACTCTTCAACACACCCGTATGTTACGTCCTACAGAAATATACGGACTTTTATGAAACGAGCGCTCGCGTGATGGTAGGCATGCGTTCAAATTAAATTTGGCTTTCGGCTATTGTGACCAAATGTGCCGGTTTTAGGCGGACTTTATCTTCTTTCTATTCCCTTTAACCTCTCTACGTTATTATTCAATAGGAATTTATTTTACTTGTCAACGGTCCAAACTTGTATGAACAAAAGTTTACTTTATTACTTACAAAAAAGAGTTTGAAGTGCTTCTCTAGCACGGGACCAACGCCATTTTTTTTATCGACTACAAGTTGGCACTTGACTGCTATCACACCTGATGTTAAGTGATGATGCAGTCTAAGATAGAAGCGGGCTAACTTGTTAGGAGTGGGACGAAAATCCACACCCCTTTCGGTTTCTACACGACATCGTACCGGAACGCTAAATCGCTTGGCGATACGTCTTTGTCGGTAGGATGGTAACTAGTCACGGCGAAAGCCTCCCACCAGCCAGAGAGAAGATGCCTATTCAGCTTTGACTCGAAGATAACGACAGCTGGATTATTTATTTTTTCATTTAAGTATCGCAAATATTGCCGCAAAATTTCAGTATTTTTTATGATCTGGGTCGTAGTCATTTTTATGCCTTCCATGAAAGGTACAAATGTCTTTACCCTTTCCACCATGAATAAAGTAACTACTGTAATTTAGTCAGAATACCGAACAATTGTCTCAACAAATGTCAATGCTGAAGTCCTGACATACAAAACAGCATGGCCACCCTTGTGAACACTCCTTTTCACCTTAATCGAGGCAATGACCATGAACCGTATAAGAACTAAAACCTACATAACGCCTTTATTTTGTTAATCCTTTTTTCGCAAGGTCAACAAATTGTATGCGTAAATGATTTTTACCTGGAACCTTAAAGTATTAACACAGTGTATTCTCAAAATGGAGTAAAAAGTAGCTTCATGCCGTACTTCTTCATGTCCGTACGATTAAATCTTTTAAATTAAACAGATTTTAAGGCCATTTTAGCAATAACCATCATCATTATATCAGCCTATTAACTACAGAGTGATTCAAGTGGAAGGACTACACGTGTATATAGTGTATATTGTTCAATATTGTTTATTGTAAAATATTTGGAACTATATTATATATAGTTATTTTCGTATATTAAATAAAACGACTTGACAAATATACAAGCTTCTCAGAAAACGCTGCATATTTCCCTTTTTTTAACAAAACAATGTATAGCATTTAACTTTCTATATCAAAGCCAAAATCTATGTGGAATGCATATCAGCAAATAAATAAAAATAAATGCCATTTCGTGCCTAATAAATCTAAAATTATATGTTTTGTTTTTTTTTTATTAAATATTATGCAATAGATATTAACTGTATTTAATTGTTGTAAGTATATTAATCTTATTTATCGTCATTAATTTTCCATTAACAAGATAGTTAAAATTATTAGGTTTAATATGACTAGTAATCTTCATTTCTGGTTTGTTTGTTGATAAGCATTCCACATCCAGTTTGGCTAGTAGGTGTAGATCGTAATGAACAAAAAAAATAAGCCAACATTCGTAAAAAACCAATGTTCTGATTCAGAATATTATCTATATCTATGAATTTTTCCAGATTCATTTAGCCGTTTTGCAGATACAAATGGTGGAACTAACCTGTTTTGTATTTACAGTCGTATGCAGCCCACAGAATAAAGCTGTTCGGCTTTAAGCGTGTTTTCATACTGCACCAAAATTATACGAGGTATTGTCTTTTGTACCAAAAATAGTACAACGCCGCAGCGGGAATCGAAAACAATAGGTTGGCTAAATGTTAAAAGTTACAGTAGAGTTTAAAAGACGAAGTCATACCAAGAAAATTGTATTAGAACAGCGTGTTAAGTATAAATAGCGCTATAATTCTTAGAAAAAAAATATGACTATAAGTTGACACTAACCTCTAAAATATAGTAGTAGTAGTAGTACTACTAAAAATAAGTTTTAACTTTAGTATTGCCTTTGCAAAAATTCTAAAAATGATTGAAATCCATTCCACGCTAGCGGGAATTGCGCAGCCTAAACCGCGGAGCAAAGATACTGTTATATTAAATCCTCATTCTGCATTGTTTATGTAAGGAATAAATTGGGGCTTACACAAACCGAAATTTCACGAGAACAAATTCGCGAAAGGAATTAACTCATATAATATGTACAAAGAGCTGCCAGCTTTTATCAAAGTAGGCCTTTTATTCTTCGGAAGGCACTCTCTAATACTTCCGTCGCACGAATATAGGTAAACCTAAAGTGTGGCGTGACCTAGGTCAGGTCGTTGACCCGCTGGACGTGGATAACGTTTTATAGGACTACTACGGACATCCGCGTCTTCGCCCGCGACAAAATCAATGTATTGCAACCTTATGAGGTTCAAAAATGAAAAAAGAAAAATGTAAGTAAAATTATTTTTAACCGACGAAAAAAAAAGGAGGAGGTTCTCAATTCGACACGTATATATTTTTTTTAATGTATGACCACGCATAAATAACTTTTTACAGAGTTGTCCGATTTTAATAATTATTTTTTTATTAGAAAGGGCATACTTCCAAGGTAGTCCCATTGTCATCATGTTAGGATCTGATGATGATATCCTGGGCAAATTGAAGGAACTCTTCAAATTTTGGAGGCGCTCTTACAGCGATTTCGGTTTTTATCTCGGTAACGGTAGCTTTTTGGCTACTAGTATCGAATAATATACTATGACAGTATAGTACGAGTACGTTACGTGGCGATAAATCACTAAAAAGTAAAAAATAAAAATTTTTAACAAAAAATAGAACCGACTCAAAACGCACTAAAAAGTAAAAAATAACTGTGTCATTTAGTTGCTTTAATTTAATTTACTTAAGCATATCTAGGAGTCGGTGCCAGCCGTTACTTTTTAGTGCGTTTTGAGTCGGTTCTATTTTTTGTCAAATTTTTTTGATGATGTTATTCATCAAAAAAAATTCAATATTTAAATTATCGTTGAAAAATCGTGGATTTTTATAAGCGCTAATAAAAGTTGTGATAACTCACGTCAATAAGGGATCCCTTTTAAACCTACACCTGTGTCACAAGCCTCGGACTCTGTTTGGAGTTTTTCTCTCAGTCACGCGATGGACTCGACACCCACAAGGTGAATCTATGGAATGCTAAGATATTCGTCTGTCTTCTAAAATCGTCTCGTTATCTCTTTTTTATAAGTTTTCGATTTTATGGCGAACAAACATAAAGACGCAACAGAGGCTTTTGTTTTATTATACATAGGAGGCTCTGAGGGTATTTGGAACGAGGGTTTGGAGGGATTATTGAGACAATTTGTTGTTGCGGTGTTCCTGTTTTGGATGACGGTTGACGGCCATTCGTGTGTTGCGTTTATTGCTTTGTTATTTTTACCCAACTACCCATAAACGTTTATATTTTTCGGACGTGTTTATGTCGTATTTGCAAAGATCTGAAGCTTCTTTCGCGGAATATTCTGTTTTTTTATTTCCTATCTTTCCCAGAATTGAATTTTAAAAAGCCTGATACACGTATTTTCTAAAATATTCGTAGAAGTCCTTGGTGAAAAAAATAAGCGTATTTGGACGAAACAAATTTGATTATAATGGCAGTATAATTCCCTGGATAAAGCCCGACTCTAACTCTACGAAACAACTACTCTACAACTACGAAAAATAATACAATTGTATAGTCAATCAGTACCGAGAAGTGCATTTTGTTTTGTAAAATTTGACAAGCGTTTGAGAGGCTCTTTAGTACGTTAAATTGCGTAAAAGCTTGCTGGGTTGACGTTTCTTAGGTCGGTTCGTAGGCACACAATGGCAATGGATGGTGTGACTGACCACTTACATTCAAAGCCACGAACTTCCAGGCATAGTTTGACTATAGTTTTATTATTTTTTAATACTTGTTGAGTTAGGGAATATCCTCAATCCGCACACGATAGGTTCCTAAAGCAAATGCGCTTGCTTTGTTGCTACTGTAACGCCATAATTGTCATTTTATAGTAACTCTACCAACAGTACCATTGAGTACTAAACACTCAATAGAGCGATAAGCCCGGATTATCACAGAATAAAATCCGAGTTCAAAGATAGCGTAACAGCGCTTTCTATTTTATTGGCAAAACGCATTTCGTTCGAAAACATACACCTAATTTGGGACAATCGGCTAGTGTTTGTTCGTATTAACAATTCATATAGATTAAAGCGATTTATTCCTTATGGTTCCAAAAATAAGGCATAATTTGCTATGAAGCTATGAAGGAGTACCTTACATTAGAAAAGCGAAAATTGACCTAAATGATGTTTGTAATCTCGGAAAGTTGAGGATGATATCACTGTTTATTTCAATATTACGATGTTGACTCATTAAAAACGCATTAAAAAACGGCCTCAAATTATTTTTCTTTAATAAATTTTTTCAGTTTTTTTTGGATGAGAAACAAATATTTTTTTGTGTGTGGAATTGAGAGTAAAGTCAACTAAGATGCCGCATTGTTTTCTTGCACAATCCATGTATATTAACACAAGTATAGTAACACAAACTATGTTGAATGACAATTTAATTATTTTATTTTGACGACCTTCGTGGCGCCTTGGTATGCGCGGTGGATTTATAAGACGGAGGTTGGTCCTGGGTTTCATTCCCGGCGGGGCAAATTGATTTTTCTTAATTTGTCTTGGTCTGGCTTGTCTGGCTTTCGCCGTGGCTAGTTACCACCCTACCGACAAAGGTACCGCCAAGCGATTTAGCGTTCCGGTACGATGTCGTGTAGAAACCGATAGGGGTGTGGATATCGTCCAATGGATCGTGGAAATGGATGTTCTAACTTTTAACTTGTTACTATAGTGCTTCCATCTTTCTTCATAAATATTGGTTATACATTATATTCATAGCTTAACGAGTTGCAAAACTAAAGTAGCAATGGACGAGACACGCAGTTCGAAAAGACGATGGACGTTGGGGTCCCTAGGTGCTGGAGAATGGTGACGTCGCGTCGGAAAGCGTAGTTTTGTTCGAACCACTAGGTGGATTTGTAACACTAAGCAGGTTACAGGAGGCTCAAGATGTGGGGTTTGGAAGTCCTTAAAAGAGGCCTATTACCAACAGACCCAACAGTAGACGTCTAGAGACTAATAATAATGATTATGAACTGTCTCCGTATTCTTATGGTTGATTTTTTTTTATCGAACACAAGTTGGTCTTTGACTGTTATCACACCTGATGTTAGGAGATGATGCAATCTCAGATGGAAGCGGGCTTACTTGTTAGGAGTAGGTAGTAGTAGAAATCCACACCTCTTTCGGTTTCTAAATCGCTTGGCGGTACGTCTTAGTCGGTAGAGTGGTAACTAGCCACGGCGAAAGCCTCCCACCAGCCAGACCGAGACAAATTAAGAAAAATCTCAATCTACCCCGCCGGGAATCGAACCCAGGACCTCCGTCTTATAAATCCACCGCGCATACCAAGGCGCCACGGAGGTCGTCAAAAGTTTTGTGTAAGAATACAAAATTTTTCTTTCTACTAAATTTTCAGTTAATTCTAAGTTCAAGTCCCCGTTATTATTACGAACGTCTGACAGTGAATGAAGGGTAAATAATCCAACACGCAATGGAGCAGCGTGGGGGTTACATTCTCCCTCCTCCCTCCATTACACTTCTGCTATAAGGAGAGAGGCCTAAGGAGATGGCCGTAAATTGGTTGGTAATGCTGATTATGGTGTTAACAGAAGTCACTCACCTCGGTCCGGGCGTAACAACATCGACGAGCTCGTCGTCGGCGTCGTAGAAGTCGTCCTCGCCCTCCGACGACGAGTACGATGTGTCTGGCACCAGCAGTGTCATCGCTTGTCCTGTTGGAAATACAATATTGCAGCGTTGCAGATTTCACAGTGATGTTCGCGACAACATTCGCGAAGTCGGAATGAAGTGCCTTAAATAACTAAAGCCTACGGCTACATTGGATATTGAAACAGCATTTTTTTTAAATACCTAGTCGTCGAATAGCCTAGCAGGCATCGCTTTTTAATCTTGCAAGACCGGGGAAAGGTATTTGGGAGTGTTACAATCCTGTGTTTTAGAGAGCACGTTAAGCTGTCGTAAGATCCCGGTTATAATATTTTATAGTGATTGTTAGAAACAAACATTATTACTTTAATTTTACCGCCAAATAAGCACCCATTGGAAAGAACGTGTTGGGTTTAAGAGAAGGAGTGGCATGGTGGTATACCACCACGCTGCTCCAATGCTGGTGGTTTTCGGTGATAATGTTTGATTTGTTCAGCGGCAGACGTACCGCTTAGCGATGTAACTTTCCGGTATAATGTCTGTCAATGGTGCAGTATTCCCAACAAGCTAGTTCGCTTCCATCTTAAGGTGCAGGTGAGATTGAAGTCAAGAGTTAACTTGTACCTAGTGATTAAAAAAATGTGTGTATCTCTGCACGCTCGACAGAATTTATAAATACAGCTAGCGCTGTGAGTTAGGGTGAGAGAGGAACCTGCCTACCGCTGCTGTATACGTGAGGTAAAGGGAAGAACAGAGTGCCTAGTGTGAGTTTGTTATCGAGTAGCTGCGTAAAAACGTAACCCAAAGGACATTGCCAAAAATTGTATGGAAATGTACCCCAGGCTGCCCAGTAATGATATATATGTCATTAAATAGTGCAGATTTTCTTTTTACAGAAAAACAAAGTTGTATGTAGCTATGCAGTCGCAGGAAAAGTTGTGAAGGTTGAAAAAGTTGACTTTTCATACTACGACGACGGTCGCGTGATTAAGAACACAAAAAATCGATTGAAATTTTTATTTTTTTTTATATATTTTCAAATGATTGCTATGAAACATGTGTAGTTGTTTAAAATTCATTGTATATTTAAATAAAACAGTTAAATATGAGCATAAGTTTGGACAGCCTGGGGCAAATTTTGGCAATGTCCTTTATATGGAATTGAAGTAGCGCCATCTAGTTATAGCAAAAGTAAACGCTTTTTTTCTATATAATTTAGAAATTACGAGTGGTTACGTTGTTACGTAGTCGCTCGGTGGGAAACTCGCACTTGCCCCACAGACTTCCTTAAAGAGTTACGTAACGAAGCCATTTACCCTCCCACAAGAAAGTGTGTTATCACTTCAAAAAGATCACTATTAGATGGTACTCATAATAACCGGGACCAATGACTTCTTCGTCCAGGCACGGATGTGTAACATCACCGACTTTTCAAATACGAGAGCATTATCGTTAACATCTGATATTGATAGTTGCAAAATGAAAAATGTCAGCCAACCATCATTGGAGCAGCGTGATTGTTTTAAGCTTCAAAATCCTCTCTAACATAAGCCTGGGATGGGCCGTTATTAAGGGCTAATGAGAGCGATGGGTTCAATAACTCCAAACCTTATAGATTGGCGATAAAGGGCGTTGAACCCTCGAGAGTTGACTTGAAGATTCTAAGATAAACTACTATTGGTAATATTGCCTGGGAATTTGCATATTGGATATTGACGCAGTGGAGTGCGAATATATAGGTAAGAGAAAAATAGCAACTTTCGAGGGTTCCACGCCCTTTATTGTCAATCTATATGGTTCATTAATAAACCGCCTAACGTTTGCACAGTTTCGGTCGACTTCACGTCAACAGCTACGGTTGGCAACTAGCCACTATCGAAGCTTCCTCAATAGTAACTTACTAGGTGTGTCGAGGTGTTCCAGTGGAGTGATGGGCAGCGTGGGCGTGGACAGTTCTCGACACTCCGACCCCAGCTCCACGCGAGATGATAAATCTGAAACAAAAAATATTTGGAAACCGAGCCCCCATAGCTCGGATATGCGCAAAATATAACTACCTCGATCTAGACATCGAAATATTTTGTAATTCTTATCCAGTCTTAAAAAAAAACTTTTAATAATTACGTTATATTCCTTTGTCATTTTTTTATGTCTTTGTTTGTTTGACTGTTTACATGCTTTTTAGTGAGTGTTGTTTGCACTAATTATTGTTATTATAACTATTGTACTCGCCATTAATTAATATTTATTTATGTTATAAATCTTGTTAACTTAGCTTATAATTATTTTGTATGTATATAATATTGGTGTGCATAAATATTGTTGGCTTGTAATTAACTAAATAAATTAATATAGGTATATGTAAATAAGCATTTTAACCGACGAAAAAAAAGGAGGAGGTTCTCAATTCAACACGTTTTTTTTTTAATTTATAATTTTATTTAATATTACATTTTTTTTTAGTTTTATAGGCACACATGCAGCGATTTTGGTTTTAGTGTAAGTATCGGTAGCTTTTTGGCTACAAGTGCCGTATATACTATGCCAGTATAGTACGAGTACGTTACGTGGCGATAAATCACTAAAATTTTTTAACAAAAATAGAACCGACTTAAAAAGCACTAAAAAGTAAGAAAATAACTGTGTCATTTAGTTGCTTTAATTTACTGAAGCATATCGAGGAGTCGGTGCCAGTCAAGGTTTCTACTTTAAGGACATTACCTAGAACCCACAAACTGCTTTACTACGTAAAATAAATGTTCCTTAAACTTGCTGGCACCGACTCCTAGATATGCTTAAGTAAATTAAAGCAACTAAATGACACAGTTATTTTTTACTTTTAGTACGTCTTGAGTCTGTTCTATTTTTTGTTAAAAATTTTTTAACCGACGAAAAAAAAACGGAGGAGGTTGTCAATTCGACACGTATATTTGTTTTTTTTTTTTTTATCAGTTTTATTTATTAATAATTGTCTCTGTAAAATCGAATGGTGTCAGGGCAAGTAGCGTGACATTGTCTTTACTCTTCTCACTTCGCGTTTAAGAGCCTCGAACCTTTAGTTTTAGGTTTTAAGACCTTAGATTATCACTATTATAGTTGAAAATTGTAAAAATTCTTAATAATGTAACATTGTTTTATTGTCTGTTGCCTGCTAACTGAAGGACTTGATTTTTTGTAAGTGCTTGGACATTAAGACTAATTTACATAAACAATTTTTGAAACATTTTTGTGAATAAGGGGCCGTTCAAATATTATGTAAGTAGATTTATTACAATTATTTACCCCCCCACCCCCCTGGTCAGCAAAAGTAAGCTAAGTTCTTACCCCCTCCCCTCATGCTTACGTAAACATTTTTCAATTATAAATGTATTTTTTTTAATTATTGTCATAATTATAATTTAAAAAATAAGAAAATATTTTAGGGTAGAGATTGAATTTTCCTGATGCAGTATTCAACATAGAGAATTCACGATTTTTTCCTTTTTGTGTAAAAAATAAATAACTACCGATGACGTAATCATCTACTAGACTCCTCCCACCCCCCATGTCATCAAAAACGCAGACCCCCCTCACCCCCAATAGTGTTTAAGTAACACTTGAACGGTCCCTAAGCGCATGTTATTAAATTCCAAATGCCGTTATCTACTGTAACATGTATAAAATGAGCAGTCCAAACAAGGTCGGTTTATCTGGAGGGTTTATTTTCCACACCAATAGGATTGTGACGAAGTTTTTATAACACGACAACGTGAATTTTAAATTCTTCTTTTTATATCTTTAAAAATCTTTGTTTAATATGGTGTTAGAGAGAGAGAGAGAGAGAAATTAGAGGCTCACACTTTCGTGTTATAAAAACATAATTATAATATAGTACAACAAGTTCAAAATTAGCTTCCAAGATTTGACTCTGACGCCTCTACAGTTAAATAAATGATACAAAAATACCTTCTTTGATATGTGATTGCGAGGGGTTCGTCGGTCCTTGGTAGACACCGTTGACTGGATTTACGGTATTCTGAAATTTTATGACCAGTTAAGCAAGGAAAGATACAAAATCATAAATAATATTTATTATCAAATTTTTCTATTATATAGCTAAAAGGAGGGCGTCCATTAAGTCCAGTACTTGGTTGACCGCTTTGATAACCAACATGTTTTGAATCGGTGAAATTGCAGATATTAAGCAAAATTAAGAATGTAAAAAAGAAAAATAATCTTATTTACCCAGTTTTCCTGCAATGCTGATTTTTGTGAAATAAAAAAAACTTGAGATTTGCGAAGACTCCCCCCCTCCCCAATATGAAATAAGGTGACTTTTAAGATACACAATTAATGGATGCCCCTTAATGACGGTTGGATTTTCGTTTGACGTTTGTTGTCAATGGCTGGAAGGGCGCCATTTTGTTACTTTGGCATTGCATTTTCTTGTATAAAAAGTGATCTTGTTACATTCATCTTAACAGTATAAACTCTACATGAACCATGTCTGAATGGGTCATCTGCATTGTAAATTAGAATTTTAAGTCATGAAAATTTGATATTTCTTAATTATCTAACGATAATTTTAATTACAAAACAATGAAAACAATTTTTGGTTTTAAAAATTTTTATGTAGAGTAAAATTTTAGAGTGAGGCAACTACGTCATTAAATATCTAAAAATACTGTAAAATAATAAAATAAACTATTTTTTGGTTGTGGTATGTGACATTTTTAGTTTAAATCAGAGTTAATTGTTATACCTTGTATAAAAAAATAAAAATAGTACCTTAGCAATTTGTAGAAGCACTATGGAATGTTTTATATTATCCAACATCGCCTGCGAAAAAAATATATAACTTAAAGACTTGTTGTAAATAAATAGAATGGATCTTTGTACTTGTCAAAAATATTTCAAAAGAAGCTTCGCAAATGGAAATCATATTTTGTGTTGTTAAAATATGTTATGTTATTTCGTGTAATTTTGAATTTTTGAAAAATACTTGTGTTTTACAGTAGAACCATTTTGTCAAGGTTAATTGCGAAGTGTCGCTTGCAGCTATTGCTTCCCTTTTAACAGTATTTGACTACTGAAAGTATAGATTGCAAACGCTCGGCAAATGAAAAAAAAGTCGCGTTTTTCGTATATAAAAATCATGTGTGAAAACAATACTACCTTTTTTAAAAAAAAAAAAAAGAAATAATTTGCAAGTATCAAACTGCAATTATTTCAATATTCGCACTATAATTTTGGGAATGCCATTCAGCTTTCTTTTAATTTCCATTTAATTTTCTACTTTCAGTTGCTAAACTCTAGATTTAATGATGACGCTAAAGCAAAAGCGACATATCGCAATTGAGTGTTGTAGAGTCAACATCTCCGGAATAAACTCAAGTATAACCAGTATATCTCCGTCAATTTAACCCGGGATCTGTGGGGCAAGAGCGAGTTTTTCCGCGAGCGACTACGTAACAACGTAACCACGCGTAACGTTTACTCTCGCTATAACTAGATGGTGCTGCTTCAATTCCATATAAATTTGCGTTACGTTTTTACGCAGCTACTCGGTATTAAATTCACACTAGACAGTCTGACTCAAAACACACGATGGCAGTAATGTAGTAACTGGAGTAGAAACTATGCACAGTAGTAATGATTCTTTACAAAAAAAAAGTCTTTCATTATTTACAAACTTTCTCGTAATTCTTAGTACTATTTTTATTCAATTGAACTTAACAGAACAGTAATTCCAGCCATTTACCAAGTAAAGTTTATGGTTAGAGGGTTTTCTATCGGATCTGGGTGACATTGTCGCTTGGGTATGTTGGTACCCCGCAAAAAATAGTAAAAAAAATAAACCAATAACTCTTTTGACAATATTATTATGTGTGCGGGCAATCATAGTCCTCATAGACATTATTTTTACTACTCTTGCTGAAAAACGCTGTCATTTTATCGCTCCACAGCAGCAATTAAATAGCATTTAAAGTTCTAGGGGCTTAAGATAAAGGTTTATTTCGTAAATAGAATGAGACTAAATTAATGTTTTTAAAAACGAAAAAGATCTTATTTGTAAATAGGAAATAAGGTCCCAACGCAGCTATTTGTTAAATAAAATTTGACAATGGAACTAAAAGTGGCGTTCTTGTTTAGGGTATGCGTATATTTTTTATGTAATTTAAATTGCCCAAATATACCTCGTATATAAATGGTCTTTTTAGCCTTATATAACAATATATTATTTAAATAATGTCAACAGATTTGATTTACAAATGTCAATAGGCTCAGAAGTTTCATAAGTTTGGACTCTAATACCAACGGATTACTGAATAATCAGATTAAAATATTGAGTTTCGTTGTTATTATAGCTAAAATGTCTATGTCTATATATTATGAATGCAAATCAGATTGGAGGTAGTCCAAAAGTAGGCTTATTTTTATAGATTATTTATTGCAATCTGTCAAAATAACTTGACAAGAGATGATGATGAGACGCAAATACGGAATTCAATTTGATTTGCGTATTAAGTCTATTTACAATAATGAGAGATGTAGGCATAGTTGAAATTTAATATTATTACGAAGATTTACGGACATAATTAAATGTTACAAAAAAAGTCGTTGAAATAATCAAGTCATATCTATTTAAAATACAATATTATTAAACTTAAATATTTTTGATATCAAGTTTCAGTTAGGTACCTATTCTAATAGAGGAAAAAACACATATATTTATTTTTAAGTTTAAGTTATATATTGTTGTTTTGGAAACAAATGGTTTTAAATGATTCATTTAAGTCTATAAGAGATTTTGATTGTGATCGATTGGAGCAATCCGATTTCTATATGCGATAAAGTAAATAAAATAACATGTATGTGTGTTTGTATGTATGTAGGTATGTGTTATAATTACTTACGTTAGAGTGATCTAATATGACTTGCCCTTTATTCTTGTCTTGTGGTTCAGCCAGCTCCGACACTCTTGTGGTCATTTTCTGTAATAAGAGAAGTCCGGTTACTATTTGTCAGTTTTCAACATTATATGATGTGTGGATCTTCCAACCTCTTTCGGGTCTGAAGCTCTTGGGTCCTTTGAGGAACTGTGGATGCATTCCGGTAGTCGTGTTCAGTAAGCCTAAGTACCGATAGACTAGAGAAAATCCATCATCATTTATGCAATGGACGTTTACTTCTGGACATAAGCCTATTTAGGGATTTCGAAATACAGCGAGTTTGTGACCAGCGACGCCCTAAATAACGACAAAAACCATATATAATATCGTTGCCCAACAGCGGCACAATCGAAAATATAGCCAATTGGAGAAGCACGCAAATTAGCGGAAGCGGTAGGTTCATCATCATCATCATTATCAGCCTATTAACGGCCCACTACAGAACCTGGCCTCCCTCCTTATAGGAGGTGGGATATGGAGCGTACACCCACCATGCTGCGAGTTGGCGGGCTTGGGGTGAGAATGTTTCATTTATTAACGATTACTATCAGATGTTGATGATAGTGACCGGGACCGACGGCTTAACGTGCTCTCCGAGGCACGGGGGTGTAACACCACCAACTTCCAAACTCCGGGTTTGGAACGTACTGAACATTTCATAGAAGACTGAAAAAGCTCAGAATTATTCCATGACCCGACTCAGGAATCGAACCCAGGACCTCGTGATCGATGCCACATAGGCTAACCAGTAGACCAACGAGGCAGTCATCACAGTCAGTCAGTCACGATCGTATCAAAGACGATTGGAGTCACTTACGGAAACAAGTTCTATCATGATCTGCAGACGCCTCAGAGATGCGTCGCTCCAGGTCGCCGTGTCGGTGCGCCGGCGCGGGCACGCACCGCGACCAGCGCTCGCGCCGCCCGTGCCGCACGATCGTGTCAAAGAGGATTGGAGTCACTTACGGAAACAAGTTCTATCATGATCTGCAGGTAAGCGTCCGCCTCAGAGATGCGTCGCTCCAGGTCGCCGTGTCGGTGCGCCGGCGCGGGCACGCACCGCGACCAGCGCTCGCGCCGCCCGTGCCGCACGATCGTGTCAAAGAGGATTGGAGTCACTTACGGAAACAAGTTCTATCATGATCTGCAGGTAAGCGTCCGCCTCAGAGATGCGTCGCTCCAGGTCGCCGTGTCGGTGCGCCGGCGCGGGCACGCACCGCGACCAGCGCTCGCGCCGCCCGTGCCGCACGATCGTGTCAAAGAGGATTGGAGTCACTTACGGAAACAAGTTCTATCATGATCTGCAGGTAAGCGTCTGCCTCAGAGATGCGTCGCTCCAGGTCGCCGTGTCGGTGCGCCGGCGCTTTAGAAGCTCTTAGGTGTCTATCCGCGGAAGAAATTGAAAAAGGAAGGGTGGTCCTTGCCGTTTCGCTTGACGTGCGCAACGCGTTCAACAGTCTTCCCTTCGAGACAATCTTAGAGGCTCTAAAATACCACCAAGTGCCTTTATACTTGACAAGACTTTTAAAGGCGTACTTACTGGACCGGAAAATTGCTTGGGAGGGAAACAACGGCCAAATAGTTCGGCGCAATGTCCACAGCGGCGTCCCACAGGGCTCAGTACTGGGTCCTATTCTATGGAATATTGGGTACGACTGGCTTCTGCGAGGGCCGCTGCTCCCAGGTATGAGAATTTTTTGTTATGCGG
The DNA here is from genome assembly GCA_034621355.1 of Mycalesis mineus. Taxonomy (NCBI): domain Eukaryota; kingdom Metazoa; phylum Arthropoda; class Insecta; order Lepidoptera; family Nymphalidae; genus Mycalesis; species Mycalesis mineus. The sequence goes on from CM067900.1 coordinate 2,495,435, forward strand.
ATGACACGCTTATCACTGCCAGCGGAGCTAATTTTGAGGAAGTTGCGCGTCTTGCAAGTGTTGGCGTTGGTCTAATTGTCAATAGAATCCGAGCGCTGGGACTTGATATTTCGGCAGCGAAGACCGAGGCCATTCTGTTTCACGGTCCTCATAGAGGTCCACCACGAGGTGCTCAAATCGTTGTTCAGGGTTTAGCAGTACAAGTCGGACGGAAAATGAAATATCTGGGTCTGACCCTGGATGGGCGATGGAAATTCAACGAGCACTTCGAGCAGCTTGGAGCCAAACTGGTCAAAGCAGCTGCCGCTCTCGGCAGGTTGTTACCCAATATCGGAGGGCCATCTTCTGCATGCAGGCGTCTGTATACCGGAATAATAAGAAGCATGGCATTGTACGGGGCCCCTATTTGGATTCACGCACTTTCACCTCGTAACAGAATGCTGTTGAGGAGGCCACAGCGTGTTATTGCGGTTCGGGCAATACGGGGATACCGTACAATATCCTGGACGGCAGCCATCCTATTAGCCGGAGACCCGCCATGGGAGCTTCAGGCAGAAGTGCTGGCTGAAGTTTACCGATATAGATCGGATCTGAAAGAAAGGGGTGAGCGACTGGATCTGGCGAGCATCCAAAGAGTGAGGTCCCTTGCAGGCGTGGCTTTAATCCAGAGATGGCGGGAAGACCTAGAGACCCCATCTGTAGGTACTTGGACAGTGCAAGCGATTCAGCCTCATTTGGATCGTTGGCTTAAAAGACGTCATGGTTCACCCACATATCGACTTGTTCAGGTACTTACAAATCACGGATGCTTTAGTAAATACCTGAACCAAATAGCGAGGAGGGAGCTTACTCCGGGATGTTGGGAGTGTGATGCGCGGGAAGACACAGCATACCATACGTTAGTAGACTGCGTTGCTTGGGCCCCGCAACGGCATTCGTTGCTGGCTGCGTTTAATGATGACATCTCGCTGCCAAACATCATAGATCTCATGATTGGTACAGAGGATAGATGGAGGGCAATGGTTCTGTTTTGTGAGGATGTCATGAGACTAAAAGAAGCGACGGAACGCGAGAGGGAGTTGGCAGCGGATGCTCCACCGATTCGCAGAAGAAGGACAGGTGGCAGACGACGTAGGTTTGCCCATTTGGTGCCTCTAGCGTAAGGAAGTGAGGAATGCGTCGATATGCCAATGTAGAATATCTAAGTATGATCCATTGGCACATCACCTAAAGACGCGGCGGGTTACGCTGGGTTTTAGTGGGTATTCTGGCCACTTCGGCCAGCGAGTCCCACATACCCTCCGGGAGCTCTCGCTCCTGCGAAGGCTCCCGTAACGGATGCGTAAATGCATTTCCCAGCGAGAAAAAAAAAAAAAAAAAAAAGGTAAGCGTCCGCCTCAGAGATGCGTCGCTCCAGGTCGCCGTGTCGGTGCGCCGGCGCGGGCACGCACCGCGACCAGCGCTCGCGCCGCCCGTGCCGCACGATCGTGTCAAAGAGGATTGGAGTCACTTACGGAAACAAGTTCTATCATGATCTGCAGGTAAGCGTCCGCCTCAGAGATGCGTCGCTCCAGGTCGCCGTGTCGGTGCGCCGGCGCGGGCACGCACCGCGACCAGCGCTCGCGCCGCCCGTGCCGCACGATCGTGTCCTCGAGAGCGCGCACCCAGCGCTCGCGTTCCGAACCATCTCTCGCCTGCGGCATCACAAATTATATAATGAAAAACTTTCCTTTATCAAATGTTCAACTGTTTATTTCAAGTAGGCATAGTTAACAAGCGCCTTTGAAGTGACATGTTTGTCTATTTGTAGTAACTGAGACTCAACTTAAATGGACACAGTTCTGGTCTGGAATAGAGCCCTTAAGAACCTAAAATTTCTCTTTTAAAAAAAATACAATACAAATTCGTATTAGTTCTTGATGAAGATGAAATAATCCAACCCAAATCATTTTCGTCATTGAAAGTAGAACAGCCTAGGAGGATACATGTTGTTATTTCCAACAACTAAAGCTCAAGCTCAAGCTCTTTATATTAGCTCTTCAAATATGTGAATAATCTGTCATCAAACACCAACACAAGGTTGTCAGTTACATTGAGGTCGATGGATGATCTGACGATTGGCTCATGACCTATGATGGATTAAGAAAGTTACAAAAAAAACGATGTGTTGACATTGAACAGTGTATAAAGAACAAAAACAATACCAAATAACATTCGTCAAGCATAACAGGACCCTAAAAATGACTTTCTGAAGAGGACATAAACAAATCTGGCCTTTCAGCCACACTAAATTTAATCACAAGAATAGATATTGCAGACTCGATGTTTGAAGATAAGATTACGAATTAGTATTCCGGTCGAGGTTTGGAAACGTTTCTGCTTGTGCTCAATGCGGAGATAGCGAGAACGAGAGAAAGGCAGGATTCAGTGATTCATTTATACATATAAAATATATGTGAGTGACTGACAGACAGCTAAGATCTATTCATTGTGCATATAAGGAACTTGTGAAGGAATTTGAGTACTACACTATTCTATGAATTACTAAAAATAATATTACTTTTTATTAGATTATCCAAAATAAGATATGACAGTTTTCATCACCGTATTCAAATTCATTATCAAGTTCAAATTATACCTAGTCAAAGTTATAACACCCCTCTTTTTGTGTCGTGGGTTAAAATAATTAGTTTTATGTAAGTTTAAGAACCCATAAAGTATTCGTGAAAACTGATAACGGCGAAAATATACATAAGAAATATGTTGAGATAATTTCAAAGTATTTCATTAAAAAAACAGATTTAGGTATTTTGAAATTATCTCACGCGAACATAGTCGCGATTATTAGTTAGTTTTTTTTAAGTGAGGTGAAGTTCCCACAAGATCCGCGATGTGCAAAGCAACGCCCAATGCATTCCGAGGATCTGATTCACGAGGTGTTCTTTAAATTTTGTGATATTTGAAACTGACCTACTTACCGCGACTTCTGTTCACCCTTACTTACTAATCTATACTTAATATTATATATACGAAAGTAACTCTACTTGTATACTCTATGCATGTGTTACTAAGTAACTCTGTCCATTAGTTACTCAATCAAAAATAAACTACTGAGCCGATTTAAATGAAATTTGATACAGTGATAGTTTAGAAACCTGAGAAAGAAAATAACGCTACTTTTTGTCTACCTATCACAAAACGGAATTATAGTGATACATATGAGAAAGTAAGACAAATTGTGTGTTTGTTATCTTACGGCTTAACCCTTCAACAGATTCCGATGAATTTTGTTAAAGAGATGAAAGATTTTCATGAAAGTCTGTAATTTATTTTTCAAGTTAAATTTCCCGATTATGCATATTAACAAATTCGTTAAAATGAAAAAGAACTTTTTCTGTTCATTGTTTACAAAAAGCAATGAATACATGCAGTCATCTCTACAAGTTTCGGTCGGTTGGGTCGGTACAGCTGCTATAATAGTAAAATAATAAAAATCTTAATTTTTTCTTATGATCTAAATCTTAGGAATGAAACATTATATTTTTACGCCAAAACTGCATTTGATAACAATAGTACCTACTAGTCTAAGATCCGAACTAAGATCGACCTTCACCGAACTGATAATAGGATGAAATATATTTCATGACAAATTTAGTATATTAGAAAATATATTGAAAATAGGTTGCCTAAAAAAATCCTGGACAGACTATTTTTTATTATTTTTTAAAAATAATTTTTATACTCTAGTAAACAGTGAGCGTTATTTTGGAGCAACTTATGTCGTGAGTTGTAAAAAAAATAATAAATTCAATTGTCAATATAAATATATATATAAATTTTGATAAATATTTATTGATTTAGCTGATTTTATATGGTGTCATATTATATTTAATATATATGATTTATATTTATTGAATTTATTATTTTTTTACAACTCAGAAAAAAGTTGCTTCAAAATAACGCTCACTGTTTACTAGAATATAAAAATTATTTTTTAAAAATAATAAAAAATAGTCTGTCCAGGATTTTTTTAGGCAACCTATTTTCAATATATTTTCTAATATACTAAATTTGTCATGAAATATATTTCATCCTATTATCAGTTCGGTTATCACAGTGAATACATATAAGAAAATTATTAAATTCATATATATTTATTTATTTTTTATTTTTAAAACTTTTGGAAGCCTCGTAAGCTCCACGGTTAAGTGCCGGACTTATACATATTCATCTCGAAAATATTTTGCAGCTTTGTGAAACAAAACCATGACCTTGAATACAGTAGAAGAGACATTACTAACGGTACTAATTGGTTGTCGAAAATAGTCTCTCTTTAGTCCATAGATTCTTAAATTCATTGTGCCCATCACCCCTCTATACTCACCTGAAAGTGAAATGTCTTGTGGTCGACGGTGATGGTGAAGGTGGAGTCATCCTCGTCATCGATGCCGATGACAGCGGCGCGCAGGCGCACGCAGCCGCGCCGCACGCCGCGTGTCATCTTCTCTTTGGACTGGAAATAGCGTGAACTACTATTAGTTTTAGTTTTTTTTTAATTAAATTTAAATTTAATATGCGCTCAACGTAACGTAACAGACCTTCGTCCAAATAATTGAATTGCTTATTTTGTTTGCGATGCGCCCGTTTACCCGAAGTCACAACAGGCGGCCTCTGTGGGGCAGTGGTGTGCGGAGTGGATTTATAAGACGGAGGTCCTGGGTTCGATTCCTGTCGGGACCGATGTAGATTTTCTTAATTGGTCCTGGTCTGGCTTGTGGAAAGTTTTGGTCGTGGCTAGTTACCAACCTGACGTCAAAAAACGTACCGTCAAGCGATTTAGAGTTCCGCTACGATGTGCCAGATATCGAAAGGTGTTTGGATTTTCCTACTTCCTAACAAGTCAGCCCGCTTCCATCATAGATTGCATCATCACTTAACATCAGGTGTGATAGCAGTCAAGGGCTATGATATAATGATTAGAATAATACAGTTGTCCTAAGTACAACATTCTTTTCTGTAACTAATAATTTTAGTTAATTCAGTGAACGTTTTGTGTGAAAACTCATCACTAATATAAATGGTCATTAGCCAAATACCATCGTACTTTTTGCCGCCAAGCATCTTAGTGTTCTGGGCTAACAGTGTAATTACGGGTACATGAGGTTTCACAGCTACAGGTCTTAGGTTCACACATGGCAGTAGGTACTTTGTATGATATGTGTATGCAGTACTACCTAATGCATGCATAATAAAGCCCTGCGAAATGTTGCTCTGGCTAGGGCCAGGCCAGGTCAGAGAGAATATGCCTGCCTGGTGGTAGAGTCACTACAAATAGTCTAATTTGACGTTTCAAAAGTGCTTATAATTGGCCTACTTGAAATAAATGATTTTGAATTTGAATATGGAGCTTAGACCCACTGCTCCAAAGCGGGATGGCAGGCTGATGATGTTTGACTTTGTAACGATCACTATCAGATGTGATATATGAATGATAATGACCGAAGCCGTCGCCTTAAAGTGGTCTCCGAGCCATAGCCATCAACTTTTTAATTCGTTTTGTGATGTAATGTACGAAAATTAGTACATGTTGGTATATTGTTTTAGAAAAACGTTGTTAATTTTTGTTTCGGTTTCTGTAAATATATCAATGATGGTTTTTCAAGAAACAAAAAGTTATGAAATGAAAAATTTTAGTAGTTAGTACATAAATACAAAGGATATACCTATAAACGAAACAAAAATGCTTTAATTTTAACAAAAGTTTAATATAATATTCAAAATAAATTTTAATTTGCCTGCACTGACCAAATATACAAGGTCATAAGTAAGAACTACAAAAAATCATTATTATAAAAACAAAAAACCCGACTGCTCAGTATTAAGAACTGAAAAGAGAAAAACAAGGATCACTAATATCTATATAAAATTCTAAATACTTTATGGTGCTGCAGGCGTGGACAAAATACTTTACTACCTGGGAAAAAAAGATATACCAAAACTACGTTTGTCCCCGCCTGCAGCATCATAAAGTATTTAGAATTTTATATAGATATAGTGATCCTTGTTTTTCTCTTTTCAGTTCTTAATACTGAGCAGTCGGGTTTTTTGTTTTTATAATAATGATTTTATTTGAGACTTTTTAGTTTTAATTTGTGGCATAGAAATACACTTTTTACCATTTTTTGTTGAAAAAGTAATATGAACATGATATGATATTTATATTTTTGAAATGGTCTTTTTACGACCTTTTAATTGGTACCCATAATGCTAAGATAAGAGAAAAAAATACACACATCCCCCCTTTTTTCCCCCATTTACAGCCGCCATTTTGAAAATTTATATAGTCTATGTCACTACCACAATTTCGACAAATTCAACGACACCTCACATGTCAAAATCCGTTCAGCCGTTTAGGCTGTAGCGCGTGCCGAAGAAATGGACATACATACATACATACATACGCTCGAAAAACATAACCCTCCTTCTGACGCAGTCGGGTAAAAAGTCTTCTTGTGATATCAATTCCAGCGATCTCTACTAGGTAAACTGAAGTAACGAAAAATAAATATAATTATTGCAAGGCCTGGTCCACATACTAAGACTTGATCGCTGCAATAAGACGCGATCGTCGCCAAGTTAAGCTGGCATGACATAGCAAGCAGCATGTTGATTTTATAACAACTCGACAGTGTGGGTTTCGACTACATTTCTATGGGTATATCTCACAATCCATACCTATAAGTATCGTGATAGAGACGACTTCGCATTTTCGTTACAGAATTAATATACTGAGTCGTTTTTAACTTATTTGAGAATCTGAGCACATTAGCATAGTTAGGATTTTATGTATTACAGTTATAAGGCGTGGTGTGAGCTAGATACAGCCGAGCTGGTGTCCTTTACCTCGTGAGCTCCTTATGAAGAAAACCCCACAGACGCGAGTGCTTACTGCCTAATCCTAGAGTTAAAACAACATAATCATGATGATAACATGACTAAGCCAGCTAAGTACAAGGTCACTGAGAGCGCGGGGCACATTGTATTTGACACCGCCTAATTTGACCCGGCCTAACAGTCGGCGCGCCTAACCACGGAAATAGGCGGGAATAAAAAACTGAGATAAATAAAATAAACAAAGAGGGGGAATCTCGAGACCTGCCCTTTACCTTAGGTAGCGCCATTCTGTAAGATTTTTTTAAAAATCGAGGAAATCATATAATTTGGGCATTTTCTGAAACACAAAAAAATAATACATATTTTTACAACTAGCCATTTGCAAGAATACAATAAGCCAAGTTCTGTAGGTTTGGAAATTCATAATTCATGCCTGCTCAACTTAGCTCGGTGCACTGCTATAACATTGCTGCCATATTAACCATTGCTGCAAGTGACCAGTTTTAACGATATACACCAAATATTTTTTTCTTGGTCGGCACTTTTAGAAAGGGCCCAACAATTAATGGAGACTGAATGTTCTCTTTTATCTCTATCTCTACGAGTATCTATTTCGTATAGTATATGTTAGAATGGACGAGTTAGAAACGAATTGGCTACTGGTCGTGAGGAAGGGCGCTTTGAATCCTGTCGTTTTGAACTCGGCCGCAAATCGCCGGTGTGGGCGAGGCTTAAGTATATTACGTATACCTGCATATTTAACTTTTTGTGGTATATTAAAATTAAAGCAGTTTAAACTTAAAATGAATATAGTACTTCTATAATAACGGAGGTAAGTGCCCGCTAATAAGTCATCTATTTTAAATTATATTTAAGGTGTTTATTAACATACCAATTTTTAATAAACTTTTTCCATTAGAATGTGGGTCAGGTCGGAAGTTAGAACAACTTTCTGGCATTTGACCTCTTTGGATAAAATCTAAATCGATGTTAGGAGTCGGAACGTGGCCAAACATTGATTTAAAAACAAAACCTCGAAAGCCCGATTACTCCAAGGCGCGTCCAATCTTAGAATTTGTTTCGAGTCGACGACTTTGACAGTTTGCCATAAAAATATGTCAAAATAAGTCTTCTCGTACATACCTACACATATAACATCAGATTTTTTAACAACAACTTTTATACAAGTTCTTTCTGTTTAGGGTACTCCTGATCAGGCCATATTTTAAAATGTTCTGCATTTGGTCCAGGAACATTCGCCCAGGCCATTCCCTACCAATATTTCCCTTCACCCTCGCCTCATAAATCTCTTTTGTTAATCTTCTTTCATCCATGCTCAAACCATCTAAGCATCCCTATCTCAATTTTAGTCACTACATCTTCTTCTACACCACACCGTTCTCTTATCGTACTATTCTTAACTCTGTCACTCAGTTTCAATCCACATATGGAGTAGGATGTGATGTCAATGCTCAAGTCTACTTCATCATCATCATCATTACCAGCCTATTAACGGCCCACTACAGTGTCAGGCCTCCCTCCTTATAGGAGAGGGGATATGGAGCGTACACCCACCACGCTGCTCCAATGCGGGTTGGCGGGTTATAATGTTTCATTTATTAACGATCACTATCAGATGTTGATGATAGTGACCGGGACCGACGGCTTAATGTGCTCTCCGAGGCACGGGGGTGTAACCACCAACTTCCAGACTCCGAATGAAAAACTCAATTAAAATTATTCCGTGACCCGACCCAGGAATCGAATCCAGGACATCGTGGTCGAAGACACATAGGCTAACCACTAGACCAACGAGGCAGTCAAGTACGTCACAAGTCTACTTGTACCTACATACATACATAGCATCACGCCTCGTTCCCATAGGGGTAGGCAGAGACTACATCCTTCCATTTGCCACGGTCCTTGCATACTTCCTTAGCTTCTTCCACACTCATTAATCCTTTCAAACAAGATCGTCGGTTTAGGGTACTTTTGACCTGGCCATTTTTAAAATGTCCTGAATTTGGTCTAGAAACATTCGCCTAGGTCTTCCCCTTCCAACACTTCCATACAATCTCGCCTCATAAATCTCTTTCGTTAATCTTCTTTCATTCATTCTCTCTGCATGCCCAAATCATCTAAGCATCCCTTTCTCTATTTTAGTCACTACATCTTCTTTTACACCACACTGTTCTCTTATTATACTATTCTACTTGCGACTACTTAAATTAGATTTGCGTTTGAGTATTTCGGAGTATATCTTATATTTTCATCCAGCGAGCGAACAGTACTATACATAATATCACACAATAACATAAAGGGCCAAACAGTAAATCGGGTACCGACCTTTCGTTGACATTATTCTACTTTATGATAATTGCAAATGAAATGCCGCGACTGAATACCGGCTGTTCTAATAAATAAACAATAACTGACGTTGTAGTAGAGCTTTTTGTGACAGAACTCGTCTTGCTTATTTTCTTCGCCAAGACAATGTTGAGTCTGTTTTCTGTAGGATGTGGTTTTCAGTGTCATTACAGGTAGTTTTTATGACAAAATATTCTTTATTTCAATTCGATCGAAATAGGTAATTCGTGAAATTAAAATATTAAAACAAATAGCAATCGAATTAGACAATAAATAATACAAAAGTAAAAGTATAAGTAGGTAATAAATAATACAATAGTTCAGTAAATACGAATATTTATAAATATACCAATTAAAATTCGACAGCAATCCACGTTTTTTGTTGTATTTGTTAATTTTGACCTCTTGTTTGTATTGTTGCGGTTAATTTGTCATTGTTGAAATAACGCATTGCACAAACTGCTGGGGCAAGGTTCATGAATATTTGCATACATAAGGTATAAGTTATTTTAGTTTTTTTTATTTAATTGTCACATTATTAAATATGATCATTATTCCCCTTCAATTAGTCGTAAAAGCTATGTTCGGAATGCGTATGAGGTATTTTTTTAATAGACCAGACCTTATATAATAGAAATATTAATTTTTCTCGACTTTGACTTTTCAAAAAGTACTTGTACAACAGCCTACTTGAAATAAATAAATTTGAATTTCAGTGGATAACACATAAAAACTCTCATATTTTTGTTGGATTCAGATCAATCATTCATGACATTTAGATTTATACATTTTAGGGTTCTAGGAAAGAAGGCTTTCTGGAAAATCAGGAAATTAGGGTTTAGAATCTATGGCCTTGCCCCTTAACTGAGGAGCCATACCTTAAACGTGGAGTATTATGCGAATGATTTTTGAAAAATGCTAGTGTGATCGGTTATTACACGTGAAGATTTATAAAAAGTAGCCTTTATTTTTTAACGGCCCACTATAGAAGAGGGGATATTGAGTTTATACACGCTGCTCTCGTGGTCTGTGAAAGGCACTAACGTGGCAACTATAATATATTTTTAAACGATTAGGTATTTCCCTATTACCACCAATACCCAATTTATTTTATTGGTTTATTAAAAACTAGGATAAAAATAATAACGTACGCTGCAAAAATATTAAAAATCTGATAAAGATCTACAAAGTTACAAGCACTTAAATGGTTGGAGTATGGGTCTTCTGTTCTTTTCTCGCAAAACGAATATTTGTACTAAGCCACTACGGCGATACTGTGGTGTGACGTCACATGACAGTATGGCTATCTCTGTCTAATCAGACATATTCAAATGCTTATAACTTATTCTTTATTAGATCAATTTAATTAGTTTTATCATATTTTGTTTGTTTATAGAATCAAGTTTCAAAAAATAAATTTAAACTCTAATATTTTGATTAGTATCAAATAGCCAATTAATCTAGAAACAAATTGAAATAAAACAAAAATCAACCCGTATAGTATGCATAATAGAATAACGCATTGTATAATAACGAGCATGTATTTCCATTAGGCGAGGTGTGTTGGCTGAAGTTACATTGTTCCAGGAACAAAACGCGGCGGCTCGTTAAAGCATTGTGACAATGGAGACTGTCACGAGACTCTACAACACTGTCTTCTATGAACGAGCAGGTATGTGTACACAATATGTATAATAACGGGACAAGTGTGGGTTGACATCGCACGATGAGGGTTCCGTATAATGTGAATATAGGACTAGATATGTTTTAAGCCCAATATGGCCCAATAGCGGTGCAATCTGAAATATTGCTTACATTGCGAAGGGACGAAAAATAGCGATATCAGTCCTCCTCTCCTCTCGTCGATTTCCTCATTGATGAGGGTCGTGACCACTTCATCTTTAATGTTCGAAATGTGGCGTCACTTCACTCTATCCTCCGCTATTCGGAGATCATTGTAGACCGTGGAGTCGAGTGTGGCGCGGATCTGATCAGACCAACGCATGGGGCTGCGGTCACGCGGCCTTATTCCTTCCACTTTGCCAGTAACTATTAGATTTTCGAGATTATCTCCGTGTTTCCTGGCAATGCGTGCGAAGTACTTCAGGATTCGCTTCAGGCAGATGGTCGACAGTCTTTTTTTAATTTTAAGCTTCGACAATCAATATATGCGTTGGTCCGAATTGCAGTCCTGTTTGCGTTAAACTCAAAGTCTACTGAATGGATTTTCATTTCGTTTTCATCAATAGATAATGATTCCTGCGGAAGGTTTTAGTATATAATTTGTCAAGGTTTTGTGTAAACTGACCGAAATATGACAATAACTGGGAGCTTTCATCGAAGACGCTGCTTCGCTTGAGATACATAACAAAAAAAATGTAGGTTAGGATTGTTCCTATTTGGACTAAAAAAAACCGGTGGCATATATCTTTTAAGGATAGCTTACTGTAACAATTTTTCTTGGAAAAAAGGTACAATTTTTTTTCTTAGGTCGTAATACACTTGTTATATCCGTGGGAAAAGTCGCGGGCGTTTGCCAGTAAATAATTATTTATTTATTTTGCTATTGTGCAAAATGACGAATCCAAGAAAAATCTTAACGTACATTTCACTCGTGGTACATATTTCGCTTATTATATTAAATGTACCATTAACTGATCGATCAACTCATCCAAAATCTAATTAAAATATAGACTCGATTGTCTTGTACACGTTTTTCGACGACTTTTCGCGCGACAAGGTTGGAAGGTCATATTTTATGAGAGGAACAGTTACATTAGGTGACACGAAGGGTCACCTAAATTAATATGCACAATTTTAGTATACATTATCCGTCTTGAATACGGTTTTCGCATAAAATTTAAAGTTTATGCAAAAATTTGACTTAGCTCGTTGAGTTTGACGTCAATATCAAACTACCTAAGACCTAAAATTTTCTTAAATTTAAAAATACCTGGAACATATATCTTCATTATTACTTTTATGGTTAGATCATTTGATATATCAAAAGGTGACAAAAAAAAACAATTTACACATTTACCGGAAAAAATAGCAATGGCCCACTTTGTGTAACATCAAGTGTCACCGAGTGCGGTTAACCTTTGAGGCGTTGTGACGTAACGCATCGGGCAAGTGCATCGTCACTTGCGACACGCCCGCAAGTGAGCGGATAATTCAATTATACTGAGCTTACCACTTTATTGTTAGCCGTTTACGTAATGTTATCATTAGGTTAACGTACACGAGTTTATATTATTTTTTTATAAAAATGTACCTTAATTACTACTTCCTACTTTTATGAATGCGAATGTGAGTTTGTTTGTTTGTTCGCTACAAACAAACTCAACTTTGCTACAAAAAAATGCTCCATGATATTTTTGTTACAAGCTGTTAGGGTTACTGTGGATGACACTTGGAATCCAGAACATAAGTGCTGTTCTCAATCTATAGAAAATACATTACCGAGGCGGAAGTGAAGGTAGAAATCACTAGTCATTTTACACCTTATGTCATAAAATCAGAATTAAATAATTAATATATTCAATATCTTTTAAATAAGATTTTTTAAAATAACTGAACAAAACTGTGCAATTTTTTTTGGCTTTAGTATAGGTGGTCAAAACAATTTTTTTTGAACGTTATCTTACTTTGCTTCAAAGATTGTACTAAATTATTTCATACACGTTATTCGGGCTACTGAGGACTTATGGTGCTTTCGTTCGGAAAAAAATCATTTGGCATTCCTGTATACCCGCGCGCCTCTTTGATCGGGAAGTGCTATCCCGCTACAAAATTCACTTCCGGCTTATTTCCGTCGGTTTGAAAATTTGAACCGAAAGTGCATATTCTGAATAATTTTATGTCTAGAAAAAATTTCATTTCAACAATACCATCAAAATATGCATTGTTAGGCTAGTAGTACACGGACTGCTTCAAGCAGTTGAGACCGACTGCTTAAAGCCGCGACCGCGCGGTGAACTATAGTCATATATTCGCTGCCGTACACACGACTGCTCGAGCAGTCGCGACCGCTTCAAGCCGTCAACTGCATGATGAAATTCCATCGTGCCGTCGACCACTCGCGAGCGGTTGCGAGGCATACACCGACTGCTTGAGCCGTTGACTGCGCTAGAGCAGTCGACAGCTCTCCGACTTACCTCCCCCCGCCCTTTGCGGCCTCGCGGCGTCTGTTTGTGTGCTTCCTCGTCAGAATCCATGACTCGACTGTGGTAGAAAATCAACTGCTCGAGCAGTTGGGTAGCGTAGCTCGAGCAGTCAACAACCGACAGCTAAAGCAGTCGACGCTGACTGCTCGAGTGGTCCGTGTATTTCGCTCAGCCGCTAACTGCTCGAGCAGTCCGTGTACGGCCGCCCTTAGGGTGTTTTTCGTAAATATGCATTGTTAGGGTGTTTGATCTAGGTCAACCGGAAGTAGTTAAGGACACTCCTCGGACTTTTTCCTATAAGGATATATGTCATCATATCGGGAATCGGCCAAGCTGTTTGGGAACATAACTAGTGCGAACAGACAGACAGACAACTAGAATTTAAAGCGTTCCGCACAAATGCAATAATTTTCATGGAAAAGAGAACGAAGGCACATTGCTAGAGCTAGTTTATTACGTAAATTGACCTCTGATACATTTTGCGGAACTACCGTGGCTCAATCATCGCAACTCTATCCACCTGTTGCGACATCATGCAGAGCGTCGTGAGAGCTCGCGACACATTAACGATCACGAGTGGCCAATTATACTATAGCGGGCCATTACCACCTTATTGTTATCTGATACTTGATAGTGTATTTCTTAAATGTCGGGTTAAAAGATCCACATCGAGATATTTTTGGAACGAAGTTCCTTATCGCGCGTTGTGAATGGGGGCTAGACAGAAAAAATTCGTACGAGAAGTTGTCACGACACTTTTTGATCAAAGGATTTTGCCGCCGCCTTTGATGTGTGTGCGCGTGAGCGGCGGGGGGCGCCCGCGCTGTATGCTGTCTCGCGCTCTCGTGGCGCCCTCTGGTGTTTCGGTGTAAAACAACAAATATTATTATTACTTAAAAAAAAAAAAATTATTACAATTCCTTCACTAATTAATCGAAAGGAACTTTTTATTATAGTAAAAGTGGTACAACGGATGTTTAGATGACGCATGTTAACAATACTACTGGTGGTGGTGGTCTACCAAGTATTTCGGTTTCTTATATTACTGTGGTCTTAATAAAAATCCAATCTTCTTGAATGAATGAATTACTCTTTATTGTACACCAAATAATAAAAATCTTACAAATAGACAATAATTAAAAAAAACAATGTACAATTGGCGGTCTTATCGCTAATGAGCGATCTCTTCCAGACGACCAATATTGAAGAGGAAAAGTGCATCCATTGGAGAGGTTCGGGTGTACGTACACACAAGTATAGAAAGTATTGTATCAAATTATGTAATCTAAAATGACTTCTTTAGTTGAGTATCTGATATAAGCTTAAAGTGTTACGTGCCAAGACCCCGTTATAGCCAGACCTTCGTCATTTTATAAAAGTAGATAGTTAAGTATGATTATGATACGCAACTTTGGAGTTGGGATCATGGTGCTTGTCCCGCCATGATCGTAGCACGTTTTAAGGATCTTAACAGTCGGGTAAATATGGTTTTCACCGAGTCGATGCGAAAAAGATTAGTCCCTAAGAAGTAAATTAAGACAAAAAAAGCTGCTGAAACTGCATTTGTTTTTCTCGTACGGGGCGATTTTATTATATAAATTTGGCATAATGTTAAATTTTCATTGTTTTGAAGTAATCACATTGGCACTCTGGTCTTAACCATACAAGCCTTTTAAAACTGTTCAACCGCTGTCGATCATTTAAATTACTTTAATAATTTTTACATATAAACATATAAAATAATAAGTGAAGCTTTAAATTTGAACTATGAACGATTTTATTTGTAAGTAGGCATAATTTTAAATAGTAAATAAACTTATAAATAGGTGCACTTATTTTTAAAAACCTTTTAAAACAGCAACAGCTGAAGTTCTCGCTGGTTCTTTCCAGCAGTTTGATTACCGAACGGGTAGTAGATATGTGTTGTGTATGTCTGAGAGAACGCCCAAACAGACTTGAATTTTCAAAAGTGCATGTATTACCTACTTGAAATAATTTTAATTTTGTAAAAAATAGAGCAAAACTCTATGTATTAATTTTGAAGAGAAGTCAAAAACTGTACCTATTATTTAGGTTCCCTTCGCTAGTTGTATAGGTAACATATCTTTATTATGACGTTATTGATATTGTTTTGAAGATAATCTTTATTATCCAAATATCAGCAATAGCAGTATCGGGCATTCACAAATAACCTATAGATAAGTATTAAGATTGTTAAATCTTTCATGATATTATTATATCAAAGTTTACATTAGTTAAATATTATTTATCTTTAAGTTGCTAAGCACTCTAAATATTTAGAATCTAACTGTCTAAACATCAACTAAAGTTATGCCTAGTGGAAGAGGAATATTCGTTACCTAGGTTTCCTTCGGAAGAGAGTCTGCTGAACTTGTTTTGCATTCATTGTAATCAATAATAGTCTATTGCAACGGCCTACTAAAGGTCTATACTTTCCCCGTTATAAAAAAAGACTGTACAGGTAGGCTGGTTTTAGGGTAATAAGTTAGATTTTGACTAGATAATCATGGTCAGACGTTAATGATATTAAGCGAGGACCACGGAAAAACGTGTTCTTCGAGGCACAAGGATGTAACACCACCAATCTTCTAACATGGGGCTGAGAATTTTTGGAAGAAAGAAGAGCTCAATATTTCATAGTCTTATCCAGAATTTAAAGCCACAGGTCCAATCAGCTAGTTATACGAGTATTACTATAGCGTATAAGTTGTACCAATTTAAAGCCACAGAAATCAGCAGTAGTTTGACGACCTTACGATGGCGCAGTGGTTTTGCCAATTTAAAGAAACGGGTCCAGGGAGATTCCGCTGGGCAGATGAGTGGTCGGCTGAGGTTTCGTTGTACCAATTTACCGGCAAAGATCCCGTCAAGCGAGTTATCCGAGTAGTACGATGGCGTATAAGATACCGATTTAAAGCGAAGGTCCATCGCTACTTATAAAAATGAGACGATAGCGTATAAGTTGTACCAATTTTCGAAAACGAGTATGACGTACTCAACAAATAGATTTTATAGTACAAAATTAAAAAAAAAAACAAAATTCTAACATTCATTTCAAGTAGTCTTTGTTTACAAGCACTTTTGAAACGTTAACTTCCTATGTTCGCAATGTGCCCTACGGAGTTTGGAGTTGCAACTTTAGAGGAGTCTCTGAGTTTGGCCTATACCTAATTATTTTACGAACGGTTTAGAGTATACTTATTAATGGTGCGTACATCGTGTAAGCAATAACTGTTTAGTAATTTCAAAATCCATACTCAATTACCAGCGGCGAATCACAATTGCATCGCGATCGTGATTCGATCTAGTGCGATATCAGATAGCAAGTGACCCGCATATTATGCAACGATAGAGATTACTATCGCGCGTGTCATTCCGATCAAGTTATGGTGCATTAACTAACGCGGACATTTCTAGTTGGTCAACCCATAATAATAAATAGTTCACGCTTATTATGACGACAATAGCATCAACATTAATAGACCGAGAGCCTGTGTCAGCTTATGCTTCTATCATGGATATGGTAGTTAACTATGAAAATTGCAACGTGATGGCTTTAAATGGTAGCAGGTTTTAGGGGCTCAGACTTGAAGAAGTTCTGGCTCGCCAGACTCTTAGTCCATAAATAAATGCCGGTTCAAATGAACTTTGACAATTTATATGTTATTTTTAATTTGTAAAGAAACCAAAAAAAATAAACATTTTGAAATAATAATTTTAAAAATATTTTGTTGGTAAAAAGACCTAAAACAATAAAAAAATTTAAAATATAATAAGTTAATAATTAAATATTTTTTAATTCTAAGAATATATTATTAGGTATTAACATTGACATATTAATAGTTAGTACTATGGACTTCGGGTGTAATGCAAAATTCTTGACAAAAGTGTCCCGAGATATCTTATATATACTAGAATGTAATTTATTTTTATAAACAAACTTAAACCTTGTAATATATTATTATGTCCTATATTATTGTCATACAATCTAATTTGCAACGGTTTAAATGCTTGCAATAAGTAATCAGCTTTGACTGACGGTTGCCATGGCAGCCTTTGTTTGACATGGCAGTTTCCCGTGAAAACAGGAAAACATAAATGGTGTGGAGTAGGTAGCTTTGATTTTTTTTGGCATCTTTAACCTAATTATATTCACAGCAAACTTTAAATGTATCAGTGACCTCTATATGCTGGGATAAATCTAGTACCAACCAATATATTTTTTTACGACAATGACGTATACTGTTTTAAATAACTGTTCTAAATTTCATGCAGATAATTCTTATAGTTATCAAAATAATTGAGTGTGAAGGACGGACAGAGACCGACGGACGGACGGAAGGGTTCCATTTCACCATTATGGTAAAACTTATTTGATTAATATTCATGACATAAAAAAAAAGTTTATTAATTAAAATTATTTTCAATTCAAAAAAATTCAAATATTAAACAACAAAATAACTCTATGCAGTCGTTGTTCTAAAACATTATTGACGTGTATTCTCTCAGTAAGCTAATATGAGACTGAATGCGATTAGAAATATTTTTCGCGTTTTAGCACTCTTTTAGTTCGGACACTTTTTAGCGCAGACGCGAAGTCCATAGTATTAATATGTCAATGGGTATTAATTATGGTTTACGGCTCTCCAATAGATTATTTAAAAATGACTAAATCAGTCTATTTTATTAACCCAAGATCATATGACATAGTTTGGACAAAACTAATCTAGAATTACAACCAAATTTATGTATAGGTAACATGATGAATGAATGATTACCTAATGTGGCAACAATCCAAATCAAACAACTTCAGACTTTCATATACAAATTATTTTAATACATTTTGATAGATCGTTATTCCATTCCAGACCCCCGTGTCAACGACTGGTTGCTGATGACATCACCATGGCCGCTCTTCACCATCATCATCAGCTATCTCACAATCATCACGCTTCTGCGTCGCTTCATGCGGCACAGAGGACCTTACGATTTGAAAACGATCATCAAATGGTACAATGTGATGCAAATTATATCTTGCGCCGTTCTAACTTGGGGGGTGAGTATTTTTCTTATACTGGCGACAACTTGCCATTACCAACAATGAACGGGGCACATAGTCCAAGAGCAGATGGACGTTAGTTCCATGGTGCTGGAATGGCGACCTCGCACGGGAAAGCGCTGTCGACCCCGCACTAACTGATAACATAAGCCGTTGGACGCAGTTGGCTTAAGACCTTGCAATGGAACTGTGGAAGCCCTTTCTAGAGGTGTCTATCAGCTGATAATAATAAATCATAGCGATCTGTACTGGCTTCCCTCGATAAGCAGAACATAATACCTACCTCAGCAGAATATTGTCAACATTACTATACTAAAGCCAAACTCGATTGAGAATGCTTGTCAACAAACAAATTAAAAATGAAGGTAGAAAATGCAACACATTTTATGTCTAATAAATTTAATATTATGTTTTGTTATTTTAAAAAATCTTATGTAAAAGATATTGAATATATTAATTAGTTTTAAGCTTACTAATCTAATTTATTGCCATGAATTATCATTAACTAGTTAATTTAAAAAAAATAGGTGTAAAACGACTAGTGATTTCTACCTTCATTTTTAATTTGTTTGTTGACAAGCATTCTCAAGCGAGTTTGACTTTAGATTAGTCATCTTTATTAATTAATCTTTTAATGGCCCAATAAAAAACTTTTTTTTACATAACTAATAACAAAAAATTACTAGGTACATAGTTCATAGAGTAGGTAACTCTTAAAAAAAAACACTTTTTTTGTACTATACTTATGTTATTCCTCAACAATCGAGTGTTTGCCTGCAAGCCCATATCAGCTGTTAGAACGCTTCTGTTAACTTCAGTGATGTAAAGCTTTTATGTTCAAACACAACAATCACACATTCTATCTATAAGTAGATCATGCCCTGCCTTTCTAAGCTAAATGTCAAATGTCTTGTGCAATTTCCCTTTACTTATTGGTTCTGCATTAACAATGATCGCAAAGCCTCCGTGCGTTCTAGATAAAGGCTATAAAGTGATCTAGATTTCAGACCATCGTGTTTTCATTTACTATAATAGGTATCTGACCCGGATACATATAATTATTTTTTTTATCGACTACAAGTTAGCCCTTGACTGCTATCACACCGGATGTTAAGTGATGATGCAATCTAAGATGGAAGCGGGCTAACTTGTTAGGAAGAGGATGGAATCCACACCCCTTTCGGTTTCTAAACGACATCGTACCGGAACGCTAAATCGCATGACGGTGAGTCTTTTGCGGTAGGGTGGTAACTTGCCACGGCGAAAGCCTCCCACCAGCCAGACCAAGATAAATTAAGAAAAATCTCAATCTGCCCCGCCGGGAATCGAACCCAGGACCACCGTCTTATAAATCCATCGTGAATTCCACAGCGCCACGGAGACCGTCAAAATATAATTATATGTATTAGGTTACTAACGGACCGCGGCTTTACCCTCGCAGTTTCCATTCCCTGTATGTTACTCGTTATGAGATTAGCTAATAATAATAATAATAAATTTAATAATAAATTTTATTTCACAAAATTACACAAACAACAACAACAAAATCAAGAAATCTGAAAATAGTATAAGGCATTGTGTAAACGAAAACATGAGTTCGATAATACTGCATTAGTGGAACACTGTGTTGCAGTTATTATCGCCTGTCTCTGGCGCTAGAACCATACACGAATTTTTAATACTATTTGTTTTCTTTCTTAAATTAGTTTTGTACATTATATTATAATTTACACTTAAATATATATTTGAATAAAAAATACCTAAAATTAAAATTAGATAAAAATAGATTACAATAGAATTTCACAGTTTATTATTACAATAAGAATAATCAATATTGGTAAATTAGAAAAAAAAAATCATAAATGATAAAATATATTGTGTGTGTGAAATGTGTATGTGTTGATTGTATTTTATGTGTAGTGTGTGAGAGATGTATATTTACATAAGAAGATTTTCAGTCTCATCATATGTAAGTGGACTGAGCCAATCCGTTACCACTTTCTTACATTTTCTTGATGTGAGCGGGTAGATGAAAATATTTTTGTTGATATTATTATAGAGTGTAGAACTAAGGAAGTACGAGTGACGGCCAGCCAAGGCGGTTCTATGTGGCTCAACTTGACAAACTTTGTCAATTCGGCGTTTATTTTTTAATAGATCAGGATCATAGGCAATACTAGCATGCTTACGGAGAGTTGTAGACAGGATAAATAGTTTACGCACTGTGAGAACCTTGCATAGGCTATACAATTCCACTGTGGGAAAATGAATAGGCTTTGACATCATGACCTTCAAAACAGATCTCTGAGCTCTTTCAAGCCGAAGCATCAGCGTTTTACCAGCACCTCCCCAGACCGTGATACAATAAGAGATTACAGATTGCACGAAAGCAAAGTATATTATTTTTAGGGTCTCAAGGCTAGCTGACGCTCTGAGATTTCTAAAGACATATAGAACTTTTCTAACTCTAGAGATAACTGTCTGTATATGTTCTTTCCAAGTAAGACACTCATCTATAATGACACCGAGATATTTTATACTTTGCGTTCGGTCAATTCTGCTGCAGTCACAGCTAATGCCAGGTCGGAAAGAGCATCGGTGTGCGTAAATAGAGAAAGAAGCAGGGGGCAAGGCACTCCTTGAACCAAATGTCACAAATTTTGTCTTCTCTAGATTGATCGTTAGTAGATTACAAGACAACCAATCTACAACATTGGCCAAAGCTGATTCGGAATTCATACGTGCTTCGTCCCATGTATTTCCATGAACAATTAGAGCTGTGTCATCTGCATATGTTATTATTTTGCAATTAGGTAAGGTGAACTGACAGAGGTCATTAATATAGACTAAGAATAGGGTAGGTCCAAGAACACTACCTTGTGGAACTCCGAAGGTCAGTGTTTTTTCGTTACTTGTAATCTTATTAATAGTGACACATTGCGTTCTATCGGTGAGATAGCTCTTAAATAACGCTAACGCTAAACCCCTTACTCCTAGCCCTTCTAATTTATTCAAAAGTTTGGGAATAGAGACTGTGTCAAATGCTTTCGAGAGGTCCAAGAAAATTTCAATAGTCTTTTTCTTTTTGTCCAAATTCTTAATGGTGGTATCTATTAAACTCGTGACTGCGTCTTCGGTTGAACTTCCAGATCTAAATCCATATTGATTAGTAGCTAGTAGCTTGTTTTTATTTAAAAATGATAGAAGTCTACGGTTTAAAAGTTTTTCTAAAATTTTTGACAGAGTGCTAAGCACAGAAATAGGTCTATAATTGTCAATACAGTTTTTGGGACCCTTCTTGAAAATGGGATGTACAATGGCTTTTTTGAAAACCGAAGGGAAAACACCAGTAGTAAGGCAAAGATTGCATACGTGGGTTATAATCGGTAAAAGAATGTGCCTTGCAGTCTTCAATACAGATGCTGATATACCGTCCCATCCCACAGCACTGTTACTCCTAAGTCCAGGGATGAGCAGATCAATCTCTGTCGTGTCAGCACAGTCAAGGAAAATAGATAGAATTCGGAACAACTGTGGTTTTATTTGGTAAATTATGACATTTATGGCACACATGTGAATCATGTTTGGAGGCAAATTTACTACCTATGTTAACGAAGAAGTCGTTAACGATATCAGCCGATGATAAAGGATCACTCGAAAGCCTTAACAGGTCATCAGAATCTTTTGACTTTTGGTTTTGAAAATTTGCAAATAGCTTAATTAGATCCCATGTTTTCTTTGAGTTTTTTGAGCCCTTCGAAACTCATCTCGTTCATAATCAATTTTGATTTTTTTGATTAGGTTGTTACAAAAGTTTTTGTAACGTAGATAGATTATTTTGCTGTCCGAATTAGTTGGATTATTCCTCATTTTTTTATAAAGTTTGTCACGATTACGCATACATCTAAGTAACCCGGGAGTAATCCAAGGTTTGATAATTCTTCTTCTACTAGGTACAGAAACAACACGTTGGTGAGCTTTAATCACTGATGATAGTATAGATACCAGATTCACAGCAGCATTTTCTGCATCGGAGGATTTTAGGACGACAGAAAAATCAGTATTTTTAAGTTCACGGATAACGGCAGCTTCGTCAATACGCGTTATAGTGTGAGCTGCTTTTCTAATAGTTTCAAGTTCAATATTACAGCATAATATAACTGGAGAATGATCTGTGATAATGGAATCTAGAACAATTGTAGTAGCTTTACGGTTACTTTTTAGTATGACATGGTCAAGACAATTGTTGTTTCTAGTGGGGAAAAGGTGAGCAGGTAACATACCATGACTAGCAACAAGGTTTAGATAATCATCAGTCTGTTTATCATTTGGATTTAAAATGTTGATGTTTATATCGCCAATTATAGCAATGGTTTTTAAATTGGACAGTGAATTTAAGACCGTGTCGAGGCTGTTTATAAAAGGAGTTGTATTAGTGAAAGAAGGCGAACGGTATAGTGCAATAATCGCAAGTTGACTCGGAAATTGGAGAACCAAGCAATTGCCGTCAGTAAATTCAGGTTCAGTGAACGCACATTTTAGACGGTCTCGCACATATGCAACGACTCCATCATTTTGATTACCATGTCTAGATTTAAAGGAATAATACCCAGTTAGTGATGGTATATCCGGCATTTTGCTTAGCCAGCATTCAGATAGAATTAATATATCTATATTAAATTCCAAGCGTTTAAGTAAAATTAAGAGATTGTTAAAATTACAGTTAATACTTCTTATATTGACGTGAAGAACTTTTAGGCCGATAATATTTTTTAGATATTGCTCACACAATTCAGGAGAATAGACAAACGATTCGGACACTGATATTTTTTCTATTTCGTCATTAATTGTAGAGGCGTCATCCATTGTTTAATGTTATGTATTTAACCTCAATGTATACAACGATTTGACTGTTTGAGGAATCTACTGAATCTACCCACCATAATTCATGTATTAAATGATGAGTTGAAGTAAAGAATATTACAGCTGATGTTATAATGAAATGTAAGACGATTGAGACTAAATGGCGCGTTAGGAGAATGTAAGTGTAATAAAGTGTGTGATATTGGAAAAGTAAGTGTAATAGATGTGTAATTATGTAATAAGAATAGAATTTGCAAAAGATGCTAACACGATTAAAGTTTGACAATAAAAATAGAGCTAATATCATAATTAATAAATATCTTTGTAGAAAGAGTCCAAGATTGTCATTTTTGTAGCTTAAGATTGGCCAAATCAGATTCACACTTAATGAGGTTAACTGGGGCTCCCTCTTTTCTTCGCAAGTATATTTTTCCGTTTGATGTCCAACAGTAGGTATATTGATTTGTGCGAGCATATTCCTTGGCGAGAAAAAACAGCTTTTTTGTTTTCGTAGATAGACTTTCTGAAATGAAAATGCACTTGGTAGGTCCTGTCAGCCTTAGTTTTTCAGTAGTGAGTGGGTTATTTTCCTTGTTTGATTTCCTGTACATACGGATGACTCTCTCCTTAGTGAGTACGCTGTTAAAATCCACAAGCACAGTCTTATATGCTGGATCTCGTGAGCTGAAACGAAAGACATCTTTGACGTCATTTGGCTGTATATTCACGTTTAAAATTTTGCCAGTCGCTATGATGGTGTTCAGCAGGCTGTCTTTGGTTTCTGTTTTTACTGACGGGATGTTTTTAATTTCGATGCAAGATGCTCTAGAGAGTCTTTCATAGTTGTCCAACCTGTCCTGTAGGAGCTGTAAATTTTCGTGGTTTGATTGCCTCTCAGCTTCCATTTTTTTTATTTGACTGGTGACGGTCTCATATTTTTCCGACAGAAAGTCTACCGAGCATTGTATTTCACTACTTTGCTTTCTTATTTCATCAACTGCCAACAACATTTTTTCAAGCTTATCCAACTTTGAACTTTGCTCCTTTTTAAAATTTTCCAGGATGCCCTTCATCTCAGCCATAAAAGATGCGAGCCGGTCGCCAACCTCATCAGAGCGCCGCCGCTTGTGTCTAAACCCTTGTTTGGATCTAGGGGTCTCCACCATTGTACAATCTTTAGTGACCTCATCAGTCACTTTTGATGGAGATAGAGACGTGGTTGAAGGTGGTGTGCGGTTTAAGGGCATTTTTAAGTCCAAACAAAATAATTAAAAAACCAAAAAAAGATACTTAAATACAAAACGCAAAAAAAAAAAAAAAATTTTTTTTTGTTCAGTGGGATTTGAACTGAGTCGCTTCAACTTGACTGTTTAGAATTATGTCCGCTTTACAAACCGCTGTTCCAGTGAGTTGTACGAGTTATACAGTGAAATTATGCAACTGGTTAATGAGTTAAGTTACTGTGTAGGCAGTCGTACATTGTCAAGGTCACAGTTGAATGAACTCACTGAGTCACCTGTCTCACGACACTTGCACTATGATACGGTAATAACTCACTAAAAACTAGTATTTGCAAATTCACATCACTAATTTACATTAAAATATTAAACTGTTTGTCGATATTATAACTTTAATTTGTTAATTGGCTTAATACTTTGTAGTTAATATAAAATTTAGAGAAAACTATATACATTAACTTAATTTTAGGATTTAAAAACTACGGAGCTACATTCAATACGTGTTTGCACTCCGAGCGTCCGGAGGGGGGGGATAATAAATTTAACAATCCGACTGGTAGTTTCAAAAATGAGCCGGAACAAATAGAAAGACAATTAAATTAAATGTATGTACATACTTTCATATATACAAGCTGTTAATTTTAAATTATATAAAACACTTGGCCCCTAAGATACGCCCTTACCTAGTTTAGGGGCCAGGGGTTCATTGTGTAAGCTAATCTGTAACTTCTCAAATAAATATATTCTTATTCTTATTGAAGAAAATGAAAGAAATCACTATTGTATTATATCAACTAAATTGTTTCGGCAAAATTGAAATGTATTTTAAAACCAATACTAGCAATAAAGGCTTTTTTACTTAAATTTTCTTTACGCTAGTAAATCTTTCCTAATATTATATAGGCGTATGTCTATATGTATGGATGGATGTTTGTTACTCTTACACGCAAAAGCTACTGAATGGATTTTGATGTAACTTCACATTAATATAGCTTACTCATCAGAGTAACACATAGGCTACATTTTATCCCTAAATTCCCACGGGAACGATAACTACGAGGGTGAAACCGCGGGCGTCGTCTAGTACTATCTATATGTAAAAGCTGTTAATTTGAAATTATAGACAAACACTCAAATTGTACTAACGCTAAATATTAAATTGATTGGATTGATTTCCGCGTAAATAATATATATTTTTAATACTTTTTTTTAGTTTTTATTGAAAAGTGTTACCCACACTTTAGGGATTATTTATATTTAAGAATAAACATAATATCAAAAATTGCGGAACCGACGGTATTCGAACCCGCGTCTCTCTGGCAATCCGGGCACTTAGAGCGCCTTACAGCTATGCCACGATCCCGGATGTTAAGTGACCAGGCCGTATACCTGGATATCAAAAACATAATATCAAAGCGCAATTTCGGCACTGACGTCATCGGGATCGTGGCCTGGCGGTAAGGCGCTCTAAGTGCCCGGATTGCCAGAGAGACGCGGGTTCGAATCCCGTCGGTTCCGCAATTTGTTATTATGTTTATTCTTAAATATAAATAATTTTAATAAATGAGAGATTTAACGAAACATTACAGATACGTACATCAATGTAAATAGGTACATAAACGCTTGAACTTAAATGGAGTAGCCCATCTTCGGCTCAGCGCTTTCAATTTGCATGAGGCGGACTGTAATTTGATGTGATTACATTAAGCTCGGGGTACGTCCATGTTTATCTGTAACTGGGCTGTGATTGCGAACCTTGAGACTACTAGATTGTTATCAACGTATTTATTGCTGATATCTGGGCCACCGAGCACTTTAGGGGTATACCAACTATACTAAAGCCAAGCTCGATTGAGAATGCTTGTCAACAAACAATTTAAAAATGAAGGTAGATATCACTACTTATTTTACACCTATTTTTTTAATTAACTAGTTAATGACGAATTCATGGCAATAAATTAATTATTATTATTATTATTAAATTAGTAAGCTTAAAAATAATTACTTAATTTAACCAATATCTTTTAAATAAGATTTTTTAAAATGGCAAAACAATTTCAAATTCATTAGGCATAAAAATTATTATTATAAAAACAAAAACCTGACTGCTTAGAAGTTATGAACTGAAAAGAGAAAAACAAGGATCACTATATCTGTATAAAATTCTAAATACTTTATGGTGCTGCAAATAGGGACGAAATATTTTAACCTGCGGGGAAAGAAAGATCTACCAAAACTACGTTTGTCCCCGCCCTCATAACATAACCCTCCTTCTGACGCAGTCGGGTAAAAATGTGTTGCATTTTCCACCATCTTTTTAAATTTGTTTGTTGACAAGAATTCTCACTCGTGTTTGGCTTTAGTATAGGTATACATTGTATAGAGTTCCAGATTCTATTAACGTTAATATGACAAACTGGTCTATGGAAATTTAGAGTTTTAGCACCAATGGTGTACACTTTAAGGATAATGTGATTCTAATTAAAGTGCGCCCCATGCATCAAAAGAATAAACGTAAATAAAGGACCGATATGTGAAAGCGGAAGAGTATTTTCTCCGTCTTTATATCTCGTAAGCAAAAATTTCGTCAGTTTTCAAGAATTTTTCGCTTGTTTTCTTTCGTTTCGACTCAACTATAGTATAATGTTTTTTCGGCTTAAAAATGTATTATTACACGTTTTATCCCTCTATAAAGCAATTAGGTATATAATAGGTACACTTTAGGTATACAAAAACATAAAATACGAGTAGGTATTCCCTGGTCAGATCGGTAAGTACTCGCTATGCTTAATTTCACCATCAGCGTCATGATTTGAGTACTAACCCAGAGGAAATAAGGCACAAGAGGCCACACTTATGCCTCATTAGGCTGGCGGAAAGTTAATTCAAGTAATTCTGTACGTATGTTCCCTATTTACTCGAAATTTTTGCGATTTTACCCGCATAGTTCTCGCTACCATGGGAATTTTGGTATTAAACGTAGCCTATGTGGTAATTTGACGGCCACCGTGGCGCTGTGGTGTGTGCGGTGGATTTATAAGACGCGAGATCCTGGGTTCGATTCCCGGAGCGACCCTACCGACAAAGACGTACCGTCAAGAGATTAAGCGTTCCGGTACGATGTCGTGTAGAAACCGAAAGGTACTACCTACTCTTAACAAGTTATCCCGCTTCCATCTTAGACTGCATCATCACTTAACATTAGATGTGATATCAGTCAAGGGCCAACTTGTAGTCGAGAAAAAAAAACCCGGGTGTCAGCTCTTTGGCCTTTATAATAGTATAGTATAGTTATGTTTCGTGTTCTAGATAATGACTTCGGGTTGGACCACGACATATCACTTCGGTTGTGTACTGCCAGACTACTCAATGGACCCAGAACCGTTAAGGATGCTCCGGTTCCTATGGTGGACGATATTCGTGAAACTGATGGAACTGTTCGAGACGGCGTTCTTCTTGCTGCGAAAGAAGGAGCAGCAGGCGTCCTTCCTGCATATATACCATCACATCTTCACGTTGGTCATCGGTTGGGCCGGTGTTAAATATGTTGGAGGTAATTTCATTTTATATATTTTATCAGTGTATGGGGTATTGTTCGCGATTTTTCCAAGTAAATTTTGTTTCTCATAGGATTACCCATGTAGTAAGCCATACTACAATCTATCTAAATAACATTTTATAACTTTTTTATTTTTTTTTTTAACTTCAGGAGGGGAAATCCTCATGGACACCCTAAAGGGTAGTGCCGGACTCTTACCGGCTAAAACCCCTCCTGTCTCCTTGTTAGTCGTGTACCCGCCTTCCAGCCTATAACACGGTAACAGTTTGTCTTTTCCTCTTATCTCATTTCCTTTCTCTTCATTTCCTCCATCTCCTTTTCTTTCATAATTCCTTCAAGGAATCTTGCAATGATATTCCACCTGTTTTCAGATTGTAGCATAATAGGTACTAAGTTTTCCACAGATATGTCCCCAACCTGAGCGCAAAATTGTCGTCTATCGTTTTCCCATTTAACACAGCAAAAGATGGTATGCCTGGCATCATCAATTTCGCTACAATACATTCATTTCAACAAACAAACAATCAAAAAACATTAATAAAACCCAATATCTTACAAAGACACCATTATGTACCTGCCAACAACGTAGACGTGTTTAAAACAAACGAGGTCTAATATTTGCGAAGGTGTATTTATTCCTATTTGAAGAGCTTTTGTGCACTACCACAAGGCATGGGTTGCTTATTTTAATAAATAATAGTTAAAAAAAACTAAAAACACGCTTTTTATAGAAAACCAAACTAAAAAATAGAAAATAAATTTTAATAAATTTTAAATAAGAATAGTGTTAAAAATTTCAATAAATATAAATTAATAATAGTGTAAATA
This sequence comes from Mycalesis mineus, assembly GCA_034621355.1. Classification (NCBI taxonomy): domain Eukaryota; kingdom Metazoa; phylum Arthropoda; class Insecta; order Lepidoptera; family Nymphalidae; genus Mycalesis; species Mycalesis mineus. Next base: position 2,524,430 of record CM067900.1, read on the forward strand.
AAAAAAATGTATTTTATTTAAAAAACGCGTGGGGTGCATGGTGTCAATAGTTATAAATATTTTATTGACAGATATGCGTAGAGTGATTATCATTTTGATAATATCTTAAAAAGCACCCCACGCTTTTTTTAAATAAAATACATTTTTTTATTTACACTATTATTAATTTATATTTATTGAAATTTTTAACACTATTCTTATTTAAAATTTAAAAATTTATTTTCTATTTTTTAGTTTGGTTTTCTATAAAAAGCGTGTTTTTAGTTTTTTTTAACTATTATTTATTTTTTACTTTTTAGTTTGATTTATTTATAAAAGCGTGATTTTTTAGTTTTTTTTTTAAACTAAAAAATCACGCTTGAGAAACGGCTACCAGAACCAAAGAAGGCCGCAGGCGCGCAAACTACCCACGGAGAGTTACATACTGACATACTGACAAACTGACATACAAGTGAAGCTAATAAAAAGCGTGTAAAAATCGTCATTCTTCTCGAGAAGTACAAGGGGCGTAATGATTTTAGTGTGTATTTGTATAACGCATTGTAGCTCCTAAACGGATTAACCGGTTAAAAAGGTTTTTTAATAGGAGCCTGATTTTGTAAGAAGAAGATTCTTAGCTAAGTAACATGAAGATAAGCCTATCGAAAGCGTGATAATATTTTAGCGTGATAATAATTTATATTATCAATTTTATAGAAAGTATTTACGTTCTATAAAATTGACTATCACATAACGAACGAGTTCTGTTTCAAAAGCATCGTAGTTAGTGCACAGGTGATCTCATTTGTGAGTCGCGTGTGGCGCCAGGAATGTAGTTTATTCGGAAATCTTGGAACATTTCGTCGAATAATCAACAATATCCTATTGTCATCTTTATGTTGAAAAAATACATCAATAACGTCTCCCTTAAATCTCGACGATCATTCCATCATCAGTTCCACTGTCAGTCCAATATAGCAAAGTGTCAATGGAGAATACTGATTTCTGTTACGTCCGTTGTTGTCGTCTGTTGTCTCGGTATCGGTAGAATAAAAATAGAACCGACTGAAAACGCACTAAAAAGTAAAAAATAATGCGTTTTGAGTCGGTTCTATTTTTATTTAAATTTTTTTTAAGAATCGACATACTAATGTGATCGGTAAATATTATAATCGTATACCCCTGTTAACCCGCATTAGAGGAGCGTGGCGGGTGCTATAAAGGGGGTGGATCGTAAAACTAGGTTGATAATTATCAAACTTAACAACGATACAACTAACTTCCACGAACGAGTCTCTCAAGGAGGTCTGTTTCTACATTCCGCATTGTAGCTACATTCCCTCGGATACGGTAACGTAGTGAGTGCACAGTTGATCACATTCGTGAGTCGCGTGAGGCACCAGCCGGCGTTGTTTGGTCGGAAAACTTTGGAACATTTCGTGGGGCAATCAACAAGCTTCCATTGCCAAACTTTGCACGCGATCCGAAATACCTCCGTTTAAGCGATCGAAGGCGATCCGTAGCTTGGCGAAACAGCATAGATTTTAAATATGTTACCTATTCTAGATCAGATTCTAAACACGTGTGCCTAATTTCGTGTCTAGTTTGTAGATATCTGTATGATTATCCACGCATATCTTAAATACTACAATCGGATTACAATATTTCTCTGTAGTCGAACCTATACCTAATATCTCAACTAAGGGAATAGTGAATAGTTTTTCAATTCGACACGTATATATATATATATATGTATGACCACGCATAACTTTTTACATTGTTGTCCGATTTTGATAATTATTTTTTTATTAGAAAGGGCACACTTCCAAGATGGTCTCATTGACATTATATTAGGATCTGATGATGATATCCTGGGAAAATTAAAGGAACTCTTCAAATTTTATAGGCACACTTGCGGTGATTTCGGTTTTTGTGTAAGTATCGGTAGCTTTTTGGCTACAAGTGCCGTATAATATACTATGACAGTATAGTACGAGTATGTTACGTAGCGATAAATCACTAAAAGTAAGAAAAAAAAAATAATCTACTACCCACAAACTGCTTTACTACGTTAAAAAAATGTTCCTTAAACTTGCTGGCACCGACTTCATAGATAGATATGCTTAAGTAAATTAAAGCAACTAAAGGACACAGTTATTTTTTACTTTTTAGTGCGTTTTGAGTCAGTTCTATTTTTGGTTAAATTTTTTTATGATATATATAGTTTAAAGTATATCGGTTGCATAAAATTTCTCCGTGTTTTATAATTTTGTTAAATTATACTTCGTTGTATGTATGAGGTATTAATAAGAAGTTCTTCTTTAATAAGAAGTTTAATAAAAATCTTTGTAAAAGATTTAATGCCTCGTCCTGTCTTAATTGCATTACATTTAACGATTCTAAGGAAAAAGCAAACAGCAGAACAAATTGTCAATTAGACAAAGTGGCAAATTAGATTTGTCACAGACAAAACTACTGCCTATAGTCCAGTCATTTCGAAAAAAATCCAAGAAGGAAATTGTAGGTCGTAATATGCTCTACAAGTTTGAATTCCACAATTTTTCATATTTATAAAGACCCAAAGAAAAAAAAAGCAAAAAACAAAAATTGTGTCTTAAATTTTTGACTTTATCGATCGATATCTCGATAATGATGCATGATACGCTAAAAATGATTCGGGCGTTATTGTAGAGCACAAAGAAAGCCACAAAAAGTGTCCTACAAAAATTTTCGAAATCTCATCGGATAGCCGAGTTATTGCCGAGAAACAAATTTTACCCCTTTTTCCAAGATGGCGGCGAAAGCTCCTAGGAAAGCTTGGTCGACAATCTCAAGTTAAGCTTTTCTAGGTATCCCCTACAACATATTAAAAAATTAGAAGCGCAAATTCATTTTCTTTTTTGAATGTACGTAATGACTGGACTACTAATGAAACGTGATAGCAAATCTTTTTCATCTAATCTTACATTCGTATATCTCTTGGGCATCTCTTAGACTACGACGGTCCAAAGCTCGGTAATATCAGGATATTGAATTATGTAACGTCAGTTACAGCTTATCTTCCTTATTTTATTATAAAAGCTTGCGTAACTGGATCGTTGTTATCTAACGTTAACGCTAAGGGAAAAGTTGTTTATTGTATATTTGTAGATTGTTACATAGAAAACCGCTAACACGATGTGTATTGGCGGTTTTCTATGTGAGTTCAGTAAGGTACGGTCCGGTTTGGGCTCAATAACTTAAGCTAAGCCTGCTTGCACCCGCATTGGAGCAGCGTTGTGGGTGTACGCTCCATATCCCCTCTCCTATAAGAAGGGAGGCCTGGCCCTTTAGTGGGCCTGCTTGTAGAGTACTTCCACTGTGGATAAAACGAAATCCTCTATTCTTTTCCGTTCCCCTGCCTACGTGTATGCATCACAATGAAGGTCCAGTATAGAGTAAAGCGTTATTAGCTCCATGGTATACGGATCGGACTCAAGAGGTCATCGGTTCGAATCCCGTCCGTTGACTAATCAATCATGAATAGTCATACCCACTCATAAACATTAGTTTCACAGCCTGTGAAACTAATGTTTTTTAACCCCCGACGCAAAAACGACGGGGTGTTATAAGTTTGACGTGTCTGTGTAAATGTGTATGTGTCTGTCTGTGGCATCGTAACTCCCAAACGGATGATCCGATTTTAATGCGGTTTTTTTGTTTGAAAGGTATATCAATCTTGTATCAGGGTGTTCTTAGCTATGTTTGGTGGAAATCGGTTCAGGTCTTCAAGGTCATCAGGTCGTTTGTTAGGTGTGGTAGAAATGTTACACGCTCAGTTTGCTTGAAAGCATGTGTGTGATCTGACATTTGAAACACTAATGTCTTCTGGAACCACTGAGCTGGTCTGATGATAAGGCTCGAAGGTAGGAGACGTAACCCTGGTCTACCTTTTTAGTAAACCCATCGAGTTTGGGCTCGTTGAATTTGTCTTGACTGGTTCTTTTCATGTTTCTAATTGACGAGGACCTGATGCTGGAAATGGGATGTGGCATATGAAACCCTGGAATGCCGGAATAAAACAGATAAACCGATTTATATTTTTGCTGAAGAATGATCAAAGTTTAATCTTTATTGTCGGGGTTTTAAAGGAGAATGCTAGATCCTAACCCAGAAAGAACACAATTTGTTAATATACTAAAAATATCCTATTATTGTATAAATGTTTTACAATATGCCATTTTTACTATTGGACATTGGAATAAAGTTCTGTTAAAAAAAGTAATTAAACTATTCCCTTTTAGTTTACACTCCTTATGCATTTTTAAATCTTTACTGTTGCACTGGGTTCTAGCCTTTGAAATAGTTTTTATTATATTTTCACCAAAAGTGGGCAGTAAAAGACTGGTATCCAGAGTCGTTAAGCCTGTTTAAAAATGTGTTTAATGAAGCATTGCGACTGTCATGTCAGTGTGACAACTATACGGAACAACAATACGGAAATGGACGATAAACAACGTTAGGCTCGTGTCGAATACTCCAAGTTCTAGAGCCTTTAAATATAATTTATATTAAATAGTTAAAAAAATGCAATAAAATGATGCATAATACAATGTTGTACAATATGTTTTTATGAGTGGGTTAAAGTCATATACATTGTCAGGCATTCTCCTTTGAATTTAATAGTTATTTTATTTTACAACAAGTTAGCCCTTGACTGCAATCACATTCACACCTGACGGTAAGTGATGATGCAATCTATGACGGAGGCGGGCTAACTTGTTAGGAGTAGGATAATTACCACACCCCTTTGGTTTCTACACAATATCATACGGAAGGGAAGTTCCCTTATTGGTCATATAAAGAAATCTACGAACACCTTCCATCACCCTACCATCTTCTCTCTAACAGAATCAGTAAAGTTCATAAGTTTTTTTTTTATCGACTACAAGTTAGCCCTTGACCGCTATCATACCTGATATTAAGTGATGATGCAATCTAAGATGGAAGCGGGCTAACTTATTAAGAGAAGGATGAAATTCCACACCCCCTTTCGGTTTTTACACGACATCGTACCGGAACGCTAAATCGCTTGGCGGTACGTCTTTGTCGGTAGGGTGGTAACTAGCCACGGCGAAAGCCTCCCACCAGCCAGACCAAGAAAAATCTCAATCTGCCCCGCCGGGAATCGAACCCAGGACCTCCGTCTTATAAATCCACCGCGCATACCACTGCGCCACGGAGGTCGTCGAAAGTAAATCGCAGAGCTTGAACGGAAAGTTACGTATCTTCAATACAAAGTATAGTACGAGTAGGTAAACTTTTTAATTGCAGTCTATTTTAGGAGCGGGCCGTAAAACGCGAATGACTCGACGTGTATTAGACTTTAATGAGGCACCGTGCCTCGTGGCTTTACGAGCGGTAAAGGTAATGAAAAAAATGATTAATTATTCAGAGGTATTGGCTATAACGAGAGTTCTGAGAACGTGACTCGCGGGCTAATAGGCCCAAAAGGTTAATCGTAGGTGCTTTTTGTTGTAGGCTTGAAAATCACTACTGCAATACCTATTTAGTGATAGTAGAAAAGAAATCACTAACAAAAAGCTTCAGTAAACTTCACCTGTACCACTTTTTCAATGTTAGCAGTGACTTGGGTCTTTAGTACCTATTTCAGACTTAAATCAATCCAAAACCGGGAGATTCTCAATACTGTAAAATAAAGGAATTTGGAGTAGGACTTCGAGGACGAAAATATGATCTGCTGCAATTAATCATCCAGGGCAAGATACAGGACATACGGAGCGTGGGCAGGAGAAAAGTATCCTGGCCAAAAATATTTCGCCAGTGGCTCAATAAAATCACTCGGTCACTATTCAGAGCTGCTGTGTCTAAAATTCATGTTGCGGGAATGAAAGCCGAACTTCCAAGCACTTGAAGAAAACAAATTAAATCAATCAAATCTTTTATTTTTGAATAACGAAATTTTTAACGACAAAAATAATAATGAGAGCGATTGCTTTCTTCTGAATATAAGACACAAACTATACTAAAGCCAAACTCGATTCAGAATGCTTGTCAACAAACAAATTTAAATGAAGGTAGAAAACGCAACAATGTGTTGCGCCTAATAAATTTAAAATTATGTTTTGTTTTTTTATAAAATCTTATTTAAAAGATATTGAATATACTAATTAGTTTGAAGCTTACTTATTTAATTTATTGTCATGAATTCGTCATTAACAAGTTAATTACAAAAGATAGGTGCAAAATGACTAGTAATTTCTACCTTCATTTTTAATTTGTTTGTTGACAAACATTCTCAGTCGAGTTTGGCTTTAGTAAAGAAGTGTAAATTAAAAATTACACATTGTAACATTAATTTTAAAAGAGCAAATTCCGGCGCTTGGGCAGAATCTGCTTTCCATAGTGGTGGTAGAGTTACTTGACTTTTCAAAAGTGCGTGTATAATAGCCTACTTGAAATAAATGAATATGATCAATAATCCCTTACTCTACAATTAATGGGGAACGGAAATAAGGCTGTGACTGTATAAGGAGTGCGTTCGACAACAGTCCCACGGCTCAACATAAACCTGCGACCTCTCGGTGGAGATTCTCGTGAGATTGAGAGTTTAATAATCTTGTTTCAATTAAGATTGAAACAGCAAACGTTATTTTTCGGAAGCTCATTTTAGTTTAAAAAAAATATTTATTTATTTTACATCTCCTGGAGATGCTCTGGTTTCAGAATTCGATGATTCGTGATGCATAGTGTTTTGACCCAGATCCGAGTCTGCGTGGCCTTGCCAGTTGGATTCGTCGGATTTTCGGGGAGCATTTTTATATTTTTAACTGTAGTTGGGCTTGCCCTTGATCTACTCGTGGGTTAGAGCGCGCTAGCTTAAAAGGTGCCTTTACAGTTTCTACTTTGTAAACGAAATAAAACTTTAATTGTATATTCTAACTATATGTGATATATGTAATTTATTTTACAATTACTTTGTGCCCACATCACATAATTATTTACTATATACCTCGTCATCATCATATTTTTCAGCCTATTAACGGCTCACTACACGGCCAGGCCTCCCTCCTTATAGGAGAGGGGATATGGAGCGTACACCCACCACGCTGCTGCAATGTTGGCGGGCTTAGGATGATAACGTTCATATATTAACGATCGCTATCAGATGTTGATGATAGTGACCGGGACGTCTTAACGTGCTTTCCGAGGCACGGGGGTGTCGCACCACCAACTTCCAGACTCCGAGCTTGGAATGTACTGAACATTTCATAAAATAATGAATAAGCTCAGAAATATTCCGTGACCCGACCCAGGAATCGAACCCAGGACCTCGTGATCGAAGCCACATAGGCTAACCACTAGACCAACGAGGCAGTCACTATATACCCATTTCTGTGGAAATATCAGGATAAAAAGCTTATGTTTGAATTCAGGTTATCTCCAAAAAAAACTTATTTCAGTCAAATCTGGTCAATAGTTGTGGCGTGAAGGAATCACAAACACATACAAACACTTTCGCTTTTATAATATTAGTGGAAAGTGAGATAGTACCACACTTCTTATTGCGTAGCTAGGTATAGTCTAGCGCAAATCTATTCAATATAAAAATATGTAAGGTAGGCACGGTACAGTTTTATAACATAGACGCATAATCAATACACTCTGACCCTCGGTCAATTACTCTCGCCTCGCATGTCGCAAACACGCCAATTTGTTTACCCCACATTATGAGTGTGATTCATTTGAGCAGGTTACACGAGTGTTATTAATTTGCACTCTATAGGGAGTGTCTACACTAGTGCCGACGTGCGGTCTGTCAGGCCCCGGCGGTCCCTCAACTTCCTAGTGAAACCCTTTACCCCATTTCAGCTTTTAAGTGGCAGTTAACTACTTTACGGACAGTGTCCACATTAACGTCGAAACAGGTAATGTTTATGCGCGTATTTGGCGAGAAACAAATGATATTAAATAGACATTTATGTAATTACTAGCTTTTGCCCGCGACTTCGTACGCGTGGAATTAGTTATTACGGCAGCCTAATTTTTCTAAGCTTTGAATGTCATATTTATTAATATCTAATCAACTGCCTAAGAAATAGGTCTTAAGCTTTCAAAATGACGATACTTTCATATAACATTTCATCCCCCCTTTAACCTCTTACAACCCTTTTTTCGCAATTAAAAGTAGCCTATGTCCTTTTTCAGGCTCTAGACTTACTGTGTACCAAATTTCATTTAAATCGGTTCAGTAGTTGTAGAGTGAAAGCAAGACAGACAGACAGATAAAGTTACTTTCGCATTTATAATATTAGTTAGGATTTATAGTTAAATTTCATTCTACTGATGTGCTAAGGCCTCCCGCTTCCTCTTCCATTGTATTCTATCCAAGGTTGATCGTGTCCTCCACTGTTTGCCCTCGAAGGCAGTTAAATCGTCCTTCGTTGGTGATTGGCCTGCCTCTTTTTGGTTTGGCGGCCCTTGGATAGCTAGATGTGATTGTCGTACTCCAGTTAACATTTGATCTTTTTATTATACGAGTACATGTACAGCCCAATCCCATTTTAATCTCTTTTTCTTTATCTTTATTGTTTTTTACTTTATGATTAATGTACGCCTTATGTTTATTTGGCACTTACTACGATTATTATGTGTAAGAAGTTTCTTTGGCGAGTAATTCGATTTGAAATTTCGATGCGGCCTCCCAGACCGCACGTCGGATTTTATGTTGCAAAAAAAATCTTGCACTGTTGTAACTGTGTTGTTCTAAACCTTATAAAAATACGAGTCACATTGTTTGAATTTTGACCGTGTACTTTCGTCTATTTGAGAGCTGACGTGATAATTATCTTATAATCAAATGAGTAAATATTCAAATCCTGGCTCACAATATATTCTAGTATTAAATGTATAATATTGTTATAAATATTAATTCAATAGTTGACATTATGTATAAACAAGTTTTTCAATAGTAACGTGTATTTTTACCAAAAATACCAATTTGTTTGATCTCAAATTAGCATAAGAATAAAAAGGATCCAAAGCCTAAGGCGTTCAAATAAAAGAGGACACACAAAAATCCAGTTTTCTATACATAAATCCGTGCATACAAATCGTGAAAGTGGTTACGATAAATCAAATTAAATTGAATCTTATTCCTCTATACATAGAACTGAGTATTATGTTGTACATTGTACATATAAGAAATGTGTTTCTATTGGTATAGTAATATCATATTGAGAGATGTTTAAATTAATTGGACATTGTTTATGTAAGTTAATGGACTATTAAAACAACCATTCGTTCGGGTTTCCCCGACTTAGGATGCGTTAATAGACATATCTCGTGTAGAAAAAGACATATTGTCGGTCATTAGCAGTGATATAAAAATATCGCCTTCTTCTGTTCCATCGTAAAAAAAAGAGGGCAATATGTGATATTTTGATTTCACAGCTTTTGGTCGGCAATGACGTCTTTTTTCGTATCCTAGGCCAGTGGCCTGCACAAGGTTTATAACTAGAGTAGGCACTATAGGCATCTACTAACTACACGAAAAGGAATTACTCGTCCAATAGTTTGAGTCCTGTGGGTAGGCAATTTCTTTATGCATTTATGAAGTGCACGCCACTATCCTAGGCTTACAGGCCGCGGCGGGAGACGGCGGAGGGCGGCGTCGATTTAAGATAGTGTGAAAGATTGTTTGGTCCCTGTTTTTTACGTTACCGGCCAGTACCTGGTTCCAACTGGCTGAAATCCCTCCTGCCTCCAAAGCGTTGATGTCACTGCTCTTTTGGTCTACCACCAGCATTGCAGTCAATATCATATCTACTCTTTTTGTGCGATAGAGCTCCCTTCAAGCTCAAAGGACAGGAATCAAAGTGTTCAGTCCGGCTTCAAGATCAACCAAATGTAGATTTAATTAGAGCAATATTTTTTCAACTTTTGAATATAATTAGGATATTAACTATTTATTATTTGTTTTGCAGGTGGGTTAACCACATTCTCCCCCATGTTAAACAATGCAGTGCATGTGATAATGTACAGTTACTACCTCATGTCTTCAGAGGGAAGCCCTGCAATTAAAGCTGTTCTTTTTAAATACAAAAAATGGCTAACTATATTACAGATGGTGAGCAAATGTTTACATAAAATATCACTATTATATTATGATGTTTTGATAACTTGACAGTGTGAGTTTCCAATTCATCTTCATCTCTTATATATTATGTGCTGTTAGACAGACAGACAAAGAGCCCAATCTAAGGCTCATGCAGGAGTTATAAAAACATTGTTACACAATAAAAGTACAGGCAGATGTTTAATTTTAATGTTAACTTGAAAATAAAATTTTATTTTAATAATATTGATGGGTAGATAGGTGATATTTTGGGGTTTGGAGTTATGTGTTGTAGTCAAAAAACCTAACGAATACAAGTTACTTAGTCAACTATATCAGACAAAAAGTCTTCTATTTAAATTTGACTTTGTATTAGGAGAAATGTCAGGCAATGTTGACCACAATGCAGCAATGTACATATAGTATAGCTTAAATTAGTTTTTGCAAAGAATAGCAAAATTCACATTGTAACATATTCTTTTTAATATAAAAAGTATTTTTTTTAATAACTTACTTTACCAACATCAGTCCTGCTATCTCAAAATGACCCTATCTCTGCGATAATACCCCAACAGTGAACAGCAGACTTGGACAAGAAGTAGTAAGGATAAATTAATCCAGCCAGTCCTCGGACCAATAACCATGCATGCAGCATATTATTAAGGCTTCAAGGATATAATATGAGCACTTTCTGTTTCAGGTCCAATTCACAGTGATGTTAATATACAGTGCGCAAGTGTTTCTGCCGAGCTGTCCAGCGCCTCTCGGCATCACATACCTCTACTTCCCCAATGTCATATTTATTTATTACATGTTTTATGATTTCTTTAGGAAAAATTATATCAATAAAAAACACAAACCAAATGGAAATCACAATGGAATTAAATCCAAAGATTAAATTTATTTCTTAACATAAATGATTTTTTTAATTTCATGCATTTGATTTTTGCTCATTTAGTATGTGAATTCATAGCCAATTGCAGATGACAATTGTTAATGATGTGTCATACTGACACTAATAGGCTTATTTATATGAAAAGCTTTTATGAAGAGCGACAAGTCTTTCCATATTTACCGTTGCAATTTCCTAAAAAGCTAGAAATTTTCATGATCATAAGAGGATCCATTACAATCTAATCATTTTTGAAAAATACTCCATAAAATATCCTTGCAGGGGACCAGGGGTAGTTCTTTTTAAGGCAATAATTGAGGGACCAGTCAGGTAGGCCACCAGACAAATAGCTATCTTATATGATAGAAAACATCCTAAAGAATATGTCAGTACTATGAGAATTGTTTTTACTTCAGTACTAGGAATCATCCGCTTTTGTTAAAAATATAAGACTATTGAATGTTAAACTGTCAGTCCTGATCATTATCATCTTTAGAGATTATTACACTCAAAACATTGAAGCCTGCCACCCCCCATTTGGGCAGTGGGGTGGGTCTAAGCCTACAAATCCCTTTTCTGATAAGAGGCCCTGCAGTTTTGTCACTGAAATTGGCCGATAATGATCAAGAAAAGTTTCAGGTTCAATGGTTGGTACACCTAGTGTTATAAATACTTGCAGAGAGAGGAAATCACTTAAAATAATATGCCACATTACTTATAAACCCCTTAGATCCTATATTAAGATATTGAAAGAGTAAGCTGACCAATTACCAAGTTAGCAGGCACCTACTTGGTATCCAAAAGATCATAATTAGTAAATAAACAAAAAAATATAATAACTTGAAAATATCCTTAGATTTTAAGTCATACTTGAATCAACAGATTTTATTATTTATATAATTAAAACTTTGTTGAATTCCTGCCTTCCTTACTACAGTTGATTCATTATCAGTCATTATAATTTTGTTGTTTTAAATCTTCAAGTGTTCAAAATAAACAAGAATTTATATTAACTTAGGTAACCTCAAAGAAGTTTAGCACAGTTGCTATTTACTAATTTAGTTTTAATCCGCGCACAAATATTTCTTTTAATGCTGTGTAAACATTAATTGTATTCAAAAGGTCGTAATTTCAAAACAAATATGTAGAGAGGAGAAAAAAATTCAAACGTCACTTACGGTATAATAGGAGAGGAGGCCAGCGTTTTCATCCAACACGAACCAGCGATACTGCCACCCTTTCATCACATTTGTCCATTTACTCAAAGATCCCTCCATCATGATTACAAAACTCGAAAACAATTTAAAAACACATCAAAAATAAAGACAGAAAAATTACACTGCGGCAGAAACGTTCCACCATAAATAATCCATACGTTTGACGTTTAAGTTCTGTGTTCCCAGTTTTCTGAATTTCTGACATTATGTGACTTAAGTTAATGTTACTATTACAAAAATTGTTATTACTCATATTTTGTAAGAATAGTTAGGTATACGTATTATAATTATATATAAAAAACATAGGAACTAAATAAATAAAGCGGATAGGTTGATATTATTCACAACTATGAAAGTAAAAACTCACTCCGTTCCACTCTACCATACTTACACATTACAATATAGATGGCGCTATTGACTTCATATGGTACAAATACAAATGACGTGCAAAGTTCAATCTTATTTTCTTCACTTTTTTGTAGAGGTCGCTGACGGCATTCCAAGCATTTTATTATAAAGAGCAAAGAATATAATTATAGCTCCTAAAGTGTCGTTTACTAAATTGTCGGCTCTTTTTGGAAGAACCTGTTATCTCATCCGATGGTAAAGTCACTACAAATAGTCTAACATGCACTTTCAACAGTTCTTGTAGACTAAGCCTACCTGGGTACTTGAAATAAACGATTTTGAATAATTATAAGAGAGATTACTACACAAGGCACATTCAGGGGTATAACTAACTATAACTAACTTTTGTATAGGTACTCTAACTAAACATTTTGAATTATTAAAAAATTAAAGCAATAGCAAATTATTATTCATTTCCTTTCTACTGTAATTATTCACTTTTTAACATAACCAAGAAACTCAATTAATTTGTAATGAAGTTTTCAAAATAGGACGGAACATGCCAGTGGCTGGTTGGTTGTGCCTCTGAGTATATAAACATAATAATAGAAAAACAGGTATGTAATACGCTTTTCGAACTAACTTTGAAGTTAAAGAGAAGAGGTTCTTCACACAAAAAATATGTTAGGTGTAATTTGAAAATCTTCTTGTTTACATGTAACGCAGAGTTACTACCTAACTACTAGTATAAATTAAATAAATATAAAAATATTATCTTAAGAATATCACCCTTGTGTAAGTTAGCTCATAATTTCAATTAAAATAACACACAAATGTTTTATACAAATTTCTTTATATTTTACAACCCGATCATCACTTCCATCATAATTATTAACAACTAAATATACAACATCAAGTCCTTTTTAATTTAGTAATACTACATCTAAACTATTTACAATATTAAAGAGCCAAAGGCGGTTCTGTTTGTCAATGTCTTCTAAAGGATCTGCCACGTTTCGTTTTACTGTACCCTGATGATATTAATACTCCCTTACTGTTTTCTTTATCTATCTTAGCTCCTGATAAATCTACAAATAATGGCACGTTGTCTGATCCCTCTGAGATGACGTCATCTTTATCCTTGCTAAAGTTTTCAGGTGTGCCTTCCCCTTCGATAGCCAGTGCTTCAATATCTTTACTTAAAGAATTATTTTCTGCCGCTTCAACGAATGCGTTTGAGAGATCACCACTGAGCTTGCTTACGTTGCCGGTTGCGACGTCGTACATGAAAATTTCTCTATCTTCTGGTTTCCCCTCGTTTCTGTGGAACAAAATAATAACAAGTTAGTAAATTAATACCATTTACTTACTGCTAGCCGTATATGCGCCCGGTGCGAGATTTATAACTGCGCTCCATGAAATATGTTACTGGTCTAGTCAATTTTGTGCCTCTTGAAGCGTGTGCTGTAACTAAGGCAGTTTTGCAGTCGGAAAATTGGCTATTATTGTATTCTAGAATACATAAATACATAGATTACAGAATAATACATATAAATAGTGCAAATTGTCGACCTCCGTGGCGTAAGTGGTATGCGCGTTAGATTTATAAGACGGAGATCTTTGGTCAGGCTGGTTGGAGGCTACCGACAAAGACGTACCGCCAAGTGATTTAAGACACGATGTTGTGTAGAAACCGAAAGGAGTGTGGATTTCATCCTACTGCTAACAATTTAGCCTTCTTCCATCTTAGACTGCATCATCAATTAATATCAGGTGTGATAGCAGTCAAGGGCCAACTTGTAGTAGATAGTAAAAAACAAAAGTTAATTAACTTACCCAGTCACTAGCAGGATTACAGACTGTTCGTCGGTCGCTGTTCTTTTTTCCACATCAAGCCACTTTTCAAAATTATCCTTTGTAGGCTTCTTCAGCAAGGTATTAAGAGTTTCTCCAGCAACAAATTTGATTCCTCTTAAACTGTCGGATGTCGAACGCTCCGCTCTAGGGTGTTCACCTTCCAAAGTTTCTGTTTGAACTGGAGCTAAGACTACAACAGACGTTATTTTTCTGCCTTTCAATACGTCAGGCAAGGGGAATTGATTTCCACTAACCTTAAGAGGTAAATATCTATTATATTTTTTATCATTTAGAGCCACAGGGTCAACTTGAGTAGCGTCTTCTTTGACATAGTCGTTTGCAATTTTTTGACCTTCCGCGGTTTTTGGGTCAAAATGCACGACTTTCATTTCTACACCCTGAGTTTGAGGAGGTGCCACAACGCTCGGTAAATTCTCCGATGCCGCGATTTCTTGGTCATCTTCATCGAAATTCTCGTCTATCCTGGATTCTATTTTATCACCGCTAGGTTTGACGACTATTGGCCTATTTTCACTAGCAGCTATTTGTTGACCACCTCCAGCACTGAAAAAGTTTGCTAACTGATCCGGTGGTAGTGATTCGAGAGGAGTTTCTCCTACTTTGTCGTAGTCAAGGACGCTTATATCAGCGTTGTCGAGAATACCGGAAGAGAGCAGTTGTTGTCGTAAGTCATCGGGAACTTCATCGGGCAACTCAATCGTGGGTCTTTTTTTCTGTTCCTTTTGTGGTTCAGGGCTATTACTGACTGAGTTTACTGTAGAAGATACATATTTTTGAGTCGTAGGTTTAATTTCTACAGTTCTAGAAGTAGATTGGTAATAGTCGGTAGGTGCCGTACTGGTTACGTAATTGGATTGCAGTCTTGATCTTTCTTGTACGTACTGACTATTAGCTGCAGCTTGCTGCTGATTATATTGATTTAATCTTTGTTGGTATTCATCTTGTTGCTGTTGCTGATGTAACTGTTGCTGCTGTTGTTGTTGCTGCTGTTGTTGTTGCTGCTGCTGTTGTTGCTGCTGCTGTTGTTGATGTTGCTGTTGCTGTTGTGGCTGTTGTTGCTGTTGGTGGTGTTGAGCTATTTGCAGTTGTTGTTGCAGGCGTTGGATTTCTTCTTGTTGCTTTCTAACATTTTGGGCTAATTGCTGTCTAACTTGTTCTTGTTCGGTATCAACATATTGCGATTGTGGTTGTTGTTCTACCGCACTCGCTGTTGGGGTTGGTTGGCTTATGATGTTCAAACCACCATTATAACTGGGTTGTTCGTTTGGTCCATTCACCGTTATATGCTGTTCATATCGTGGTATGGACGCAACTAATTCCCCACCATTTGGTACGAATTGTTGAACATTTTGTTGATGGTCAAGGTTAGATAATTCTTGGGTGCCACTCTGTGGTCTTTCTGATGGATTGTATTGTGGTCTACCGGTCGATATAATTTGTGGGTGGAAGTTTTGAGGTTGATTGGAATTGGGTGATGGTTGGAAACTAAATAAGGGTGTAGAAGAAGGTTGTGGAAGGAACTGATTATGAGTAATCGGAGATGGTGTAGATGAAGGAGAAGTTAAATATATGTTTTGAGAAGGAGTATCCTGTGCAGACAGTTGAATTGAAGGTCTAAGTTGTACCTGAGGACCTTGGTGAAAACTGACATGTTGCTGGGTGGGGTGAGGGAGCGGTTGGCGTTGGAAAGGAGGGCGGTTATCTTCAATATGGGGTGGAGAGGGTTTCAGGTTAAAGAATGGAGATCTGCTTGGAGCAATTGTAAAGGATGGTTTACTTTTATTGTTATCAAAGACTTGTGGTGGTCGTTGTTGAGGTAACTGTTGGTTAAACGGAATTATTTGCTGTGGTCGACTCAGTTCAGTGAAATGAGCTGGAGATGGACTCGGATTGGGTTTAAGATTTCCATTAAAGTTTTGAATTTGTCTGGTAGGCAACAATTGCTGTTTTGGAGGATCTACTTGATCCGTTGTTATTGTGTGATAATTTTCTTGCAAGTATTTTGCTTCATCGAAATATTGTTGTTGAGGCCTTTGTGGTCCGGGATGAAAACTAACCCTGGGTGGACCATTAAAATGTGGTCTTTGACCAAATGGTGGTGGATTATTTTGGCGAGAGTGGAATGAAGGAGAGTTATTTGGCCGTGGGAAGGATGAGAAGACTGGTCCAATCGGTCCGGGGATAGTTGGAGCAACATTAGCAAAATGTTGACTAGGATTAGGAGAAACGTTTGAGAATGTAGGTCTCAGGGATATGGTAGGTCCTAAAGGTTGACGTGGTGCCTGAGCTCTAAAAGGAGCAACTGATGGTCCTTGCCTAGGTAATTGAGGCTCATGATTAAGTTGTGGCTGTTGTTGGAATTGTATCCGACTTTGTGCTTGTTGTGCAGGTTGATATGCTTGTTGACTAGATTGGGTAAAGTGTTTAGTTTCCTGATCATACTGTGTTTTGGGGGACGCTGATCTTCCTGTTTGTACTTCAGATGGTTGCGTATTCGGTAAAGCAATTGCTGGTCTAGGAGCTGTCTCTTCTCTATCTTCGCCTTGATGAACCTCTTCTCGTCTATGACTGTAATGATGGCCATCGTTCCCAAATGTTATTTTAACATTGCTATTACTGTGATATATTTCTGACTCTGGTTTAATAATAGCTCTCAGTGTAGTCGTTTGTGGAGGTATGTAATGAGGTTGTGGAGTAACAGTAACGTACTCTTCATGATGCTCATCCTCTTCGTTAGATGGCGGAGTAATAGCTGGTACAGGCTTTTCATAAACTACTTTGTCTTTTGAGTGGGGGTCCTTACTGTATTTCACATAGAAAACGTGCACTGGTTCCTTTTTCTTCTTGAATACTGGAGGTGGAGGCGGTGCTGGTAATGATTCATTTGACTCTTTAATAATGATTTCGATAATAGGTTCAGGAGCTTCAATATAGTGAGGGTGTGATTCTCCACTGTAAAGCGGAGCAGTAGGCAGTGCTCCGTATGGAGGTCCATAGGAACTCTCAGGTCCATCATCGTGAACATTGAGTATTTTAGGTTGAGCGTAAATTTCGTTTTGATTCACAGCATCTACTAGATTATCATGATTTGGGTCGTATAGTGGATCCTTTTGGGAGTATTGGACTACGGGTTCCATTTGCACAGCATAAGGTGGTAATTTTCCTCCTCTTGGAGCAACATTTGAGATTCTCCTATTGCTGCCTATTGAGCGAAAGTGTGCCACTCTAGAATGTGGCAACACGAGTGAGTATTGAAGATTTTGAGGTGTCCTTATATTGTCTAATTGTCGTTTCGGTTTCGTTTTCGTTGTCGAGTTCTTGGCGTACGTTGTGCTGAGCACAGCGAATGCTGTGACCTGAAACAAGAAAAAATTCTTTTTAGATACGTAATTTTTTAATATGTGGTCGTTGATTCTTTGGGATTTGGGACATTTGTAACATTGGATGGTATTCCAACTCAAAAGAATCATATAAATAGATTATGAATTGAAAAATAAATTATGTTAGAACATCACACGATATCTAACTACTTATACAAACAGCACTAGTGTCCTTTAGACAACTGGAATTTGTAATTACTATTTTATATTAATTCAATGCACTTATATTATTTTCAATTCTGTATTCGTGATAATATCGAGATAAAGATCCATGTGCTATTTCTGTGTAAACTTTCACCCAGATCCGTTCGCCCATTTGTAGTTAGTTACCTCGTTATAAATACGTTTGGATTTATAAATAGAAATTAATACAAATCCGACTTAGTATTAATTCCTCTCAAAGTAACGTACCGGGTTTCGTGCGTATACAACCCAGTAAGATCATAACTTGCTCCAAAACAAAAAAAAAGGGATTCAAAGAAAGAAACTTGTTTGTCAGCATTCTAATGAAAATAAAAGCGTGCCTTCCTTGTACGTGATGGTATTTGGGAAGGAAAAGTAAGGTAGGTACTTGGATGATTTATTTTTGTAATAAGTCAAGTGGCTTTTATTAAAAATACTAGCCGAGCCCCGCGCTTTCGTAAATGCGTAAATCACCTTTATATGGGTTTATTGGGATATTTAGCCTGTGTGTGTCTGGGTACAACATATTTTTTTACAATTTGGCTGGTTTTACAGATGAGTTCGTTTTTAACAAGCAAACAGACTCTTCCGCTTTATGATATAGTTAGTTTTGCAGTGGGTCCATAACTAATATCTGTTAACTAAAAGATTAAAATTAAAATTTCATATATTTAGTAATCTTCATAATTTTTAGTCAATAGCAACGGCCCTCAGCATTCTGTTCTGCCACCATGTAGGAGATATGGAGCTTAGGCCCACTTTGCTGCTTCAATGTGGGTTATTAGGTAAGGTAAGCCCGCCAACTCGCGTTGGAGAAGCGTGGTGGGTCAACGCTCTATATCCTACAAGGCGGGAGGCCTATCAATTGGGTCAATTTTAATATTCTTATTTATTGAAATCCATACAACTTCGCGTGAAACTCTGAATTTTTTGATATAATGATCTTTCTAATATTTGCCTTACCGATGAAACTGATTTCTGGTGCATCGGTTGGACAATTTTAAAGTCTAGACTTTTATATTATTGTCATAAGGTCGACAATCCGCAAACACGCATTGGAGCAGAGTGGTGGGTAGGTATAAGCTTCACATTCCATCTCTTATAAATGAGGGAGATCTGGCCCTGAAATATGCTGTTAAACCGTGCCGTAACTAAGGCGGTGCCAGCAGTGCCCAGGCACAGAGCGTAGACCCTGGAGTGGCGCAGAAATGACCAGACCATAAACAAACAATACCTTATTATTTTTAGAGTCAATTACAATTCCAGGAGAGAGCAGTTATCACGCAGGCACAGGGCGCATAAAAGCTAGTCACGCTACTGCTGTTATTAGGCCTATGGGGTAAATGAAGAGGTCGATTGCATCGAGTATCGAATCCAGAACCTTTCAGTTAAAAAGCAACGCTGCGAGTATTGCATAGCGCTTTTGAAAAGGGTAAGCACTTCAAAAGTAATTATTCAAAGTATCAAGATTTTAATTTTATTAACATTATAAAAACTTTCAAGGCTAGATACTGATTTAATGCTTATATGGATTGAACACCATTGGTAGACATAAGAACTGTACGTCATATAAATTATCTTTATCGGCCTCTTTTATAAGCTTACAACAGGGCCAGGCTCTTCCTTCTTATAGCAGAGGGGATAACTTGTAGTCGATAAAAAAAATATGGAGTTAAAACGCATAAAAGCTAGTCACGCTACTGCTGTTATTAGGCCTATGGGGTAAATGAAGAGGTCGATTGCATCGAGTATCGAATCCAGAACCTTTCAGTTAAATAGCAACGCTGCGAGGTTATCAAGTCTATGTAAAACAATATTGCAACATTTATTATCACTACGGTCAGATTGTTTTACCATTATTTTTTGTGTCGTTGCAGAACATAGGCTGAGGCAAGTGTGGTGATTGTCGACTTGTAAATGCTAATTTGTTTTGTAATGCACACATTGCTACATTGTCAGCTAACTGTTGAAAGTAAAAGTAACTTCATATCATTTTGTTACTTTGAGTTTAAGCTATGCAATAGAGCCTATGTTGAGAAACTGAGTTGGAATAAGAGTAACAATAGTCGATCCGTTTTCAGTGAGAGATATATAAGATTATAGATAATTTGGATTTGAAAAAAAATACCTACTCGTATGTTGCATGTTTGTTTGTATATAAAACTTTCTCATTAAGACTATTACGAGCCTGCACATGCGATAACTGCTGTTAATTTATGAGGAATAGATCGTTATGCTGACTATTTGATGCAATAACATCGGATAAAGTTAGTATGACATAAAATACCGATCTTCGAATAGCCGGAAGGTACCCCAGAAGGCTAGACTGGCTGTACATAGAGGAGTATTTATACTAAATAGTAAAACGTATGTGTGAAACTGTGAAAACTTTCAAATCCAAGATGGCCGCCACTCAAAAATTGTGATGAGGTTTTTTAATTTTTAATTTAATCTTGTTACACAATAAATAAATTAACAAAAATAAATCAACTTATAAAAAACGAGTTAGAATTTACTTAAGAATATTTATTGTCCTAGTTTACTCAAGTTTGTAATTAAACTTGACTTTTACTTAGCTAGGTACTTACTCTATTAACATTTTAATCGTAGTTATTAAAGTATTAGATACCGAACAGCGACAAGATCCAGTAAAACAACATGTTATGTTGGTGTATCGCTAGGCTAGGCCAGTGGACCAGCCGTGAGCCCGTCGGCTGCAATTTTCCACAATTTCCCTGAGCCTTTTTCTCACGGTCAACGTATAAAATACGCATTGCGATCGTTTGAATACTTGTACGTCCACTTATATTATGATTTTATACTGACGTAGACTTCAGTGGAATCCATAGTGTTTTTGACAAGGATAACCACAGACTAACTAGAGAATATCAAGTTGTTACCGATGCTGGGCATACGGTCACAAGGCTGCCCGATGCCGTGGTGAAGACCGAAGCAAAAAGTGCCGTAAATGTACTGGAGAAGGCCACAAAGCCAAAGACTGCAAAGAAATACCATTTTGTCCACACTGTGAAGAAAAAGGTCATACAGCTGGAAGTAGTAGATGTAAAGTCTTCCAGAAAGCTGTTCATTTGTCAAGAATACATATAGCCCGTAGTAAAAGGTCTAAAAATTCACAATCCTACAACTGAACGCCAATAGAAGCGTAAGTGCGCACGATATGGCTAGTATAGTTGCAGCACAACGAAAATGTGACTTTATAGTTCTGAGTGAACCTAACATGATCAAATGTAAGCTTGTAGGAAAACATGGCTACAGCGACACTAGCACAGGTACAATGATCATAAATTGTAGTAGAAAATTTCAAGTTAGAGCTTACCGATCCACAGATTGTTTCGTGTGTATAGAGACAGCTAACTTTGCACTCTATAGCGTATATATGAGCCCAAATAAATGCAATTTGAATGATTTTAAAGACAATTTGAACCTAATCCAACTAGATATAATGGAAACGCAAGAAAGAAGTAAAAGAATCATAATAACAGGCGACTTTAATGCGAAACATCCATGTTGGGGCGGCACGCAAAGCAACAAGAAAGGTGAGGAGCTACTTGAGTGGATTCATAGATTAGATCTTGTAATTCTCAATGACGGTAAATCACCTACTTGTGTTAGACACAATGGAAAATCGTTTATTGACCTTACAATTATTAGTGGAAAAACTACAAACGAAAAAATCATGTGGTCTGTGTTAGAAGATGAATCTATGAGCGATCATAAACTAATTCTGACAGAAATATCTATAAAAAGAGGACACAAATCTAGATGGATATATGGCAAAACTGATCTTGACAAACTTAACACGTACTTTAGACAAGAGATCGAAAACAAAGACATATGCAAGGAACAATGTGAAAGAGCTCTAGAGATAGCTTTTAAGAAAAGTACACTCCGAGTCAAGTGTGACGAGGATTACAAACTTCCGTACTGGTGGAATGAAAATATACAGGACAAAATCAAGGAAACCAGGAAGAAAAGAAGAAAATTTCAAAAGTGCAAAGAACCAGCTGAAAGGGAAAACCTAAGACAGGAGTATAAAAGTTCCAAGAAAGAGCTGAAGAAAAGTATATCTGCAGCCAAGGCCCAAGCATGGTCTGCCCTGTGCAACAGTCTTGAATCAGATATCTATGGTGATGCATATAAAATTGTTAAAAGTCATATGCAAATACCCAATCCAAAAACATGCCTTGATATAGAACAAAAAAGAGAAGTTTTCGAAAGCCTCTTTATTACAAAAACAAGCTGCCGTGATATAACACTTGAAGTGATAAGCGATGTAAAGTTCGAAGGAATTGCTTTTACAGTAGACGAAATTAAAGAGTGTTGCAAAAAAATAAAAGTAAAAAAAGCACCGGGGCCAGACGCCATCCCGCCAGAAGTTGTGAGGTCTGTTATGACCAACAACGCTGATTACTTTACTTGTCTTTTCAACAAACTACTGAAACAAGGCAGTTTTCCTGATAACTGGAAAGTCGCAAAGCTTGTATTGCTAGAAAAGCCCAAAAAAGATAAAAACGAGCAAACAAAATACAGACCCATTTGCCTTATAAATGTCATTGCGAAGTCGTTCGAAAGACTTGTAAACATCAGACTTACTCAGGAGATAGACAAAAGCGGTGGATTACACAATAATCAATATGGCTTTAGATCAGCTCGAACAACTGTGGATGCTGTTGAAGACGTAGTTCAAACAGCTAAAGACGCAAATATAAAAGGTCTATGGAACTGCCTTATATTGATAGACGTAAGGAACGCCTTTAATAATGCCTCGTGGTCTATTATCATCCGAAAGCTAAAATCCCGGCATATCGATAATTTCGTTATAAACGTAATCGTAGACTACTTCAAAAATCGTTGTATACTATTGGATAGCAAAGTTAAGGCAAGAGTAACCGGAGGAGTACCCCAAGGATCAGTACTCGGTCCAACTTTGTGGAACATCCTCTACGATGATGTAATGAACATTGAAGTCTCAGAAGGAGTAAAACTCGTCTGCTACGCAGACGATTTGGCTATATCGGTTACCGCAAGGGAGGAGCATGAGCTAATCGTCAAAGCAAATGAGACATTACATGCTGTAAACCTCTGGATGCTCCAAAATGAACTATCGATTGCGCCGGGGAAAACGGAAGCTGTAATTTTTCATAGAAGAAAAACAGCCCAGCGCGTACACTTCGACTGCGGAGGAGTACCGGTAATACCATCTCTAAATGTGACATATCTTGGCGTCAAGCTGGACTGGGGATTGAACTTCGGTCCGCATATAAAGACAGTCTGCGAGAAAGCTTGCAGAACGGCAGGGGCTCTGTGCAAGCTACTCCTAAACACAAAGGGCCCAAGCGATAATAAAAGAAGAACGCTCGCTATGGCCACTCAGTCGATAATTCTTTATGCATCGCCGGTCTGGGAACCTGCTATGAACGTTGCCATACACAGAAAGAGAGTCTTGAAAGCTCAGCGTGTACTAGCACTCCGTGTGTGTTCTGCATACAAGACAGTGTCTACAGATGCTGCACTAGTTCTGGCAAACCTGACGCCTATCCACCTTTTGGCCAGAGAGAGAACAAAGGCTAGGCAGAATAAGTACTCCCAAGCTCCCGAAGTAGCCAAACAAGAAACCCTTACTAGGTGGCAGAAGGAGTGGGATACATCCAACAAAGGCAGATGGACACACCGTCTCATATCTAATCTGTCAAAATGGTCGAATAGGCGGCATGGCCGATTATCGTTTTACTTGACGCAATGCTTGTCAGGCGACGGTGTGTTCATGGATTACCTTGCACGTATAGGAAAAAGGACTGATGGCACATGCATGTACTGCAGGGAAATTGACAACGCAAAGCACACTATTTTTAACTGCGTGCAGTGGAGTAAGGCAAGGCGGGACATTTACGAAGATGTAGGATATTTAACGGAAGAAAACCTCGTATTAAAAATGCTGGAAACAGAATATAATTGGATCAGTATATCAAAGTTCCTAGAGACAGTAATGAGAGAAAAGGAGAAAGAGGAAAAAAGGAGAAAGGAAAATTAGGCAGTAATGTTGCCGTGTTATAGGCTGAAAGGCGGGTACACGGTCAACAGGGTGACAGGAGGGGTTTTAGCCGGTAAGAGTCCGGCACTACCTAATGAGGTGTCCATGAGGATTTCCCCTCCTGTAGATAATAAAAAAAAAAAAAAAAAAAAAGACTAACTAGAGAAACTAATCAAGATTTTAATTTTATTAACATTACAAAAACTTTCAAGGCTAGATACTGATTTAATGTTAATATGAATTAAACATAGCTAGTTACCACCCTACCGACAAAGACGTATCGCCAAGCAATTTAGCGTTCCGGTACGATGCCGTGTATAAACCGAAAAGGGTGTGGATTTTCGTCCCACTCCTAACAAGTAAGCCCGCTTCCATCTTAGACTGCATCATCACTTAACATCAGGTGTGATAGCAGTCAAGGGCCAACTTGTAGTCGATAAAAAAAAACCACTAGCAAACATAAGAACTGTAGATAAATCTAATAAATTATCATTAACAGCCTCTTTTATCAGCCCACTACAGGTCCAGGCTCCTCCTTCTTATAGCAGAGGGGATTTGGAGTTTATAAACACCACGCTGTTCCGATGCGGATTAGTGAACTTATTACTCGAAAATTCTGTCTTAGGTAAGAAAGAAGTGAACTTTCATGATATTCTAATGAAGTTTTTGATGAAGATCCGTTTTAACCAAAGCTTTACGTTTAATTATGTACCTACCAATCTCATATACATAAGTTTACATATATTATGCATGTGAGTTTATATCCAATATCACGTTATATAACAAGATGTAATCGAATACATTAACTTATAGTTAATTTATGTTAACAAGTGGAAAATACCCAGTGGACTACAAATATTTTCAGATAGGTACCTTATAGTACAGGATCCGTGGCCTATTTTTTCACTTGATTACTATCAAGCTAATTTTCCGTGAGTAGCTTCATTTTGATAAGACGCCCAACAATTTCCTGTGCGAAAATTTTTGATTGTGGTAGCTAACAGAGGTAGCAATGATAAAATATGTCGATTTGATGATTCTTCAATATTTATTACTAACTGAATTGTTTTTATTAAATCTTAAGATAATTATCTAAATTATTTGAAAAAATATTTGTCCTACAAAATCTATGGTTTCATCAGAGTCCCCCCCCTCCAACATGTATTGATAACGAGATCACCAAAAATGATTACTAACCAGCTGATTTTTTTTTATTACTTAGTTAATATATATATAATTTAACAGCAATATTGTCCTACAATACAATCAGAAATGAGGAGATCCGCAGAAGAACCAAAATAACCGACATAGCTCAGCGAGTCGCAGAACTGAAGTGGCAATGGGCGGGGCACGTGGTTCGAACAGCTGATGGACGTTGGGGGCCGAAGGTGCTAGAATGGCGACCCCGCACCGGAAAGCGCAGTGTTGGTCGACCCCCCACCAGGTGGACTGATGACATCAAACGGGTCGCAGGGAGCCGATGGGCTCATGCGGCTCAGGATAGTTGTGTTTGGAAGTCCTTAAAAAAGGCCTATGTCCAGCAATGGACGTCTATTGGCTGATAATGATGATTGTCCTACAAATTTCGTGGTATGTTATCCCGGTTCCTACGCTTAAAAGTAGTAGTACAGATCATTGATGTAAAAATAATTACTATCAAGCTGAATCTTCGTGAATAGCATCGTTTTAATGAGACGCCCAACAATTTCCTGTGCGAAAATTCTCGATAGTGGTAGCTAACAGAGGTAGCAATAATAAAATATGTCGATTTGATGATTCTCAAATATTAATTACTAACTGGATTGTTTTTCATTAAATCTTAAGATAATTATCTAAATTATTTGAAAAAATATTTGTCCTACAAAATCTATGGTTTGATCAAAAAGTCCTCCCCCTCCAACATGTATCGATAAGGAGATCACCAAAAATGATTACTAACCATCTGATTTTTTTTTTTTTACTTAGTTAATATTTATATAATGTAACGGTCATATTGTCCTACAAATTCCGTGGTACGTTGTCCCGGTCCTACGGTCAAAAGTAGTAGTAGGTACAGATCCTTGATGTAAAAATAGCGTGGTACGCTATTGCGGTGCTCCAATTGAATATATATTGGAAAGTCATGAAATTAAAAATCAATTTATTTCTCAAGCGTGCGAAAAAAAAATGTTGACTTTTTGGTAGATTTCACTCAACAATAAGTTAAAAAATTACTAAACGTCAACTGAAATTAAACAAAACAATAACAAAGAAAACTTTGTTAAAAAAAAATGTACTTAAACATAAATGAAATGTATGAAAAACTTGGGGATCAATTATCTTGTTCACTCGCTATATGCCATATTTTTACAGGAAATGATTATAATCCCGCTTTCTTTCGTAAAGGAAAAAGGAGACCTTTTAGTATTTTAAAGAAAAATAAAAAATTTCAAGAGGCTTTTATTCAACTCCTACGGATTGAAAATACAGCATTAACAACATCGAATGAGGTATTTCAAATTATTGAAGAGTATGTATGCAGAGTGTATTCATTAAAAACAAAAAATGATATCAACAAAGGACGGTACGAGTTATTTGAAAAAGGATGTAAATCAAAAAATGAAAATGAAGAAATTTTAAAACAAAAAATCGTAGGATATGATCCTTCCAGTTTGCCACCAACAAAAAAAGAATTGTTACAAAAAATTAAAAGAACTGCATTGCCGGAAAATTTTGGATGGACAATAATTGATGGCAAATATGAATATTATTGGTTTGATGGTCCCCAAAGTCCATCTTTTGAAGAATTATCTTCTGAAATACAAGGTACCCTATTTATACTATTGTTATTTATTGATTGATTATTCATTATTATATAATTTACTAAATTTTTTCATGTTATTACAGAGTCAGATATCACGAGTGAGGAAAGTGAAATAAATGAAGATGACAGCGATGTTAGTAGCGAAGATTATGAAGATTCATCAGATGAATATGATGAAGATTAATTTTTTTTTTATCTATAAATACACCAATACACCAATTTTTGTACCTAATTTTCCTAAAAAATAAACTTATTTAAATTTTAAAAAAGATTTTTTCACTGTATCTTATGTTAGAAAAAGGAAAACGAAAAAATTACAATTCTTGTCGGACTAGTGATACATACCTGTTTTTTTGTAGGACATTGTTTTATTTGGGCACTGAACACACTAACCTATTATGTAATATTTTTGTCCTACAGTTAGTAATGAGAAAAATGGTCTTATGGTATTAACAATTTCTGAGCGTAGGACCGGGATAACATACCACGAAATTTGTAGGACAATATGGCTGTTAAATTATATATATATTAACTAAGTAATAAAAAAAATCAGCTGGTTAGTAATCATTTTTGGTGATCTCGTTATCAATACATGTTAGAGGGGGAGGACTCTTTGATGAAACCATAGATTTTGTAGGACAAATATTTTTTCAAATAATTAAGATAATTATCTTAAGATTTAATAAAAACAATTCAGTTAGTAATAAATATTGAAGAATCATCAAATCGACATATTTTATCATTGCTACCTCTGTTAGCTACCACAATCAAAAATTTTCGCACAGGAAATTGTTGGGCGTCTTATCAAAATGAAGCTACTCACGGAAAATTAGCTTGATAGTAATCAAGTGAAAAAATAGGCCACGGATCCTGTACTATTACTTTTTCTGTTTATGTGACATTTTATAACAAAATTAGTTGAGCTTCGCGGTCGCTGACAAAGTCGCGGTCAAGTCAAAATGTTAGTTTTTAACGGGCTTCGTGGCGCAGTGGATGTATAAGAAGGAGGGCTGGAGTTCGATTCCCGGCAGAGCCGATTAATATTTTCTATATTGGTCTAGGTCTTGCTGGTTCTGAGTTTGGTGGTTTCCACCCTACCGCAAAGACGTACCGCCAAGCGATTTACCATTCTAGTACGATGTCGTGTAGAAACTGAAAGGGCAGCACAAGGTTTTTAACTAGGGTAGGCATTATAGGTCCTACTCCTATATCCTACTCAAATAATGGTTTGAAATGTGTTTTTTGGGTAGACAGTGCGTTTTTGCATTTATAAAATGCACGCCACTGCGAAAGGGGTGTACTTTCATCCTACTCCTAACAATTTAGCCCGCTTCCATCTTAGATTGCATCATCACTTAACATCAGGTGTGATAGCAGTCAAAAGTGACTTTTAATGAAAAAAAATTAATACTACAATCCATTCACTAAAATAAGGTGCATGAGTTTATTTTTCTCGTTTCATAATTATAACTTACACATATCGGTTTATTTGTGTCACGGCAACTTGTCTTTGAAAGTATACATTTACCTGCAGATTGAGAATGAAAAATTTGGTAATACACAAGGACGCTTCACTTGTTTTAAGAAACCCACGCGTTATATAAATAAATAATTAACACTTGCGGTCAAGTGATTGCGTTGGTACCTACTAAAAAAATAAACTAATTTACAAGATATTTCTTACTAACTACTATTAAAATAAATATGATTGCGAATGTTGGCAGCATTGTATACTGTTTGAAAAGACTATAGACAATATAGTGGCCTCATTTGCTGTATTGTGGTACCGCGTTTAAACTATAGATAATAGACTAGGGGCGGTACTCGTCGAGCAAAAATGGTGGGCGGTAGGCTATAAAATATGCCCCTATGGAAAATTAAAACCTTAGTGTCCGAGTCTTGTGCAGTTTGACTATTGTAAGAATCTGTGCTTGTAATGTTAAATTAAGAAATTACTGTAATAATGTTTCATTTTGATCATATTTGATGTCTTTGTAAATAAATTGTTATTAAGTTTGTCTTTTGGTGTTTTAATTTGTATTCCCTTCTGGCTGTTTGATAACACGAAAATATATATAGTCTAATTTACTTCTTAACTTATTCCATGATATTAGCTCTAAAAGATGAATAATTTTTCCACATTTTCTACTGATTCTTCGCTCCTATTAATTGCAGCATGATGTTGTATAGCCCACAGCCTTCCTCGATATTCCTATCCAACACAAAAATATTTCGAAGCAGTAGTTCCTAAGATAAATGCGTTCGAACAAACAAACGATCAAACTTTTCAGCTTTGAAATAGTAGGTGATTCTACCCTCTATATTCCCTTTTGTAAATAGTGGGTTGGTAATGATAGTTAAGGCTCATAATGATGATATGAATCTCTTAAATAACAAAAAGTTGAGAGGTGTCAAGGGACACCCGGATGGAACGAAGTTCCTTTCGATTAATTAGTGAAGGAATTGTAATAAAATTTTATTTTTTTAAAGTAATAATAATATTTGTTGTTGTACACCGAAACACCAAAGGGCGCCACGAGAGCGCGAGACAGCATACAGCGCGGGCGCCCCGCCGCTCACGCGCACAAACATCAAAGGCGGCGGCAAGATCCTTTGATCAAAAAGTGTCGTGACAACTTTTCGTACGAATTTTTTCCGTCTAGCCCCCTTTCACAACGCGCGATAAGGAACTTCGTTCCAATAATATATTACAACCTATGCTGGTATACACAATCTACTGGTAAGCAAATTAACAGAAACTCTGTATATCAGGATAGGCCACGTATTCAGACCGGGCTGTAGTGTGAAGTGTACTAGAACATATCTCAGCGGAGCTATTAAGCTTAAGGCGGAATACAGTCTATAGTCGACACATTTTAAACTAAGTCGTCTATCAGTTATATTGGCTGTGATATGGAGACAGTCTTATCATATTGTAAACCTTTTCAATTATACCAGCTGACGCATCGCACCCGCGTGCGTGCATTGATTTATGTCGATGCTAACAAAGAGAGAATAAAAAGAGTTTCATTGTGTATAAAAGTAATAACACAGTTTTTTTTTATTGATTACAAGTTGGCCCGTGACTGCTATCACACCTGATCTTAGGTGATGATGCAATCTAAGATGGAAGCGGGCTAACTAGTTAGGAGTAGGATGAGATCCACACCCCTTTCGGTTTCTACACGACATCGTACCGGAATGCTAAATCGCTTGGCGGTCCGCCTTTGTCGGTAGGGTGGTAACTAGCCACGGCGAAATCCTCCCAGCCAGACCACAACAAATGAAGAAAAATCTCAAACTGCCCCGCCGGGAATCGAACCCAGGGCCTCCGTTTTATAAATCCACCGCGAATACCACTGCGCCACGGAGGTCGCCAAAATTTCTAACAATTAAATTACGAAAGAAACAAATATAATTATTGAGTAAGTATGAGTAAATTTGTTAGTCTGGCTGTAGGAGGATTCGGCCGTGGCTAGTTACCTTACCACTTAAGACATACCGTCAAGCGATTTAGCGTTTCGGTACGATGTTGTGTAGAAACTGAAAGAGGTATCGATTTTATCCTACTCCTAACAAGTTAGCCCTTTTCCATCTAAGATTGCATTGTCATTTACCATCAGGTGTGATTGCCATCAAGGGCTAACTTGTAATGAATAAAAAAAACGCGAAAAACAGAAACCTTTTTGGCAGCCCGTTAAAAAGACATAATTATTAATATAATATTCTTTCTTTATTCAAAAAAGACTCACTTTTTTATAAGTGTCCGTAATTGCTTCTAACGGTTCGCACACTTGTCTGTTAAATGGACACATAACAGATGCGAAGATTACTCAGATCTGGGTCAGGTTGCGGAGGAAATGGAGATTATTTTCTGTTATTTCCTTTATATGTTACGTAACGAGTGTCGTAACGTTGGACATGCATACGGTATCATCATATCATTAGAAAATATAATTGATGCGGGTCACAGAATACGATGCTGTAATGACTCTTTACCCGACCGGAAAAGGAAGGTTGTGTATTTTTAACCGACGAAAAAAACGGAGGCGGTTCTCAATTCTACGTATATTTTTTTTATGTATGACCACACATATTTTTTTGCAGAGTTTTCGAATTTTGATAATTCTTTTTTTATTAGAAAGGACATACTTCTAAGGTTGTCCCATTGTCATCATGTTAGGATCTGATGATGATATCCTGGGGAAACTAAAGGAACTCTTCAAATTTTGGAGGCACGCTTACAGCGATTTCGGTTTTTGTCTCGGTATCGGTAGCTTTTTGGCTACTAGTGCCGTATAATATACTATGACAGTATAGTACGAGTACGATACGTGGCGATAAACCACTAAAAAGTAAGAAATAAAAATAGAACCGACTCTAAACGCACTAAAAAGTAAAAAATAACTGTGTCATTTAGTTGCTTTAAATTACTTAATCATATCTAGGAGTCGGTGCCAGCCAAGGTTTCTACTTTAAGGACGTTACCTAGAACCCACCAACTGCTTTACTACGTAAAATAAATGTTCCTTAAACTTGCTGGTACCGACTTCATAGATATGCTTAAGTAATTTAAAGCAACTAAATGACACAGTTATTTTTTACTTTTTAGTGCGTTTTGAGTCGGTTCTATTTTTATTTAAAAATTTTTTTGTTCATATATAGGAACATATTTTTTACAAATCACAATTTAGCCCTTGAGTGCAAACACACCTGACAGTGATGATGAAAGCGGGCTAACGTGTTAGGAATAGCATGAAATCCACACCCCTCCGGTTATTACACGACCGGAACGGTAAATCGCATGGCGGTTCGTCTAACCACAGCCGAAACCTCCCAACCAGGCCTGGACCAAATTTATAAAAAATTAATATTTGTAAAAAATTAAGTTTGAAAACCGTCAAAATTATCATATCGGTTTCAAAAAATAACCATGTAGGTATGTTTTATGGTCTGCTAAACAGCTTTATTAACCGTATCTACCTACGGATTTTAAAAATCGGAAGGTGTCAAAAAGTTCGTCCTTGACCGGGTTCCCGGTCATTTCTCAAACTATATCTGAATTTTGACGGCCGAGTGGCGGCAGTGGGTAGTGACCCTGCGGCTGTGGGTTCGATTCCCACATCTGGGAAATGTTTGTGCGATGAGCATGGATGTTTTCTGGGTGTTTATCTATATATTATAAATATTTATGTATAATATTTATATATAATTTTCGTGCCTTTATTGTTAATATATTTCATTTATGTATAATATATATAAAATATTCATCAGTTATCATAGTACCTATAATGCAAGCCACCTAAGCTTACTTTGGGACTTACTATATAGCGATGTGTGTAATTGACCTATAATATTTATTCATTTAATATTATTATCTGTCTGTCTATTGATTATATAACATTACCTATTCTTTTGCAATCACAGTACTTCCCAGAGTTTTTAGCGCCGTCGTGGGAGGAACAGGTTATTTTCCGAATATACCTCTGCTATCGTCTTGTTGCATCAATAACAAAATAGAAAATTTTATAAAATAAAGTGAATATATCATAAACCTATATCATAAAATAGAATGGATGAAAGAAGATTAACAAAAGATATTTATAAGGCGAGAGTGAATGGAAATGCTGAAAGGGGAAGACCTAGGCTAATGTTCCTGGACCAAATTCAGGACATTTTAAATAATGGCCAGGTCAAGAGTACCCTAAACCGACGAACTTGTATGAAATGATTAATGAGAGCTGAAGATGAGGAAGAAGCTAAGGAAGTATGCAAGGATCGTGGCAAATGTAAGGGTTTAGCTTGTGCCTACCCCCATGGGAACAAGGCCTGATGCTATGATCTTTAATCTTTATGTATGTATAAACGCGAAAGTTTCTTTATATGGATGGATGTTTTTTGCTCTATCACGCCACAGTTGCCGAACCGATTTTCCTCAAATTTGGAACGAAGGTAGATTATACTTAGCCTATAATTTCAAGGTAAAACAGCCTTGAAATAACCTCGGGAACAGGAACTACACGGATAAAACAGCTGACGTTTTAGTAGTATCTAATTATTTCTTACATATTTTAAATATTAATTATAATATTGCTCCTTCAACATTATGAAACGAATTAACTATTATGACGAGAAGCAGGGTGGTCCCTATTCAATTTTCAATTGAAAGACGCCATTAGCCTGTCTGTCTGTCAATCATTTCCAGTGGATAATTCTTTTATAGCTCCCTGTGGGCTATAAAGCACTTGAATTTGACAGAATGACGGCTTGAACTGTGAACGTATAATTATATAACACTTTAGTATTTTAGGAGTGGATGTATTCGTTTCGGTGAAACGTTTTTAATAAGCATTTTTTACAATATTTTAATAAGCTTGTTACTATACACAATATCATATTATTTTAGAATACTTCAGAATACTCCTTATAACGTGTAAATGCCTGGAAATATCGTATTTCTATACAAGCGGTTCCCCGCGACTTCGTCTGCGAGAGAATCAGTGTATTTAGAGGCGTAACTATTTTTTAGAAGAAAAAATAAACACGATTACTGATACGATCTGTTATTTCTGAGGAAAGTTTTTAAGCTATTGCATAGCTTCTATCGCGGTCGTGGAGACCGAATCCAGAAAATCCGTAACGAAAAAATTCTAACACCACCTGGATATCAAAAGCACAATCGGCACCGACGTCATCGGGACCGTGGCCTGGCGGTAAGGATTGCCAGAGAGACGCGAACTAAATGGACTTTTTAGTCTTTCATTATCGATAAATACCAGAACTTTTAATGACTTTTTGAAATGTCACGCTTGTAAAAAAAATGACTTTTTGAAATATCACGCTTGAAAAAAAAAATTGCGGAACCGACGGGATTCGAACCCGCGTCTCTCTGGCAATCCGGGCACTTAGAGCGCCTTACCGCTAGGTCACGGTCCCGATGACGTCAGTAGGTAAACATAAGTTGATAAAAATGCTATGCAATAGCTTTACCGCGGCAGTCTCTGAGTGCTACACGTCTTTTTTTTACATATTATTTGTCAAAGTATAGCGTAAAGCGACTAATATTATGACTATCATTAGGGTCGGAAAAATTTAAGCCGCCTAGGAACCTTCATCAAAAACGATGCTTAATACACACACACATACATACATATCTACCATCACGCCTCATCCCCATAGCGGCAGGCAATGACCACGTTCTTCCACTTGATCCTTGCATAATATATCTCTCGTTTCTTCAAACTTCAATAAACCTTTTATATGCTTTCGTCGCTTAATCTCTAAGAGATATGACAAAACAATGTTTGGTAGGATTATATTTCTTTATTAAGACTACAAAAAGTAAGCGATGGTTGTCTATTTTTTTAAGGAGAGCTTACCTACCATAATATCTTTTGTTACGTCTGAGATGGTTACGTGCCTACAATTTTCTTATTTGGATCAAGCGTCCATTACTGCATAGAAAGATATAATCGGACAGTCAGGATAGGATTTTGACGACCTACGCGGCGCAGAGCAGAAATGTAAGACGGAGGTACTGGGTTCGATTGCTGGCTGGGCCGATTAAGATCTAAATTTGTTCATGTCTGCCTGGTGGGATGCTTCAGCCGTGGTTAGTAACCACCCTACTGACAAATACATACCACCTAGAGATTAAGCGTTCTGGTACAATGTCGTGTAGAAACCTTCTACTAACCGTCCTTAACAAGTTAGCCAGCCAGCTTTCATCTTAAATTGCACCATCACTTACTGTCAGGTGTGACTGCAATCAAGGGAGTATGCTAGTAATAAAAAAAGGACGTGTGGCACTCGGAGACTGCCGCGGTAAAGCTATTGCAGAGCATTTTTTATCAGCTTATGCAATTATAATTATATATTTATATTATTTATGCAGTATTTTTTATTTTTTCATTTTATTTATCAAGTATTTGATATTTCAAAAAGTCTTATTTACAATTCTGGTATTTATCGATAGATGGAAAAACTAAAAAGTATCACCGCTGTGCCGGTCGGAGTGGGGGGCGTTGGGTTTTTTTTCGTTACGGAATTTTCGGATTCGGTCTCCATGCTCAAGACCCGCGATAGAAGCAGTGCAATAGCTTAAAAAATAAGCTTAAAAAGTTTCTGAATTCAAATGTGGATATGGATCATCGGTTGCGTCAGTGTTGCAACTATACAGACTTTAGGAAAGTAAAAGTATAATCTGTTGAATCCGACGAGCAAGCGCAGTCACATAACAATAGATGATTAATTGAACGGGCCACAAGTTAATTTTACTTGAAATTAGATTAAGACGCGGAACTGCAATGCGGTAGCTGTTAGTCATTGTAGATGAGCTTTGTTTATTATTATTATTCTAAGTGTTTGTTGGTTTCTTGCATTTTGTGTTACGTGACTCTGCGTCAACAGTCTGAGCATAACTTGCAGAAATTTATTTGACTATAGTAGACACATTTTAAACTGACTCGTCTATTGTTATATTGGCAGTGATATGGAGCAAGTCTTATCACTTCGTGACCCCTTTCATATGCCAGCTGAAGTCAACCCCGCGTGCCCAGGTAGCTAAGTATTGATAACTGGTTGTATTGCGTGCACATTTTTATTGTCAATTACATTTATTGCCCGACGACTCAGTTTAAAAATGTGTCGACGATGTTGTTAAATTGCTGATATAAGAATGATATTTCACGGTTAGGTTTTAAATAGATGATTGATTATTTATCATTATTATCTCTCATATTTTAATTATTTATTTATATGTCTAACAACAAAGAAAAAGCATCATAAAATGGTAGTCGAAGCTTTTTGTTGTAAGACAGAAAACTAACGGAATAATATCGATAGACTCACTACTGATAGTTCAATTCATTAAGACGCGCCCCACTATTTCTCGCGAGGGGAAACCGAAGGGTGCGGGGAGTATAGTTCGAACATCAGTCTCGAGTCGACCACGACTCGGTGTACACGGGCTATTGTAGGTTGTATCGCTGCGTGTCATGACCGAACGGAATGATGCTCTACTTAATTTTTTTACCAATATTATATTTATAATGTCAAAAAAACGTATCGTATGATGATAAACTACACATTTAAATGTGACTTAGCCAGAAGAATCGTTCCGTTGCCCATTCCTTCAGGTTGACCGACTCGACTTTAATTTTTCTACAAAGGTCACTTGATTGGTTTGTTACTGCCAATATAGATTTTCCAAATTAGCTTAGCAAAATAGCTTTGGTATTTGTACTATATATACATTGGTACTATCCTACTAAAAGACGTACCGTCAAGCGATTTAGCGTTCCGGTACGGTATCGTGTAGAAACTAAAGGAATGTAGATTTCATGTTACTCCTAACAAGTTAGCCCGCTTCCATCTTAGTTTACATAAACTAACTTGTAATGAATCAAAATAATAATAGATATAATGGGTTCACGCTTTACAAAAACGCTAGGAGTATGGTAGACAAGACAGCGTGGAGTTGAGCTCAATCATTAAACTGTTTAAACAAAAGAAAAATAGATATACTAGGTACTTATCTGAGATGATTGTGGGTATGTGTGTTTTTAAGATATTTTTAAATGTGTTAATATATATGTCGAAGGAATTAGACTAGAGACTTAGAATAGATTGTTGTAATATTGTAATAGACGTCATTGTTTATGGAAATGTTACTGTCTGTGGATGTAATTATTTTTGGTATGTCACGAGTTTTTTTATGAAAGTAATCGAAATAGAACTAATTGTTAATCATTTAATGAGAGATATGAGATAGGTGCTTACTTAAAACTTTAACACAAAGTTAAATTCAATTTGATTTGATAAATGAATGGATGATTGATTTGTTTTAATACTCCAACCAATAAAAGAGTCGGGCGCCAAAGTCCTAGTAGAGTATTTACACCATCTTGAGGGGAATAAAGGAGTTGGGTAGTTAGTTTGTGTCTGGAGTGCGGAGAGGATATACTTTTACACTGGTCGAGTTGGACCAGTGTAAAAGTGTTCTTAAGAAGTAAATTAAATTAGGAAGTAAAGTAAGATGGGTGTAAATAAACTACTGTTCTGAATCTTTATAATACGTCAGGAATCATAAAAATCTATTTCATGTATCAAAACATTGTGAACTTGCAATATATCCTTTCGTGAAGACAAAGTCTTTGTAACCCTAGAGAACGCCCAAGAGATTAAAAACCACTAAAGATGATGTCAAGGAGAATGGTGATACTCTGATATATATATTAACCTATATCACAATATAATTTTGCTGTGCAGGACCAACACGATATATTAATTTTTAAAAAATGGGTTAAAATGAAGTAGAGCATACTGCTAGTCAAACATGACATTCTTGTTGACATAATTAACTTGACACTTTGTGTGAGTGTGCACACATTGCTACTCGTTACGTAGTAATAGAACTCACATTCTTGCAGTTTTTATTGCACACTTGCACTGTAAGCGTTTGAAAAACAAAAAACTACGAGCCATCGTGGATTGACCAAGTTATAGGTAATATCTGGACGACTTCCGCTCGGTGATTTTCTTTATGGTAATTTATGAAAATGAAAAATTACCGTATTTCTACTGGCGATGCATCTTGGAGAATTTTAAGGTATCAGTATGCTTCACAATAGTTAATTGTTTCATTATAAATCCTTGATTCATAAAGACATTTCTTTCATTGTGACAAGATGGTGTTTGTACTTTATATATTTTTATATTTATCTATTATTCTATTTTCTAGATATAATTTGAAGATGAGTTACGGACATCCTGTAACTGAATGTTTTAATGAATGACTAAGAAGGCACCAAAATAATTAGAAATTAAAAGAAAATCGTTATTATCATTGATGTTTATAACTTGGTAATATAAAAAAAAACAAGGTGACATAAGCTGACCTAAATCGTAATCGAATCCGAAATCTCATGAGCCAGAGAGAGTGAACGTTAAAATCATTAGGTCATTAGACCTTGCATTTAAAGAAACGTGATGCTGAGACCTTGCCACGTCATTTTGATATATCAAATCATTATATTATTAGCGTTTGTAATTTCATATTGCAGCACTAATAAATATTATGAATTTTTAGATCAATCATACCAAGGTGAAAACACAAGTGAACGTGCATCCCGGTTATGAAATTTAATTATCCGATTGATTAATGCATTTATTAATAAATATTTTATCTTCTATCTGTTGGTATTTTTAGAGACGAATATCATAGCATTTCATGGATTCACCGTGCAGGCGCTGGATCCATCGCGTGGCTGAGAAAAACTTCGAATAGAGTTCGAAACTTGTGACACGTGTGTAGGTTTAAAAGGGACGCCTGTCATCACTTACCACCATAGGTTTTTAGAAATGCTGAAATGAGGAATGGATGATTTTGGCACCATTAGTAGGTTTATTAAATCTCACCTTAGTTTATTATAGACATCGCATCGTAAGCATACATAACATTAGCACTGTGTTCGTAGAGCAAAAATCTATCACAAAAATATTTATATATTATTATATATATTTATATATTTATAAATTTTTCTTTCTTTTTCTTCATTGAAATACGGTGCTCAGATTTCGGTCTTTAAATTCTAACTGGGTGCTCGTTTTTCTCGCTTTTCGAAGTTATAACGCTGGTTTGCTCTTTTTGTACCTACTTGTGGCAAACAATTTTAGTGTCTAATAAAGAATTACTTACTTAAAAGAACTACCTTAAAACTTTACAAAAATGAAAGATAGCCATAAGTTTTACTTCATAACCAGCACCGAGAACGGTAAAACCTAGGATGTGATTATAATAAATGCTGTCACAGATAAAAACGCATCTAATTTATCTAGTTATATCATAAGTAACAGGCTATAGTTGCTCTGTCTGTTTGTTTGGCGTTATCCGAAGATCAAGTTCACCGACACGACACTTTCACCGGCACAATGGATCCGTTTATCAATTACTGCCGTATCATTAGTTCCTATTTATTCATAGGGCTTCCTGCTTAGAGCGGATTTGATTGCGTGACGTCACGCGACGGCCATTTTGAATAATATCTTGTGCTATTATGTATTCTGTGATATTATGACAGTTTTGTAGTAATAAGCTTTATAGTGTGACAGAGCTTCGGCACAATGCACGTTTATTAATTACTGCCTTACTATTAGTTTCTGTTTATTCACAAAGCTTCTTGCTTTGGGAGGATTTGTCAGCGTGACATTACAGGACTGCAATTTTGAATATTATGACAGTTTTGTAGTAGAAAGCTTTGAAGTAATGGTTCCTTTTTTAATTACTGCTGTATTATTAGTTTTTATTTATTTACAGGGCTTCCTGTTAAGCGTGACGTCACACGATGTCCATTTTGAATATTATAACAGTTTTGTTGAATGAAGCTTTATGGTGACTGTGTTTAGAGCTTTGGCACAATGGTACCGTTTGTCAATTGCTGCCGTATCATTAGTTCGTATTTATTCACAGGGTTCTCTGCATGGAGCGGATTTGATGGCGTGACCTGAGGACGGCAACTTTGAATATTATGACAATTTTATAGAATTTAGCTTTATGCTGTGATAGAGCTTCGGCACAACAGTTTGGAGAATTTTGCGCGACTAGAGTTTCTATCTTCTGAAAATTTTTGGCATGATGACGGGTAAGTATTTTTCAAGTGAGTACCATAATAACGTGTCCCAGATTCTATACTTTCGACACCTTAACAGTCGCAAAATATTGTGGGTATATCAAATTGTCATTCGATTTGGTTTCTATTTATTTATAAAAACAGTGTCACTCCGTTTGTCGTGTCGGCATTCGCAGTAGTTACACTACCAAGGCCTACTTACCTATATAAAAAGGTGTTTCAAATCAAAAAGTTCTAAGACGTTTTGAGAAAATTTTGCGACAACATCAGTGATTGGTATAAAGTTTTTCAAAAGAATAGGCATTATACGTAAAAAATATATAAAACTGAAAATAGATACCTTCTCAAAATCGAATTTGTAATAAGTCGTCAGGGCAGACAGACATACATTTTTTCATGTATGTGTAAAGTGCCTGTCACTGAACTGCATTATACCATCACCACCTAATGGTGAATCTTTAAGTTAAACGAAGTTGACAGTAGCATTTGGAATCGATTCGTGTACAATTTACAGGTTCAGATCAAATGTAAATTACCGGTAGAGCGCACGCGCCTCGTGAGGAAGGGACATGCTTTCTAATGACATACGCACATATACGAGAATATGAGAAACTATATTAGCTGGTAGTTGCTACAACAAAAAGTGTATTATAGAAATTATCCTAACTACTGTCTAGTCCGGTTAGTGGCCAGACCTGTGACCTTCGTGGAATATTTTGGACGAAAACCTCAAAAGAATCTACTGAGAGAGATCCTAAATTTATTAAAATAGGCGACAAAATTAAATCTGGTCGACGGAGGATCGCATCGATAATAGGAAAATGAATGATATAAAAAAAATTGGTGTTTTATATTCTTTTTTAAAACTGGATAAAGTAAGAAATAAAATTATGAAGAAACAATGATTTGAAACGAATTAATAATAATTATTAGACAGAGTCAGCTGTACACTACTATGACGTCATAATTTGTAATGCCATAGTAGCTCAGTACAAATTTTCATTTTGCAAGAAAGGAATAGAAGACCCTATTCTACAACTTGAATATAATATTAAAAGGCGAATTGTCTTGTCAGTTAGTGAAAAACCAAATTGGTCATTTATTTACCAGTGCATGTAAGTACTTACGCGCAATGAGATTATGTCTAAGATTCAAAGCTAATAAATACAAATAACTCTATTACGCGCTAATATTCGCAATTAGAAAAAGAAACAAGGTAGATTAACACGATCGGATGTAAGAAAAATCTCATGTACAAAGAAGAGAAATTTAATAAAAATTATTGGGTAAGCAGTGAATTCATACTTTTATTACACGTAACTGCATAAGAGAACACATTAAGCTATTAATCACGATAATTATCACTAAGTACTATCTGACATTAATCATTTAATTGGTGCTAACTTACCTCAGTTGGCACCACTTAGTCCGCCTACTTGTAATGGATGTTCTGTTTTTCTTTTATAAATGAAAAGGAGCGTGGTCGGCATTGATATTGAATTGTAATTAAAATATCTTATAGGATTTAGCACCGTTTTTGATTAAATCTCCCAGGGGATCGAGGATCACAGTATTCACCCTTTTAACTATACGACGATATCGCATTTCAGCCAATTACATATTAGGTATACAGTCTTAAATTTATACTGATACTAGCTGACCCGGCAAACGTTGTTTTGCATTAAAAATTAAAAAAAAAAATAGATGAAAATTAGATAGTAGTCGATTCTCAGACCTGCGAATACGCATACAAAATTTGGTAAAAATCGGTAAAGCAGTTTCGGAGGAGTACGGTAACTAACGTTGTGTCAGGGAAATTTTATATATTAGATTATAAATGCAAAAATAATTCCTACTCAATCACGCCTAAATTACTAAACTGATTTAAGTGAAGTTTGGTACATAGACAGTCTAGAGCCTGGCTGCCTGAGATAGGACATAGGTTACTTTTTGTCGAGCTAACACAAAACGAAATTTCTCGTGGAACGAATTGTGGGCGTTCCGTAGTAATTAATAAATACAAAATCATTCCTCTTAAATCACTCTGTTTATTGATGGAAATCGCATGAAAATCCGTTTCAGAGTTTATTGCGAAAAGACAACAGATAGAAGCGGCGGAGGATTTTGTTCTATATTAAGTAGCGATCATGATATCATAATAAAAAGTTACGAAATGACTTTTACTTTTTTTATAAAGGCTTTGTCGAATTTGTAGGTTAGTGTTCAAGGAGATCTGCATTGCTACATTACTAGTCAGTAGGTAAGTAGATTAATAATATGCTAATTAATATTATTGTGTTTGTTGTTAAAATTATGAATGAATTCAATGAACTATTGAGCGATAACGTATGAGTACCTATAGCTACTAGTCCTGTTAATTTACCTCATACACATACCTTATGTGTACTTATTTTTTTTTTCATTTAGATTTAGATAATTATTATTTTGGTTTGGCTTTGATTTTTTATATTATTGTTGATA
Source organism: Mycalesis mineus (assembly GCA_034621355.1). Classification (NCBI taxonomy): domain Eukaryota; kingdom Metazoa; phylum Arthropoda; class Insecta; order Lepidoptera; family Nymphalidae; genus Mycalesis; species Mycalesis mineus. The sequence continues at coordinate 2,566,389 of CM067900.1, forward strand.
TTACTATTTTTATTTCATTAAGTATGGTCCTCATTTTTAACCGACGAAAAAAACGGAGGAGGTTCTCAATTCCACACACATATATATTTTTTTATGTATGACCATGCATAACTTTTTACAGAGTTGTCCGATTTTGATAATTCTTTTTTTATTAGAAAGGGCACACTTCCAAGATGGTCCCATTGTCATCATGTTAGGATCTGATGATGATATCCTGGGGAAATTGAAGGAAATCTTCAAATTTTATAGGCACACTTGCAGCGATTTCCGTTTTAGTGTAAGTATCGGTAGATTTTTGGTTACAAGTGTCGTACAATATACTATGACAGTATAATACGAGTACGTTACGTCACTAAGAAGTATATAACGGCGATAAATCACTAAAAAGTAAGAAATAAAAAATTTTAACAAAAAATAGAACCGACTCAAAACGCACTAAAAAGTAAAAAATAACTGTGTCATTTAGTTGATTTAATTTACTTAAGCATAGGAGTCGGAGCGGGGTTAAAAAATTTTTACGTTACAAATAGAGACGAAAATCTTCCACGGATTCACCGTGCGGGTGCCGGGTCAATCTTGTGGCAGTGATGCAGAGAAAACCTTCAAACAGAGCTAAAGTTAACAGGGGTGTAAGTTTAAAAGGAGCTTTTTGATCACGCATATTTTGCTCGTTTTATTCTCCCTGCCCAGTTAAATTAGGAACCTACCAGAGCGGCTTTGGACATGCGTATACGTTCATAGGGATTCATGTAAAACATAGAATTGGTTCTTTTCAATCAGAATGAAAGTACCTACGATGGATAAAAAAATACTTCCACACGTGAGCGTCACTTTATTATTAAAGAGGATTATCTCAGAGGAATTGATAAGAAACAAAAACAACACAACAATTTCTCTAACGACAAAGTTATTTTGAAAACCGCGGCGTCCAGCCCGCCTCTTCATTACGATTCGAGCTTTCTACGGCATTCCGGGGCGACCAGTCGTCCGACCCGTCTGCCGACCAGTCCGTCAACCAGTCCACGGTTCGTTTTGGAGTGAGAGTGAAACAACGGCGCGATTACGCTTCGTCTTTGGCGGTAACAACTAACGATACAAGTGACCACAACGTTGTAGTTTATTTTTAATAGACCCTTTGGATGTTTTGAATTGGTTCAGTAGGTAAAGCCTTTTCAATTATTTTGGTATTAAGATTTAAGTTAAGCTTCAGATTTTTTTTGAAACGTACCTACTGATGTATTTCTTTATCCGTAAGTCATTGAACAATCATCATCGGTCTATTTTTCACGTGTATTCTGTAAAAGAGTGATATTAGGAGCTTAGATTCACCGTGGTGCTAAAATTCGGATTGGCGGTTGCAACTACAGATTATGATGACTAAAAATTGATTATTTATATATATAGTCGGTCTTTCCCTACTCATCGAGTACGTTATACCATCGATTTGACAGTAATCGATATTGTAAAATTTTTGGAAAAAGAAAAACCCAGATATCAGAGACCTAGCCTCAGTATCTCACGATCTTTAGCTGCATAGGATAATAACTTGATCAACAACTTTATCATCGCATAAAAAAAATTCTTAAGACTGTATTTATTTTATACCGGAAACTGGACGTAATCTTAAATATGTTACAGTCATTATCATTTTATCTATCTTCGTTGTCTAAGCTTGTTAACCCACGTCAAGCAACGTGGTAGGTCTGGTAATAATCTAATCTAAACATAATATGAATCTATCTTAAGAGCGGTAGAGCTTAACATTGCGATACAAGATTTAAATTAAAGTAGATTATTGGTGAATTGTAACATCTGGGAATGATCGTTAATAAATTAAACATTATGACCATAAGCCCGCCAACATGTGTAATTTGGGATAGAGAAAATTGAAAATCCAAAAAATACTCTAACTTAAAATATAAAAACAATAGGTTTTTTTTTAAATTTTTAGTTTAAAACAATTAGTTTTAGATAATTAGTTGACATATCTCCCATTTGAGATACCCTCTATATAGGAAAGGAATCTTTCACTTTAAATCAGATTTAAACTTACCACAAATGTGTGATCTTAGTCAAGTGCGAGCCTATTTTCCAAAAAAGAAAAATTAACAACCGTTGAACTCTCAATTATTAATTTACCAACGCTTCTGATGAACACAGTTAACTTTATTAATAACTGGAATATAACAAGTTCAAAAGTTAACACTCAGATGTCTTACGTAACGATATTTATCAAAAACGCGTTTTTATATAATCGAATCTGTTATAGTCATTATTAAATTAAACACACCGATGTATGTGAAGAATTGGATACGGTTAACAGTTTAACACTGTTCGAAGTTATCGTAAAATCGACTACGAAATACTCGTAGTCGATTCTATTAATATTACATAACTTTCTTGTAACCAAAGGTGTATGAACCTATGACACATAATATACCTACTTGTTTCTTACTGCTCGTACCTATCAACGATCTTTTATGTACAAGTATTTATATAAAAATCCTCTCTATCAGACCGCAATCTACTTTTTAAACTCGATAGATAAAATATGCAGAACATCAATATCTTACTTTAAAAAGTTTGTTGTGGTCTTTATATGGGTATTATTAATATAAAAGAAATAAATAACATGTCAACTTACATAATCATTATATGCATTTTTTAAATTAAATCTAGAAGGAGTTTATCTCATACAGCTATAAATAAAGCAATCTAGGTTAACGAGGTAATTTAGCTGTAATATAAACTTAATTATTTTTTGAGTCGTATTATAAATATGTGGCACTAATTAATTAACTTGTTTTATTCTTCATGTATTTTCCTTTGAATCGTGAAAAAAAACTAACAAGCCCTATCATAATAGGTACGTTCGTATCATGATAGGACTATGAGCTGTGGAAAATTAGTTTCTAATATTTAATATGTAGAAATTTGATTACGTTGCTGATAATATATCTGTATCATTTTACAGTAATAGTTACAGGGTCACAGGGTCGAACATAACCGAAGTACGCTAATCCGCATTCGAGGAGTGCAGTAAAAAAAATATCATAGGACAATACACACATCGCTGTCTAGTTGCAAAGTAAGCGTAGCTTTTATTATGGGTACTCAGATAACTGATAATTATTTTTATAGATATTAGCTATACGTAAATACTTATTATCACCCTAAGCCCGCCAACCCGCATTGGAGCAGCGTGGTGGGTGTACGCTCCATATCCCCTCTCCTATAAGGAGGGAGGCCAGGCCCTGTAGTGGGCCATTAATAGGCTGATAATGATGAAATACTTATAATTTATAGATTAACACCCACACACTGGAAAACATAATATTCCAGTGCAATTAGCCTTAAAAATAACAAAATGTACAAGAAAATCGCAATAGGATGAAACCCAACAGAAAATGAATGAGAAAATCCGTTTTTTACCCCTAAACCCTCAAACCCCTTCCCGACCTCAGATCGCTCGTAATTTATTTTTCCTTTCATTTTTATGATATTTTCTTTGGTTTCAAAAGCTATCTGCACTGGTCTATAATGTTTATCTTACAAATATAATGGCAATGGTTCTAAGATTTAAATTCCATGTCTCTCAAGAGAAAACGCTGACCCTAATGGGAGCAGTTCAAACAAATTGAGTCGAGTAGTGATGATGAATTGATTATCTACTAAGTATTGGTTTTATCATATAACATCTTTAGTACCTGACGTTCTTGATCTGTTATTTCATGTAATTAGATGTTAAGAGTAAGTCATAAATCATAACAGTTCATAATTTAAAACATTGAAGCCAAACATATACTTAGTATTACATTTATTTCTCAGTCTTCCAAAACCAGTTCCAAACAGTAAAAAAAAAATCCACTTGATTAAGGTAGACGACCGATCGACTAATTAAAACTAATCGGCCGTTTATGTAATTTATATATTTCCTCTTCATTATTTTTATGTAATTTATTTATAATTTATTGTTCTTTAGAAATGCAGATCTTGTTAGATTTATTTTACGAGCTATGACCTCAATTAAAATTAATAGCTTAGACCTTTTAACTTCACTTTCTATTTGAAAGACGATTAAAGTATGTGAATGAATGTAGCCTTTTAGGCCTACTATTAAGCTACTTTTTCAAAGCACTTATTTAATCCTATGCAGCGAATATTTAAGCCGTAATGGGAAGGCCAAGAATTTTGCAAAATATATAGATATTAATTTAAAGATAATATGGGCAAAGTTGCTTACTAGTTTAGTTCAATGGTACTAAAGTTATTTTTAATTATTCCTTAAGCTCTAATAACTGCGTCGTTGGTCTAGTGGTTTGCTTCGATCACGAGGTCCTGGGTTCGAATCCTGGGTCGGGTCACGGAATAATTTTGAGTATTTCATTCTTCTATGAAATGTTCAGTATATTCCAAGCTCGGAGTTGGAAGTTGGCGGTGTCACACCCCCGTGCCTCGGAGAGCACGTTAAGCCGTCGGTCCCGGTCACTGTCATTAACATCTGATAGTGATCGTTAAAAAATAAAACATTATCACCCTAAGCCCGCCAACCTGCATTGGAGCAGCGTGGTGGGTCTACGTTCCATATGCCCTCTCCTATAAGGAGGGAGGCCTGGTCCTGTAGTGGGCCGTTGATAGGCTGATAATGATGATGATGATGAAGCTCTAATATAAGAGGGAAGGGCAAATAAATTTTTGCTATACCTAGCCTTGTACAATATGTTTCTGCGAACTTACATCTTGATATGTGTCTGTCTGTGATGAGACTTTCCAAAGCTGATATTTAAGTCACATGAAATTTTCAATAGGTACATACTATAATTTAAAGGTTAAAGATCGATAATTTTGTTGGAGTAAAGGTTAATAAATAAGTATTGGCGTGGCCATACCACCCTGCGACACCCCGCAGCTCATTGTAAGAGAATGATTTGACGTAATTTAAACATCAGTTATAAGCCTATTAACGACTCACTACAGGGCCAAACCTGCCACTATATAGGAGAGGAGATCTAAAATGCAAAGTTGTAAATCCGCCATGTTGTTTTAATGTGGAGTAGCGGGCTATTTGAAAACATTGCACAAATTTCTGGTTCACAAAGTATTCATGAAGGTTTATATTCAAATACAAATATTGAAAGCGTATTGTATTCAAAACGAGGACTCGTCGTAAATTTTACAAATGTCACAATATTGAATAACTCACTCAACTCAACGGCAATTATTATAATAGTATATAATATATTAAATGTTTAAATTAACATATCTGAAAAAACACTTATGTATTTAGAAATTTTTATATTAAGATATGTTAAAATACAAAGTAGTTGCCATTGCATTCGTTAAGTCGAAGTTCCGACTGTCTCCAATGTATAATTTATACATCAATACGTATTGCCATGAATGTATATCTTTGGTTCCTACTCGTATTTAGCTGGTACTTTTTGTGTGTCGCTGATCTAACTATTTTTAGACGAAGCTTTTAACCTTTTAAACCAACAATGTGCGTTTAATAAAAGTTAATATTCGTCTGTCAAATGGCTGTTATTATTATTAGCTAGTAAAACAATAATTAAAGTAAAGAAAGCAAAGAAAAAGGCGAGACAATATTTAAACAAGTTCAAACGTCTAACGACGGATGCGGATGTCTCGCGCATTTTCCTCGTAAAAACGCACTGAACAAACGTTTACACTGACGCAACCATTATACAATACAACCTTCGCATGGGCTAAGAATTAACTACGAATCTTACACCGAAAGTGAACCGGTGTTTGAGTTGCCGGTTACGGAGCTGTTAAAAAAAAGTAAAAGTGCCTTCAACTCGTGGCACTTATTAGTGGGTGTTAAGGTCGCGATTCGTGCTTATTTTTTGAGCTAATTTGCAATTATGTGCGATGTGATATGAATGGACTTTCACGGAGGGTGGGACGGTGACGCGCGCAGTGATCGAGTGTTTGGTGGATCATGTTTAATTTATGGTGTATGTTTTTGTCGGCACCTTGATATTATAGAGAGGCATGGTACGCAACTGATAGTTTAATACTTATCGTTACAAGTGTTGTCCAGATTGAGTAACTTGGAACCATGTGGTGGAGATAAGAAATTCAATGGCATCATGCGTTGATACTTTTGCGGTACAGTTCCTGGTGTAAATTAGATCCACTACATTTATCAATCGAGTTATAAAATTACTTCATATGTATAAATGTCAAAGTGCACCAGCATTTATTGAACCGTAGACAAGCGTAGACTTGTTTTAACGGAACGAAATTTAGATAATTGTATCTAAAGAACAATTTTGTATCTTTTTATCGGTTAGCGATTTCTGGACTTCAAAATTATATAATGTAGGTACAGATTTGAAAAGAAGCTAAGCCGTGAAGCTAAAGTAAGATCAGTAATAACCTCCTTTTTATAAAGTCGGTTATTGAATAGTGAACGAAAGACTAATAAAATGTCTTTATTTTTTGTAATTATCTTGTTAATGCAGCTTACGTGGATTCGGATCACGAGGTTCAATTCCTTGATTGAATTGGTCTATTCTCCGAAATTCTCAGTAAAAATTCTTATTTTATTTGTTTTAATTTGGTAGTGTTACTGTGTAAGCACGGTAAGCTATAGCTCCCGGTCATTGCAAAAACAAACCTTTATCACCCTGAGCTCGCGAACGTGCTATGAAGTAGCTCCACAGCTTACCTCTATATCTGTAGGGTTACAGGGAGGATAGAGAGCCATTTAAATATGGCCATAACGATGAAGCAAGTAAGCCTTCAAGACAGAAGTATCGGTTACCTAACTAGAAGAAAGGGAATATGATTGGAGTCGGTAATGCCGTGATAATGTGATGACAAAGCCGCAACTAACACGACAAAAGCAGTGACGAATAAGACAATAGCCGGCAAATCTGCCTTGTAATCCAATCACTAGTCGGCTCAAACAATGTCATCAACAATTATTGCATTGTTTGCTAGTTAGGAATCTGCTTCCGATGATTGTTGTGTAATTAGGGTAGGTTGAGCGATAATGTTAACAGTCTGGTAGATGCGTGGTTCCGACGATTCTTTGATATCGATACGTTACATTCAATGAATGTCTATCAATTAAAGAGCTAAAAGCTCTTAAAGATGCGCTGTGGATTTATAAGACGGAAGTCCAGCGTTCAATTTCTGTCTGGTCAGATTAAGGTTTTCTAAATTACCATTGCCGTTGCCTACCACCTGCCAGATCTGGACGGTTCGTGGTTAGTTACCCCCCTACCGACAAAGACGTACCGCCAAGCGATATAGTGTTTCGGCACGATGTCGTGTACATACAGAAAGGGGTGTGGATTCCATCCTACTTTTGACAAGTTAGCCAGCTTCCATTTTAGATTGCATCATCACCAGGTGTGATTGCAGTCATGGGCTAACTTGTGTGAATAAAAACTAATTAAATATAACTATACCTAATTAAATTTTAAATGATAGTCGAGAGATAAAATAAAACTATCGTTTAAACATATCGTCAATCTATGTCCAATAACCCACTTCAACCTAAACATGTATGTGCTTATAATTTCATCGGCAACCAATACATCAAATTTCAACCACATGCACTTCCTTTCTTATACATAAAATATTAGATAAACGCGGTATCAGATATGAGGCCTACATAAATATAAAATTCAGTCAGTAGCATTGTACGATGTCTGTCGGATTTGCTACTATAAAAGGTCACTAACTGTTAAATCTGAATTTGCCTGCAATAAAATACCGGAAATTATGTAGATATTCGATGCCATTGAACATTGTAATGTATATCCGAAGACCGGAACTTCAGGATATATTTTATACTTGTAATTCTTAACCCAGATATTAGTGAGACCAGTTTTAGCGAGGTTGTATATGCAGCCGTTGACACTTGACCTCCCAACCCGTAAGCGAATAAAGAACATAATAGAATTTAGTTTAATGCACCGATTTGTAAGCAAAAGCTTGAAGTTCCTTTTTTAACAGAAAGTTTTAGAAAGTAGCCGGTTACTCTTTTAGGAAATTTTACCACATAAAAGTCGATTTCGGTGTTAAAGTCAAAATACAGGCATTATGGTAAAAACGTTATTTTATTATATTAACATTTTAAATGTCAAGTTTGTATGTTTGTAGTGACCCTACTACTGGTTACGAAAGTAGATTGAATATACTAAGAAGAGGGGACTATGGGATCATATTGGAAGCGTGCTTTTTCTAATGAAAAAAGAATTATCAAAATCGGACAACACTGTAAAAAGTTATGCGTGGTCATACATAAAAAAAATATATATATACTTGTCGAATTGAGCACCTCCTCCGTTTTTTTTCGTCGTTTAAAAATGAATAAATTTTTATTCATTTAGTTAATAAATAAAGATTTTTTTTCATTATTGCTTAATCCTACTTGAAATAAACGATTTTGAATTTTGTTTGGCACAATCTCGAAACAAAAGTTTTTCTTTCTTCCTTTAAGTACTACTTTCTTCACAAACAGCTCTACTATTGTAGAAAATGGTTACTATTGTCTATTTTCCGTAAAGTAGAGCAGGCTGAGCGACAGTAAACGTACCGTTAAATTGGCGTTACGTGCGATCGGAAACGTGGCTAATCGGACAAAGTCAAGGCCGAGCTTAGTGAACATTAACATTGCACTGTTTGTTGATTGAGTAGAAATGAAAGGGCTTTTGATGTTTACTTAATTTTTGTAAAAATTCTTATAGAAGTTCCATAAGTTCTTATGGAAGTACACACGTAACGCTGCACGGTGCCAATCTGTCTAGGTTCCCTTTCTCTCACGCATACAGCAGCGTCAGGCAGGCTCAACATCTCTTAATCTAACTCATAGCGCTAGCAGTATTCAAGTTATCACTTTTGACGGGCGTCCCGAGACGCGCACGTGTTTTTTCTACGTTGATGGACTTACTCATTCAAGTGGTTAATAGGACAAATATAGATCATGAAGTTCGAGTTCATGATTTGATTTTTTTCGTTCATGAATTCAGAGATGCAATATAAGATGGAAGCGGACTAGCTTGTTAGGAGTAGGATGAAATTCGACAGCCAAAATTGGTTTCTGCACGCCATCGTACCGAAACGTTTGGCGGTTTCTAAGTAGGTACGTCTTTGCCGGATATTAGGATTTCTTGTTTTTAAAATTATTCTCAGACTTGTTCTATGCTAGTATTGACATTAGTTTTAGTGATTCTTATAGAATTAAACATTATTCATCATATAATAAGTTTCTTAAACGAGAGAGGAGGCTTGATACAATGAGCTATTAAATTATTATAACGATGAACTGATGCTACACTATTAATTTCTAATTTAGATTTACATGATTATAAAGCAAGCGTTATATTTTGTGTTTTATCAAAGGGTAAATAATAATTTGTTGATAACTAATGGTTTATAAAAACTATCTTATTTTGAACTGTTACAAGGACCGCCTATAATAACCGAGTGTACACTTCACTCGTTATAAATGTATAGCTCGCACATAGGCTAAAGAGGAAACATAAATTAGCTGCAATTAAAAACCTGGTTAAAAAAAAATCGCGGCAACGATATATAAAAGCGATCATAGACATTAATTTTTTATACAGAGAAACCGAAACCATTTCCTCTAATTTAATTATCTTCAACAAATCTAATTAAACGAGAGGAAAAAGGAAACTAATTCCGCGATATTAGCGAAATTGAGTCAAAATATATCAGCGACAAAATCAAAATTTCTAATCATAAACGTCTAGTTTAGCGTCCGGACAGTAACCGAACCGCAAGTAGGGCGTAGAAAACGCTGTTTATTAGTAATCCGACCACGCACCTGCCGCTGCGGTCTGGCTTCCTGCCGCAGGTGATAAAAAATAGATCAGTGTGCCAGGATGTTTGTTTGGATCTTGTTTTTTGAGCGTCGTTCTTATCCTATAAAATATGATACCCTGTCCGGGAAAGTTGTTTCAACTAGTTCGTCTAGCTAGCTATATTGATATCAATATTGTTTTGATTTTATGAATATGGTTGCCAGTGAAATTACAAACACAGGGCAAGAGCAATTTTGACGGCCTCCCCGGCGTAGTGGTATGCGAGGTGGATTTATTAAGAAGACCAGGAGGTCCTGGGTTTGATACCCGGCAGAGCAGATTGATATTTTCTTAATTTGTCTTGGTCTGGTTGGTTGATTTCGCCGGGGCTAGTGGTAACCAGGTAGACCAGGAGGTCCTGGGTTTGATACCCGGCAGAGCAGATTGATATTTTCTTAATTTGTCTTGGTCTGGTTGGTTGCTTTCGCCGGGGCTAGTGGTAACCAGGTAGACCAGGAGGTCCTGGGTTTGATACCCGGCAGAGCAGATTGATATTTTCTTAATTTGTCTAGGTCTGGTTGGTTGCTTTCGCCGGGGCTAGTGGTAACCAGGTAGACCAGGAGGTCCTGGGTTTGATACCCGGCAGAGCAGATTGATATTTTCTTAATTTGTCTAGGTCTGGTTGGTTGCTTTCGCCGGGGCTAGTGGTAACCAGGTAGACCAGGAGGTCCTGGGTTTGATACCCGGCAGAGCAGATTGATATTTTCTTAATTTGTCTTGGTCTGGTTGGTTGCTTTCGCCGGGGCTAGTGGTAACCAGGTAGACCAGGAGGTCCTGGGTTTGATACCCGGCAGAGCAGATTGATATTTTCTTAATTTGTCTAGGTCTGGTTGGTTGCTTTCGCCGGGGCTAGTGGTAACCAGGTAGACCAGGAGGTCCTGGGTTTGATACCCGGCAGAGCAGATTGATATTTTCTTAATTTGTCTAGGTCTGGCTGGTTGCTTTCGCCGGTACATCTTTGTCGATAGGGTGGTAACCCTACCGACAAAGATGTACCGCCGAGCGTTATAGCGTTCCGATACGATGTCGTGTAGAAACCGTAAAGGGGTGTGGATGTCATCCTACTCCTAACAAGTTAGTCCGCTTCCATCTTAGATTGCATCAACACTTAACATCAGATGTGATAGCAGTCAAGGGCCAACTAGTAGTAGATAAAAAAATATTCCTCTGGTTGATAGGCGAAGCGCATTGCAGGTAATGTTTGAAGCGTGCTTTTGCAAGCTGTCATTTTGCTAATACGGTTGTCCATCTAAGATCAGACAGTTTTTTTAAGTAATCCGAGCTCGCACCTGCCACCTGCGTTTGTCTTCCAGCTGCAGGTGATATAAAACAGAACAGTATGCCAATGTTTGTTTGAATGTCATTTTCAGAGCTTATCCCATTTTTTTAAAATAAAATGTTCAGCTTTAAAGCTTAATTTATGTTTTAACTAGCTTTTGCCCGCGACTTCGTCCGCGTAGAATTAGTTATTACGGCAGCCTAATTTTTCTAAGCTTTGAATGTCATATTTATTAATATCTAATCAACTGCCTAAGAAAAGAAGGTCTTAAGCTTTCAAAATGACGATACTTTCATACAACATTTCATCCCCCCTTTAACCCCTTACAACCCTTTTTTTCGCAATTAAAAGTAGCCTATGTCCTTTCTCAGGCTCTAGACTTATTGTGTACCAAATTTCATTTAAATCGGTTCAGTAGTTGTAGAGTGAAAGCAAGACAGATAGACAGACAGAGTTACTTTCGCATTTATAATATTAGTTAGGATTAAATGTACATTAAAGTTACCTATTTACTTGTGTTTCTGGGCTTTATAAACATTAATTTAACTTATACAGTAAGGAAGAAACATAGTCAACTTCAAACGCGCATATTTTTTTAGTTTTCCATTTTTTAATATGACTAAATATTCCTTTTACCTCCTCAATGGCGGACGTTGCTCTAAGAATAAGCACAACAGTAGTCTAACATACAAAGGTAAGAGCGTTCGAGTTTGGTCTGAAATCTTTTGGGCTCCAATTTCAATATTTTTTGGATGCATTATCATTCAATCAGAGCATGCCCAAAATCTGTTAAGTCCTTTCCATTTATCTTATAATGGAGAGGATTTAACAGATTTTGGCCATGCTTTATTTGCATACTTCGAAAGTTTTCAATTAATAAGACTTTTAAGGTGCGGGTCAAAGTAGCAGGATATTTTATTGCGCGCTCAAAATTTATTGTAGAATTCACCTTGACTCCATTAATTAAATACTTTTTATGCGTGGGAATGATTTTGAAATTGCTGAAATATTTTTAAAGATCTAAATGTAAATCGAGCTAGATTACTTATTGCAACTGCCTTATTTTTAATTACCAGAAAACGATGATCTGATTATGATAAGCTCAATATTTTACAGATCAGCCCAGGTCTTGTACTGTGATCTCAAGCCACGTAGGATAAAAAAAATAACCACTTTTACTGAAATCATTGTTTTTCTAAACGAATAATCCGCCTTGTAATTTACTTAAAACCTTCACTCCCTTTTGCTGTGGAGACCTTTGAGCTGTGGAGTCGCAGTGCTAAAAAAATCGTTCGTATGTTTCACCGCGCCTAATTGCCTCAACTGGTGACAGAAGGGCTGGCTGGAAGAAATGCAGCCAGTATTCTTTCAATTGGGCATGATCTGTATGCTTATTAGGATTGCTTAACTTCCTAATTGTATTCTTTCTCATTAAAAACAATTTCAAACGAATCGCATACATAAGTATAAGTAACAATATATTACAATCGTACATAAGAATCAGGAAGAAGAAATATTCATACATAGATTAAGAGAACCAAACGGCGCATAACTCTCCTTTCAAAAAAGTTTTTTTCCTTTTAACCAGACGACTTCCGAAGCAAACACGTGTGACATAACAACACGTAACAACAATTTAGTGTTTTATTGCCCGTCCAACACTACTTTGCACACAAATTGCTCAGATGAGTGTTGTGAAACCTAAATACTTCATAATGCACTCCATTATGTATGTAAATGTGTATTGAAATATTATGTTCAGAGTTAACTTTCTATGTTATATTATTAATTTATTAAATTGTTGTATTTTATTTTTTATCCAGATCGTTTGATTTTCGTTCAGGAATGTCTGCCTTATGGGTTCAGTGGTTAGGAGCATAGCATAGGAGGTGCAACCTACTACATGGCTAGGCCTCAATTCTAGTAGGAGAGGGGATACGGAGCTTAGACCCAACACAATGTTCAAATGCGTGTTGGCGGGCTTAAGACTGGTAATTAGGGGAGAGTTGGATATTACCGCGCGGTTGATAATTCCGCGCGTCAGCGTAATTTAAAAACTATCAACAAATTCTACGTTACAGTGTATATGAACCATAGCCGGACATGCCTATACCCTGCCCCGCGCACTGCCGTTACGATCCGCGTGACGTCGGAGACAGCAAGTCCTTTAGATTCTTTTTCCATCAATCCTTATAATTTTTCGTGTACTTTCGGTATGAGGTAAGTAATACTGTAATACTTTGATACTATACATTTATTATACTATACTATACATTTATTTATATTGTAATACTTTGATACTATACATTTTTAATGCTTGTATACTGTAAAATTAATTCCAGAATATGTTTTTACGTACTATAATATTTTCCATAGAATTTTGAGGTTCAAAAATAAAATGATCAAGTTTGATAAATCCGCGCCGGGGGCGCGGTATTGTCAGTCGAGGGTGCGAAATTGTAAACTATGAAAAGTGTGTTTTGTTTACATTAGCATCAGGCATACAATTTAACAGCAATACAAATGAAAACATGCCTCCCACTGCTTTAAGTGAAGGCATCAGAAAAGATGTCTCTAAGCCGAGTACTTTAGAAGATTAAGCACGTACTTCAGAACATTTGAGCCCTATACCACAAAAGAAAATAAAATACAAAGACGTGTTAAAAAACAACACTCTAATATTCTCACATCAACATCCCATTAACGGAGCAGTTAGAGGAAAAGCACGAAAGTGACAAATAAAGATAGCAAACGAAAAGAACGTTGCAGAGAAGAAAGTTAAAGAAAAGAAACATAGAAGAGCTGTCAAGAGAAAAGTTTTGAACAGTTGCCAAAGTAGAAAGTATGAAGATAATAATACGAAAAGCAAAAAAAAGGTCAGGCAAGGAAAAAAGAAAGGCAAAAGAAAGTCTAAAAAATGTATCGACAGCAGCAGTGAAGATAGTGTGGATGATCTGCCCGTAACTCAACTATGCGAAGATGATGAAGACGACTATATAGAGAATCGTGATATTTGCGCCGTATGTCAATAGTTTGGTGGTAATGGAGAAATCTGGTTTCGTTGTTGTAGATACGCGAATTGGATACATAAGGAATGTAGCGGAGAAGATTCATCCAAAGACTTTATATGTGATTTTTGCTTTGATTAAAATAACTTGCTGTCTGATATTAAATTGATATTAGGTATGTTTGAGACTGACTAGTCTAAATATAATTCATATATTGTATAGACTTACAGTTATAAAAAGATATTTACGTGTTGTCATAGGTAAAGTATTTAAGTTTTTGTTAATACTTATTGAGTGATACTTTATATTGGTACTTAATTTCTATAAATACATTTGGGTTTCCCTATCTTAATGCAAGAAAATTTACTTTTACTATTTTTTATTATTACTTACCCATTTGCTTGCAAATGATGTGTGCACGATTTAGTCAAACCTGGGCACGATATTATCCGACTTGTTTGACAATACCGCGCCTTTGTGTTTTTTTCTAAATTGACAATAATTACCTTTTGTTTATATTTTGGATTTTTTTGTTATACGGTATACGATACCTAAATAAATGTCCTACAAATTACTCAATTTTGTTTTTTTTAATATCAAACAATTTCCTAATTATAGGTTCAAGTCCTTAGGGGCTCGGTAATATCCAACTCTCCCCTATATTTGACTCTTGTAACGATTACTATTAGATGTTAATGATAATAACAGGAACCGGCGGTTTAACATACTTTCGCCTAGGAGAGCACATTGATCCGGCACTGATTGAGTGTAGCACCATCAATTTCCCAGCTCCGTGCTAAAAACTTTTACTACTATTTTTTTTAAAGAAAAATGCTCAAAATTTCGTAGGCCGACTTAGGATTTCGTAATCAAAAGTCACACAGGCCAACTACTAAACTGGCTTGTTATTTAATTCAGTTATTAGGACTCAAAATTACTGTTATTGGCAACTTAAAATGATTTCCTTATATTTAATAAAAGGCCATACCCACTTATGCATGGTTTCGATTGGTGAACAAACAAGAGAAAACTGAACACGCTGCCCACTCGGCAGGTTGTTGTTAAGGCTTTACCCACTAACAGCTATAAACTCTAAGTTATTCTTAACCAACGTATGCAAACCCATCATAAAGGTTTTATATCACAAAGGTTAAAGAAATGATAATTAATTTATTAAATTTAATTATATATTTTATATTAATAATATTTTATATTTATACTATTGATTTATTTTTATTAAATGCTATATAAATGTAAAGAAAATTGTAATAACATTTTAAATATTGCTATCGTAATTTAATTTACCATTTGTTTTGTAGGTTATATGCCCTTAAAGTTGATGTATACTTCTGTTATTTATTAGTAGTATACAAATAACTAATTTGTAATGATGGAGTGTTTGTTATAAAAACTAGTTTTTGTTATTTATTTCAAGCGAAAAATTATAAAACGATGCTTTCATCTGAAAAAGCCTTTAAAACTTGCCTTAAAAGATTGAACAAGTGCAAGAGTTAATTTCCATTTGTAGTCAATTAAATATTGGTTGGTTTGTTATTTGCTTCAGTATTTTTAACTATAAGTCAACGCTTGACTGCGATCAATTTAATATGGTCAGCGCTTTACCATTCCATGAGTCATGTAAACAGAATATTATCAATTGTGATAAACTGCTACCCCAAAAATTTCGTTGTATATAAATTTAGCGATGAATTTACAAGCGATTTAGTCTTCCGGTACAATGTCGTGTGGAAACCGAAAGGGGTGTGGAATTTCATCCTACTCCTAACAAGTTAGCCCGCTTCCAACTTAGATTGCATCATCACTTAACATCAAGTGTGATAGCAGTCAAGGGCCAACTTGTAGTTGATAAAAAAATGTACAATAACACCGGAATGCTCAATATTTATAGCTCAGCATTTCTCTTTTGGTGTGTACGAGGCTTCGTAGAGTTCCGTTCGCGAATTCCACGTCGCTCGTCTGACACACTTCGGCTTGAAGCTTTTACGCAATTCGAGAAAGGATGTATCGATATTGAGTAATGATAATTTGATATGTGCCGCAAACATAACACACTAGTATTTATGCAATCCTGGTAACTATTCCTTGTTTCTATGTTAATAAAAAATATTTAATTGAGGAATGGTAATTTAATTTTATGTGTCGCGAAAACAACACATTGTTGTTTATGCAATCCTAATAGGTATATATTCCTTGTTTCTATTGAAATAAAAAGTATTTCAAAAAATCTCATCTTTTTCAATGTGGGTGGTCTGGTCCTTTAGTAGGCCGTTAAAATGGGTTGATAATGGTGATAGCGATTATGACGATTTCAGAAAAGCTGTGAACAAATGAGAAATCAAAATCCAATTATTTGTAACGTGCTTAGATTTAAACGTTAAGTTCATCTGTTTGCCGGAGGAGGGCAGTAATCTGCTGACAAGCGCCATCAAATAACTCAAAAGTTACTTAAAAATTAACATAAATAAATGAACATCGAGATAGGATTAGTAAGTAATGACATAATTTGATATGAACATCTGAAGTAACTGTTTATCTTTATGTAACTTTGGTAAGTAGTGTTAAAGGCTTTAACGAATCTAGTAGATTATTAAGTAAAAATTTAAATAAGAAAAATCAAATCCATTTACTATGAGTAGGTAGGTAGAGTACTGTAAAAAGCATCTGCCCGTGCGTAGTGACTCTACCATCGGTTCGGAAAGCAGATTTACAGAATTGACCCTTATGATAAATTAATAAAAACCAAGTGTAAATTGAAAAAAATTACGAATTAATATTTAAATATTATTGATACCAATTTTTATACCACAAAAATACTTTTTTGTTGACAGACATGAATATTAATGCAAAGTGCACTGCGTTGATATCGATTTATATATTTTGAAATTGCCTTGAAACTTTTGTTAACATTGACAAGACAACATTTTAAAACCGGCGCTCCTTCATAGTTTAATTCAAGAAAGCCGTATACACGCATCGATGAAGTAAAAAAATTACAGCTGTAAAATCTATTATATGATTAATTAATTATACTTACAAATGCTTGCTTGCAATAACTAAATTAAATGAAATAAAAATTAATATCACAATAAATTTTTATAATGCATCGTATTACTTTCCAATCAACGCTTGAAGCTTTTGACATCCCATATCAATAACTTTTACTCACAAAAGGTCATCGAACTCTACCAAGTATTCAAAAATGGAACGTACCCAAAAACTGAGCCTCATGGTATCCGAACACTATCAGCGGTTGGAAAAAAAATGGAACTGTCAATGTCAACTGTCACAACACTTGCGCGGGCGCGCGCGTCTTCACAACTGAGGCAAAGACCGCGTCGCATACAGCCTCCCCCCTAAAGAAAGTCAACCTTCACAATGTTATGTAAATGGAGAGGTGAGTCTCGTCGAGAGGGAAATTGGGATAAGGTCGTTTGTGTGATTTTTTTACCTCTTCTATGATGCGATGGCTGGTTATGTTTGTTACGGCTTTTTATTATTACGAAGACGATTTATGTTCGGCTTTACTTACATTAAATTCATGGTAATAATTATTAAATGATGTACTTACGTTTTTAACACTTGTCGATTAATATAGGAACATACAAAACATGAAGGTGTTGATTTCCCAATGAATGAATATGAGAATCACTGAGGACATCCGTAGACTCTGTTCGTCTAACAAAAACAGCACCGTACCTAATTAGCTTTAATGCGCCCGGTGCGAGCTTCATAACTGCGCTCTATAGCTGCAGCTGACAGATCTCTATCCTCTGATATTATTGATACTTTTGAAACTGATTTTATTAATAGTAAGTTACTGGCTACAAAAAGATAACTTTATCCAACTAATCTCTATTTTTTCTTTACGGACCCAATGACAACTAAAAAACGTCATTTAATTTATTTTACATTTTTAGTTTTAAGTTCTATTTTACGCGTGACTGAAGTAAAGGGAAAATATTTCTGAGTTTTAAATAGTCATCAATTCATCAGCAATTAAATATCTACATATTTCATTCCCTACAGTTCAAAAGCAAAGACAGGTAAAAACAGTCACTAAAACGACCGCACATCGCTGTTGCTTCATATTAACGCTTTGACATACAAAAGACTTCAACGCGCCGTTAAATTAACTTTATAACTATTAACTTTTGAGATCGTGATAGATCGAATCGGATAATCTATAGTTACAAATTAATGACTTATTTGATAGTAAAATAATATTTAGATAAAATAATCTTCTTCTTTAAGTAAAAAAAACAATTATATATTAATGAAAAATATCAAAAATTTTATGTAACATTTGTTCCTGATTTCTGTAATGTTTTTAATGCTTTCAAATGTTAGAAACAATACTATCGAATTCTAACGTTACACAATCTGACTTTAACACTAGCTTCTCACGAAGCTTTTGTTTTATTTTGATTGACTTTTTTGACACAATTGAGCTTTGTTTTTCAAATGAAAGATCCAATTACGAATCGGTTACATCCTCTTTAACATGAGCTTATTTTAACGGCGCTTTACAGGACCAAGTCTTACTTCTTATAGGAGAGGGGATGTTGGTCTTATACTTACCACGGTGCAGCAATGCGAGTTGGCAGTATTAGGGTGACATTGTTTACTTTTGTAATGAACACTAACAGATATTAATGTTAAACAACGGGACTGACGGCTCCTTTTCTGAGGCGCAGGTATCCAACTTCCCAACTCCGAGCGACGAGGATTTCCGATATTTTTTTGATTTTATCGAAAAACTTGAAACAATATGTTATGTCTTATGTTTGTAACGAACCGTTTGAGCAAAACATATATTTGGTGTAGTGTTTTTTTGCTTAACACTCTATCATAAGAAATGTTTCTGATGCCGACCACAAACAATTTACCAATCATATTATGTTTGTGCAATTGAAGATTGTAAGATGCATTCAATTAAATGAGAATGTATTGCTCAAGCTCCCAGTTTCTGAAAGGTTGTGTATTGAAAAAACAAGTGTTAATGTTAGATAAAGTTTCGCTACACAGCCCTCGGGACATGACGGCAACGTGACGCTGGTTTGTTGAAGTGGCGATGTTTTCCTGGCGGTAGATTTCTGCCATACCCCAGTACCACGTTGAAACGAGTCAGGGATTATATTATATGAAAGTTGTCCTTTTATAAATTATCCAATATCCTCCTATAATTATCATCGTCACTTTCGGGAAAATATACAATCGATTAAAAGAAAGTAAATATTTCGCACTGTACTCTGATAGTATTAAACATAACGAATCTGAGTTTTATAAATATTTGCGAACGTCAGAAACTACATACGGCAGAGAGGCTTGTTATAACTTTGAGGTAAGAATAATAATTATTTTAAATTTGTCATACAGGTTGTTTAAAATTGTACCTGTTGTCAATAAACGCAACGTAGACGTCGAAGGAACGCTGACGCTCGCAAAACGCTGGCGGAATAGGGGCCTAATAATAATGAACATGAACATATTATCATTATCGAGTACTTTACTTAAAATGAGTGATATGGGCATGCGGAGAGAGCTGACTTTTTCATGGTCCACTCCATTTTGGTCCACCCATTTTTTCCCATTTATCCTTTAGTACCGCGTCCGGCTTATGTGATATCAAATTCGTCTATTTGAAATTACGTCTACAAAAAATTTGGAATGCATATCTCATCTCACTTTTACACAACCGACTAACTAATTCGATAAATACTAATCAGCTTTTCAAAAACTGGGGTAAAATCTTCGGAACGTTGTGTGCGTTACGTCAATGCAATTTTTGTATAACGATTAAGATTAATTTGTTTTTTAAGTTATTTTTTTTAATTTCAAGTATGATGACCTCAATCGATAATTTATTTAAAATATGTAGAGCGAGTATGTAAAGTTAATTTTGTTGCAGTAAAAAATGCATCACCCTAATTTTACTAATGTTGCACAATTTATGATCAACAGAGTTCAAAATAAAATGCTTGTTTCGATATCTGATGTTAAAGATAATCAAAAAAACTACCAAAACAATAAGCAAGCATCAAAGCAATGAAGTAAAAGAGATCTTTCTAATTAATTTGAAAGATCTCTGAGAATTCCCTTTCGACATTTAATAATGTTAGTTTAGGCTTATTTTTCTCTTTTTAAATACATTCAAATGAAGAAATAGATTTGTATAGATTTTAGCATGTAATTTTGTAATCCGCAAAGTGCATCGTAATATATTACATTCATTACCTGATATTTCGTAAGCGCGACATCGAGGTCAGAGATTGCACCGGCAGCTCGCCACAATAATATCTAGAGTCGTTATACTTGTTGTGATGAATTAGCAGAGCTCCCAAACGTCACCATCATCATCATTATCAGCCTATTACAGGGTCAGGCTGTTCTTCTTATAGGAGAGGGGATTTGCAGCTTAGAACAACCTTCCGATATCTCGAAAAGAATGTTAGGTTGTTTGTCTGCAACATTTGATAAGCGATCATTATACGATATTGGAGCAGCACAGGAGATCTGGTCCTTCAGCCTAGATTTACTACGCCGCTCCATTTCAGGTTGAGAGGGATGTCTGAATGTTTAACTATCACCACTTTCAACATAATGAAATAATGTTTCTTACTATTTATTAGTGGACGCCCGCGGTTTCACTCGCATAGTTTCCGTTTCCGTGGCGATATCACGATAAAATTAACCTATGTGACTCGAATGCTGACTGGGAAAAAGAAGTTTTTCATTCCGACTAGCAGTTTCAGTAATTAGCCGGAACAAACAGACTTAAAAAAGATGTATGGCACTCGGAGACTGTCGCGGTAAAGCTATTGCATAGAAGTTAAGCAACATCGGGCGCGGTCAGTACTTGGACGCCGTGTTCCCAGGCGGTCACCCATCCAAGTACTGACCGCGCATTTCTGGATTTGGTCTCCACGCTCAAGGCCCGCGATAGAAGCTATGCAATAGCTTAAAAATTTGTTTTTTTTAATGCAAGCACCGCATATACTTTCCTATGCATTGTGCATAAGTGAATAGCTGTTAATTTGAAATTACAAAAATATCTTTATTTATTTATTTATTGTTTCACAAAATATATATTACATAAAGTTTTGTGATCCCGACACAGATATATAAAATATATATAAAACAGACACTTCTTATTTATTTATTTATATAGCTTATGTCATAATCTCATAATAATTGTAACAATGCAATAATCGTAATCTTATAATTTGGGAACCTTCAAAACAAGAATGAATGCTCGTTGTAGACAATGTCGATCTGACTGAGTTAGACCTAATCACAGCTTTCTATCTCACGTGATTGTATGATCGCAGGTGATTGCAACCAAGCGCAAGCTTCGTAGGAATTATAATGAAATTTGTTTTATTTTAATGATTTATAAGATGGATGATTACACTCCTAACTTTGACTAATTAAAGATCAGTGTAAGACTTGTACTATGCAGGTAGGATGTGATTAAATTATGAGATACTTGTTACTGAATTTAATAAACAATTTTTCTGGGCTTTATTATTCCTAACCTGGAACATTATATTTGAAAGTTATATTTAAAAATATCTATCCATTTTTCGCTAAATTTGGATTTTTAAATCGAGGCCTCTTGGTTCTTAGACTAATGATATCTCAAGCGATACAAAATCAATGTTTTGTTTATTATAATTATCAGCCTATTAACTAACTCTCCAACTTAACTGTCCACTATAGGGACAGGACTCCCTAGTCCTGTCCCTGTAGTGAACAGTAAAGTCCGATAAAATCTAGATTTAGCGAAGTAAAAGGAGGGCCTTTTCTGGTTACTTCTTGGTCAACGAGTACCATATACGCTCCAGGACGTCTAGCAGTTCCTGCGATGACTTTCAGAGCGATACATGAATGCATTTCCCAGCGATAAAAAGGCCTCCCTCCTTAAAGGAGAGGGGACATGGAGCTTAGACTCACCAACAATTAAATTCTTCAGTAATGAATACAATTTATTTTATTTGAAAAAGTATCAGGAGAGAGAGGTATATCTAAAAAGAATAATCATCAATTATCTTTGACCTTAGGTCTAAAATTTAACCCATACCCTAAGAGATAAATAACCACTAGTTATAAGTCTCTGATAGCTAGTCTAATACCTAAACTTTACCCACATAAAACAAAATCAACACAGTACCTAATAAACACAAGAGATACAAAAGAAATCTCATGAAACTGAATAGTCCAATTAACGCAATTAAAGTCGTCACATTCAAAAACAATTAATAGAAATTAACAAATTGGTCTCGTCATGAGAAATAACGTTGTCCTGGGAATTTGTTAGACAAAAGATGTGCCTACCTAACGTCGCGTTTGGTTTCAAACTAGTCAGTTACAAAATAGGTTTTACTAGACTTTGTCCAGATCGAGCGGTTTAGTCGCACGACAATTGCGCGATTGGGCGGTACCAGAGGTCATAGTCATACATTAATTGGTTTAGCAAATTAGTATCATTGTGAAAACAAAAGGTTGGCTAAGAAATTGTTGGACAAATACCTACCTAGGTATCTTGAGTTGCGTTTGTTATGAAGCTTGGTAGTTAATCATACAAATTTTATAAACGCGACAAAATTGTCGCATTTTTTTATTGACTACAAGTTGGCCCTTGACTGCTATCACACCTGGTATTAAGTGATAAGGCAATCTAAGATGGAAGCAGGCTAACTTGTTAGGAGTTGGATGAAATCCACACTCCTTTCTACACGACATCGTACCGGAACGCTAAATCACTTTGCGGCACGTCTTTGTCGGTAGGGTGGTAACTAGCCACGGCGAAAGCCTCCCACCAGCAAGGCCAAGACAAATTAAGAAAAATCTTAATCTGTCCCGCCGGGGATCGAACCCAGAACCTCCGTCTTATAAATCCACTGCGCATACCACTGTGCCACAAAGGTCGTTAAATGTGAGGATGTATGTTAGTATCTTTGTTACTCTTTCACGCAAAAATCACTAGATTAATTTTAATAGAACTTTACAATAATATCTACAACTGATACATCAGAATAACACACAGGTTACTTTTGTATCCCGAAATTTCTATGGGAACTGGTAATACGCGGGTGAAACCGTCTCTAATTATAAAATAATATGTATTAATATACCAGCAGCACTATTCTCTTTTTTTATGGTAGATAGGCTTGCACTTGACTACAACCACGTCTGATGGAAAGCAGTGACGAGGTCTAAGATAGAACGCGCTTACCTAAAATATGCCTATTCACTCTTGCCTTGAAGATGTTTAGATTGTATGTAGTAGGAAACACTGACGCTGGGTGTGCTTCCATACTTTTGCTGTACGTATTAGCAACGTTGAAGCAAAACGTTTGGTGCAAGTAGCCTGGATGTCCACCACGTAAGTGTGCCAATGTTCTCGACCTCTAGCTGTTCTGTGGTAGAAAGGGAAGGGAGGAACAAGATCATGTAGGTCCTTCGCACACTTTCCGAAGTAGATATATCCGGTAAAAAATAAAACAAGCAACGTCGACGATGACTGCAAAGATCAGTTACTCGCGACCTTATAGCTGGCCACAGCCAATATAGCGAGCTGATATTTAGCAGAACCATCTCATAGATGACTTCAGTACTCCATACAAGTTCTGATCTGAGTCTTGAAAATGGTAAGAAGTTGTTCAGCTGTGAAGTACCGCTTAACCTCATTAAGGATTCTCAGTTTTTTGGCTGCTATTTTAGCTTTGGACGCGATGCACTTCCGAAATCGAGATTGGATAAGATGGTAATACTCAAGTACTCAAAGTGATCACTAGTTGTACCTTATATCACTAGTTGTACCCTATATCACCGTTTTTATCTTAAAATCTTGTAAAATAATAGGATGTTGAAAAAATTTAAAACTAAATAATAGATAAATACAGATGCAAAATGTACCAAATCAAAAACTCTCGTGATAAATCGCTTCATCTGGACGAGGTCTTAAACATATACGAAAGAAGGCAATGTCAGCTACGAAATAGTTTCAAAATAAAGCTGAAGTTGCACAGTATATTAGGTCTGGTTTGTAGGTGGTAAGGTTGCACTGATAGAGAGATTGATATTGTAAAAGGAGAACTGTACGTGTTGCCTTACTTATGTAGTAACGTTATTGTACAATCTAACATTCTTTTAGTATTTTCCTTATTTTGTTCTGAAACAATAACATTGTTAATATTATTTAAAATCTGGTCGCCCAGTTGCAAAGTTAATGGCCTTAAAGCTCGGTATTAAGGCCTAATTTTGGGTTTCGCTAACTTGATCAAACAGTTGAGCAATTTTGCATAGATATGTACATATTGCTGTAACCTCTCGTCTTAGATACTCACTATGTAAGGAAAGCAGAAAGCTACACAAAAACATTCCAAATTATTGAAATGCAATTGTAAGGATCGTAAAACGAAACTGATACTGTGCGTGTCTATGGAATATCGACTACAGTAACTGGAGGAACATATGGTAAAAATTTTTAACAAAAAATAGAACCGACTTAAAACGCACTAAAAAGTAAAAAATAACTGTGTCATTTAGTTGCTTTAATTTACTTAAGCATAGATATGCTTAAGTAAATTAAAGTACTGAAGTCGATGCCAGCAAGTTTAAGGAACATTTATTTAACGTAGTAAAGCAGTTTGTGGGTTCTAGGTAATGTTCTTAAAGTAGAAACCGTGGCTGGCACCGACTCCTAGATATGCTTAAGTAAATTAAAGCAACTAAAAGACACAGTTATTTTTAACCGACGAAAAAAAACGGAGGAGGTTCTCAATTCGACACGTATATATATTTTTTTATGTATGACCACGCATAACTTTTTACAGAGTTGTCCGATTTTGATACATACTTCCAAGGTGGTCCCATTGTCATCATGACTTAAAAAAAAATACTAAAAAATTTACGTTCCCTTTTTAGCAGTTAAAATTTGCGATCGGTATGCAATATCATCAATTCAGTCACGTCCTTAGCCCAAATTCTATCGAAGCGATTGAACTCTATGTAAACCAGCTCAAAGAAGGGTACCGTCCTTTGCATTTAATTTCAATTACAGATTAGGTTTCGATTTTTAACTAGCTTATACGACCTGGCTTCGCACGAAACTTAACCGAGATTCGTTTAGGAAGATCTTGACACATGAACATAATATTACATACAAGAAGTGAAAAGAAAGTAACCTGTCTGTATGCATGCTACTGGCTACGTTATGATCATAAATGCAAAGACACTCAACATTGAGTGAGACTATTAGTCTTGACACTGAGTAAAAATATTAAAAATGGGAGAGCTTTGGTTTTAAGTTAAAAACAATCAAAAATGTATATTATGTAGATATAAAAAATATCTTAATATTATCTACTTCAGTGACATATATCATATATTTTTAAAAATAATTCCCTTTCCCTCCAATTAAGCGATTAGCTTTTGCTAAGTGTCTAAGAAAAAAATCCGACGGCCGGGAGTAGAACCCAAATCCCCTTCGAATTTAGTCCAGCCCCAAACTGTGAAGTTATAAAGGCTTTAATTGAACGTAGTATCTAATAATTTCAAATTTAATCAAAGTTAGGTAACCGAAGGATGTAGGAGTGGTTTTGGCTTACATAGCAATTACCTACCATCTGTTTCGACGGTATATAACCTAGTACTTACGCCAGTAAATCAAGGCAATCTAGTTAAGATGTTCGTGGACAAGATATTAATTGAAAATTGTATACCTATAACAAATATTATTTCGCTACCTATTACAATTATCAATCTGCAGGCTATTTTGTTTTTATAAAAGGTTTTTTTTATCAACTACAAATTGGCCCTTGATTGCTAATGCTATCACACATTGATGATGCAATCTAAGATGGAAGCGGGCTAACTTGTTACGAGTAGGATGAAATTCATACCCCTTTCGGTTTCTACACGACATCGGACCGGAACGCTAAATCGCTTGGCGGTACGTCTTTGTCGGTAGGGTGGCCACGGCGAAAGCCTTCCACCAGCCAGACCAAGACAAATTAAGAAAGAAAAATCTCAATCTGCCCTGCCGGGAATCGATCCAGGTCCTCCGTCTTATAAATCCACCGCGCAAACCACTGCGCCATGGAGGTCGTCGAACGTCGTACTTACGCCTAGATGAGAACATACCAATGGAACATCATAATGTTAAACCAGCATGTAACAGAAAAACATTTCAAAGGACATCAATATATAGGAAATACACGAACACGCCAGTAACAGTCCCAATACGCTGCTATGCGCCCATAACTATCTACCTCTATTTAATCCTTACTTGAGGCTATAGCTCACGTTTTTTTTCAAGATTTTTCGCTGTTTTCGAAAGTATATGCCTCTCCGTAATAATGCCATCAGTATTAACTTAATGTTAAAGTAATAAGCTATCAACAAAAACTATGTATTACTTAGGGATAAGACTTCATGTGCTTTATAAACTACCATACACTTCCAACTTGCTTCCAACTGGAACACAGCAATTGTGTTTGGTTATTGACTAATAATGGCAGTTGTACTTCCCTGGACAAACTCTGTCCCAAAGAGCTCTAGTCTTAGTCTCACTGACCTTGCTTACTGCTAAAATATTGAGATAAAGGTAGAGATCTTCCCTTCTCTTTGAAGGTGAACAATAAGTTTGATGTATTAGATTTATGTGTGCCGGTAACAATTCATTAGTCAGCCGCAAACAGTATAAACCCTGTCATTATGGCAATCAGACGTTAACGGCCGTACATTGTGGCCAAATGTGGAATGAAGCAATTAGATTCAGTACGCGATAGACTATGAGTTAGCGACACCACTTTTACTATTAGAGTTGTCAACCGAAATAATTTATACTTTTTGCGATTCGCGAAGACGAGTGAGCTTTACTCGTGGTTGAACGTGTATATGTATATTGCTGTAGTGTGCGTGTCTGACAGGGCGATTAGTTGTGATCAAGCTATCGCAACGGCTACTTAGGCCGGGCGCCCACTGTGACTTTTTGTCACGGTGACATTTTGTTGCCGTCACCCTCTGTCACCATCAAGGCGCCCACTGTAATTGTCACCGGGCGACAAAATGCGGTCATTCGAGCTCGAGATGGATTTCAAGCAGGTTGCTGTGATATGTGCTCTCGAAATACGCAGAAGAAAAATGAAACGAAAAAGACGCTACTGGGTGCATCCTATATACAGTGAAAGATTACTAAAAGGAAAATTTTATACTTTTTATTCTGAATTACGTCAGTATCCTCTAAAGTTCTTTAACTATTTTCGTATGTCAATAAACAGTTTCGATAACTTGGTATATTTACTGGGTCCATTGATTACGTTTCAAGATACGACATTTCGCAAAGCTATTCCAATAGAAGAAAGACTGGCGGCAACATTAAGGTAAGCAAAATAAACAACATTTATTATTTTAATGAAATTTGAGCATCTTTATTATTCGGAAGTATAAAAATTTGTGATATCAGACTCATCTACAGAACAATTGGACTCAAATGATTGTAAAGTTTCGTTCGATCGTGGTGGTGAAAACATGTAAGTTCCTGGGGGAACATCGGGATATTGTTCTGAAATTGTAATAGGATGATTGGGAGGCGATATTATTTGTTGGGAAAGTATTTGTACTGGTTGTGATTGGAAAGGAGATTTTATCTCTTGTGTAAGAGTACGCGGTGGCAGTGATTGGGATGTAGCAGTAGCATTAATATTATTATTATTAGAAAATGAATTATAATATTTTAACGTATTTAAAATCGCAATATGTGCATCAATTTTTTTATCTTGGGGAATGGATTTTAGTAGTGGAACCAAAGACAGTGCGAAGTAATGTTCTGGTCCTAATGGAGTGTTGGAACAATTTTTTTCTTTTAATATTTCTAACAGCGACTCTTCATAACTATTATTTTTTTTCTTCTTTGCCTGTGACTGTCGTGTCATTAATGTTGATGTAGAAGAGCTACTTTCGCTTTGTTCAAAAACCTCAATTTCGTCGACTAAGGTCACATTGCTGGAAGTTTCCCTCATTTCTTCCAGTGAAGATACTAAGAATAGTAACTTTTCGAAATACACGTAACGTTTCCGTTTAGTTGCAGCTTGTCCCGATTTTGGCTCTTTTTGCAAACGAAGCTCTCTTGAAAAACATGCTCTTAAATTTTTCCAGCGACGTTGTACTAATTTAACTGCAAATATTAACATTTGTTTTCAGATATTTAGCTACTGGCATAAGTTTTAATGCATTATCTTTCGAGTACTTAATTGGAGAGACAACACTTCGGAATATAGTAAATTTAACTTGCCAATCTATGTGGGAAGTTTTACAACCATTGTTTATGGAAGAAAAAAAAGAAGAAGACTGGTATGAAATTGCTGATCAATATTATGAGCGTACTAACTTTCCTAATATTATCGGCGCCGTCGATGGCAAACATGTTAGAATAACGAACCCGAAATATAGTGGATCAAATTATTTTAATTATAAAAAGTTTTACTCTGTAGTATTGATGGCGTGGGTAGATGCCGATTATAAATTTATCTATATCGACGTTGGATCGCATGGAAGTGCAAGCGATTCGACAATTTTCAAAAATTCAAACATTGGCAGAAAACATCGAGAGAATTTGTTAAATATTCCGATTGGACGGACTTTACCTAACGATGAAAATGGGAAAGTAATGCCTTTTTGTATTGTGGGTGATGAAGCATTTGGTCTATCAAAAAATGTGTTACGACCATTTTCTAAAAGAGGACTCACGGTCTCTAAAAAAATCTTTAATTATCGACATACAAGAGCACGGCGAATGGTGGAGTGCACGTTTGGAATACTGTGTAATAAATGGAGAATCCTTCACAGACCTATAGATGTCCACATAGAATTTTGTGATAAAATTGTGATGGCTTGCTGTATATTGCATAATTATGTACGTGTTAGAGATGGTATACGATTCACAGATACTGCATATGAATGTACGCTCAGTAATATACCTACACATCCGACCCACCGTAACATGTCCAGTGTAAATATAAGAAATTATTTTGCTTCTTACTTTATTTCACCACAGGGATCAATACCATGGCAATATGATAAAATATAATAGTAAATAGCAATATAATAAAAGTACCTACTTTTGTTGAACCATTATGTAGTAACGTAAATAAACTGTTGCAGAGGCCAAAAATTTGGCAACTAGGTACCTACTTACCAACCCATCAAAAATTTGTAAATAAGTTGCAAATTCAATAAATACGCATAAATTACTGATTAACTGCAGTTTCTTTTTGTTGTTGTGTAAATGTTCTTGTTGGAAATAAATATACTAAAATTTCTTCCCACAATCTCCTTTTTAAATGAATATCGGAATATTCCTTCAATTTTTTGTGTACAAGGCTGGCCTTTTTTCTACCTCCTCTATTAATAACTCGTTATCAATATCTTCATCTTGCAAAGACGACATCATAAACAGTTTTATAACAAAAACTAAATACGCAGCATACGTCTACTCCGAACGCGTTCACCGGCCGAATGACAAAAAGTCACCCAGTGAGCGCACTCGCATAGCGATGCACAGGTCGAGTGACAGTCACGTCGCCGGCAGACGAAACTATTTGTCACCGTATTGTCACGTCACCTTAGTGAGCGCACTCTCTAATATCTTCATTGCACTCGATTAGGTGACTTAAAGTCACGGTGACAAAAAGTCACAGTGGGCGCCCGGCCTTATAGAGCTTATTGTTTCCACAACGTTTATTGACAGTACTTCGAGGCAATACTCGCCTTCTTGAATTGCAAAAAGTATACTATAATAAAACTATTTATTCGAAAAACACTACAACTTAGCACTGCTGTTTAGAATACAGAAATATATAGAGACCGTTGATAATGTTAGTTGCCGGTTTCGATTTGTTGAGCGAATTGTAACCAGGATCCAACCAATTATAAGTGTGCGTCACTCATTAAAAAGCTATTGACAATTCAAACAATTGGGTATTTGACAATTATTTTTATTACTTCATTATAAACTAAGATAAAAATACGTACGTAGAAAATAAAATTGAAATCCGACGACGACATGCAAAGTCAAATGTAATTAATAATTAGTATAAAATATCATCATCATCATCATTATCAGCCTATTAGCGGCCCTCTACAGGGCCAGGCCCTCCTTATAGGAGAGGGGATATGGAGCGTACATCCACCACGCTGCTCCAATGCGGGTTAGCGGGTTTAGGGTGATAATGTTTCATTTATTAACGATCACTATCAGATGTCGATGATAGATATCTGATAGTGACCTGACCGGGACCGACGGCTCAACGTGCTCTCCGAGGCACGGGGGTGTAACACCACCAACTTCCAAACTCCAGGCTTGGAATGTACTGAACATTTCATAGAAGAATGAAAAAGCTCAGAATTATTCCATGACCCGATCCAAGGATCGAACCCAGGACCGAATGATCGAAGCCACATAGGCTAACCACTAGACCAACGAGGTATAAAATATATTTTGACCTTAGCCATGACGGTCTATTACGCATGAAGTTATATTAAATTAAACATCGCTGTCTCTTGTACTATTCGGTCGTCACATTCACCGTTTGATGTGGCTGCCGCGGTAACGAGCCGTTGTGCAACCCAGAGGAGAATCGAGTCTTGACGATCTCATACGGATGAAGATATAGCTAATTTAATTTTAGTTTATGGTGTTTTGTGGACGAGTAAATGGAAATAAATTGATAACTAGACATATACTTAAGTATAGTCAAGGCTTAATATAATAAATCATTGGAGCGTTTGCCAATACAAATGAATCTATGAGAGACGAATATCTTAGCATTCCATGGCTTCACCGTGCGGGTGCCGGGTCCATCGCGTGGCTGAGAGAAAAGCTCCGAACAGAGTCCGAGACTTGTGACACGGGTGTAGGTTTAAAAGAGATCTCTTAGTGACTGCCACCAACACTCACCTCTGTTTAAGTTATTCTCGGGGTGATCGTTAATGACTTAAGCATTTTCACCCTTAGACCATCAACCCGCACTAGAGCAGCGTGGTGGGTCCAAGTTCCATATCCCCTCTCCTACACGGAGGAAGGCGTGGCCCTGTAGCGGGCCGTTAACAGGTTAATAATGATGACGCCTGTACCTATGCTCAGAATGGTTTCGTCAAATCAGTAATAAAATGTCGCAGTCTATTTATAGTTCGATATTGATCCGATTAAATGAAATGCAGTTTGACCGGTTATTTGTCGTAGAATATAATGGGATACGACCGGAACGAAAGCAAAGAAAGCGCGCAAAGAATTCTCTATCACAGTAGGTATTTGATACCTATATTTATTTTATCTGTCTAGTAGCTACCTTATTTAGTTGCTCATATTTGGTTTACTGTAATGCTTGGCTGCAATCCC
Source organism: Mycalesis mineus (assembly GCA_034621355.1). Classification (NCBI taxonomy): domain Eukaryota; kingdom Metazoa; phylum Arthropoda; class Insecta; order Lepidoptera; family Nymphalidae; genus Mycalesis; species Mycalesis mineus. Next base: position 2,597,967 of record CM067900.1, read on the forward strand.
GCGTAATGGTCATTATCGTCATTATCAGCTATTAACGGCCCACTACAGGGCCAGGCCTCCCTCCTTATAGGAGAGGCGATATGGAGCGTACACCCACCACGCTGCTGCAGTACGGGTTGGCGAGCTTAGGGTTATAATGTTTCAATTATTAACGATCACTATCAGATGTTGATGATAGTGACCGGGACCGACGGTTTAACGTGCTCTCCGAGGCACGGGGGTGTAACATTACCAACTTCCAGACTCCGAGCTTGGAATGTACTGAACATTCCATAGAAGAATGAAAAAGCTCAGAAATATTCCGTGACCCAGGAATCGAACCCAGGACGTCGTGATCGAAACCACATAGGCTAACCACTAGACCAACGAGGCAGTCGTAATGGTGAGGGATAATTTAAACTAACCTATAGTGGAACGTGCTTAACTGTAGCAGTAGGTACATATTAACTCTTGCTATGCATTCAAAATAATCTGCATACTCTTTCAGTCAGTAGTCAATATCGGATTTCAGCTACGTTCTTGGCGCATGTGCTGATTGTTGCGATTCCTGGCAGACTATGGTAGAATAATGAAGAAGAAACACGATCTAAAGTTACGAAGCACTTTTCCGAAATATCTTTTGCAGAATATTGGCACACAAGCAACTTTTCGGCAATGCCCAAAACCAATATTTTGCTCGCAGTGGAGGATTTGTAAAAAAGCTAATTATGCCTAGGTCGGTCAATCATGACGAATTGTTTTTTTTTATCAACTACAAGTTGGTCCTTGACTGTTATCACACCTGTTGTTAAGTGATCATGCAATCTAAAATAGAAGCAGGATAACATGTTAGGCGTAGAATGAAATTCACACCCCCTTAAGTTTTTACACAACATCGTAACGAACGCTAAATCGCTTGGCGGTACGTTTTCGTCGGTATGGTGTTAACCAGCCATTGCAAAAGCCTCCCAAGAGCCTTACCAAAACAAATGAAGAAAACTCTCAATCTGCCCCGCCAGGAATCGAACGAAAATCCACCGCACTTACCACTGCGCCACGCTTTTTTATTTTTGCATTGACATATTAATACTAAGGACTTCCAGCGATAAAAAGTGTCCGAACCAAAAGTAAGCCAAAACCAAATGAGGTCGTCAAAATTCACTGACAACAACAAGAAAGCCTTGTACGAAAGTTTTGAGACCCCTGATGATACATTTTCAGTGTAAATATTTACTGATGATTTTAAAGTATTATTTTGCTTAGAAACAAGCTATTTTATTAAAATTTTAATAAACTATAGAAACGAATTGCATAACCAACCAAAATGAACAAAAGTATCTATCTGTCCTTTTCCCATACGCTACCCGCGTATAGGATAGAAGGAGTGCAATCCATTAGTTCGGATATGCCGTGAGCAATAGAATGTTTTAGAACAACGACTCTAGAGTTATTTTGTTGTTTAACATTTGAATTATTTAATTACTTAATTTTTGAATGAATTGATGACTTTTACCATAATGGTATATTAATTTGATAACTATAAGAATTATCTATTAGGAACAGTTATTTAAAATAGTGATCTAACGTCATTTAGCCTAACCACTGGATTGACAAGGCAGATTGTCAAGAGGATTTTATATTTTTAGATAGTATTTTGTTATAGCAGCTGTCATATCTATATTGTATTGAAAGATCCAAATGTTTTAAGTTGGGCATAGCATTGAGTGAGCTAACTTCGGACGATGCTCACGAATTACATTCACTTTCGCTGTTTCATCACAACATGGCAGCAGGTCTGTTTCTGAAATATTATTACACTGTTTAGACAAATTATAGTGATATTTATACTTCATTGCAGCTTCTGCCAGGTAATAAATGTTTAAGGTGTCCAGTATGATTAAATAAGCCCCTGGGTTCTTTGGTCCCCGATTTCTTTCGTTACCTTTTTTTATTGACTACAAGTTGGTCCTTGATTGCTCTCACACCCGATGTTAAGCGATGATGCAACCTAAGATGAAAGCGAGATAACTTGTTAGGAGTAGAATAAAATCAACACCCCTTCCGGTTTCAGCACGATATCGTACCGGAACGCTAAATGGCTTGGCAGTACGTATTAGTCGGTAGGGTGGTAACTAGCCTCGGCGAAACCCTCTCACCAACCAGACCAAGACAAATTAAGAAAAATCTCAATCTGCCCCGACGGGAATCGAACCCAGGACCTCCGTCTTATAAATGCACCCCGCATACCACTGCGCCACGGAGACAGTCAAACCCAACCTTTACGTGGATTTTACCCATGGTCCGAATGTAAGAGCGACACTTCGCAAGGCATGCAAGGAACACGTCCTACAAAGTGCCGCCATGTCCTTCAACCTGTGGCATAGGTGATAATCTAATCATGTGCCTGTAATACTTATGCTCCACCTCAATAAGTAATATTAAAAAGAAATGTTTGAAGAAATACCTTTAGTTGTTTCTTAACACATATTGGTACGAGAACATTGTATAAACATACACGTTATCATTGTTTTCTTTTCTTTTTTTTTTCTTTCTTGCTAATATTATATTATTTCTTACTAATATTATCTTATTAATGCTGTTATCACATAAATAACATATCTTTTCTTTTTTTTATGTACAAATCTTCGGCAATGTATTGTCTATTGTTACACATGTATTTTTTCTTTAGTGTAAAACATTGACATATTAATACTATGGACTTCGGGTCAGCGATAAAAAGTGTCCGAACCAAAAGTAAGCCAAAACGCGAAATGACTTCCAATTCCAATTCAGTCTCATATTAGCTGACTGACAGAATACACGTCAATAATGCCGTAATGTGTTATAAAAAACTTGTAAGAACTACCCGAGTAAGGTGAGAAAAGAAGACGGTGTACCATATTTTCAGTAAGTAAATATTTACTGATGATTTTAAAGTATTATTTTGCTTAGAAACAGGCTATTTTATTAAAATTTTAATAAACTATAGAAACGAATTGCATAACCAACCAAAATGAACAAAAGTATCTGTCTGTCCTTTTCCCATACGCTACCCGCGTATAGGATAGAAGGAGTGCAATATGTTTATCTAATTAACCACATTTAGTTCGGATCTGCCGTGAGCAATGGAATGTTTTAGAACAACGACTGCATAGAGTTATTTTGTTGTTTAACATTTGAATTATTTAATTACTTATTTTTTGAATGAAAATAATTTGATTATTTTCAATTCAAAAATTTTTATTTTTTATGTCATGAATATTAATCAAATAACTTTTACCATAATGGTATATTAATTTGATAACTATAAGAATTATCTACATGAAATTAGGAACAGTTATTTAAAAAAGTGATCTAACGTCATTGAAGTAAAAAAATATATTTTCAGTTTAATTAAAAAGAGGAAAATATCGAGAACTTAAAATTTCAAAGTAAAGAACTATGTCGAGTGGCATATCATTTTGTACATTAGTGGATTTGGTTTGTAATTAATTATTATTATAACTAATTATTATTTTATACAAGATTATTACAACAATTATTATTTGGTACAAGATTTATCCCAGCATATAGAGGTCAGGGATATGTAAATATAAATTAAAATTTGCTGTAAATATAATATATAAATATAAGATGCGAAAAAAATTTGAAAGCTACCGACTCCACACCATTTATGTTGTCCTATTTTCACGAGAAGCTGTCATGTCAAAAAAAGGTTGCCATGGTAACCGTCAATCGAAGCTGATTACTTATTGCCGTTGCAAATTAGACTGTATAACAATACGATAAGACATACATTACAATGTTATTTTGTGTATAAAAACATAAATACATCCTAGTGTGTATAAAATATCTTGGGACACTTTTGACGTAAATTTTGCATTAGACCCGAAGTCCATAGTATTAATATGTCAATGGTGTAAAACTTTTTATTTGTAATGACTGTTTTTGCCAAAATAAAATAAAAAAAAAATATACCGGCAACATACCGGCAACGATGTCCTTCAGGCTGGAACACAGAAATGCTCTTTGACGGTTCAATTTACCAAGCGAATTTTCACGGAAGAGTACTGTCTTTTGAAGAGGTATCCTTAGAGGTGACTATATTATGCACTTAAGATCTAAGCCAGCTGCTTGTTCCGACAACAAATGAAATAAAAAAAATATATGAAGCAACAATCCATTACCATCTGCCGCTTACTCGAACAAAAACGGTAATAGATCAAAAGAGGCTTCAAATACTTAGTTACATAACTCTATAATATTAATAAATCACAGTAACACCATCATTTCCGCACACGATCATTAAAACAGTAGGTAAGCGCCAGCTCTAGGTCATAGAGTTCGTGAGAAATGAGACCATTTGGTCATTTGGGATGAAAAATCATCAATCTTTGCAAACTACGTGGTAGTCTTTCTACATTTTTAACCGACGAAAAAAACCGGAGGAGGTTCTCAATTCGACACGTGTATATATATATATATTTTTTTATGCACGCCATGCATAATTTTTTACAGAGTTGTCCAATTTTGATAATTCTTTTTTTATTAGAAAGGGCATACTTCCAAAATGGTCCCATTGTCATCATGTTAGGATCGGATGATGATATCCTGGGGAAATTGAAGGAACTCTTCAAAATTTTGGAGGCACGTTTACAGCGATTTCGGTTTTTGTCTCGGTATCGGTAGCTTTTTGCTTACTAGTGCCGTATAATATACTATGACAAGGTTTCTACTTTAAGGACGTTACCTAGAACCCACAAACTGCTTAACTACGTAAAATAAATGTTCCTTAAACTTGCTGGCACCGACTTCATAGATATGCTTAAGTAAATTAAAGCAACTAAATGACACAGTTATTTTTTACTTTTTAGTGCGTTTTGAGTCGGTTCTATTTTTTGTTAATAATTTTTATGGGTACTTGAGTCATCACCATTATCAGTTTATTTCACGACCTACTAATGGATCTGGTCTCCTTTCTTAAAGGAGACTGTGGACTTTAGACCCATCACAACGTCAGGTTGGGTAACCTAAAAGATCTTAACTTTTTACCGATCACTATCTGATATTAAAGACAGGATTTTTGACGACCTCCATAGCACAGTGGTATGCGCAGTTGATTTATAAGACGGAGGTCCTGGGTTCGATTCCCGGCGGGACAGATTGAGATTTTTTTTAATTTGTCTTGGTCTGGCTGGTAGGAGGCTTTCGCCGTGGTTAGTTACCACACTACCGACAAAGACATATCGCCAAAGATCATCATCTTCATCATCACTTAACATCAGGTGTGGTAGCAGTCAAGGGCCAACTTGTAGCCGATAAAAAAAGGTAATGACCGACGGCTTAACGTGCTTTTGAACAAGGGTAAACCATCAAATTCTCAACTCAGAGTGAAATTTTTGGAACAAAAGGCTCAATATTTTAAGCTCAAGACCGCACATAGATTAACCAGGCATAAACTTCATAAAAGTATCTATGATCTCCACCCGATTGACAAATATATGTATAAAAAATAGAAAATATATTTATCTTATTTAGCGCTAAATCACAGGATTTATATATTATGTTAGGAGTTAAACTACCTTTTCAAATGACAATGGCGGCATCAGGTGGATAATTACAGATATTACGGTAGTAATAATATACCTATCGCCCGCTAATGTCATTTCGAGGCCGAGTTTCCAGTGGGAAGCTATATTATTGGTATTTTTTTTTATATCCTACTCTGTATTTTTTTTATATTCCGCCATTTTTAAATCGCATTGACGCTTCAATCCGATTGGGGGCCTTGTAGTGGGTCCTTAATTGGCTGATAATGTTGGTTGTTTTTGAAATTGTTTGTGCTTTAGCGCGAGCGTGCAAAAATACATATACTTAGGATTACCTAATAATAATATTATTAGCAGCATTGAACACTGCGCTCCAAAAACCCAGATTCTAGAGACGTAAATCATAAAAAAATGCTACTCTGCGACGTTTTTGGCCTATATAAGTGACGGATTATTAAAATGCGGACATTATTAATTTCAGTTCTAGCATAGGCAAAAATGCTGCCTGACCAATATCTTAAAACTAAATTACAATAGTGTTAAATGTAAGATTGTTTCATTTTGATTTGATATAAGAAAGTTTGTAATTAAAATGTGTTGAAGTTTTGATTATTGTTGTTTTTCTGCTTGTGACTTTTGACCCCTTCTGATGATATTGCTAAAATGTATTCATTTATTCGTTATTGTCCCGCAGTTTCGCTTGCGTAGGTGTTGTTTCTTTGGGAGTATCAAGAAATTCGATCTTAAGTGCGCGCTTCGCAAAATTACCTACCTATACTAAAGCCAAACTCGATTGAGAATGCTTGTCAACAAACAAATTTAAAAAGAAGGTAGAAAATGCAACACATTTTATGCCTAATAAATTTAAAATTATGTTTTGTTATTTTAATAAATCTTATTTAAAATATATGAATATATTAATTACTTTTAAGCTTACTAATCTAATTTATTGCCATGAATTCGTCATTAATTAGTTAATTATAAAAATTAGGTGTAAAATGACTAGTGATTTCTACCTTCATTTATAATTTGTTTGTTGACAAGCATTCTCAATCGAGTTTGGCTTTAGTATAGTAGCTATGCTACATTTTAAGTCAATTGAGTACCTATACATAATTAATTACAGTTTTAAAGATTTTGTGATGAGACATTCATTTGTATTTTGCTTATACCTATATTATGTTTAGATAAATTACTATGAGTTGTCAGCCATAGCTTCGCTTTTCACAGGGAGTGTCTTAAAAACTGCTATGCGGTGAAAGGACGCGCGGTCCGCTTAGGTAACGCGTATTATGTTTACAACACCGTCTAATAGCTCGAGTGACACTGCGGCTCTTCTTTTTACCAGCGAGAGATGCTTCAAATATAATTATTTGTAGTTCAAATATATTGCGACATGGATACACTATGGTATTTTAACATGTGTGGGTGGATTACATGTTGCGACCGTTGGATGTAACGTCTGAGAGCTACTACTCTACAAATCTACGTCATTTCAAAATATCTAAATATTTATCAGCGCGTGCTTATACAATAGGAACTGTAGTTTCGAACAAGGACAATACCTGGCTTCTTGATGAGGGGTTCTGGTTACAAGATAAGACGTTAAATAAAACAATGAAGAGCCAGATACATCGGGCACTGCTGACTGGATTGCGGTACTGTGCATTCGTTTTCGTAGCTCAGGTTATCAGGTGGTGTGTAAAAACACCGTGGAGTTTTAGTTGGTAAGATTCAGACATAACCCTCTCGCCCAGCTATATCCAAGAGGATTTTCCATCGAATAAGATACTCACAGTGATATTGTGGCTCTTATTTTACGAGTACCTACAAGTTCTTTTACAATTAATTTCGTTTAATTTAATTGCGACATAAAACACTTTCGTATTTTAACATGGTGGATAGGCAAAGAGCCTGCTACAGTCAAATTTGCGTCATTTTATAAAGTTGAAAGTCCGTCAGCCTATGTTATTACCATAAATAAATATAGTAGAGACGAATATCTTGGCATTCTATGGATTCACCGTGCTGGTGCCGGGTCCATCACGTGGCTGAGAGAAAAACTCCGAACAGAGCCCGAGACTTGTGACACGGGTGTAGATTTAAGAGATTTCTTAGTGACGCGCGTCAACACTCACCTCCTCTGTTCAAGTTATTCTCCCTGCCCAGTCATATTCGGAAGGACCCTACTAGAGCAGCTTTGGACACTCGTTCCAATATGGAGCTTACTGCACTTCATAAATAAATCTAAATTCCGTAAATATAGTAAGAATTTACGGAATTTAGATTGATCATGGTCGTTTTAAAGTGAAACAGACTCTTATTTATTATATTAATTTAGGTTTACGTTTCAGGAAAAAAGCATTTGATTAAAGCCATGATACTTCGAAACTAGTCATCTATAGGTGTTTTGATAATATTGGAACATAATTATAATTGCCCGGCCAAGAAGAGCACTCTGGGCTATGTGCACATGAAAGAAAAATACCTATTAAATGTGTAAAAAAATACCAAATATAGTAATCGAATCATCACATATCCAAATGTTGACTTCGAAGAGCGCAGATCAGTAGTTACGCCACACAATTTATAGTCACGCCTTACTTCGGTATGTTTTTTAGTTTAGAAGGCCTAGGTACTTAGGTAGATAGGTATACCATAACATTGTTGGCCTACTGTGTCACGCGTGTAGAATAGAGAGGCAGTGAAAGTCCCCACCGGACTGTCCTTGTAATAAATCAACGATACATTTACCTACCCATTGTCACTATGTACTTAGTATCTATACAGAAAAGAAACAGCAAGAAGCCCAGACGCAGTATTACGGTTCGCAGCAGGCACGGTAGGAAAACTATTTTTAAAATTCCAAACCAAGTTGGTATTTTGGATATTATTTTATCCGAGTTAACATATTAGAATGAGATAAAACAAATGAACAAGTAATGTATTACTCATTGATAGGTACCTACCCAAAGTGGTCCAGATGGACCTCTAGGGGTTCACGGAAGGTTCGGCCGTTCGAACTTTCTGTTTTTTTTGGAATTGAAAAAATTGAGGGTTCACAATATTAGTAAGAGGTCCATGAGAATTACTTAGTTTCATTGTAAACAGTTTTGGGAAATGGTAGAAATATAGCTAAATTTTAAAAGTGGTTTATGAGAAAAAAAGTTTGGAGATCTGTGTTATAACTCAAAGTTCCTGGCTTCAGTTTCTAGCTCAGCTTTTATTTTGTATTTTGATCATAAGAACTTCTTGGTGATTAACATTATTATATATTTTTGTCTTCCAAACGATTGCTATCAGATTATAATACCCATATTTCATAGCCTGATCTACTCGAACCCAGACCGAAGTCATGAATAGACGTACAGTCTAACCAATGGACCAAAGCGGCAGCTCGAGATGTTATGAAGTAACGACATCTAATATCGGAACAAAGTCTCGAACAAAGCCGGTCAGCCGGTCAGTTACATAAACAGGCCCTTTCACGACAGATCCTTCGCTCACGACATGGACTGGTTACAGGCACGGGCTATGAACACACGACGCTAAGCTTAACGCTACATAGATAGATAATGTTGTTTTTTTTTATTTCAAATATGCTATAAATAAAACTAAAAAATGCTATAATCTATAATAGAATCCTGGCAACGACCATGCCTACTTTGCCAACTTAAATTAATATTAGAAGATTAAACTATGATTACCACGACTTCGTCCACGAGAAAACTTGTACCTACCTCAAGAATACCAATCACATTAAACGTGACGAAGTTTAATGTACGTATTTTCATTTCCTAAATTTATAATGTTGAAAACATATATCAGCAATAATAAAAAACAAGGATTTGTTATACCTGAAAAGGATTTCAACGAATACCTACTCCCAGACGGCACGACAATTCTAGCAAATATTTGAACCGATTATCCAAATATTAACAAATTAACTTAATTAATTAGTGAAAACCGCATGAAAATCCTTTCAGTAGTGTTTGAGTTTCTTACGAACAAACAGACACGTTGGGGGCTTTGTTTAATTTTTTTTCTTAGTAAGGCAGGTAAGTACTGCAAGCCTAACTCTCATAGCTTTTAGTTTAAACCATAGCCTTATATTCTAAACAAGTCGACGCTATCACCGTAAGCTAAGCACGAACAGCCGGCAGATTGTAAATACCGCCATACAATGCTTTTCACCTATGTATGCAAATACTTGCTTACACAAAGCGAAAGGTCGTGATTTACGTTCAATTTCTTATTCATAACAAACGAGCTGGATTTTGAAATGGATCTTTGTACAGTTTGGAATAATACAAAAGTCTTCTTAGCTTTGCATATGTCTTTAAAACATTTAGTTCATCTCCCGAGATCTGTTTAAATAACATTATTTTACTAGGGGAATCAATAATTGATTCGGATTAATATATGGATCTACCTTATATAAAGTTGATTCTTGTTAAAATTGGAACTGTGAAACTCAATTTTATACAACTGATCAGTGTACCTCGTGTGAGCCTTTACCAAAACAAATCCAAAACTTCACATTCGCGTTAAGGGCAAATTTTAAATGAAAACTCAAATGGGCGAGTGTCGGAACGCTTTTTTTGCTATATAATTTGACATTATTAGAAAAACTCACACTTGCCCCTCTGGCTATAATATGGTCAAAGATTTGTCTAAATAAAAAAATAGGTAAGTAGGTATTTAAGAGTGCTAGAAACTTATTTGACCCGATGGCCAAAACTAGAACTAACGTCGCAGCTGTCACTCTTTTGGTTTCTGTCAACTCTGCGACCATAGTCGCACGTTCGCACTCACAGTTGTCACTCTTTTGGTTTTTGTCAGCAGCAGCGACACCCTCACCGGTCGAGATAAGTTTGTAGAATTATATAGTAAGTTCGGCTGCCAAATGCCAGACGAGTGTTCACTTGTTTTGGCACGCTCTACAGGCTGCAGTCCAAGCTGCTTGATATCACAATAGATGTTTCTGGGACGACAGTCACATTTTTACGCAGAATTTTGTTTTGTTTAAATCATCTGATTTCATAACATTGCGCAGTAGTTCCTGAACCGTTTTACTAATAGGTAATTGTTCAGTATCAAAAGCTGTGTTATTTACTTTCGCACGACCGTTAACACTTGCCCAAGTCGCTTGCCTAATAATGACCGATGACGCTATGAGAAATGGTCTATTCACAGGAAATATTATGAGAATTGCACTATGCCTACTGGAAACAATGGAACGGAATTACAGACGATAATGTATACCTTCTTTGCTTGCAAAATCATTGAAGTGGATACAAAATCGCTGAGTAGGAAACAGGTTATATTGAATTACTACTCTAGAGAACGCCCGCTTAATTCCCGTTTCCGTAAGAATTTCGGGAGAAAAAGTATCCTGTGTGTTATTCTGATATACTTATAAGCTGTTATTATAAAGATGCATCAAAATCTATTCAGTACTTTTTGCGTGACAGAGTAAAATAACTCGTACATCCTCAAAAACATTCGCGTTTATAATATTAGTAGGATGTTTTAATCTTTTAGGCTTAGTATGCTGGTGGAAGAAGTTTATTTCTTTTTAACCAAAAAGCCTCTTTTTTTCTGAAAAAAAAAACGGAGGAGGTTCTCAATTCGACACGTATATATTTTTTTTTTGTCACTATAAGTTTATTTTATTTTTACGATCTACCTACATAAAACGTAGTTTTGGTAGATCTTCCGTTGCCTGCAGATAGCAAAGCATTGTTTGTCCCCCCCTGCAGCACCAAAAAGTATTTAGAATTTGATATAAATATACTGATCCTTGTTTTTCTCTTTTCAGTTCATTACTTCTAAGCAGTCGGGTTTTTTGTTTTTGTAATAATACATTTATTCTCTCGTTGCTTTACTGGGATCGAACAATTATCACTGATAGGTATATTGTTATAGTGATAATTGATCGATTAACGCGCCGTGCAATGATTGTTGATATTTCTGTTCCACATGACGATAATCTGGTGAAAGCTGAAAAGGAAAAAATATCAAAATACTTGGACCTTGCTCATGACATTACCGTCATGTGGAATGTTGATTCAACAATGATTGTTCCTATAGTCGTTTCAGTCAACGGTCTTATAGCGAAAAGCTTTGACGATCATCTTAAAAAGCTTTCGCTTAATTGCTGGATCAAGGGTCGGATACAGAAGGCAGTAATTCTTGAAACAGCGCGCATTGTGTGGAGGTTCCTCACTCTGGAGCCCTGACCACCAGTTTGCTTGGACCCCCGGGCCCCGCATTTGAGCAGGTGGAATGAATTTTTTTATAAATTTTTACTAGTGTTTTTTTTATAATTTTATAAGCATTGTTAAAAATTTAAAAAATAATTGTAAATAAATTAATGAGTGAAAAAGTTTATTCTGATTAGGCTGGAAAGTCCATAATCTTCAAGCATAAAGGAACAACTTTTTAGTAGATAACAATGAGATATTAATGGAAATATAAAAATCTTTATTATTATTTTATATCTCACTCAAGAGCTGGGCCCACTGCTGTTTCAATGAAGTCTGGCAGGCTTAGTTTGTGTCTGTATGTAGTATCTCATGACAATTTATTTTGACAGATGTCTATTGCAAGTCGACAAGACATATATTTCAAATTGATTTGCGTTTGAGTATTCGGGCGTGACACCAGCTTCCAAACACGAAATTGCTAATCATTGTAAGAAGGAACAAATAAAATACAGAATGTTATCACAATAAAAAAATTTATTATCTATATAACATAACATCGGACCGTAACCGTGGATGAAACGAGACAGTATATTACAAAATAGGTGTATATTATACGATACATGGCTTGTTGTTTGTATGACTGATGCTTAGTTCATACACAGTTTAACATGCACTTGGAAAACAATATTCTAATCAATAACCCCCCCACCCCCAAGAGTGCGTTTTCATGACGCCGACACAATGACAGAAAAAACGGGCTAGATACGTACAGATCTTTGCTTGTACCACAAACAAAAACTTATTCGCTTGTGCCACAGACAACAACTTAAGTTAAAAAATGAAATTTTTTTAATTAGACTGAAATACTACAGTTCTTTAAAGAACTTAGTTTAACAGTGTGGTGGTATAGTGGAACAGCCTAAACAGCAATTTAAAAATCATTAGACTAGATATACACACCAAAATAGTAGTAAATGATTATAGACAAGCTCGACCCAGTAGAGTTAAGATGTGTTAACAGACATAATTTTACATATAGGCTCGGTTTTGTTTTTGAAAATAATAAGTTTTCTAAAAATGAAATCTAGTTAGTTGCTTTAATCGCCCTCGAAACCCTCTGCAAATTTCATTGAATTCCTTAAAATGACCAACGATCTAACGAATCATACTGTATATTAAAATAATTAAATTGAATATGTTTTCACATTTTAATATTAAACTGTGTATCAACCAATATGATACCTGTCCTCTGATATCAATAAATATAACATTAAAAATAAATGTAATGACAATTTTAAACATATCCATTAAACAAATCATGAAACTAAAAACAATTAATTTGGACAGACAACTAAAATGGACGAAAAAATAAACGAAATTTATACAATAAGGTACTTAGATAAGTTTACTTAAGTTATTAATCACTTGAAAATTTATTTAAATTTAAAATCATAATTACACAAAATTAATTTTGATAACTTTCTTTAAATTTTTCATTTAATGTTTACAGGCATTTCAGTGATATTCCGAAAGTCGAATATGTAAACTTTTTCATGTTGGTATTTCAGATTTCTAGACAGATAGTAAAAACGCTAAAATTTTATTTAAAACACAATATAAATTATGAAAACTCCATGCCATAAATACATGTATTTACAACATATTAAAATAATTAGTTTTGAAATATATGAAATTCGAGTCCAAGCAGTTTAATTATCATACAAATTTGATTATAAAAATATACTTTTGTGTCACGTCACTTTTAATGTAAAAACAATATTAGCTAAATGTATTACGATTTTATTTCTAGAAATAAATTAGTGGTAATATTGACATTTCATAAAGGCTGTGCAAAGCAAAGTCACATCATCATTATCGGCCTATTAACGGCCCATTACAGGGTCATCCCTCCCTCCTTATAGGAGAGGGGATATGGAGCGTACACCCACCACGCTGCTCCAATGCGGGTTGGCGGGCTTAGGGTGATATTGTTTTATTTATTAACGATCACTATCAGATGTTGATGATAGTGACCGGGACCGACGGCGTAACGTGCTCTCCGAGGCACGGGGGTGTAACACCACCAACTTCCACACTCCGGGCTTGGAATGTACTGAACATTTCATAGAAGAATGAAAAAGCTCAGAATTATTCCATGACCCGACCCAGGAATCGAACCCAAGACCTCGGTGATCGAAGCCACATGGGCTAACCGCTAGACCAACGAGGCAGTCCCCCTCCTTACAAGTCACATAATTTAGGTAAAATTATTATTAAGTAAACTGTTATCTATTTTTACCACAATATTTTATATATGTAATTAAAGTAATTAGTTTTTCTTTCATCAATTATATTGACACAATTATACACATGGCGAAACCGAAAGAGGTGTGGATTTCATCCTACTCCCAACAATTTAGACGGCTTCCATCTTAGATTGCATCATCACTTACCATCAAATGTGATTGCAGTCAAGGGCTAACTTGTATCAAATAAAAAAAAATAAAATGCTGTGAAACTTTTTAAAAATATAGCCAAGGCTCAAGAATTGCAGAGAACAGTGCTGTGATTTTTGAAATAATAAACAAATTGAACAATAATACTCTTTTACATTAAAAGCGTCGTGGTGTCATTGAGTCAGAGGGCAGGTATCGCTGTGTGTTTGTGTGTTTACATGAAGTCGTCGTAATCGTCGTCGTAATTGCCGTACGCGTCGTACTGGTTGAGGTGGGCCTGTAATACAAACAAAATCCTAACTATAATATTATAAATGCGAAAGTAACTCTGTCTGTCTGTCTGTCTTGGTTTCACTCTACAACTTCTGAACTGATTTAAATGAAATTTGGTACACAGTAAGTCTAGAGCCTAAAAAGGACATAGGCTACTTTTACGAAAAAAGGGTTGTAAGGGGTTAAAGGGGGGATGAAATGTTGTATGAAAGTATCGTCATTTTGAAAGCTTAAGACCTATTTCTTAGGCAGTTGATTAGATATTAATAAATATGACATTCAAAGCTTAGAAAAATTAGGCTGCCGTAATAACTAATTCCACGCGGACGAAGTCGCGGGCAAAAGCTAGTCATTAATAACAAGCAATCACGCCGACCGAGGGGCGCAGTGGGTAGTGACCCTGCTTCTGCGTCCTAGGCCTAGGGTTCGATTCCCACATCTGGGAAATTTTTATGCGATGAGCACGGATGTTTTCTGGGTGTTTATCTATATATTATAAGCATTTATGTATAATATATATAAAATATTCATCAGTTATCATAGTACATAACACAAGCTACCTAAGCTTACTTTGGGGCTATATAGCGATGTGTGTACTATCCTATAATATTTATTAATCAGATGCAGCTCGATATCGGTTGTACCGGGCGACGTGGCGATGTTAGCGACTCAAAAACCACGGCAAAAGTCTACCACCACCCAGATGTAAATTTAGAAAATTTTAATCGGCTCAGTCGTGAATCGAACCCAGGACTGTATATAAATCCAGCACGCCACGAAGGCCGTCATAAGATTTAAGACTCAGTTCAATTAGATTTGCATTTCAGTATTTGAGCGTAACTGACACAGTATTTCAAGTAAGAGCAGTACTTACATTGTCACCTTCCACTTTTAATTTGGCCTTTCCTTTGCCCTTGTTGGGCTTCTTTGACTTTTCATTCTTCTCTGCCTTCTGTTTCTCAATGTAGAGGTTGTCCACTGTCAACTTTATCCTTTTTATGTCAGCAGATGCCACTGTCAACAAAAAATATTTTTCTGACTTAATCAAAATTTTCTTCTGCTTTTATTAAAAAAAAAATAATCTACTTCAGCTAATTGGCTGAGTTGGCTCATTTATTTTAAATAGGGTAAGTCAAGGATGTAGCTATAGCTTTCGCATGGGGGCAGGGGTTGGGATATTTGACGTTGCTGAAGGAGGCGGCGGAACGACGGCGGGAGGACGCAGCCGCGGACCCGATCTGCCGCCGAAGTGTTGGACGAACCCATTGCCGAGTCATCCTCGGGTCGGGGGGCGCATCGCATGTTCCTGGTGCGCCCCAGACTGATTTTGGGGTATTCATCAATTCCCCAGTTGAGGGTCTGCCTCGGTGACGCCGCTCGCTGAGTCGCGAAAGATTCATGATGCTCTCGTGACCCAGCTACCAGGCGACGCGATGGAACATCGCTGGGTTTTAGTGGGTATTTCAGCTGCTCCGCAGCCGGGGAGTCCCACATACCCCTCCGGAAACAGCGCAGCTATGGCCGCTTGTTTCCGGGGGGGATGCGTAAACGCATTTCCCGGCGAAAAAAAAAAGGGGGTTAGAATATTCCAAGGGTCCAAAAATGATAATTAGGGAGCTTTTGCCTTAGTCTCCACAATAAAACATGTGTTAAGGAGATATCCAGACCCCTTAACCTGTCTCCCCTTACATATGCCCAAGACGTAAGATAGTTCAAGCATTATAAAAAAAGTGTGTTTACATTAGCTTTATAAAAGCACTATAATATTCAATTTGTGATAGTATAAATTATGAAAAAACTACAACTACTGACTGGTAGTTTCAGAGATTAGCCAGAACAAATAGACACAATTAAAAAAAAAATCGATGTGTGACTAGTGAATATACATTGATATGCATTTGGTTAAAGGCTGTTAATTACAAAATAATATTTTATTTATTGGTACATGTGTAAACAATTATCCATGGACCAACCAGATGGCACTCCTGAGGGTAAGTGGAAAAACATCACTTTAAGGCATTCTAGAAACATATTCTATAACATAGAAATAAGTATGGGTATTGTTCTTCCCCAAATGAGTCACTAACACTTCTACTACTGTAACAACTGGGGACTAACATCTATATTAATAATTTAGTCAAAGGGTACGGTAGACTCGATCGAAACCTTAGATGATAATAACAAAACAAAAATATTGATTTTGAGTTGACAACATATATTTGTAAAATTCGGATTAAGGAGAATTTCATTAAATTCAAATGATACTGACAAATAAATCGTAGTTGCTATACAAACAAACTGCAGTCGCCATCTTAGATATGCCTCGCCAATCAACACATCAAACATCATGTGCGAAACGAAACATCTTGCCGGAAACATTAAGTGAATCCAGTGTTGTCAGGAGCAGACATAGAGAGAGCAATAGGTGAGGAAAATTTTTATGAAAGTCTGTTAGGTATATTTAATTATATTTAGAAAATTAGAAGGGCAGGTGGTTCTTAGGCGGACAAGGTCGCGGGCGACTGCTAGTACTAAAATAATTTTAATGAACTTACTTTGTAAAACAATATTTTTGACAAGTTCATCAACAAATCCCGGGAACTCCTCCCTGTTCTTGTACAAGTTGATCTTGGTGCAGAGGAGCTCGGCAAACTCTGTGAACTCCTCCTTTGTGTTGGGGTTGAAGCTATCCAGCTTGCCCGTACCGCCACTCTCTATGCCTGGAAATTAAAACAATTGAGTCAAAAAACCAGTTGAGTCTAGTGGAGGAAATTGGGCCAGCTTTCATTTTTGCACTGGATATTTAAATTATCAAGTCTTGGCACATAGATCATTTGTGTTGCACTTATATAACAATTGTGTAAGGAGTTAATTGTTATGCACAAGTAAGCACATGTTTAAGGACATCATGCCTTAACTCTTTTTCTTTTTTCTCCAAGATATTTGAACAGTCCTTATGATAAAATATGCTTATGGTATATACTTTCAATATAAATCACAATATGTCAGAAAATATTTTAATTTTCATAAGTTTTCTGGACCTAATTTAAGAATCACCCATAAATGTATAGATAATGGGGTAGTGACTTTTATTAGTTTATTATAAACTAGAAAATAAGTAATGAGCTACAGTGAAAATGAAATTAAAATCTGATAAATATAAACAAAGTTATAGGCACTTAAATTTAGGGGCCTTCTGTCCCTTTCTTACAAAATGAATATTTGTAGCAAGTTACTGTGGCAATACTTAGTCGTGACATCACAAAATTGCAAGGCAGTGTCTAGCTATTAATATTTAAAGCCTTAAATGCCACTTTTCAAATATTAAGTCTACTATGAATTTAGAGATGAAAATATTAGCATTCCATGGATTGACTGTACAGTTCCTGGTTTCATTGTGTTGCAGAGAAAAACTCTAATAAGGGCCTGAAATTTGTGACACAGGCTCAGTTTAAAAGAAGATCCTATGTGATGTGCTAACACTCACCCTCTTTGCTCATTTTGTTATCCCAACTCAACCAAAATAGGTTTATCCGGAAGATATATCGATTGACATAAGGGAAGGACTAGGAAACAAGTACTAAAATTTAAAAAAAAAAAAAGAACTGACTCAAAACGCACTAAAATGTAAAAAAAACCTGTATCATTAAGTTGCTTTAATTTACTTAAGCATATCTATGAAGTTGGTGCCAGTAAGTTTAAGGAACATATATTTAACATAGTAAAGAAGTTTGTGGGTTCTAGGTTGTCCTTGAAGTACAATCTTTGGCTGGCACCGACTCCTAGATATGCTTAAGTAAATTAAAGCAGCTAAATGACACAGTTATTTTTTACTTTTTAGTGTGTTTTGAGTCGGTTCTATTTTTGTTAAAAAATTTTATTTCTTAATTTTTAGTCATTTATTGCCACGTAACATACTCGTACTATACTGTCATAGTATATTATTATATTAGGATATCATCATCAGATCCTAACATGATGACAATGGGACCAGGGATCTTAGATGGTATCATCACTTAACATCAGGTGTAATAGTAGTCAAGGGCAGCATAATTCTTACATATTTGCTGAAGAAAGTTACCAAATGTTTCCATGGCAAGCCGCAAATCAGACTCCTCCTGCAATTTCTGACGCCGCAACTTCTCTGCAGCCTTCTGTTCTGGTGTCAGTTCCTCCTCCTTTTCCATTTGCTCTTGACGCTAAAACATAAGATAATACAGAGTTTAAGAGTAGTCTAGCTTTTGGTAGCTGAGCTTGTTCCAGAGAGTACTACCACCTCTCCAAGCAGCATTCCTGAGCTCTGCTTTGCTGCTGGTGTACTTAGTTACAACATGTAAAGTTTGTTCCTTGCGTCGTGTGGCATATGGAGTTTTTTCTGCTTGGTCTATCATTTATTACTATAAAAAATACTCAAGTTACAATTACAAAATGAGATGAAAGTATGTCAGTTGAAATTGCACAAGGTAAAATTTGTATAAATTACCTACAAGCAATTAAGTTATTAGACTGCCTTGTTGGTCTAGTGGTAAACCTATTTAGCTTTGATCTTGTATAGTCCTGGCTTCAAATCCTGGGTCAGGTAACAGAATTATTCTGAGTTTTTCATTCTTCCACGAAAATCTCAGTACATTCCAAGCCCACAGTCGGGAAGTTGGTGATGTTACACCTCCGTGCCTCGGAGAGCATGTTAAGCTGTCAGTCCCAGTCACTATAATCAACATCTGATAGTGATAGTTAATAAATGACACATTATCACGCTAAGCCTGCCAACCCGCATTAGAGCAGCGTGGTGGGTCTACGCTCCATATACCCTCTCCTACTGAGAGGGAGGCCTGCGTTAATTAGGCTGATAATGATGATGATGATGATGCATTAAGTTGTGTATGTTTACATTATACAGTGTAAATTCTTTATAACATTATTTTTTATAATGATAAACTCTATATAATGTAGAAAAGAAGACTATTTACTTGGTTTAACTTAAAAACCATAGATTAATACACTCTTTCGCGCAGCAGCCACTCTCTGTTACGAAGAAATGTGTTCATATTTACACACAAAATATATTTAATAATGTTGTTATTGTTTATAAAGAAATCAGTATTAAAAATTAATGTGAAATTTTGGTTTTCCCGACTGCGTGGGGTAATGTCTTTCGTCATTTCATATAATGCAATTTCTCGCTATAAACAACTAAAAATTCTGACAGTGAGTCCCTTGAATTGTTTAAATTAAGTGACATTGGTATGTAAATTTTCAAAATGAACGGCGGAGTGTGTAGTTGTTTCTAACCCTGCATATGCGTTCTAGTGTGGGTCATAAACCATTTCCCACATATATAAAATGTTTGTGTGATGTTTAACAAAAATGGATGTGTTCCATATCTTTGTTTATCTAAACTAAAATAAGTATTTATGTATAATATATATAAAAATATTCATCAGTTATCATAGCACCCATAACACAAGCTACTTACGAGTATGCTTACTTTGGGGCTATGTAGCGATGTGTGTGATTGTCCTATAATAATTTAATTTAATACACTGTACATTTAAAACAGCCTACATTAAGTACGAAGTCCTGGGTTTGAGTCTTGGATAGAGCTATAAATTATTGAACTTTACTTTCTTCCAAAACATAAGTAACAATGAAATGAAACAAAAGGTATTGGCGTTAGAACCTCTTGCCTCAGCAATCATTTAGCTGTAGGCACTGGACATTTGACAGCCAAGTGGCTCAATGGGTAGTGACCCTGTAACTGCAATCAAGGCTGTGGATTTCATTCCCAAAACTGGAAAAATGTTTGTGTGATGAGCATGGATGGTTTCTAGTGTCTAGTTGTTTATCTATATGTATTATAAATATTAAGGTATAATTAATAATTTAATGTTCAAGTTATCATAGTACCAATAACACAAGCTATGCTTACTTTGGGACTAGATAATGATTTGTGTGTTGTCTTATAATATTTATTTTCTTATTTTTCCTGCCATACTATCTTGAAGCCTAGTGGTCTAAGCACATTCATTAAAATATGCTGATAATGACGATGATATTTAAAACACCATATTGTCAATTTTATGGCTGAGATAAGAACACATAAATAAAATCAAATTTGATTTTATTCAGTTAAAACCTGAATTTAAATTATAAATAAATTACTTTTTACATTATTGATAAATTAGTGATAAGATTATTAATTTAACAATTAAAAATGAGGAATTTTATAAACTAACACACTGAAGGCAAATTACAAATTTTCTATTATGTTGAAATGACAATATGAATATGATAATAAATATTACTCAAACTATATGAATTTCGACACATACAGTATCGTAATGCAGTTTTATTGATAGTATTATAGTGACATTGACATGCACATATGAGTTTACCAACCTCTTTTTCAGCAATTTTTTCAAGAATTTTCTTTTTAGGCTTCGTTGCCACAGGGACAGGGGTGGTTTCTTTTTTCTCCTCATCTTTTTTTTCCTCCTCCTCGTCCTCCCAACTGTCCTGTAAAATGAGCTGACGTCAACACGTAGGCCGATTGAGGTTATGTCCTTCAATCACAATCTAAATCAATACGTCGGTATTGCGATAAGTTATACAGCGATTTCAATAATTTGGCAGCTGTTTTGGTTACCTTGACGGTTTCTTCCTCGTCCTCGCCTTCCCATTTGTTAGACGACGTCAACGTGGTCGGAAGTTTGGGCTCAAAGTTGTCTGCATCTGTGAAAATACACACGTAGAGCGAACACATTCGAAACCACTAGAAAAACCACACGAAATCAATACGCACCCCACGACACGTCCATGATTGCGGACCTCTAATGCACTGATCTAAATTTGCTTACTTTTCACGTGAAAGACAAAATCAGACAAGGCTCGCAAATTGCTCGGTTTTCAACACAAGATGTCTCCCGAATCGACAAATTTTTCCTAACAATAACAATTCTCAGGCGAATTTCGTCAAACGATAGAGACTTTTCTGCACTGAACACGACTGCATTGGAAAGAAGTAAACAAATGACATAATTTCAAGGAGTTTTCAACGGAGCTATTATCAGAATTTGTTACGCAAAATTGTGACTCCATCGCAAACGATAATTTCCGAATCACTAAAAATTTCAATATGGCTGCTTGACACCTACTTGTTTTGATGCCATTACAAAAAAAGATCAGAGAAGATCATACAAAAATAGTTTATAATAAAACAATAAAAAATAATATTCGTAATGTTATAATTATTATCAGGTATGCAATAAGTAAAGTGAAATGAATAAATTTCAGTAGTTGTTGAATATTTTCCACGATTTTAATATTATAAAATATAATCTAATTTGTTTTGAAGATGGCCATAATATTTTCATTATTAAAAATACCTACCTACTAAACTACTGTTTCTTTTTAAAACAAAGTTATTCAAAATGGAATAAATTAAAACATTTATACATTATTTAATTTGGTAACATTTCAATCATTACGCTTTACATGCTACAGCGCCATCTAGGATGTTCCTTTAAAAAAACTTTCTTATTACTTGGATAGTAACTAGTAACAGAAGTTTCACACAGATGTCGTGCGAACGATTTTCATTTTGTTAGTTGAAACATTACGAAAGATATTACCTATTTCCATATACTTACTCTACTCTTTGACCTATTGCTTGGTAGACGTAATAAGGTTCTATTGTATTAGGTTCCATAAGAACCCTCAGCAGCGTCACCGAGATTTTGGCGAGCTCGTTAGCATTTTTTTGCCTTCTGTATGAATCAAGAATTAAAGGGCTACTGCCTCAGTATCTACTATTAAAGTTTTCCCAAGAAATTTGGATTTTGGCTACCAGGGTCAAGAAATGTCTCGTTGGTCCAGTGGTGAACTTAGATAACTTCAGGTCACGAGTTCTAGTTTTCCATATCCCTATCCTAGATAGGGATATGGAAAACCGGGTTCTTTTTTCTAAAAAAATCAGTGAAAAGTACCGGAATCAAGATTATCAGTGATAATCCGTCTTGCCTCGGAGAGCACGTTAAGTCGTCAGTCCCAGTCACTATCACCAACATGTGATAGTGATTGTTAATTAATAAAAAAATATCACCCTAAACTCGCCAACCCGAATTGAAGCAGCGTGACTGGTTTAAGTCCCGTATCTCGTTTAGAGAGGCCTGGCCCTTTAGTGGGCAGTTAATAGGGTTATGATGATGATGACGCGAGGGCATGGTTACAGGAAGGGTTACAGGTATACTCTAAATTTTTAGAAGATGTTCTTAGCTAATGTATCCTGAAAACTAGGCTAACTATTTTTGATTTTCCACTTAAAATCCAGTACCTTTTAATGTATTTCATTGACTAGAAAATAGGTCATCGATGTTTTCGTCGTGGCCTTAGAGATTTCATACCTTAGTAATTCGTTTCATAGGTTATTGATAAAATGGCTAAAAAGAAAATTGAGGTGTTCGTAAATATAGAAAACGAACAGCAATTTGAGTACATGCTCCATCACAATCCAAACAAATTGATTTGTAAGTTTTTTTACTATTTAGGCGACGTAACGTAACTTAGGTAGATATCTTAGTATAATGAGTCAGTGTGCCTAGTGTAAGATTTTACTGCGTCGATATCGAAAACAGTAAACGCAAATTTTATATGGAATTGGAGTAGCGCCATCTAGTTACAGTGAGAGTAAACGTTTTTTTTCTATATAATTTGGCGTTACGAGTGAGTACGTTTTTAAGCAGTCGCTCGGTGAAAAACTCGCCCCACAGAACTCGAGAGGCACCCGGCTGACGTCGTCAGGTACAATTTACCTTCGCCTGCTGATTAACATTCGGTAGTTATCCTATTTAATATTCCTTTTCAAATTCAAATTCAAATTCAAATTCAAAATCGTTTATTTCAAGTAGGCTTATTACAAGCACTTTTGAAACGTCAAATTGGACTATTTGTAGTGACTCTACCACCGGCTCGGAAGGTAGGCCCTGTGAGAAGAGCCGCAAGAAACTCAATAGTTGCTCTTTTTATAATATTATCAATTTTACAATATTAAGTGTGTTGTTACATAAAGTTATTTATTTTACTTCCTGTGTGAAGTTGAAAGCCTATCCAATTGCCTTTGAACATCTTTGTCGTTTAAAAATTCATCGATAGTATAATAACCCTGACTCAGTAAGTGAGTTTTAATACATTGTTTAAACTTATGCAATGGCAGATCCAAAACTGAATTGGGCATCTTGTTGTAGAAGAGTACACCCAATCCTACGAAAGATTTTTGTACTTTTCGGAGGCGATAAGCTGATATGACTAACTTATGTCCATTTCTAGGAAGGAAATTTTAGAATTTAGGATTTCAAAATTTGGCGGCACACAAAGAAAAAGATAAAAATTATTTACTTACTGCATAAATAGTTTATGACAAAAATTTTAAATACACCAAGACCCCGCTTTGCGTCGCTAATGTGTTCCTGAAAAATGCGACGCAAAGTGAATCACAAATTTTTTTGAAAGCAAATACCTAATAAAATAATTTATATTTATATATTCATGTTAAAAATATTTTTCTTTTTAAATGATATAATTTAATAATATTAACATTATTATATATTTGCAAAATTTGGCGGCACACTTTTGAAATTTGGCGGCACACAAAAGTGCCGCGGCAAAGTGGTTGAGAATCACTGGTCTGAAGGATACAATGCCGATGATCTGGGCATGTGCTTATTATGTCAAGTATTTTTATAAAATCATGGCTGTTTAGGTGCTGATGTCTACAACTCTTTCGCCGGTCCCTGCACAGCTCTCGATCAGCTCTTTGTGAAGATTAAACTTGACTGGAGTGATGGAAATATGCTGTTATTAAGGGTATCATTTTTATTATTTGCTTCATCTTCATCAGCCTTCTTTAATAGCTCGCTGCTGGGCTCGGGCGACCTCTCTCCTATCGAAGATAACGAAGACATAGAGCCTAAGCCTACTCATTGTACCAACATACATTGGTGGGATTAAGTGTGGTAATGTTTTATTTCGTTACGAGTACTAGTACGTACCAAAACTGCTTCGATCTCCCAGAAGAAAAAGGCAGCAATTTTTATGATTGGTTTTTACATTTGAGTAAAAGTATAAGAAGTGGTACAAATAGTATTTATAAATTGTAATAAATAGGGCTGTACTGCAAAACTTTCCTAGCGACCTAAGTAGGTACTTAGGTGCACACAGGCCTAAGGCCTGTGTGCATCAAGATTTCGGTTATCATAAGCTAACCGCCGGTTACTATAAATTTACTGTTCACGACAACCCGCACGCCGGTTAAGGACGTAAACCGGGTGGTTATCTTAACCGAGCTCGCATTCCCCGGTTATCCCTCGGTTACAGAGTTTGACAGATACATTTCTAGGTTATCTAATCTATATTTGATTTATAGTGATTTCCTAGCATTTGTTGTTCTGTCTATCCACTTATTTTCTAGTATATATTCGTATATTTTTGTATTAATTTAATCAAGAAATTTGTTTTATTTTCTACTAAAATTGGAAGACGCTTTTTTGAAGTAGTATTAATTTTAAAAATTAACTAACAGTGCAATAAACAATATAACTTTAAATTTTAGTATACCTATTACTTTACTTTTTGATTTACCACAAAATTTACCACCAACAGAATAACAACGTAGATAATAATGTGAATATATATCTTCTTTGACAAATTAACATGCGGCCATATAGGACTCGATTCCAGGCCGTTAAATTTATTAAAAATAAATTAACATGCACTGGAAAGTGACATAAATAGCAAATTGTGTCTACAAAATTTGTTACGATGCCAAATTGAGATTTCTTTGATATATGTGTCAGTCCTATTCAAAAGTAAACATTTACATTTGATTAAGTAATATTTTTCACAAATCGTTCATTCACCGTTCGTTCAAACGCCCGGTTAATAAATCGAAATCGGAATGCGTGTTATGAACAGTAAATAAACGCTCCTTGTTTATCGGCCGTTCATTTAACCGACGTTTAAAGTAAAGTCTATGCACACCGCCCTAAGTAAGCAAGATTTCAGTTATCATAACCAACGGTTAACATAACTTTACTATTTATAATAAACCCGTACGCCGATTTGGACGTAAACCGGGCGGTTATCTTAACCGAGCTTACGTCCTTAACCGGTGTACGGGTTGTCGTGAACAGTAAATTTTACGTTTAGCTTATGATAACCGAAATCTTGGTGCACACAGGCCTTAGATGTTAATATCCGGGACCGACGGCTCTATGTCTATATTACTTTGAAAAATAGTATACTATATTATTGAGAAAAATTTTGATAATTAATTTATGAGAGTTCACTACAAATCGAGAATAATTTATTTGTTTTGCTATTTGCCGCGAAGAATCGACAAATTTAATTCGCAATTCTATTGTTTATATCTCCTTAAATATGATGTTCTGGTTTCGAAATGAAATTCACCTATTTATAGGATTTCTTTTCGGATTTGGGTAATCTTATTTTGTGATTCGTCGGTTTTTGCTGTAATTAGCAAATTCAACTGACCATTATTTTTGTTTCAGGTTTTGATTGATAAAATTCAGTCATTGAGTCGTTTTCACGGCCAAAGTGAGCCGGTGTTTCTATTTATCATGGTAAAAGAATTTTGTCAGTTTTATTGAGATATAGTCTCATCCGTTTCCGATATAATAATTTTGTTTTCAGAATCGAAGAATAACCCGAATCTTCCGCGGTGTTGACTACATGAGATTTGCGGAGGCAGCCAAATTTGAGATTGATTGCTTTAACCAAATTCAAAATGGTACTCTAGTTGATAGGATCACTTATAATTTGGATGAGGCATCATCAGAAGAATTGGTAAGTTATTAATTTTTTTTTCTTGCTCTCTTGCCTCCTGTTGTTTAAGCCGCGCGGATCCTGTTACTGTGAGAATATCGGGATGAAAACCTATGTGTTAATGCAAGGTATCTACATTCCAAAGGACATAGGTAAAAAATGTATGGAAGTCTGCCCCTCTGGGGGCCCAGAGATATGTCATAAAATAGTACAGATCTTCTATTTAAATAGTAATAAAGTTACTTCTAGCTAAGCAGTCGCTGATAAAAGTTATGAAGGTTGATAAAAGTTGTCTTTTCATACTACGACGACGGTCACGTGATTCAGAACACAAAAAATCGATTGAAAGTCTTATATTATTTATATATTTCCAAGTGAGTGCTATGAAACATAGGTAGTTGTTTAAAATTCATTGTGTATTTAAATAAAATAGTTAAATATGAGTATACGTTTGGACAGCCTGGGGCAAATTTTGGCAATGTCCTTTTACCCAATTTAGTTCAATAGTTCACACACATCAGGGTGTAATAAATTAGCTGTTAAAAGATTTAAAAGGCAATGCAATACAATATTTAGCGAATCTATATATCTATTTCCACTAAAGTTGAACTGAATCCAGCGGTTCCCTACAATCCGCTTGATGTCGTTGTGAAACCTAGGTCGTAGTCAACGGCTAATGCTGCGTTTTCCGGTGCACAGTCGCCATTCTAAAATCTTGATACCTGACTTTTCATTAGCTCTTAGAATTATCTGTACTGTCCATAGCTTTGCGACTCGTTAAGCTATGTCTAATATACTTTATATTAAACAAAATTCAAGGAATGGCATAAAGAACGTATAATGGAGAAGCAGAAAGAAGAATCAACAGCAGAAGCTCGTAGACAGGAAAGGCAAGCAGCTCGCAAGCGACACCGAGCCGAGAGGATGATACCGTACTTGCAGCACTTGAACTTTGTGCTATATTGGCCTCATATGATTCACGCGCACCCTGAGCTATATGAACGATGGGATCTAAATAGTTGAGTGTTTATCTGTCTTTCACAGTCATCATCCAAAAGTTGTATCGTAAATCATCGTCATTATTATCAGCGTATTAATCATCAACTACAAAGCTCCTCTCTCTCTCTTCCTATAAGAGGAAATATGGAGTTGAGCTGTTCCAATGCGGCTTGGCGGGTTTAGGGTGATTCTTTAATCAATCATCATCAGCCTTCATTAGTCCACTGCTGGACATAGGCCTTTCCAAGAGTGCGCCACCACACACGATCCTCTGCCTTTCTCATCCAGCCACTTCCCACTACCTTTTTGAGGTCGTCGGAACATCGGGCTGGAGGGCGTCTTACACTGCGCTTAGTGGTTCCTGGTCTCTACTCCAGAACACGCTGGCCCCAGCGACCATCTGTTCTGCGAATGGCCTGCTCATTGACACTTCACTTTAATCAATATCAGATGCTAACAGACTGGGACCGGTACGTCTTGGTCAGTAGGGCACTAACTAACTAACTAGCTACGGCTGAAGTTTTCCACCAGCCAGACTTGGACAAATTTAGAAAATCTTAATAGACCTAGCCTAGAAATATAAATTCTGAAGAGCATTACACTCTGAAGAACATGGTTACTGGTTTATTTACACAACCTACGCCTCAAGTTGCTAAACACATGGCAGCACTGTATATGAAGTGTTCATTGCATCCCCTGCAAAGTGTTGGTCTGCTTATAGCCGATGGTCCATGTACCATTTGTTTGGTCCGGCAATTTTAACTGTCATCATCATCATCATTATCAGCCTATTAACGGCCAGGCCTCCCTCCTTACAGGTGAGGGGATATGGAGCGTACACCCACCACGCTGCTCTAATGCGGGTTGGCGGGCTTGGGGTGATAATGTTTAATTTATTGACGATCACTATCAGATATTGATGACAGTGACCGGGACCGACGGCTCTCTGAGGCACGGGTGTGTAACACCGCCAACTTCCAGACTCCGGGCTTGAAATTAATACTGAACATTTCATAGAAGAATGAAAAATCTTAGAATTATTCCATGACCCGACCCAGGGATCGAACCCAGGACCTCGTGATCGAAGCCACATTGGCTAACCACTAGACCAACGAGGCAGTCATACAGGCAATTTTAACTGTATTAAAATGTTATTGTAATTTTATGTTTTCACAGATATAATCATGGTGGGTCGCGAAGAGCTACAGCTGACGAAGGAGCTGGCGTGCGACGTGCTGTACGCAGGTGACGCTGAGCTGAACGAGGCTGCCTTGCACACGCTGCTGTCCGCACCGGCTTTGGCCATATGTTTCCGACTGCTCGACACCGACAAGCATTTTGTTTGTTAGACAATTCATCATTATCATCGTCATCATAAATAGCCTATGTTTAATACAGCCAAGCCATTAAACACAGGGTGTTTAATAACAGTCAGTGGTCAAGCATCTCTTTTATAGGAGTGATCCAATTGCATCATTATCGTCCCATTATCGGATATCTAGGTCTTTTTCCTTATAGAAGAAGGAAATTGGAACTTATATATGTTTGTGTGTGTCTGTGTGTGTCTTTGTGTGTGTCTCTTTGTGTGTGCGCGCGCGTGTGTGTGTGCACGAGCCTGCGTGCGTGCGTGCGTGCGTGCATGCGTGCGTGTGTGTGTGTTTCTTTCTCTATCACGCCGCGACTATTAAGCCGATTTGGTTGAAATTTTTGCTGATAAGCTCCTATACATCAAGTTTAGAAAAAAAAATTGTTATGTGCTTGGAGTTCGCTGATTTGGACTAACGACACCTGATGACTCTAATGAGACTTTATTCAGTTCTTCAGCACAAAGATCCAAAAGAACTTCCAATCGTATTCAGTCATAGTACAAAATTATAGCCGAGGTCGTTGGTGAATCTTTTGTGTCACTTTGTATTATTTGTATCAATATCCTTAATTTTTTTTTAAAGTTTACATCTTTTTAAGCTTTAGTACGCAAAATATTATATGAGGAAGTTACGCCAATGGATGAAACTAAACCTCTAAAGGACCAAAATGCTTTAAAAACTGCTTTTGATACATACAAAACGTACAGCTCTTCCCGAGAACAAATTTTACAAGAACGCAAAGAAAACCGTTTGAGGCAAAAGGTATCTAAGTATATTTTTTTCATTTAATTATCTTTTCAATATTTTCAATAAGTACAATCAATCTGTTGAAAACAAAAGCTAGCCACAAAAGAGCAACGCCTCTGCGGCAGAGAGAATATGGAGCTGAGACCCATGACGCTGATATAATGTGGAATGGTGGGCTAAAGGAGATAATGTTTGATTCTTGTTACGATCGTCATTAAATATTCCAATTTATACATTCCAATATATATTTATACATAGTAATGATGACTGAGATCACTGTCCATCATTTAGGAATTCGTCAACTGTGTAATATGCTTTATTTAGCAAGTAGTCTTTGGCAGTTTTAATAAATGTTTCATCATCCCTGTAGTTGTAAATCAAACGTGCTTCCCGAAGTATAGCACACGACAGAATATCTTCTAATTTTTGAAAGCTATTTGGCTGCTTACGCATAAATTTGATTGATTGTAGTGTGTATATGCACGTCAAAGTTAATATTTTTAGGGATTTAAAATGTGGTACACAAGTTTCGCTTCTTTTTAAGTTTTTTATAATGCGTATAAATTTTTTTGTAATGCGAATGTTGATAAATAGTACTTAGTAATAATGACGAAAAAAGCTTAATATTTAAGCACCTGATCCAGGACTCGAATCCAGGACGTTGTGATCCGAAGCCACATAGGCTGGTTCAGCCGCATTGTCAAATGTAGTACCATCTAAAAGATTTTAAAGACAATTAATCATTCATCGATTTTGAGGCCTATCGTTGTATGAAAATGGACATTCTACATTCGATATTAAATTGTGACTAATTCACGTAACTGAAAATTTATTTACTAACTAGGAAGTAATTTATCTTTTATAATTGATAGTTATGTTGACGTAAATATGAAAATCTGCCTCGTCTTCTGCGTAAACGACACGAATTGGGGTACATTTTTGAAAAGGAATTCATAATTATATTTATTTGGAATAAAATATTAAAATTAACAGTAATGACCTTGTTTAAATCAATAACACAGAATGCGCAAGTGACAGAGAGTATTTGTCATAATCTCAAATCAAATTAAAAATCAACAACAGTTTTTAAATCCCTAAAATAGGTCGTCATTTTTATTTGGTCGTAGTTTGTAGGTACTTTTGGTTTCGGGAGCGTTTGTGCATTATATTTTGATAATATCACTTAATAGAAATGAGAATAAAAAGACGTGCGTCCGATTTGAGGATCACTTTTATTCTAAATCATAGTGAGTGACCGTGTCGCAGCACGGTCTAAGGAGCTTACACAGCAAAAACTAACTTAAGGCGGACGGACACATAACTAGGTACTGTAGTTTAGTGTTCTTGAAACATTTATATATTAGTGTTTCAAAAATATTTTTCATTTTATACACTTCCGTATCTTGAATGCACAAAGAATATTAAATTTTGTCTACCCTCGCCACTGATTCTAGGAAGAAGTAATAGAAAAGCGAGCAAGAAGGTTGTCAGAAATACAACGCTTAGCGAGGCAAGCTATTGCAGATGCCATACAAGCTAAAAGAGCTGCAAAGGAACAGCGTAGACTTGAGCTGCTTAAAACTGGAGTAAGCTATCAACGTTATTGGTAAATGTATCTATTTATAAAATGTCTTTACGATAATTTTTGACACGAAAAAGATTTAAAGATTACTGTACACCTATAAAAAGCTTGACTTGAAAATGTGAAAATTTTGAGCTTTTCCAAGAATAGCTTTCTATGCTTTTAGGAATACAGACTTTAAGGGATGAAAAGTGCTTACGATGTAACTATTATTTTTACTAAATCCCGATCCAAAAAAGGTTTTAGAAATCTATTTTGGTTATCTTTTTTGTTCGATTTGTTGAATGAGCAGGAAAACCATATAGCTTGTCAGCAGTGTGTTTTTATTTATTAGAGCATTATATTAATTGTGTTTATTGTATGTAAATAAAAACAAGGTATACCCCTGTGTTAGAGCTTTATTAAAATGAGGTTCTTTTTAGGTCCGCGATATTTATTATTTTGTGGACCAACCTTTGTTTTGTTCGTATAACATTTTATCAGGCTAATAAATATGATATTGTTTTACAGAATTTATTAGCTCTAGAAAATTTAAATCAAGAATCAGATGACGATGACGATGTTGATATCATCGTTCCTGAGGTCAGTAGGTTCAATTTTTACAGTCTATCCCCATGTAACGGAACATGGATCGCGTAACGTCGGAACAGACAAATATGAATAAATCGGCTTAAGGAATATTGATCGCTTAAACTGATATGCCTCGTTGGTCTAGTGGTTAGCCTATCTGGCTTCGATCAAAAGGTCCTGGGTTCGTTTCCTGGGTCGGGTCACGGAATATTTCGTTCTTCTATGAAATTCTCAGTACACTCCAAGCGCGAAGTCGGGAAGTTGGTGGTGTTACACCCCTGTGCATCGGAGATCACGTTAAGGCGTCGGAACATCATACACTGTCATCAACATCTGATAGTGATCGATAATAAATGAAACATTATCACCCTAAGCCCGCCAACCCGCATTGGAGCAGCGTGGTGGGTGTTCGCTCCATATCCCCTTTCCTGTAAGGAGGGAGGCCTGGCCCTGTAGTGGGCCGTTAATAGGCTGATAATGATGATAATGAAACTGATATTGTTTGTATTTATTATTGTAAACACTAAAAAACGTTGATCTGTGAGTGAGTTGAACGTATGAATTTACGTGACCGTTGACACGGTTGGGCATCTTCAGTCAGATGGAAATATTTTTAAATGTATTAAGCTTACCCTTATTCTTTCTCAATAATAACAAAACTTTAATAAATAAATATAAATTATAACTTTTAATTGGAAGGATGGAAATAAAACAAATCACACCATGTCACTTGTACTTGTACTTTATGATGTCTTAGTCTAAGATCCGAACTAAAATCGACCTTCACCGAACTGATAATAGAATGAAATATATTTCATGACAAATTTAGTATATTAGAGTATATATTAAAAATAGGTTGCCTAAAAAATCCTAGACAAACTATTTTTTTTTATTTTTTTAAAAAATAATTTTTATACTCTAGTAAACAGTAAGCGTTATTTTGGAGCAACTTATGTCGTGAGTTGATAAAAAAAATAATAAATTCAATTGTCAATATAAATATATATATATAAATTTTGATAAATATTTATTGATTTAGCTGATTTTATATGGTGTCATGTTTTTGTATTATATTTAATATATATGATTTATATTTATTGAATTAATTATTTTTTTACAACTCAGAAATAAGTTGCTTCAAAATAACACTCACTGTTTACTAGAATATAAAAATTATTTTTTAAAAATAATAAAAAATAGTCTGTCCAGGAATTTTTAGGCAACCTATTTTCAATATATTTTCTAATATACTAAATTTGTCATGAAATATATTTCATCCTATTATCAGTTCGGTGAAGGTCGATCTTAGTTCGGATCTTCTACTATCTGTATTATTTATTCTCAGATGATGTGAAAAAAAAACCAATTCTATTTTTGATTTTACGTTGACATATACAGATACAATTGGGGTCAAATAAACAAATGGTTTTTGTTCGTTTCGTTGGTTCAAATGTTTGTTTTATTGGTTTATATCTAGATTAGTCACATATCAAAACAATTTTCTCGGATTCGGATTTACTCTTTCCCCTCCAAGTAAGCGACAGTTAAGGTTAAAATGTTTGTTTGTTTTGTTTTGTAATATACGGACAAGTCTTGTACTCATGATCATTTAAGTACCCAGACTCTATAACAACTGACATATTGTAAAAAAAAAATCATTGATAGGCATTACCTGACGTGGAAGAAGAGGAAGAAGAAGTAACGGATGATGAAAACGAGTACTTTCCACCCGCTGGTCTACTTGTACCCGGTTTCTACGCTCCACCCAACGATGTGGCAAAAACAAACGGCTTGGCAATTTTATTCCCTAAAGTAACTATTTTTATTGAAATAAGTAGCGACTCGTCCCGGCTTCGCACTGGTGCAATGCTGGTACTAACATGTCCCTGCATTTTGAATGTATCTTGGAAAATATTTACTTAAATAACATGCTGTAAAGGGCAATAGTGATCTATATTGAATGCACAAAGTATTTACGATACTTAATTGGATAAGGATTAATGCAGTATTGCTTAAAATCGCTTCGTATAAGTCATTAATTTTTGTTTAAAGTAAAAGATAAAAAATGGTTATTGTGGGTTAATCCTAAGAGATAGACATATATTATCGCAAACTTGTTGTAGACCTTTTTAAGGTATGCAGTACTGTAGTACATTATTTTGATAATTATAATTATCTCGTTTGCAATGTAAACGCAAAACATGCGTTAAATACGACATCGTTTTAGAAATCTCTAAAATTACCAGTGTTTCTCTACTATGTTATGCATGTAGGTATCATGCGCATAATCCTTTCTATTGAATCACTCTATCTGATAAAAAAACATATGAAAATCGGTTGCGTAGTTTTAAAGCATACATAGGAACTGACAAAAGAAAGCGACCTTGTTTTATATTATGTAATGATAATGATAAGCAGACGGCTGCGACTTTGTTTCCAAGCAAATCAGTGTAGTAAGCTAATAACAATTCACGCAAGGACCCCTCGGTCGCTTTGGGTCCATTAATCTGAGGCGAAGGCATAAACGGTCAAGCTTATGTCAGTTACCACCCTACCGACAAAGACGTACCGCCAAGCGATTTAGCGTTCCGGTACGATGTCGTGTGGAAATCGATAGAGCTCAGAGACACACCGACACACCGCTACTCATTGTAGCGGTGTGTCGGTGTGTCTCTGAGCTCAACTCTGAGAAACGGAGGGTCCTCACAGAAGGCAAAATAACTTCACCTAACTCGTACTATATAACTAAGTCGCCGTGCTGCGTCTGTCTATCTATACGCAATAAACTCGAAAACTACTGAGCAGATTGTCATACAATTTTTAAAAATAGATTGTGATTTCAGATAAAGTTTGATTAGTATATACTTTTATATGTTTTACTGTAAATTAACTGAAATAAGATGATAATTGTTCAAAGAGTCGCGCTGCTGACGAGCTTTTATTGAAAACGCTGCTTTAATCTATGTACAAAAAAGCTCGTCATGCCATATAATATAAGGCACATATCTATCTTTTAAGGTTAGCTTCATTTTAGAAAAAAATAGGTTCTCGCTCGGTTTCCTTAGAGGGTTACGCAGCAGTATTTGGCTCGTGGGCGTCTGCTATATAGAATTTCTATACTTCTTTAAATGTGATTACAGTTGGTTTCAGAGAACGTAACCCCGGAAGCTGAGTTTCTGCCGCCGCATGTCCTGGTCATGTTTGATATGGACAAACGGTATAAAGCCATCGAGGTCATGTCTCAGTATAGGAACGAAGTCATACACGTAAGTGCCATGGCCCTAGTGCCGTAGTTGGGTATTTGACACTAATCAAAATATCAGTTTAAATTTATTTTTTGAAACTTGATTCTATAACAAATAAAATATAAATAAAACTAATTAAATTGATCAAATAAACAAAAAGCTATAAGCATTTGAATATGTCTGATTAGACAGAGACAGCCATACTGTTATGTGACGTCACACCACAGTATCGCCATAGTGGTTTAGTACAAATATTCGTTTTGCAAAAAAAGGACAGAAGACCCCTACTCCAAACATTTAAATGGCCGTAACTTTGCAGATCTTTATCGGATTTTAATTATTTTTGCAGCGTTCGTTATTATTTTTATCGTTGTTTATAATAATGTAATAAAATAAATTGAGCCAAATATCCAAATCATCTAATGTATTTGGTTTGATAATTGAATGGCGCAGTGGGTAGTGACCCTGCTTCTGCGTCTAAGGCCGTGGGTTCGATTCCCACATCTGGAAAATCATCGTTTTGCTAAAACGGGAACTAAGCGGCTAAAACGGCGAGCATTCTTTATGTACAATAATTCTATTTCTAGAAGGCGGCCCAGTTTTGATTAAATTACCCAATAAGGTGTTCAGTCTTTACTTCGAAGAGTATGCCCAGGAACTCCTCAGCAACTTGCAGTTATCACAAATCAGTGCCTTCGACACCACGTCAACACCGATTGCGATCATTACTGAGTGTAATTTTACCAAGCTGCTGCGTAAAAAGGTTACTAAATTTTCTAACGTCACATCTCGATGGAACCAAATCAAATCCATATAAATTGATGTTAGTTATTTACGGAGCGACTCGGTAAAAACACTCGGCACTCTAATAGTGATCGTTACAGAGACCATGTTGAACGTATCATTCAGGTCGTTGAAGGTATCGTTAATTTATATGTTATAAATTTTTAGATGGGTATTTTTAAAGTTAAGAACCCTACAAACGCAATTCATATAGCTTACAGCATAAAACATTTCGAAATCTTGCAGAGAAGAAAAACTTATAAATTGTACGTATTTTTGAATTGAACTAATTTAATATACTTATGTCATAAATCAAAATATGTTAGTGTATTAAATAAAAAATTTTTTAGTAAAACAATTGAACTGAGTCTAAGCGTACTAAAAAGACAAAAATAACGTCATTTAGTTGCTTTAATTTACATAAGCATATCTATGAGTCATAAGTCGGTGCCATCAAGTTTAAGGAATGTTTATACAACGTAGTAAAGCAGTTTGTGGGTTCTAGGTAACGTCTTTAAAGTAGAAACCTTGTCTGGCACCGACTTCATTGATATGCTTAAGTAAATAAAAGCAACTAAATGATGCTGTTATTTTTTACTTTTTAGTGCATTTTAAGTCGGTTATATTTTTTTTACTAAAAATTTTTATTTCTTGCTTATTATGATTTATCGACACGTACCTTACTCGTACTATACTATTATAGTATATTATACGGCACTTGTAGCCAAAAAGTTACCGATATTTACACAAAAACCGAAATCGCTGCAATTGTGCTTATAAAGTTAGAAGAGTTCCATCGTATTTCACCAAGATATCATCATCAAATCCTATCATGATAACTATGGGACCATTTCGGAAGTATGCCCTTACTAATAAGAAAAGAATCGGACGACTCTGTAAAAAGTTATGCGTGGTCATACATAAAAAATATATACATGCGAATTGAGAACCTCCTTTTTTCGTCTGTTAAAAAAGAAACGTCACGCTCTACTTATATCATTTTAAATAATTTACACACAAACACAATTGGGCATACTTTTTTTAAACATTACAAATAATCCCTTGACTGTAATCACACCTGATGGGTAAGTGATGATTCAATCTAAGACGGAAGCGAACTAGCTTGTTAGGAATAGTAAAAAATCCACGCCCCTTTCGGTTTCTACACGACATCGCACCGGAACGGTAAAACACTTGGTGGTACATCTTTGTGCGTAAGTTGGTAGCTAGCGATGGCCGAAGCGACCAGCTAGATCTGGACTAGTTTTGAAAATCTTAATCGGAATCGACCCCAGGACCTCCGTCTTATAAATCCACCGTGCGCACCACTCCGCTACGGAGGCCGTCGAATTTGTCGTCACTTTACTACTACATCTTAAACCATGGTTTGGTTTTTCCAAAAATAAGAATAACTGTCAAGTTAAAAATAAGTATTACTGTTTAAAAATCAGAAAATAATGATGATAAAAAAATAAAGTACATTTTTTATTTTCAGAGATAAATTAAAGTTAGCTTTCATGATATCTATAAAGAAGGATCTGGCTTTACTTGAACTGGTTGGGATTGGTCCCGTGCATGTAAGTCGTGATGCTGTAGCGGGCGAAGTCGAGTGTGCAGCCTTGTTCAGCGTTGACTATGGTGATGATTACCCACAATTTGAAGACTTTTAAATATCTTCAAGTTCCTGCAAGACACTTCAACGAATAGGATATAGGTATATTAATTCCGATAAATCCACAATAACTGGATAGTGGGAGAAATAACGGCGCATAGTTAGTAAATATTGTTATGTGCGCATGCGTTACATGCAAGGATAATTGAATAAAGAATATTTTCAGTTTATTTTTCGTTTCACGGACAACTTTTCTTAAGGTGCTGGTTATACAATAGTTCTTACCAAAATTGAAACGACCGAAGTTATAAAAATATTTTTTCAAAATATAAAAATATATGCTCTTAAAAGAAGAAAAATTTATCGAAATATACGTATATTTTCTAAGTTCTACGTGTCTTCAATATTTGACTTACACAAGTCAAAGAACATCTCGTCGCTTATACCACCTTCAGCTCCATTCAATCCAAGGTGACAAAATGTCACTGGAGAATTTCAATTTTATTACATCCGTTTTGCATCCGTTATACATAAACTTTTTTCAAGAATCGACACATAGGCTTTAACGATCAAGATTTTTAATTTATAATTCTGCTAACTATTAGTCTCATTATTTTCGTTTTTCTCAATAGTTAAATAAATAATTATAGGCACGAACTATATAAAATATAGATTAAGCAAACCAGACTTGATTCACTTCCATTTAATTTAAAACACCGTCTCATTATTTTCGTTGAAATAAAAATCAATATAGGAAATCAAATAACTTTGTTTATTTAGTAAGTTATTACATTTATAAGCATCTATTTAAATACATCGATGTTTATAAGAGAAAATACTTAAAATAATAAAAAAAAAACTGGGAAATGATTCACAAAATATAGTTTAAAAATACTTAAAATAATAAAAAGTAGAAAATGTTTTACAAAATATGGTTTAAAAATCAAAACATTAAAATTTTGTTAGTATTCAAATATTCCTTCATTTTGTCAGTATGCTTCTTTTTTTCGTCATGTAAGATTAATTGCCATCTAAACTCTTTCATTAACGTCGTTTGTTGCTGCACTGCTTCCAGAATTTTCTGGCTTATTATCAAAAGTCGCTCGTCAGTCATATATTTTGAGTTTGGTTTCTCTATATTCTGCACTTCCTGCTTACACGGGATACCGTCTATTGTGTTCCCCGTTATTACAGTCTGCAACACGGTAGGATACATTTTTGAATACCCTCTCTTGAAGTCGTTTAACACTTTTGCAAGCCATTCGCAGGACAAGTTATTGTCATCCACGTATACCATCAAGTCTTGGTCATGAGAAAGCCAACCGTCGCTATCCAGTATATTTAAACCATTATGACGGAGAGACAATATACTTAATTTCTTCAAATCGGTAAATATTTTGGAATCTAATTGATCGATATCGTTGAACGAAAGGTCTAAGTATAATAAATTGGATAACCCACGAAATACGCCATGGTCAATGATTTTTAGATGGTTATGTGACAATTTCAATGTATGCAAATTAATCAATTGGTAGAAAGCTGATGGTGCGATTCTGTAAATGTCATTGAAACTCAAATCTAAATAGGCTAGCTTTTCAGGTAACTGCAACGATGATTCATCTAACTCTACTATAAAATTGTTACTCATGTCTAGCCTTGTCAGATTCTGTTGATCAGATAATCTTATAAGATAGGGATCTGAAATATTATTAGAATTAAGGGCTAGCTCGCTTAATCCGATGGTTTCATTTTGAGGTATAACAAGAGCTGATAGTCCATTATTCGAAAGATCTAAGTAGCCGCCTTCAGGATGAAACGTTATTTTTAAGCTGTGCAATTCCAGAATGTCGTTGTATGTAATGTTCACGTATTTCAAATTGTAAGAATTAGACAATGATTGGTCTGGAAAATATTCCATATAGTTATGTGACAAATCAAAGTTTTGTAAATGATGCATAGCCGAGAAACTTTCATAATACAACCTGTTTAAATAGTTGCTGCTTAGATTTAAATATTTTACATATATAAGATCATTAGCATTTACAATAAAATCTGTTAACTTGTTATTAGACAGATCTATCGACATGGGAAGCATAAGACTGAATGCATTGTACTCTATTTGTGTGATGGAGTTGTTAGACAAATCGAGATCAGTATACACATATTTTAACTGTTTATCGGATCTTCTGAACCTCTCGTAAACCTCAATCGACGCATTCGGTACATGTGCAATATGATTGTCAGCAAGCATGATCCTACAAATTGAGTGATT
The DNA here is from genome assembly GCA_034621355.1 of Mycalesis mineus. NCBI lineage: Eukaryota > Metazoa > Arthropoda > Insecta > Lepidoptera > Nymphalidae > Mycalesis > Mycalesis mineus. Next base: position 2,637,448 of record CM067900.1, read on the forward strand.
ACTAAAATGATACCAGTGCCTCGGGAACAACGTTGGATCTATAACTTCAATGTGGTTTTTAGAAATGTCAAATGTTTCCAAATGATTTATTGTATTAATCGAAGCCATATCGATGCTTTCTATTTCGTTCGATCTCAAGTACAGGTGTCGCAAATTATACAAATTATGCAACGCGCCATTAAGATCTTTAATTCTGTTGTTGTTCAATTTCAAGACATGCAAATTCGTTAAGTTGCAAAAAGGCTCTTCCTTCAACTCTCTGATAAAGTTATGGGAGAGATCAAGTTCCCGTATACTAAACAACTCTCCGAAACTGTCCCCGGGTACTTCTACTATTGAATTGTAAGCTAATGATACTGAAAACATTTTGGAGGGCCTACTTTCGAATTGGAAAAGTTCTTCAATGTTTGTTATTTTGTTTTGTGACAAATCAATATTTTGTATGTTTATGAGATTTCGAAAGGGGCTATTATAGATCTGCTGTATATTGTTTTTGATGATGTAAAGATTTTTGAGCCTGTACATGATGTCTAAGAATGAGAGATCAGTTCTTGGCCAGTTTCCGTGGACGGTAAGCGTGGTGATCATTGCGAGAAGCTCGGGGTCTACTCCAACGTGGAATGTTTCGGAGGCGTTTTGGAGAGTGATGTCGATCTAAAAAGAAAAATAAAATCTTTTGAAAATGATTGTTTCAATGGCTCTATAGTAACTGGTAGATGAAGTTAGCTTTATGTTTATTTAGATCTTATTTTTTATTTCTTGTTGCCTGATTCCTGCGCTTCGGAGAGCACGTCAAACTATCTGTCCCGGTTATTATTATTATGCCGATGTGACTACTTCTTTGATCTAGTGGTTAGCCTATGTGGCTTCGACCACGAGGTCCTGGGTTTAAATTCTGGTTAAGGTACGTATAACAATTCTCAGTTTTTATTTATTTCAGGAAATTTTCAATAAATTCTAAGCCCAGCGTCAGGATGTTGTCGGAATTACACTCCTGTGCTTCAAAGATCACATTAAGCCGTCACATTCATATCCATTTTCCTACAAGGAGGGAGGCATGGTCCTATAGTGGGCCGTTAATAGGCTGATTATGATGATGATTAATGTTGATGTGACCCATGTGCTTCAGGGCTTTGGAGAGCGACATATCTGATCGATGAATGAAGTTCGATACAAAGTCTTTGTCATTGCCCCTTTAAAAAATAATATCTTTATTGAACATACTTAAAATTAACATTTAACATACTCCTTAAAATTAAACACAGTTACAATAGTTAAGGTGCATAAAAAAGGTCTTGGGAGTGCTTGGACACTCGTACTAGGAAGACCTGTATTACGAGCGTATTACGAGCAGTCTATCATAAAAGAGCGTGAACAGAAGGACGGGTTCATGTTTTAATAACCATAGAGCGGCCTTTTCTAGGATCCCTCTTCTACCTCGCTATGCCCATGTTCAAATCCATCATATAATAAGAAAGGTCTGGCCCTGCAGTGTATAATAATGACGACTGACATTATAACTTTTTATACTTTACCTTGACGTCATAGTTGCTAGAGCCTTCGCAGTCGCTGTCAAGTTTGATGTCACTTATAGTTGTTGTGCAAACGATGCGGTACGAGCAGTGGCCGATGCTGTGGATGTTCTCTGGAGGGCAGTGAGCGGCGACTAAACTTGATGCCACGAGAAGCATCAAACTAGTTGTGACTGAAACGGGACAAGATAACCAATCTGTATATTTATATCGGGGAGAACGTTTGGATTAAGGTTTTAAAGGATTAGTATTGATGGCCAGCGCTGTGAACTATGAATTTTATATGGATTATCCCGGTTTATAGACTGTAACATAATTATATGTATTTATTTTTTGTAATCGTTACAAAGTAACCTTTGACTGCATTCACGTTTGTTGGTAAGTGATGGTGTAATCTAAGATTATTGGATGGTTAAGATAATTAAACTTGTTAAGACTAGAATGAAATCCACACTCCTTTCATTTTCTGCAACACATCGTGTCGGAACGCTAAATCGCTTGGCGATACGTCTTTACCGGTAGGGTGGTAACTAGCCACGACCGAAGCTTCTCACCAGCCAGATCTATTCTATAGGTTATCGGCTTGAGAATTTTTAGTAAGAATTTCTTAGAAAAAGAAAAATGATTATTTCTTACAAGGCCCTGCAAAGGACTCGAACCCAGTCAACAGCCACCACTGGGCCAATGAGACACTAACTTTTGTATGAAATTAAATAACTTACCCTCTCTCATTTTCCTAGCATGAAACTGCAGTTCAGTGGTTAAATCTGAAAACAAAAGATAGTTTATTAAATTATGAAATTACATGATTTACGTTGATTGATAATGCAATTATAAAAAACAGTATGGCGGTAGTACTTCCCCGGATGTACTATATTACAAAAACTCTGCTAATAAATGTCGACGATTGTTGTTTCTAATGGTCTCATAGTAAAAAGCTTCGACCAACATTTTAAGAAGCTTTCGCGTAGTTGTTGGATACAGAACGCGGAAATTCTTCAGAGGCGCGTATTGTGAGGAGGTTCCTCACCCTTAGGCCCCGCAGCAGGCGGACTGGGTTTTTTTATAAATTTTTAATAGTGTTTTATTGTAATTTTATAAGAATTGTTAATAAATAAATAAATTACTGATTATATAGTTGTACTTAGGTACTAGTAAATATTTTTAGTGATTAGCCTTCGTAAAGTACTATTTTATAACAAAATCCTTTTAATTATAGACCTCCCAATTCGCAAGTTAATAAATAAGTAGTTAATTAAAAAAAAATCCACTTAAAAATGCTCTTAAAAGTACTAAAAGCATTCCCTTGACTGCACCATTCCACCGCTGTTAAGCGATGATGCAATCTAAGATAAAAGCGGATTAACTTGTTAGGAGTAGGATGAAATCTACACCCCTTTCGGTTTCTACACGACGGAACGCTAAATCGCTTGGCGGTATATCGTTGTTGGTAAGGTAGTATTTAGCTACGGCCGAAGCCTCCCACCAACCAGACCTGGACCAATTAAGAAAATCTCAATCTGCCCCACCGGGAATTGAACCCAGGACCTTCGTCATATTTGGACATGGCATATGGACGCCATATTTGGACATGGCATATGGTTTTATCTAAAGCAGGTTTAGATTATAAAGATGTCCGGTTTATCAAAAACTTATATTGGGAACAGAGAGCTAATGTAAGGGTCGATCAACATACAACTTCATACATTGACGTATTGCGTGGAGTACGGCAAGGGTGTATTTTATCTCCTTTGTTATTTAACATCTATGCCGAAGCAATATTTGACGAAGCTCTCGAAGGTATCAGTGAAGGAGTAATGGTAAACGGTGTACCAATAAATAACATCCGATATGCAGATGACACAATTCTAATAGCAGATAGCTTAAAAGGCTTGCAAGCGTTGGTTAATGCAGTTTCTTTCGCCAGTAAGTCATACGGCATTAATGTTAACTGCAAAAAGACTAAGTTTATGACTATTAGCAGGAAACCAATACAGTGCACCTCTTTGTGTCTTAATGACAAAAATTTAGAAAGGGTTCAACGATATCGGTACTTAGGATGTATGGTTGACGAAACCGGGGATCACAGTCTGGAAGTGCGATGTCGAATTGAACAAGCCAGAAACGCTTTCACTAAGTTAAAAAAAGTTCTCTGTGACCGCAATTTAAAAATATCACTACGCATGAGACTAGCTCGGTGTTATGTTTTCTCCGTATTACTATACGGTGTTGAAGCATGGACACTAACGCAAGTGATGTGTAATAAGCTTGAAGCCTTCGAGATGTGGGTATATAGGCGGATGCTGCGTATATCATGGAAGGACCGCATTCGCAATACCATTGTGCTGCAGAAAATGGGGAAGTCCAAAGAGATTCTGCAGTGCATACAAAAAAGAAAGCTTGAATACTTGGGCCATATTATGAGAAACTCCAAATATGATATGCTCCAGCTTATTATCCAAGGCAAGATTAATGGGAAACGAAGACCCGGTCGTAGGCGCATATCCTGGCTCAAGAACTTACGCCAGTGGTTTCATATGAGCTCTAAATCACTGTTTCGAGCAGCAGCTAATAAAGTGAAGATAGCCATAATGATTGCTAACCTCCGATAGGAGATGGCACTAGAAGAAGAAGATATGGACGCCAAGGAACGTCTCATGTTATTTTGGTAAAGATTGGTTCAGCGGTTAATACAGTTATCAGTAACAAACAAATAAACTTGCTATTAAGAAAATGTATATGTTAACACTTAGTTTGTGCCAGTGACGACATCTGGATCTGTGTCGCGGTCGCTTATAAAAGGCCCTATAAGAAGTCTCAGAGTTACTTAGCAGGCGATGGAGTGAGCTATAATCGGTTCATATCTCTGCGTAAACTATTCAGAAATATGGAGATCTGTAAACCATAGCCCAACGAGTTGCTTTTCTGCAATGGGCGGGGCACAAAGTCGAAGAAATGTTGGGGTCCCAAGGAGGAATTGGTCGACCCCTTACTTAGTGGACAGATGACATCAAGCGGGCTGCGGAGAGCCATTGGATGCAGTTACGGTTTTTGCGCGTCCTTTTTAAGAGGCTTGTATCTAACAATGGACGTCTACTGGCTGATAACGATGATGTTGACGATGAACTTGCTTTAAAATAATAAATTAATAAAGGCTTACCTATTGGATTGTTCCGACGGACACCACGACCGCTTGCAAAGTGTAGTTCTAAAGTCCAGGGGACGTAATTCAATTCGATGCTCACATTTGCTGAGTCTGCGTAATATGAACACCGGTATTTCGTCAAAGAATCTGTTTTCGTATGAACAGAACAGACATTAGGTCATGTTATCTGTAGCAGGCATCGATTTTTTCTAGTAATTTTAACTTGGGAAACTGGTGATTATTTTTATAAACACATATATATGTCACTAAACTCTCTCTCTTAAAACTTTTTTTCGCAATAATTTGGATTAAATTTTGTATTTCGAGTTAAATTTTTATCACAATATGCGACCAAAAAAATGGCTTTGACTTTTTAATCCCTCCGTAATTATAGGTCCAGTGGACGCATGTTCAATCTTTGAACACAAGTGAAACACAAGCTTTTCTCTCAAATCACTCTATCAGATAGGGCATTTTTATCAGTACATAGAGCCTGTCTACTGACGAAAATTGCATTGAAATTCTTTGCATTCAAAAGATATCAGCGTACAGGATGGTAGCTACTGTGTTTTGTACTATGAAGCGAAACCAATATGAGATATCTCAACTAAATATTCTTTGACGTATTCGGTATCAAATGTTTACTGTACAGCAGTCTTGACACCTCGCTTTGATCTATGTATTTTATATCAGCTCCTATAACGAATTGTTCCTAGGAATTGATGTAATGCAGTTACAGTTTATTTATTATAGAACGTGAGCCGGTGAACGGCAGACTTTACTCATTTTATAAAACCAACAGTTGAAACATTGTATCTTGTCCATGTTTATACGCTATGAGCTATAGTAGTTTTGGTGGCCTCCGTGGCGCAGTGGTCTGCGCAGTGGATTTATAAGACGGAAGTCCTGGGTTCGATTCCTGGTGGGGCCGATTGAGATTATTTTCTAAATTGTTTTTGATCTGGCTGGTGGGAGGCTTTGGCCGTGGCTTGTTACTACCCTGCCGGCAAAGACGTACCGCCAAGCGATTTAGCGTTCCAGTACGGTCGAGCAGAAATCGAAGGGGGTGTGGATTTTCATCCTACTCCTAACAAGTCCCGCTCCCGATTCGATCTTAGGTTGCATTAACATTTACCATCAGGTGTGATTGAAGTAGCTAACTTGTACCAAAAAAAGTATATTACAGGTTTCCACAACGTTTACAGTACTTTTATAAAAATATATATTACTAGCAGATGCCCGCAACTCCGTCCGCGAGTTTTTATTTTTTCTTTTCGAGGTAGGTAAAGAGGGGATATTTTTGGGAATACCCTAAAAATATCTCCTTTGATAGGATTAATAAATCCATACGTAAACAAGTTTGCAGAGGTACACTTTTCCCTTTGAAACAAGTTATTAGGACGAGCACTTAAGGAGATAATGAAAAGTTAATACAAATATTCATCTTCGCAGGCTATATGACGGAGATGGGCCAACATATAGCTTGACGGGAAACTATATCAAAAATTTATATTGTAAAGGGGAATGAGCACACTACTTTACTGGCAGGCTGTCCTTAAGATTAAAAGGGTACCTAAGGGGTCTTCACGCAGACTGAGTCGCGGGCGACTGCTAGTTTATTTAATATATTTATACGGTCTAGAGAAATGTTGGCACCAAGCTAAGTGTCATACAGATTGATATTTAATACAATTTTTAACCTATAATACTTAAGATTTTGTGCTCCAAAATGATTCACCTTTCTTATCAGCTGCTAACTGACAAAGCTTCGATGATCCAAGCTCTATAGTTGCCTACAGCTTCCATGCAAATAAATAAGGTCTAAAAATCTTCCAGTTTTTATTAAATTACGACGGCGTAGCCATTACAGGCTCCTAGACTATTTATAAAAACATTAAGTTAAAAATTTAAAAACCCCCGACCCAAATTAAAAACAATAAAAGAACCAGTCAAGACAAATTCAACGAGCCCGAACTCGATGGGTTTACTAAAAAGGTAGACCAGAGTTACGTTTCTAACCTTCGAGCCTTATCATCAGACCAGCTCAGTGGTTTCAGAAGACATTAGTGTTTCAAATGTCAGATCACACACATGCTTTCAAGCAAACTGAGCGTGTGACATTTCTATCACACCTAACAAACGACCTGATGACCTGAAGACCTGAACCGATTTCCACCAAACATAGTTTGCGTTGCGTCGGGGGTTAAAAATAAGATACTCACCATAAACATAGATCAGATCACTTTACCTGGTGTCTGTCCTGCAGAAAGTAACTGCTACCTTAATGTTCGGAAACTGCCATATGTTATCCCACTTCAATTCTTTGCTCTGTGCAAATATACCTAAAATTATGAGTCGAAAGGTTTGCTTTATAAAAATTAATTATGTTATTAATACGTTGCTCTTAACGTTAAACTTACGTTTCAGTTTTTATTTCCAGCCCACCCATTGGTCCACTGTTAGCCCGTTTAACTTCGTAGTGCATAAATAGGGACATTGCCGCTTCCTCACATGTACATTGTCGTTTTAAAAACTGATCTAGGATAGAAAAAATTTTTAACAAAAATTAGAACCGACTCGAACCGACTCGCACGAAAAAGTACTTTTTAGTGCGTTTTGAGTCGGTTCTAATTTTTGTTAAAAATTTTTATTTCTTACTTTTTAGTGATTTATCGCCACGTAACGTACTCGTACTATACTGTCATAGTATATTATACGGCACTAGTAGCCAAAAAGCTACCGATACCGAGTCAAAAACCGAAATCACTGTAAGCGTGCCTCCAAAATTTGAAGAGTTCCTTCAATTTCCCCAGGATATCATCATCAGATCCTAACATGAGGACAATGGGACCACTTTGGATATATGCCCTTTCTAATAAAAAAAGAATTATCAAAATCGGACAACACTGTAAAAAGTTAAGCGTGGTCATACATAAAAAAAAAATATATATATATACGTGTCGAATTGAGAACCTCCTCCGTTTTTTTTCGTCGGTTAAAAACAATTGAAAATAAAAACTATTTAGGACGTTTTTAATTAATCAAACTAGTGTACTATTTCAGATAATGAGGTGATATACCTATTTTCCGTTTGATTTTAATCTATTATTACCTATTATATATATGCCAATGTATATCGATAATTGACTAAAAATTGGATGCAAACCAAGTACCTTCTTTTGATAAGTAAATATTGTTTTCATCAAACAGGTCGCAAAAGCTAAAAAAAGAAATAAAAAAAAAAGATCACCTCGTGCACTTATCTACTTAGTACCTACTTCAGACAAACATAATATTATAATAAACACAATACTGATTATTATGCGTTGTCAATATTTGATAATAATTAGTATTCATGTAACGGTAATTCCCCAGTTTTAGATGAAGCAACTTTAATGTCAAAATGATTTTTTAAGAATAACTCATCAATTTTGCATTTTATAGGTATATATGTTATGAATATTCTATGAAAAAAATATGCATTTAGCACATTGAAAGTTATGCGAGCTATTATGTTAAAAAATATAATAAAATGCTATGCGTTAAAAGTATTGTTAGAGGTAAAAGATTTTTATTTCTTTTATAAATCGCCTGTAATTTCCTTATCACAAATTATACCCAAAAGTTACGAAAATCTCATCCAAGTTCAATATGCACCTATTTTTGAATAAATCACGGACATAAATAATATATGTGTGTGTGTTACACACATATATTATTTATTATTGAATATGGGTTGGATACGCCATACCTACCTGCTTTTAGAAGTCGATAAATTTTGAATTGTTGGACTATACAAAAACATTCTTGTTCACGCAGTCACAAAAAGTTGGTTCGTTGCGTTTGAAAATATGGTATAAAATACAAGGCTAGCAACATTACATTTTATAAACAAGCAAAATGATAATGAGTGGCAACATTGTGTTGATAAAATGGTACTTCCCCGAAACGATTAGCTATGAATGATTTTATTCTTTTTATGTGTTATCATCATTAGTGTGTGAAGCGGGGCGAAAGTATTGCGCTATAGAAGTTTTTTAAAAATTTTTATTATTTCAGTATGATTATTGTGCAATGTTCAATTACGAAGCCTTCGGCTTATAGATTTTTCATGAAAAATAGCAAAATAAATAAATTATTAACTATTTAAAACACCGAAGAACTTACTTTCTTTAAATCGATTCTGAATAAAAACATGTACCTACTGTAAATAATTTTGTATTAACTAAACAACTAAAGGTTAGCTCTTAACTGTAATCAAATCTGTAAGTAATGATGTAATCTGAGCTGGAAGCAGGCTAATATGTTAGGAGTAGGACGACATAGTACCAGAACGCTAAATCTAACTAAAGTGGTAACTAGCCACAGCTGAAGTCTGCCACCAGTGAGTTCTGGACAAAGAAAGAAATAATTAAGTTTATCTCAATTAGCCCAGCCGAAAATTTAATCTAGTACTTCCGTCTTTAAAGGTCACCGCACATCCCGCTGTGATACGGAGGCTATCGAAAAGTCAAATATTACATTTAATATTGTGTGACAAAACTTTCTATATGGTTTAGTATCTCCCCATTATGAAAGTACAAAGTTGCGCATATCTTTGTCACGTAAAGGAAAAGGAAGTGGCATACAATTGCGATCTGCTCATATTTTGTAGGTATAAAATAATATAAGTAAATAATAATATAAGGCAGTGATTCTCGACCTTTTTTTTGTTGCGGCACATATTTAACGATTTCAAAATTTGGCGGCACACAAAGAAAAAGATAAAAATTATTTACTTACTACAACACACTGCCTAAATAGTTTATGACAAAAATTTTAAATACACCAAGACCCCGCTTTGCGTCGCTAATGCGTTCCTGAAAAATGCGACGCAAAGTGAATCACAAATTTGGTTCAAAACACGGACAAAGTCAGTAATTCGTTCCATTTTTTAGGTAGTCTATAAAAAATAAAACAATGAAAAAACAAGGATTTAATGGAGAAAGTAATATAAAACTATGCTTTGAACAAGTAATCCCGTTGGTAATTAAGATTTAATCAAGTTTAATCGCAAAATAAATGGCCTAAGGTGACTGTAATAATGGTTTAGACCCCAAGAAAACCCCAACTATCATTTTGTATGAATGTATCGTTGTGAATCCCAACTATCATTAAAACAACACGTTTTGTACGCAGAAGTGCAAGTTTACGCCGAGTGTCGACTTAAGACATATTCCTATTGCTATGCACGCCGCTTAATCATAATTTGGCACTAAGAAAAAACGCGTTGCAAAGCAAATAATAAAATAATTTATTTTTTTGTGGATTTAAATATATATTCATGTTAAAAATATTTTTCTTATTAAATGATATAATTTAATAATATTAACATTATTATATATTTGCAAAATTTGGCGGCACATTTTTGAAATTTGGCGGCACACAAAAGTGCACACACAGTGGTTGAGAATCACTGATATAAGGTATTAACTAAACGCGAACTACGTCGTCGGTCCGGTGGTTAGTCTATGTGGCTTTGATCTCGAGGTCCTGGGTTCGAGTCTTGGGTCGGGCTGTATCATAATCATAGTACCTAGAAATAGATATACAGTTAGTACTCTTTCACGCAAAAAGTACAGAATCGATTTTGATGAAATTTCACAATAATATAGCTTACTTATCAGAATAACATATAAATCACATTTTATCGCGTAATTGCTAAATCTAGTATTAGTACAATAGAATATTTTTATAATATGTTAAATTGGAATACCCGTTCGAGGCACAGCGAATAGCTTAGAAGGGAGATGGCACCGTGTCATTATTTAAGGAATAATTAAAAGAATAATATGCTTTATTCATTGAGCATTCTTTTGCAGATTAAAAAAAATGCCTGGTCGTTTTACATGGCTTTTATATATTTCCTGGATTGGATTGGATGTTATAGTTATTGTACTAACAATAATAAAGGTATCATTTTCGGGTGCATCCCATTAGTACCCCATACCGTAGTTCTATAGAGCTGTTGGGACATTTTCCGGGCTGTCAAATTATATCCCAATAGTTCTATATAGTACTGTAGTATAGTTTTTGCTCTTGACTTTACTTATAGCATATAAGTTATAAACTTTATATTATTTTAATTGATATTTCATTTTGTTTTTAACAAAAAAATGTCCCTTGCGACAAAAGCTAAGTTGTTAAAACCAAGTAGTAGTCATGTCTAAAAAAATATTCTCTTATTTTAGAACTTACAAGGGGAACACATTTTACTACTTTGGAAGTATATTTCACGCAAACTATTCAGTTTAGAAAAAAATGATATGAAAAAATTTTGGTATCATTTTTAAAGACCTATCCATAAATACCCCACACGTATGGGTTTAATGAAAAAAAAATTGTGTTCCAGTTCTAAGTACGGGTAACCCCCAAAATTTATTGTTTTTTTTTTTCTATTTTTGTATGAAATGTTGTGTGAAGGAATAAATCTATTAAGTAAATTTCAATAGTATAGATCATATAGTTTCGGAAAAAGTGGCTGTTGCATACAGACGGACAGAAAGACTTTACAAATCTATAAGGATTCCGTTTTTTTGTCTGTGATTTCATATTATACTTATAAAAACTAGGTAATTTATATTTAACGTACAAACAAGATGTTGATATCGACATTTCTTTAATTTTGAACCATTAGTTCTATATAGAACTAATGGGACACTTAACTCAAATATGGTGCATCAACAGTTCTATAGAACTAAAATTAGGGGATAGAACTAAAATTAATTAAAATTAATTATCATTTTCAAAAGCGTTAAGAAAACGATGCTAATCTCTAAATGACCTAAATTCATTCTTTCATTTGTTGTTATGGTACGTCGTATGCTGCTGTCGTTTACAGTCGACTACGAACTTGTGCCCTTACACAAAATATATTATATTTTATCGCAAATGAAAGGTTTTTTTTGTGTTGGCTACGGAACAATAAAACTCCTATCATATTACGGTCACCATCGGACACTCGCGCGCATATTTTACGAGTCATCATTTTAGTGCACAGCTAATAATATTTTATAAATATTAAAATAATATATAAGTATATTTATATACTATGTTTGTGAAAGTTACATAGTTGCAGGATATAATTTGGTAAGATTTTTAATTCATATATTCCTGCAGTGTTAGACTGAAATCGTTAAAAATAACTTAGTAATTTTTTAGTTTATGTATCGAATTGACTTATAGATAAAACCTATTTTTGGAATAAGCGTTTGAGAGACGAATTTGTGCGTGACTTGAGAGAGCGTTAGAAAGGCAGAAACATTTTTGACCAAGTTCAAAAAAGCAGCTTATTATATTTTTTATCTATAGGTAGGTTGTTTTTTATCTACATGTTGGCCCTTGACTGCTATCACACCTGATGTTAAGTGATGATGCAATCTAAGACGGAAGCGGGCTTACTTATTAGGAGTAAGATGAAATCCACACTCTACACGACGTTTCTACACGACGTCGTACTGGAACGCTAAATCGCTTGTCGGTACGTCTTTGTCTGAAGGGTGGTAATTAGCGACGGCGAAAGCCTTCCACCGGCCACCAGTCAGACCAAGACAAAATAAGAAAATCCCAATTTGCCCCGCCGGTAATCGAACCCAGGATCTCCGTCTTATAAATCCACCGCGCATACTACTGCGCCACGGAGGCTGTCAACTCGAACTGTACGTAAGTAATATTGTTAGGATTGAACAGATTTTGTATAATTATGTTAGTCTAGAGCAGCTTTAACACGTGTGCCACATTTATTGACTGTATGTATGTTTGTATATTTGTTTATATGTAAGCTGTTTTAGTTGAGCTAGATACACTGCAAGTTAGGGAACACTGCAAGTTATATAAAAAAATAATATGAGATATAAAGTTCGGAGAGCTACGGCTCTTTAGGTCATATTTCACCGTATTCAGTGCCGATAACTTTACTATTATTAATTACTGATTTGACGAAATTATTGCGGTTGTCAAGCCTCAATTAGATAATGTTTTTCCGTAAAAATATAATAGACAAGTTTTCAAAACAAGACGGCCTATCTGGGCCAATGTTTCTCGGCAGCAATATAGCTTTACTACTTGGGTAGAACAAACAAGAATTTCTGCTCTATTACAAAGCTCGTACTACTAAAATGGTAGGTGGTGTTAATATTTTGTTTTTTTTTCAGACACTATGCTGCTGATAAGTACCTTGATTTTTGGTATAATACTGGGAGTTGAAGGACAGTGCACACTAAAAGAATATGCAAAAGATATTAATGGCATTTGTAGTGCAGATGTTAACTGCCTCGGAACAACTGGAAACTTAATGGAATTAGTAAAAAAAAATTGGAATTGTATAAGACGCCGTGTCCATTATTATGACAATAGTTATAGATATGACAACGATTATAACTTAAATGTAAGAATCTATGATGTAGATATTGATGTTTCAGAGGACTATTTAATAGGTATAACTGATATAAAAACTAAAATGAAAAGTTTAATTGTTGAAAGAGGCAATTTAGTTTCAGTTGGAGTTACATTAGCCGGTTTTCACAAATTGGCAGACTTTTCAGTAACGTTTAATAAACTTGAAAATATAAATTTTAGCCAATTATTAACTGAGTCTCTAAAGTCTGTAAATATTTCACACAACTTTATAACAACTATTGAATATGGTGCAACCGAAAGTTCAGTGTCTAGTATGATTACAACCATTGATCTTAGTTATAACGCGCTCGAATCGATACCAAATAATTGCTTTGCTATGTTTTTACGCCTAAAATATTTAGACCTTTCCTTTAATAACATAGAAAAATTCGATATACTTACTTTTGAAGGTATAACACAGTTGGAGGTACTGAAACTATCTAATAATAAAATATTAGAAATCGGACAAAACTTTGCAAGATTTATGAAGTTGAGAGATTTGAGTTTGGACTATAACCAACTGACATCAATTACAGATGTAAACTTTAAGACTCTGATCAGCTTGGAGAGACTCAACCTTAGTTCAAATATGATAAAACAGTTTGATGATCAATCTCTATCTACACTTACAAATCTCGTTCATTTAGATTTAAGTTATAATAAAATAAACGTGATTCGCAAAACATTATTCAAAAATAATAGTAAAATTTGTGACTTGTCACTTTCTCACAATTATATAGAAATCATAGAACGCGGTGCTTTTAGTACTACTAATATATCTAATTTTGACATAAAGAATAACTATATTAGTGGATCAATAGATTATGATACCTTCCTGGGAATTTCAGCCGAAAGTTTAGATTTGAGTAATGGAACAATAAAGAATCTAGGTGATAAGGCTTTTAGTGCTTTGTCTCATAACTTAAAGTATTTAAATTTGAGTTATAATCTGATAGAAAATATAACAGTGTCTGCTTTTCATTCATTAAAAACACTTTCGAAACTGGATTTGTCACATAATAATTTAAATAGTGTTGAGTTTAATACAAGTGATCTCTTACAGTTAAATGAGTATTATCTTCAAAATAACGTAATCAAAAAAGTTACTCCAAATATGTTCAGAAATATGAAAAGCTTAGTTAAGTTAGACTTATCTCAAAATAACATTAGAGATATTGAATTAAACTCATTTATCGAACTTATAAATCTGAAAGAATTAAATATAAGTAGTAATTATTTTGTTAAATATCTAACAAGGAATTTATTTCAAGGTTTATCAAGCGTAACCAAAATAAATTTGTCTAATACACGATTAATGTCTTGTCACAATGAATCATTTTCAGGAATGAATTCACTTGCTCATTTAAATATATCTTATAGTCAGTTAGAAACTATAGAGTATAATACATTTAGAAATACTGGTGTCATACAAGTTATTGATTTATCGTATAATAATCTAGAAAATTTTGCTATTAACACTTCAGACATTCCAAATTTATTAGAATTATTTATTAATCATAATAAAATAAAAAACATAACGAGTGAAACTTTTCAAAATTTACATTTGTTAACAAAACTAAATTTAGCCTGCAATGACATACTATATTTTGATTCGATGGGCTTAAAGTCATTGTCTAATTTATTTTATCTGGATTTATTTTCAAATTTTAACATGCATATAAAAGGTGATGCTTTCAATAATTTGTTTATATCAACAGTTTTGTTAAAAAATATAAGACAAAAATTCGATTTTAATAATGTTGTAAACAGCTCAATAACGACATTAATATTATCAAATAGTGAAATTGATGATATTAATTCCGTTTTTGTATATAAAATTAAAAACGTTCGCAAGTTAGATATTAGCTTAAATAAAATTAAGGCGTTGAACAAAGGTTCGTTTCAAAATATGGATGTTCTCAATTGGCTTGATATAAGCTATAATATGATTTCCACTATTCAACCAGGAACATTTTTATCCAATAAAATGATAAACACTTTAAATCTAAACGGCAACGATTTGAAATTTCTGCAATTTGGAGTACTCGATGGCCTAAAAAATCTTCGTGTTCTCAATTTATCAAATAACGAAATTCATATATTTGGCATAAACCTGTTGCACTCTACTCCATATTTGAGAGAGCTATTTCTTGAAAACAATAATTTAGAAAGCATGGACTTCCGAGAACTAAATAAAACAAGTGTTGAATTGCTAACTATTGGAGGCAACAGTATATCATGTGATGCATTGGTGGATTGGAAAAAAATAAATGAAGAGAGCTTAAATATTACAACAGGGGACCAGGATTTCAATTCAGAAAATATATATGGTATAAGTTGTAAAGGAAAAAAAGAAATGGTACAGAAAGAATCTCAAAATGAAAATAGCAACGTCAATATAACCAGCGAAGTCATTCAAATAAAAGAAATAATTTTAAAATTATATAGTTATTTAAGAATATCTCTGAATGACACCATTTCAAATACAATTACTGTTTTGAACAAAGTTTCCGATAAAAATAACACTGATAAGACTTTGGAAATATTGAACCGTCCTCAAATCGTTTTTAATGAACAAATAAAACAATTATTGGAAGAGAATAAAAATATAAGCGATAACGTAGCAAGCGATATTAAAGTAATGATATCATTGCTGGACATAAATAATAACTTAACTAAATTAGAGAACATCAACAAAGAGTTATCATATATACCAATCTCTGATAGGAACATCAGTAAAACTAATGATAGAGATTTGACGGACTATATTACTAAATTGTATATAGAATCTAAGAATCACCAACAAGATAAAAGTGCATTAGGAGATATGAAAATGTTGTTATATTTTATTGCTATGTGTTTAGTCATTGTGATTTTGTTTCGTGCAATAACATTGATTTATAAATGTTTTTATATTAAAGCGTCGCGTAGGATAGGAATAAATCACACTTATAATAGCAGGCACCAAATCAGTAACGGCTTAGAATTGGAATGATCTGTTAACAACAAATCAAATTCGAAAAGAAGGCTCAACAACTCCGCCGCTTACAGTGAGTCTGAACTGAGATTTTGTTGGAATCCCATTTAATAGGTTATTGGCCTACTCTGCCAGGGAACTCTTAACTTCAAATGGGAAAGGGGATTATAGATCACTTTAAAGACCTTACTTAAAAACTTAAAAATTTAAAACTTAAAAATTTAAAACTAAAATACTTAAAAATTGTATCAATTAGTATTTAATAAATTATGTTCTTAATAATTTGTTTTATTTCTACTCTCTATGCTAATTTAAGCTTTCTACAAGGTCATTTAGTGTCTTTTTTACTGCTAAATAAGGTTGATGCGCCACAATCTCCTGTCTTGTCATCTAAACCACTGTCTACCTTTATACTGTACAAACCCCAGTAACGCTCATTTATTTCAAGTAGACTGTTTTACAAGCACTATTGAAACGTCAAGTCTGTCAGTACATGGTGACTCTACCACCGGTTTGGAAGCCAGATCCTGCGGGAAAGAAACTCAGCAGTTGCTCTTTTAAAAATCCAAAATACAATTTGTATTCCATAAATTACAATTTTAGTTATCGCGTCTTGTGTGTAGAAAGGAAAGCAGATTTCGTCCAAGAATCTTTGTCGTTAATAAAGTCATTAATTTTATAGTAACCTTTACTTAGTAAATGGTTGCAACGCTTTCTAAACTAAAGCTACCTGTAAAAGTAGCATGAAAATCTAATCAATACTTTCAGAGATATTCGGTTTGGGGTGGACCAGTAAGAATATGAGGCGATCGAAGAGATATCACGTTTAAGAGATAACTAGAAACGCATTCCGCTTTATGGTCGACTTTCGCCCAAAAGCGACGAAATCGGAACGCTTCAATACATCGACGGGACGCCTTTTTAAATATCTCTTAGACAAGATATCGCTTCGGTCGCATTATAACTCTAAGGGTAATATCAGACAAGCAGGTAATGTCCCCTACCTTTTTTTTTATCGATTACAAGTTGGCCCTTGACTGCTATTACACCTGATGTTAAGTGATGATGCAGTCTAAGATGGAAGCGGGCTAACTCGTTAGGAGTGGGACGAAAATCCACACCCCTTTCTGTTTCTACACGACATCGTACCGGAACGCTAAATTGCTTGGCGATACGTCTTTGTCGGTACGGTGGTAACTAGCCACGGCGAAAGCCTCCCACCAGCCAGACCAAGACAAATTAAGAAAAATCTCTAACTGCCGCGCCGGGAATCGAACCCAGGACCTCCGTCTTATAAATCCACCGCGCATACCACTGCGCTACGGAGGTCGTCAAAAACTTACAGAAGCCATAGACAGGGCCACGGGGATGACTTAGCACACAACCGCATCCCAGCCAGCCGCGTCTGTAGTAATAGGCTTTCTTGTAGGGATTATAGTGCTCTAACTCATTGCAATCAGAATCACAGAATATCTACATCTCCCAACTCTAAAACTTATCTCCAGTGGAAAGCTGATTTTACGTCATCATTACTAGCCTATTAATGACCCACTATACGACCAAGCCTCATATAATAGGATCATACATGTCCAAACCTCCCTTCTTATAGAAGAGGAGATACGGAGTTGGTCTACCACCACGTGCGTTGGCGGGCTTGTAGGCTATTATGTTTGATTCTTTAACGATATCAAATAATTATCGGAATTGTATCGCTAGGTGATGTTACAACGTTTATATATAGCGGATAGTGTAAGCTTTTTACCAAGTCACGGCGTTAAAAGTAACCACAATTTATATGGATTTGAAGCGGCGCCATCTAGTAATGACATGAGAAAGCACTTCAATTTCTTCACAAAATTTATGTTACTTTTTTACGCAGTGACTTGGTAAAAACTCAGTCAGCGCTCAACATCGACTTGAGACCTCACTGATTTAATTTAAGTGAATTAAGATTGCATTGTAGTGACGCCATCTACTAGTAATGTGAGAAAGCGCTTCAATTCCATACAAAACTGTGTTTTTAAGTAGCCTCTTAAAAATCTAACATTTGACACTCAATGCTTATGTACAATGGAACATAGATTTATACTACGAAGATATAATAGACAAAGTCAATTTAGGATTGTCGATAAGTAAGTCCAGTTTTGTATTGAACAATCCTTTTTTGTTCCCTTGCGGAATGTTTATTACCATAATGTAAGTACTCATTATTTAACATCAGCCAACACATCCTTGATAACACTGTTCAGATAAAACCG
Organism: Mycalesis mineus; assembly: GCA_034621355.1. Lineage (NCBI taxonomy): Eukaryota > Metazoa > Arthropoda > Insecta > Lepidoptera > Nymphalidae > Mycalesis > Mycalesis mineus. The sequence goes on from CM067900.1 coordinate 2,655,796, forward strand.
GCCAAGTGCAAGTCGAACTAGCGCACGAAGGGTTCCATACCATTATGTAGGTATTTTTTTATATCGTGCAAAAACTGCAGAATTAATATGTTTTATTGGAGTTCCTCTTAAATATTTATTTAAAGTACTTTTTATTATAGCGACAGAATTAAATAATTTGCTAAAATTTCAACCTTTGATGAGATATAGCCTGACGACCTCCGAGGCGCAGTGGTATGCGCGGTGGATTTATAAGGCGGAGGTCCTGGGTTCGATTCCCGGCGGGGCAGATTAAGATTTTTCTTAATTTGTCTTGGTCTGGCTGGTGGGAGGCTTTCGCCGTGGCTAGTTACCACCCTACCGACAAAGACGTACCGCCAAGCGATTTAGCGTTCCGGTACGATGTCGTGTAGAAACCGATAGGGGTGTGGATTTTCATCCTACTCCTAACAAGTTAGCCCGTTTCCATCTTAGATTGCATCATCACTTAACATCAGGTATGATAGCAGTCAAGGGCCAACTTGTAGGTATGAAAAAAAAAAGCCTTTATAATTATTTTACGTAACATTTAATTACTTAAACTTCTTTACTCTTGGCTTAGAATTACTGAAAATTTAATAGAAGAAAGCAAAGCTCTAAATTATTCACGACCCGACTCAGGATTCAAAACCAGGACCTCGTGACCAACCACCATCCATTAAACCAAAGAGGCAGTCGTGTCCTTTGCGTACGGAACCCTAAAACAGTAGGTATTTATACCCAGTTGATGGCAGTGACATGCACGTTATCCTAGTGAATGATGGCCGTGCGATCACTTCGAACGCATTCAATTATTTATTATGACAAATTTATACAATAAATTAGTTAAGAGGAAAGAAGTAAGCTGGTGAGTAATTAATTTAATTATTTAGGTACTCAGTAGGTGTATAAAATCAATTTTTATACAAGATTTTTTTTAATTTCCTCTTCTTTTGGTCCCTCAAGAACTTAAAATATGAATGAGATGGCGTAAATTTAATTTAATTTAAGTAATGAACAAAATTTTTAAAGAACGACTACATAATCAACTACATCTTATCCAAATAACTAATCCATGTTCTGGTAACCAACGTGCTGGTGCGTATTTGACTAAGAATAAGCCTTGAGGGGAAGTAACGCCAGTGTAGTGGGCACCTTGCCTTTGGGTGAATGATTAGATGGCTTTTTATTTTTGTAAATATCTTCTTTTATATAAATTTAAATTTTTCTTTGTTGTAACTATAAATGGAGTAGTAATTATATTCAAATTATTATATTACTAAATAAATATTTATTCACTACATAAATAAAGAAGATATCTTTGCGAATAATAAGCTTTTTATTCTAAAATAACCTGTGATATGTTACTGACATGTTAGAGCAGTGCAGATAGCTTTTGAAATCAAAAATAATCGCAGTAGGATGAAACACATTTGAAAAGGAGGAGAATATTATAAAAATGAAAGGAAAAATAAATTACGGGCAGTCTGAGGTTGGGAAGGGCTAGGGTGTGACCTTTTAGGGGTAGAAAGCGGCTCTTTTCGATTTCCGGGAAAACTAAACGTCCTATGGAAAAGAGTTATATGGCAAAGTTGTAAGTAATAAAAACATCTAAAACTTTTGTGTTTCCATTTTTTTCACTTAACTTCACAGTTTATGTAAATGCTATAAAATGAAAAAAAAAACAAGTTTTTCGTTATTTATTTTTATCTTTTTTGGTAATTTGGTAAAAACTTGTCTCTTTATGTTCCAAACACGCTTTAATTTATTTGATTTGAAATATTTATTTTTGTTTTGTTTCATCCTACTGCGATTTTTTTTTACTTTTTATTATTTTTAAAGCTATTTGCACTGGTCTATGTTCAACTGCCTCGTTGATATATTGGTTGGCCTGTGAATTCGGATAACGAATTCTTGGTTTCGCGTCCTACATTGGGTTATACTGACTATTCCTTTTTTCAAAAAATCCCGAGTATTATTGTTGCTACCTGCTAACCCCCTGTCACAGCACATTAAAATATTAGCTCGGTCAATAACATTAACATCTGATACTGAACGGCATAAAGCTAAACATTATCACCTAAGTTCGCCAACTCGCAATAAAGCAACGTTGTGGATCAAATCTCCTCCTCCTATAAGTGAGCTCTGGATATGTAGTGGACCGCCAAAATAGGCTCATAATTATGCATAACGCTGCGTTAACACCCTAATGGTATATATATTACAAGTGTGTTTTTGCTTTGTAAGAAATAAACAATAAGACAAAATATAATATAATGTACAAAAATATTCCTAAAAATCACGAGCACCTAGTACATATATATTAGACACTTAGCTATCACATGTCTAGTGCTAGTCTAGACTAAATTATAAACCCTGTTGTTTAGAAACATAACAAAGTAACCTACCTAGGTACATAAAATAAAAAAAATAATTTGTAACAGAATTTATGACCAGTGGCCATATTATGTATGAACTTTAATGACACTCGACAGTGTGCTATTGAAATTGGTAAAGGTATGTCTCTTTCTATCTGAAAAGATTTTATAGATAGAGAGAGACTGAGACACATTTGAAACGTTCATTGCAGTGTCATTACATGGCCCTACAGGCCAGACTATGCATCATGCCCTACGTCAGTGGCATTGTTAAACCTATTTTGTATTAAAATATTTTTTAAAAGGTTTAGATGCATTGAAGCTGCTGCGGTTATAATAAATATAATATTTATTTTTCAGACAATATGTTGCTGTTCATTTTCATGGCTTTTGCAACGATCCAAGATATCAGAGGACAGTGTGTATTACATGAATTCCCCGGTAACATTAAGTACTGTACCGCCAAAGTAAGCTGCGTTGGATCAACCGAAAACATTAACACCTTGATAAATAATTGGGGTAGTATTAAAACTAACATTCGGCGTTGGAATACGTATAGTCAGATGTATGATTATGATTTACTCGATTATAGGTTATATGTAGATGTTCGATCTGTAAATGTTGACGATAGTGAAAATCCTTTAAGTGGAATAGATACAGATACAAAAGTAACGACTTTGAATATTGAAGGTGGTAATTTAGTGTCAGTTCCTATTATTATAAGCAGTTTACTTACATTGACTGAATTTTCTTTAACTTACAACAAAGTGGAACAAATTAATTTAAGAAAAATGTCTAGTGTTTCCATGAAGGCTGTAAATGTATCTCATAACCAAATATCTTCTATTGAAGTTGAAAGTTCTGATGAAATCGAAAGTACATACGATAGTTTGATTAGCAGCATTGATCTAAGCTATAATGCACTTGAATCGATACCGGATAATTGCTTTGAAATGTTTTCTCATCTGAAATATTTGGATATTTCGTTCAATAAACTTAGACAATTCGATATACTAACATTTGAAGGAATAACACAGTTAGAGACTCTCAAACTCTCAAATAATATAATCACTGAAATAAGTCAAAACTTAGCAAGATTTAGGTTATTACAAGATTTGACTATAGACAACAATCAATTGACAGCTCTTACTGATATAAATTTTAAGAATTTGATCAACTTAAAAAAACTCAATCTCAGTTCTAACTTCATAAAACATATAGAAGACCAAACTTTAGCTACACTTACAAATCTGGGACAATTAGATTTAAGTCACAATAAAATAAACGTAATTCGACAAAATCTATTTAAAAATAACAACAAACTGTATTTATTATCACTTTCCCACAATGACATAGAAAATATTGCAGGAGGTGCTTTCAGCACCACCAACATATCACATTTTGATATACAAAATAATTATTTAACAGGATCCATAGAAAGCGACACTTTTCTAGGTATATCTGTCAAAAGCCTAGATTTAAGTAGTGGTGGTAGTTTAAAAATATTAGGCTATAAAGCTTTTAGCACTTTGGGTCACGACTTAAAGTATTTAAATTTAAGTAATAATTTACTAGAAAATATAAACGAATCCGCATTTCAGTCATTAGATGTACTTTGTACATTAGATTTATCTCACAACAAACTAATCGATATTGAGTTTAATACAAGTGATCTCATACTGTTAACAGAATACTATCTTCAAAAGAACTTTATCAAAAAAGTTACTTCTAAAATGTTTAAAAACACGAAAAGTTTAGTTAAGTTGGATTTATCTCAAAATAAAATTGTGGATATTGAATCAAGTTCATTTATTGAACTGTCGAACTTGAAAGACTTAAATATTAGTAATAACGATTTTATGGACTCTTTGACACAAAATTTGTTTAGAGGTCTTTACAAAGTAAATTCTTTGGACTTATCGTACACAAAATCGGTGAATTGTTTCAATGAATCTTTTTCTGGTATGGTATCTCTTACACATCTAAATCTTTCTCATAGCCAGTTTGTAACTATTGAGTATGAGACCTTCAAAGCAACTGGATCTATTGAAAGTCTTGATTTATCATACAACCTTTTACAAAATTTTTATATTAATACTTCCAGCATTCCACAGCTCTCGAAATTATATCTTAACAATAACAAGTTAAAAAATATTACACGTGAAACTTTTAAAAATTTACACTTCTTAGAAAAATTAAATTTAGCTAGTAATAATATCTTCCACATTGATCCTCGTGGGTTACAATCTACGCCACGCTTACATTATTTAGATATGTTTTCTAATTACAATTTGCACATTACGGGTGATGTATTTAATAATTTAATTTTGTCAAAAGTTTCTCTAAGGAATGTAAAACAGAAGTTTAATTTTGAAAAAGCAATGAATACATCAATTTCAACGTTAATATTGTCGAATTGTGATATTGATGATATTAATTCTGTCTACGTTTATCAAATTAAGGTCATTTTAAAATTAGACGTTAATTCAAATAAAATTAAAATGTTGAATAAAGGATCACTGCAGGGTATGAATGTTCTCAATTGGCTCGATTTAAGCTTTAATATGATTTCGACTATTCAACCTGGGACTTTTTTATCAAATGAAATGATAAATGTCTTGAATCTTTACAGCAACAACTTGCAATATCTGCAATTTGGTGTACTTGATGGACTTAGAAATCTTCGTGTTCTCAATTTATCAAACAATGAAATACATACATTTGGTGTAAATGTATTACACACGAGCCCTGTTTTGAACGAGTTGTATCTTGAAAATAATAATTTAAAAAGTCTAGACTTCTTCGCATTCAGTCAAACGAGTATTACAGTTTTAACTATTGGAGGAAATATCATATCATGCGATTCATTGGCAGATTGGAAAAAAAGTAATAACGGTAACCTGAATGTTACTGCGGAAACATTTGATTTTAATTCTGAAAATATATATGGTATAGCTTGTAAAACAAGTTCTTTACGGGAGCAAAGTCTAAATGAAAGTAACAACTTTAATATTACTAATGATGTAAACGAAATCAAAGAAACTGTTAGTCAAATGTACAGCTATTTAAAAATGCCACTCAATGAGACATTTTCAAAAATTATTGCTCTTTTGGAAAAAAACTATGAATATTTAGATAATGCTGTAGCAAATTTGAATCGTTCCGAAAAAGGTTTCGATGAACGATTACAAAAATTTACTTCAAAGAGTTACAATGACCTTCTACCGCAACTCGTAAAATCAAGTGATAATGTAGCAAACAACATTAAAATAATGATATCATTGTTAGAAGTAAACAATAACTTAACCAAATTAGGTAATACTCACAAAGATAAATCGGTATCAGTTTCTAATAATATGACGATTAGTAAATATGGGAACAAAAATTCGACGAATTTTATTACAAAAATTAGCGCGGATTCGCAAGTTAAATCAGATAATAGTACATTGGCTGATATAAAAATGTTATTATATTTTATAGCTGCATGTTTAGCCTTTGGAATTTTATTTTTTGTATTGGCAATAACCTTTAAGTATTTGTATAGACAAGCTTCACACAGGATACATACGAACCAATTGTATGATAGTGGGCAGTCAGTTAGCAATGGCTTAGAAATGGAATGATTTGGTAAATTTTATAATGTTCTCATTACCAAAGTGTAAATAAATAAGGTACCTGAATATTGCTGTAATAATTTAAGTAAAATAAAATATTATATTAATAATAATTTTGTTATTAATTTCCTATATGATATTTTAGTATAATATAAAATATGGTTTTTTATAATATAAAACTTCTCTGTGCTTAAGCAAATATACATGTACTGCTGAGACGCAGATATACCTATAGGTAGCCCGTAGTGCAGTGGTATGCGCAGTGAATTTATAAAACGGAAGTCCAAGATTCGATTGATTCCCAGTTAAGCAGATTAAGATTTCGGCCGTGGCCGGCCGTTATCAACCTGCCCGCATAAACCGAATGATGTGTGGATTTCATCCTACCCCTAGCAAGTTGGCCTGGTTTCATTTATTATTTACTTATCATTTACTTATTTATTGCATTATCATTTACTTACTTATTGCAATGAATAAAAACCATACTATAGACCGTTCGAGTTAAGAACGCAGTGAGCGCCAGCCCTAGCCCCATCCTCTAACAAATCAAATCTTTTCAAATTACAAGGTCAAGTTCACGGTGACCAGTTGATGGCATAACGGCGCGTTTGAATTTGATTGGTTACGCCGACGTACAACGATGACTCACTGCATTCTTGACGCGAACGAACTATAGGTATATCTGAAATAATAAACCGTTGTTCGTGATGAGCTCTATTAACGATATTTCATAAAAGCCATGTCTAATGAAGATTAACATAAATGGCCGTGTAGTACAAAGCCCCATTTATGGTAAAACAACAATTACAACAGAAGTTGTCAGAAACCATGGGGTCCCCTTTTTTGTAACGCTAATTTATCACTCGGCAACGGAAAGGGAGTGTTAAATATGTTTAGCGAAAAGGGGTTGATTGTTTAACGCGCCTAAACCTAAAAAATTGACGAATGACCTTATTAATAAATTTTGTTTCAATGTCACTCTGTACCATACTGCCATGAGTAAAGTCCATTTTTCTTTCCGGACACAAGAATGACACATTTTTACCCGACTGCGTCAGAAGGAGGGTTATGTTTTTCGAGCGTATGTATGTATGTATGTATGTATGTCCATTTCTTCGGCACGCGCTACAGCCTAAACGGCTGAACAGATTTTGACATGTGAGGTGTCGTTGAATTTGTAAAAATTGTGGCAGTGACATAGGCTATATAAATTTTCAAAATGGCGGCTGTAAATGGGGGGGGGGGGGGGATAGAAGGGACGTGTGTATTTCTTTTTCTTATCTTAGCAATATGGGTGTCAAAAGAAAGGTCGTAAAAAGACCATTTCAAAAATATAAATATCATATCATATTTATATTGCCGTTTTAACAAAAAATGGCAGAAAGTGTACCAAGTGTACAGTCTCATTTCTATATCAAAAGCTAAAACTAAAAAGTCTCAAATAAAATTATTATTATAAAAACAAAAAACCCGACTGCTTAGAAGTTATGAACTGAAAAGAGAAAAACAAGGATCACTATATCTGTATAAAATTCTAAATACTTTATGGTGCTGCAGGCGGGGTCAACCGTAGTTTTGGTAGATCTTTCTTTCCCCGCAGGTTAAAGTATTTTGTCCCTGTTTGCAGCACTATAAAGTATTTTTAACGATTACTATCAAATGTTGATGATAGTGCCCGGGATCAACTGTAGTTGACAGTAATGCCCTAACGTTTTGGGCTCTGTCTTGTTCCTCACCATTTCAGTAGCAGTATGAATCTGGGCCTAGATTTTTAGCCTGTGACGTTTAAGTGAACATTGACTGTATGTAAAAAATAAAGATTCTTATAAACTGTGTGCATACATGAAGAAATATTAAAAAGTTGCTTTTCTTAACATGATACATAGTAATGTAATAAAGTATTTTCGCTCTTTACTACCAGTGCTTCTTAAATTCCCTATGGGGTTAGAGTCCGAGCTAAGTGAGAAAGATTGCTTTGCACAACGACTGTGCCACGTTTACGCTGTTAAAGCAAAAGCGTTCTAACTCTCGTGCAACTTGACCAAGTTGCGTGCAAGTAAGAAAAAGAAATTGGCTGTAACATGTTTCAACATGTATCACAACGTATTTTCCTTCATGGCACTATATGAGAGACGAATATCTTAGCATTCCATGGATTCACCGTGCGGGTGCCGGGTCCATCGCGTGGCTGAGAGAATAACTCCGAACAGAGCCCGAGACTTGTGACACGGGTGTAGGTTTAAGGGTACCCTTAGTGACGGCCGTCAACACTCACCTCCTCTGTTCAAGTTATTCTCCCTGCCCAACCATATTCGGAAGGACCCTACTAGTGCAGCTTTGGACACTCGTTCCAATATGGAGCTTACTGCACTTCTAGTAAGGCCAAGGTCTTTTAGCAGGTTGTAGAGAGACTTCGCTGGTATACCCCTCGCACCCACTTCTACCGCGTATAAACTAACCACATAGCCATTTTTGGTTAGTTCATTAGTAAGGTCATAGTATTTATTCACTTTGAATACATGGTCTTTAGGGATGTTTGTTTCCCACGGCACTGTAAGCTCAACAAGTACTATACGTTTGATTTGTTTGGAAAAAAGAAATATGTCCGGTCTAGATGTCGTAATAGCTAAGTCTTCCGGGATTTTATAGTGCTTTTCATACGTGTCCATTAATATAGTCCAATCAGGAGCAGAGCCCAGAATTGAATAAGGCTTGCTGGTGGAATTTGTACTTGAGCCTGCTTTAACGAAGTTAGTTTGTCTTTTATTCGTCGTCAACCCTTTTTGAGCCCTAGCTACTGAAAGGCTTATAGCTTCACGTATGATTTCTAGTACTCTGTCGTGGCGGCGTGAGTAGAGACCCCTGTCCAGGAGCACCTTGCACCCTACCAATAAGTGCCTTGCAGTGCCCACTGCCTCACCACAGGTATAGCAAGATTTTTCCGAGGCTTTTCCCCATCTTACTAGGTTACTCTGATCTGGGAGAGTCAGTTGAAAGGCATTAAGATAAAATTTCAATAAGGCAGGAGACCAATCGTACAGCAAGGCGCGCCACTTCAGAGCCAGAGGGATGCAGAACTCGCCTAAGTTTAACCACTCGTTTTGCATTTCTAGGTTCATGGCATGCACTTTGTAGTTGTCGTCCTCATCTTGTTTAAGAAAAGATTTTATTATGTCTTGGTCTTCCTTTTTACGTCTTGCACCCAACCCGGTTCTATTTACCTGAGCCCCTGCCATAAATTGTTTGTAAAAATGAAGCCTAGAGTCAAGTTTTCCGGCACCCTCGTCTTTAGGAAGTGATGCAACTAGTTCGTCCTGGGACTTAACTAGAATGTGCGTTCTGGTAACCCTGAGGTGTTTATAGAGTTCCGATGGCCTTTTTAGTTTTAACCCAAAATTATTGTAATCTCTGAATAGAGTTGAGGGGTCAGCCGAGAGTGCTAGACCAAACCAAGACTTCAATGTTTTTATGACATTTGCATCTAGTTTTGCCAGATGGGTTCTGCCAATATCATAAACGAGGAATGGCCAAGTCAGACGTGAAGTGAGATAGTTGTCATAGACCCACGCTTTTTTTATATTGTTAATGGGCTGTTGGTCTACCTTATTAAGGTCATTTATGAAGTTATCGACGACTACCTCAAGGGATGGTGTGCGTCCTTTGTAATCAATCTTTCTACCGAGGAACTTAAAAGGCAATGCTTCAGCAATGGTGGTTACACTTTGGCCACTAATAGAGAGACCCGGATCATAAGATGTAAATTTAGTATTTCGTCTCCCCAGACATAGACAGTGACATTTGCTTGGCTTTACCCTCAGCCCACCAGTCCATGAGCAGAACTCATCCACTACATTCAATAGCTCCTGACAATGTTTTGGGTTTCGTGTCAGTAAAGCAAGGTCATCTGCAAAAGCTAAGATGGACTCTGTATATTTATTGTTAATTTTAAACCGATAGCCCCATTTCTTTTCTTGAACAATTAATTTATCTATTAGAATATTGATGACTACATTAAAAGCTATTGGGGATAAGCAGCAACCTTGAAACAGCCCCACATTGTAATGTAGGGGTTTTGAGTACTCATTGTTTACTGCTATGGTGAATTTCAATTTTGAATAGTAAGAAGTGATTAAATCAATAACTAGATCAGGAAAATTGTACCACCTCAAGGCGAAAGTCAATAGATCATGCTGGACAGAACCAAACGCATTTTCTAGGTCTATCCAGCAGATCGTAATTTGCCTTTCATATTTTCTAGCATCCTTGAGACTTTCGCCTAGAAGTGAATTGTGTTCCAGGCAACCAGAAATTCCGGGCAAAAACCCTTTCTGGTGATTAGGCCTGAAATACCTATTGTTTATCATGTGCTTTGTCATTTTTGTTTGCAATATACTGAAAAATAATTTAGAAATAGTATTAGTTAGAGCTATCGGTCTAGTGTCCTTTGGATGAGTTACTTCGACTTTTTTTGGGATGAGGACAAAAATCGCTTCGCCAAATGTCGCTGGTATTTGTTGTCCTAGCCAGATCTTATTAAATATGTTTAAGAGATGTTTACGGACTGAAGCACATTTTTTGTACACAATATAGGGGATGCCATCAGGGCCTGGTGCAGATTTAGATGTTTTCTTCCTGATAGTATTGTTTATTTCCTCTATGGTGGGTGGAATACTTTGAAAGTTTGCTAGAGGATTGCTAGGCCTTAGTGTATGAGGATCTGAATATAGCCTCCCCTGTCTTGGTACCTCATATGTGCTTTTAAAGTGGTCGTAAATCTGCTCATTGGTTAGGACAAGTTTTCCCTTTTTTTCCTTGAAAATGCTTTTTGAGTACTCAAAGGGGTTTTTATCAAAATTGACTTCGTGTTTAGCCCTGTATAAGTTATCGCGGCTTTCTGATATTTGAAGAGATATTCCTTGAATGAGTTTAAGGATTGATCGTAAAGCTCTGGACAGTTGATGACTAAGATGGTTGTCGCCCATAGACTTTGCTTTACGAAGCTTCTTTATTAACTCCCTTTTCTTCCTCCGCATTCTCAATTTAAACGTGTTTTCCTTAGGTTTTTGAGCATAACAAGTCGGTGGTGGGTAGTATTCCGAAAAGTACGCGTGAATTGTATTTTGAAATGTGGAAACTTGGTCGTTCAGATCTTGTTTGTGTCCTGGGTGTTCCAGTAGGACCGCCAAGTTTTGGTCATGTTCTTTCCAGGTGGTATTTTTCAAGCTGGGAATGCTAAGACGTGTCCTGATGTTAATGGACTCCTGGTAACTGTCGCACAATGGCTCACCAAGGGATTTGTGAGGGTAAACTCTATCCGTGGTGATCGTTGAAGAACTGACCGACGGCTGTCGTGCTTCAACACCATGTGTTTTAAGATGTTTTTGGTACCAGGCTCGTCTCTTGTAAGTTTTCCCGCACGAAGGGCATCTTAAGTCCGAATTCGCGCCAGAGTCGTCATTATTATCATCCGATGGGCAGATCTTTCGCCCCCCCTCTCGGACTGCCCCAGGGGTATTTTTCTTTTTTGGACTTTTAGCGATATGATACAGGGATATGGCTTGCTAGGCCGGTACCCCCGGCTGTCTTTCCAGCAGTCCGGCGTCTTTCCACCAGTCAGATGTCTTTCCACCAGTCAGCTGTCTTTCCAGCGTCATCCCGACTCTCCGGGAAGTCATATTATGTTGAGACGAATATCTTAGCATTCCATGGATTCACCGTGCGGGTGCCGGGTCCATCGCGTGGCTGAGAGAATAACTCCGAACAGAGCCCGAGACTTGTGACACGGGTGTAGGTTTAAGGGTACCCTTAGTGACGGCCGTCAACACTCACCTCCTCTGTTCAAGTTATTCTCCCTGCCCAACCATATTCGGAAGGACCCTACTAGTGCAGCTTTGGACACTCGTTCCAATATGGAGCTTACTGCACTTCTAGTAAGGCCAAGGTCTTTTAGCAGGTTGTAGAGAGACTTCGCTGGTATACCCCTCGCACCCACTTCTACCGCGTATAAACTAACCACATAGCCATTTTTGGTTAGTTCATTAGTAAGGTCATAGTATTTATTCACTTTGAATACATGGTCTTTAGGGATGTTTGTTTCCCACGGCACTGTAAGCTCAACAAGTACTATACGTTTGATTTGTTTGGAAAAAAGAAATATGTCCGGTCTAGATGTCGTAATAGCTAAGTCTTCCGGGATTTTATAGTGCTTTTCGTACGTGTCCATTAATATAGTCCAATCAGGAGCAGAGCCCAGAATTGAATAAGGCTTGCTGGTGGAATTTGTACTTGAGCCTGCTTTAACGAAGTTAGTTTGTCTTTTATTCGTCGTCAACCGTTTTTGAGCCCTAGCTACTGAAAGGCTTATAGCTTCACGTATGATTTCTAGTACTCTGTCGTGGCGGCGTGAGTAGAGACCCCTGTCCAGGAGCACCTTGCACCCTACCAATAAGTGCCTTGCAGTGCCCACTGCCTCACCACAGGTATAGCAAGATTTTTCCGAGGCTTTTCCCCATCTTACTAGGTTACTCTGATCTGGGAGAGTCAGTTGAAAGGCATTAAGATAAAATTTCAATAAGGCAGGAGACCAATCGTACAGCAAGGCGCGCCACTTCAGAGCCAGAGGGATGCAGAACTCGCCTAAGTTTAACCACTCGTTTTGCATTTCTAGGTTCATGGCATGCACTTTGTAGTTGTCGTCCTCATCTTGTTTAAGAAAAGATTTTATTATGTCTTGGTCTTCCTTTTTACGTCTTGCACCCAACCCGGTTCTATTTACCTATTAATTATCATGCATTGCAGTTTGTATTGCTATACACAGATAGCGCAACACCGCACCTTCCTTTTGTGTATAAGTACACGTAAGTATCGGTAAATTATACCTATAAAATAAATTCCAATTACTGTCCTATTGGAATACGCCAATACGAACGAAGTAGCAAAAGAGGCACCATCAACAGCTTCAAGTAATTTTTGCATTCCGATTGTACACTTCCGACTGCAAGACTCCAGGATAATGATCAATTCTGAAAAATTTCTTAATAATAATAATTATGCCCTCGTGACACATTATTGTAGTGTAGTGTAGGTAGCTGTAGACGGTCTATGGTCTTACTTCAAATTATGGTTTAGGGTCTATGTTGTTGTATAAAACTAATCCTAGCGGTTACAGTCAATTTGCGATCTTAATAAAAAAAATAATTGCAAATTGTAGGCCTATTCCCATTTCTTGTCATTGTTTAATTAAGTCTGTTAGTTAAATTATTGTCACTATTACACACAATAATTTAACTAACAGACTTAATTAAACAATGACAAGAAATGGGAATAGGCCTACAATTTGCAATTATTTTTTTTATTAAGATCGCAAATTGACTGTAACGTACTCGTACTATACTGTCGTAGTATATTATACGGCACTAGTAGCCAAAAAGCTACCGATACCGAGACAAAAACCGAAATCGCTGGAAGCGTGCCTCCAAAATTTGGGATATCATCATCAGATCCTAACATGATGACAATGGGACCACCTTGGATGTATGCCCTTTCTAATAAAAAAAGAATTATCAAAATCGGACAACTCTGTAAAAAGTTATGCGTGATCATAAATATACATAAAAAATATACGTGTCGAATTGAGAACCTCCTCCGTTTTTTTTTGTCGGTCAAAAATAATGTATTTATTGATTCCCAATTATGTTTTAAGGTAATTGCATAAAGTCAATTTAATTTTGACTTTGACTTTGACTAGGATAAAAATAGTAGTCTATTTCAAATAGCGTTCGAACGCAGCACGGCCCGTGTTGCAATGTAAAAGGTTTCTCTGATACAATATTAATCCCGCCGGACCGGGCTATTACATGAGAAATTAATTTATATTCTACACGTTATCTCGCTATTTCATTATAAGAATGGAGTAAAATCTTTTCTAAATTTTTAAGTAGAATTTGCTTAACGACGGATTCTGAAATAGGAGCCCGAGATTTCTTTCTCCTAGATTCCTAGTCCTACAAGAGTTGCTCCAACAACTCTTAGCTTATCACCAGGCTAAAAGGCCTTACAACTGGCGATAAGCGACCCTGGGAACGCCGCTATCGCATCGCGAGGGGGAATCTTTGAAACCGGGGGCCTCCAGTTGCTAAGACCCTGCAGCCGAATTTCCTGCGCCGTTCGCGTTGAGGTTACGGTGCTATTCTGGGATATCGGTGTCATGGACGCGGCCACGCTCCTGACAAGTGACCCGCGTTGGAAACTGTAGGCCGAGTTTCTCGCCCACATGTACCGCTGCAGGATAAGTGCGAGGACTCGAGAAGAACTACCAGAGCCGGTAGTAGTAAGTCGAGTAAGAATCCTCAGAAGTGAGGCCCTGGTCCAAAGTTAGAATGTCTTCATCCCTGGCAGAATGTAACCCATGATCCATAAAGAACAACCAGATCCATGACCATTTTTGTATTATATCAGTGAATGAGAAAATCCTCCAGAGTGAGATTAAAACATCATCTGAATCCACTGGCGGTTCAGCACACTGTTGCTGACTATCTGAACTGTCTAAAACTAAAAAGGATCCTGGAGCTTGATTTCACATAGGTCTGTCTTACCATATCATCATCATCATCATCATCATCATCAGGCCAGGGCTCCCTCCTTATAGGAGAGGGGATATACATATTAATTATTATTATTACTTATAATATACTAAAATGAAACTTACAAATGCCATCTGCTCAAAGTCATCAATATACTTGACTGATTGCAAGATATAACATGGCAAGAAAAGTACCTACTAGGCTCTCAATCTATTACAGTTAAAACAGTTTCTATTGGACAAGCGGCTAGTATCAAGATGGGTCTATTTAGCTATGTACAAATAACTCCGCACGGACCTTTAAAAGCTTTTTCAGTGTAAACACTTGGGTAAATTGCTGTGACGCCTTGGGATCTACACTAACGTGAATTTTACTTTGCGTCATCATATAAGATAAAATACATAGACGAGATTAAGTCGTGCAGACAGATGGGGGATTTTATAATATGAGGATGGATAAATCAATAAGATTAAGATTGATAAGAATTAGACGTGGTGATGGCAAAGCAAAAAGCGTCCAGTATCAAGGGCATTCGAACAGAAACATCGCTGACGTCGCCGTCAGAAAACTTCGCAACCCCACCAACATCTGCGGGAGGGCACGCTGGGGAGTCACTACACTTTTTCTTTTCGTGGGGAATCCTTATGTATACCTTCTCGCCGGGGCAGGTTCTTTTAAACCCCACTTTAACTAAGTTACGGGAACGAATGCACACTACTGTAATCCAGTCAGCGGTGCCCGATGGAACTGGCTCTTCATTGGGAGTCACCACAGTGCGCCATCTAAGCCGCCGTTTGGACGATGGCACAGAACTACCAGTCAGTTGGGAAGTTTCATTCGCTGTCTAATCCACTTGAGATGTAATTAAACTATGTAAGGAAATATTGTGCCGCTTTATTAGGAATACAACAAACGCGACGGCATATATCTTTCTTAAGGGATAGCTTCTTCTTCTTCTTCTTCTTCTTCCCGGGCTTTTTCCGCACTTGGCCACAAAGTTGGCCGTTGTACGTGAGTCCTCCGGTGTAGGTCCCCTCTGGTTTATTCCAACCAGCCGAGCTCGCTCCAGAAGCTTAGGAGGCCGCCCAGGTCGCCGATCGCTTCATGGAGTGTCGCTGAGGAACCAATGTAGGTAGCTCGTTGCTCCGACACACTGCTGCATCTAAGCATAACATGTATCGGTGTTTCGTTTTCCTCCATGCAGGCTCTGCATAGAGGACTGTCAGTCATACCTAAAATTGAAAGGTGTTTGTTTAACATACAGTGGCCTGTTATTAGCCCTACTACTGTTCTCAACTTCATACGACTAAGGCGCATAAGTTTTTTCGTTAATTTTGGATTTAAGTTTGGAAGTGCTTCCTTTGTGTGGTTGCACTCTGTTGTTTTGGTCCATAGCTCGGCATGAGCATTTATAGTTTCTTTATGTAGCCATGATTTATATTCACTGAACGGTATGGGCGCTATTGGTTGTGGGCCTACTACCTTCAGTGTTGCAGCTTGTTTTGCTAGCTGGTCTGCCATGTCATTACCTATTATTCCACTGTGACTTCTTAACCATTGTAAGGTCACTGTGTTTCCCATCGCGAGTGTTTCTAGGGCGTGGTGACAGTCGAGCAGTAATCTTGAGGTCGTAGAGGATTTTGTTAGAGCTCTTAATACTGCTTGGCTGTCACTGTGTATGGTAATATTGAAATTTGTTACCTGTCTGTTAGCCATAGCTATGGCTGCTGTTGTAATTCCAACGCACTCAGCCTGAAAGACTGAGTTGTGCTTACCAAGCGCTTGCATGATCTTTATGTTCAGTTCCTGGCAGTATGAACCTGCTCCTGTTCCTCTGGTGGATTTTGATCCATCAGTGTACACATCGATTGTGCTCGAATTGCTTCTTGAGTATGTATTTTCTTCCATGATGATGTTGTACGGTTTGTCTATCATGAATCGTTTACATGTTTTATCACAAATCCATTCTAGGCTTGGGTTTGCCGTTAAAGCCTCCTGAAGGATTTTGGTGTGTCCAGTATATCTGTCTTTCCATAGCCCACAGGTTTTTAGTCTGAGTGCTGTCAAAATTGCCTCTTCTTTAATATGGAGGTGTAGTGGTGGTATTCCCAGAATTGCCTGAAGGGCTGCTGTTGGGGTTGTATTCATACTACCTGTTATTGCTAGTAGTGCCAGTCGCTGGAATTTTTGCAACTCTTGTTGTACAGTGATTAGAACTGTCCTTGTCCACCAGATTACTGATGCATAGGTCAGTGAGTTTCTGACTACGGTCAAATATAGCCATTTCACTATATGTGGTTTCAGTCCCCATGTTTTCCCAATCATACGTTTGCATTGGCTGAGGACGATTGTTGTGTTTTGGATTTTAGATTCAATGTGTTTCTTCCAGTTTAGCTTATTATCCAATGTTACACCTAGGTATTTCACTTCGGTTGAGAGTTTAAGTGTAACTTTGAATAATGTGGGCATAGTGATTATGTTTGGTTTTCTTTTGTTTGTGAACAGAATTAACTCTGTTTTGTTCGGATTAACAGATAGTTCGTTTTTTACGCACCACTGTTCTATCTGCTTTAATGCACTTTGCATTATTCCAAATAGGGTGTTCTCTTGCTTGCCTCCTATAAGTATTGCTATGTCATCAGCATACCCAATGGTGTGATATCCTTTGTTATTCATTGTTGTAATAAGGTCGTCTACGACTAGATTCCACAGAAGGGGTGAAAGGACACCTCCTTGCGGACATCCTTTCGCAACAATGCCTTTGGTTATGCCATTTATGTCTATATGGACAACTCTTAGTTTTAATAGTGAGTTTATCCATTTTCTTAATGTTGTTGACACGTTGTATCGTGTTAATGATGTTTCTATACTTTTAAACGTAGTTTTGTCAAAAGCACCTTCGATGTCTATGAAGGCTCCTAGTGTTGCTATTTTGTTTTCTAGGTTATGTTCTATCTTGCCCACAACAGAGTGTAGTGCAGTTTCGGTAGATTTACCTATGCAGTATGCGTGTTGATTTGGGTGTAGTGGAGTATTCATCAGTACTCCATCCCGTAAATGTCTATCAACTAGTCTTTCCAGAGTTTTTAGGAGAAAAGATGCTAGGCTGATAGGTCTGAACGCTTTTGGTTCTGTGTAGTCAGATTTTCCTGGTTTTGGTAGGAAAACTACTTTCACTTTTCTCCATGAGGTGGGAATATATTTGTATGCTAGGCATGCTTTATATATTGTAGTCAGCCTTGGTGTTAAGGATTCTATACCCCACTGTAGTAGGGCTGGAAAGATGTCATCTGCCCCTGGTGATTTAAAGGGGTGGAAGGTGTCTATGGCCCAGCGTACTCTGTCCGTTGTTACTACCTTGTTGGCCAGATCCCAGTCTGTTTCTGCTGGGTTATCGTTGGCAGCGTCCTCCCATTCTGTGCTTTCAAGGATTTTGCATCCCGGAAAATGTATCTCTAATAGAGTTTCGCTTATCTCTTTGTCACTTTTTGTGAAGTTTCCGTCGGCTTTCTTTAAGGAGCCTAGTGTGAGAGTGTTGTCTCTTGTTAAGATTTTTCTCACTCTGTTTGCTTTATCGTTTGATTCTATGTTTGTACAAAATCGGCGCCATGATGTGGTGCCTCTTTGTCTTATGATATTCTTGTATGTGTTTTGGTAATTCTTGAATTTATCCCAATCGTTGTCGTCTCTTGTATTCTTTGCTCTATTGAAAAGGTGTCTCAGTCTACGTCTCCTCCTTTCTAGATCTGAGTTCCACCAACTGTGCAAAGGTGTTTGTTTTGTCTTGTTTCCCTGTAGGGGACATGTTCTCTCGTAGCAGGACACAATTAATTTGGTCATGCTTACGACGTTTGTTTCAATCTGGTCTGTTGACTCGATATTACTGTGTGTGATCTGGGTCCCTTCCATACTTTTTAGTAGGGTTTTGAAAAGTGCCCTGTTGGTTTTTCTCGGATTTCTCCTCGGTATGTCCTGTGTTTTCGTCAGATGCAGTTCGAAACTTATGCGTCTGTGATCTGATAGTGTGAGTTTGTCACTTACGTGCCAATTCTTGATATGATCTATGACGCCGTTTGACGCCAGAGTTAGGTCAATTATTGTTTGGTATCTGCTCGAGACAAAGGTCGGTTCTGCGCCTTTATTTGCTAGAGTAAGGTTAGTTGTTAGTAGATATGATACTAATTGCTCACCTCTTTTGTTGTTGGTTGTACTTCCCCATAGGGTATGATGTGCGTTGCTGTCCACCGCTATTATCAAGTCCATGTTTTCATTCTCGCAGTGGTTTACGAGGTCCATGAACTCTTTTGGTGGAATTTGATCTTCGATTGGTAGGTATAGCGATGCCAGGACAAGCGGCCTTGATTCCGCTTTAGTTTGTTGTCCTGTTCCACCTTGTATTCTTATTGTTGTTATATCTCTGAAACAGTATTGTGTTAAGAGTGTCGCTGTGACACAGCGGGGTATGTATATACATGTTCTAGGTGGATTTTGTTTACTATCATATAGTAACTTACCATGGCAGTTGCCGAAACCACACACCTTATTTCCTCTAACCCACGGCTCTTGGATTAGAGCTATGGTTTCAGCTTCTTCCTCCAGCTGCATCCGAAGATTGGCCGTTGCTAGCTGCTTGTGCTGGAGGTTTGCCTGTATTATGTTTACATTGCTGAATGTTCTGATTTATGCGTCCCGGGGGGCGCATTCATCCAGCAATGTATACAGCGCTGTTCTTTCTGCTGTTGTGTCCTCATCTGAGCTTGATGTACATATTTCCGGGGTCTCGTCCCATATCATCGCACTTGTTGAGGGTGCGACGCTTGGGTCGGGATCCGAGGTTTCCCTTTTCCCTATGTCAGCTAACCCGGGCACTGAGTCAGCCGTCCTTTGTGTGGCGTCAGCTGGCTCTTGCTCCGTCTCAGCTGGCCTAGGTGTTGGGGGTTTTTCAGCTTTCGCTGATTGGTCTGCAGAAAGGTCTCGACCGGGTGGTTCATCACGAAGTTCTGCCCCATGGAAGAACTTTAGATAAATCGACCCGTGTGAGTAATTTACCTTTCTGCCTTTTGACATAATGGTGTCGACATTCTCCTGCGGTATTCCTAGAACTAAGAATACCCCAGGAGGGTCGCCATTTGTCTTCTTGTAGTTGTGCAATGTCCAGTTTTGGACATTGTACGTCGTGTTTTGGCGGGAGAGGATGCGATGAAGTCTGCCAACCTCTCCACGATAGTTCGGCACGTACAGTGCCGTTTTGATGCGTTTTTTAATGTCGCATTGTTTTATTATTTCAAGTTTTGTGCCCTCGCGTGGTGATTTCAGCCTGGGTAGGACTGCGTTCAGCCACTGGAGTGCCATGTCGTTTTCACACCATATTTTCAGTACGCCCTCACTAAGGAAGGCTCTTCCTGAAAATACGGGTGCCTGTGTTAAGATTACTCCAGGTATGGGATCTCTGCAGCAAGCTTCAAAGATCTCCTCCTGGAGTTGTTCCTGCAGGATCTTTGCCTCCTGATGTGTCATATCAGAGTTCGGAACGAGGGAGAGTGCGACGCTCAGGTGTGGTGTGGTCGCTTTAGCATAGGACTCCCCCGTTCGTGTGGTATTTTCCGTCTTCGGTTTCTTTGTCTGTCCGCGCGGTGATATTGTGTCATCTAGTCTGTCCCGCTTTTTGGCAGTCTGACTAGTTGATGGGTCAGAAATTCCACCCTTTGCATCAGTCGCGCCTCCGCTCCGCATCCTCCAGAACTTGTTAGTTCGAGGAGCGACGGGGTGCGGCTGTTGCTGGGTGGAGATGTTTTCGCATGTAGCGAGGTTGGGCCCCGCTGACGGGTTTTGGCTAGGGCCAGGCCGGCTGGTAGCCTCCATGCTGTCGGCGCCCGTGCTTGGGACAGCGATCTCCGCGGAGGGGCTGCCACCTTGATTGGTGTGCTGCCCACTACCGCTTCGTTCACTTGAGTCCCCCGCACGGGCCCCGTCCGCTGTTGGCTCCTGCCTTTCCGTCCCGGACCTCTGCCCGCTCCAGCTAGGGCCCGAGGGGTTTTTGTGTTGATTGTCCGTCTGTCTGTTGGTGTTTCGTTTCCTCTTGTTGGCCTTCTTCTTGTGCCTCGGGACTACTTGGGCCCAAGAAGTGGCCAACGGGGGGTTGGGGATTGCGACGGCAATGGAAGATAGATCGATGTCCTTGTCGTTGGTAGTGGTCGTTCGTTTGGGCTGTGTGTCGGTAGTCAGGTTGCTAGCTAGGGTCGGGTCGGTTGAAGTCTGTGTCGTGGTCCTTAATGCAAGCTCAGGTCGTCGGGTGTGCTCGGGAGCACAAGGCGGTACATTGCCCCCCCCAGAATACATAGGGCGGCCTGTAGCCACACCCCCGTCCGTTAAGAGTGAGTCAGACTCACTAGTCGGTACTGGCGGTGCCGCTACAGCGAGGGATTGTCCGTTTCCGGTACCCCCCTGGGGTAGTCTACTATCTTTTTGTGCCGTCTTCATGGTTTTCCGTTTGTGTGTGGTAGTGTGCAGTAGGTGTCTGTTCCAGTGTGTTGTGTTGTGTGTGTGTTTGGATGGGGACGTTTGAAAGGTAGGATAGGGTTAAGTTGGGTAGGTGCTTATATTCTACAGGATCATGGGAAATTTGGGTATTTGGAACCTTGCCAGTGTTGGGAGTGTCACTGGCCCGACCCCTTGGTCAGGGCCCCTTATAAGAAGGGACTATCGGCCATCCACAACCCGGCCGACCCGCTCGGTCCCATGGGGAATGGGTCGCTAACAGGAGGGTTGGGGCAGTGGGTCCACCGTAATAGAGCCACCCCCCAACGGCCCTGCAGAGCGCGAGAAAGGGATAGCTTGCTATACCTACTAATTTATTTCTGAAAAAAAGGGTCACGTATTTTTTTTCCTTTTTTGGTGTTCTTAGATATATGCAATACACTATGTATTTTTCTCGCGGGTGAAGTTGCGGGCACCGGCTAGTCAATATTTTTTTCATAATAATAATAATAATAGCCATGATAATCCACCAACAACTTGCTCTTCAGTATGGCCTTCTCGATTCTGAGATGCCTTACTATAGGTACGACCCCGTGTCAGTTCTTGAAAATAGCAGTGCGTTGCTCTACTGGGATCGAACGATTATCACTGATAGATATATTGTAGCCAATAGACCTGATATAGTGATAATCGATTGATCAGTGCGCCCTGCAATGATTGTTGATATTACTGTTCCACATGACAATAATCTGGTGAAAGCCGAAAAGGAAAAAGTATCAAAATTCTTGGACCTTGCTCACGAGATTACCGCCATGTGGAATGTTTATTAATATTGTTCCTATAGTCATATCAGTTAATGGTCTTATAACGAAAAGCTTCGGCCAACACCTTAAGAAGCATTCGCTTAGTTGTTGGATCAAGGGTCAGATACAGAAGGCGGTTATTCTTGAAACGGCGCTTATTGTGAGGAGATTACTCACTCTGGATTTCACAATCCTAACCACCGGTTGCTTGGACAGCAGGCGTAAATGTTTAATAGTGTTTTTTATAATTGTTTTATAAGCATTGATGAAAATTAATAAAAAATGTAAATAAATAAATGATAAAGAAAAACTTTTAAGTTTTTAAAAATGTTAGAACATCAATTTTTAAAAATTTTTGTCCTTTGTCTGTGTGTTATGGCTTAAATCTTACAGGTAATAAAAATATCGTCAAAAATATTGAACAACCTACACATTTCTGGAACAATTCGAAAGATTATTTGATTGTGGAGTTTTTCCACGGAATGAAAATTTATTCAGCCGTCAGGTTTTCGTAGCAAATATAACAATTTGAGTCACTAATGACGATTTTAATGGTTCGATAGTTAAAAATGCGAGTGAAAAGGGGCGTCGGCTTTCAATGGCTGTGAAAAGAGTCATCTAGGGTTGTCACTGTCTTCGTAATCTCAATCACAATGTATTTAAACCAGTTTATATTTATACATATAAATAAAATTGAAGTGTCTGTTTTATTTTTATTAAACACCTTTTACTAAATACATATGAAAATACATCAATTTTTAATATTTTTTTTGTAAGTGTGTCAATTTGTTTGTTACGGCTAAGCTCTAAAATTTCTTGTCGCATTGTAAAAATTATTTTTGAATATAATACCTAGACTCATAAGGATTGACATAGGCTAGTGTGTATCCTGATATTGATAATGGAAACTACGTAGGTGAAACCACAGGCGTCCGTTAGTATTTAAATATTATGTGTATTTTGAAATTGCTGAAACAGGATGGAACATTGGAATCAAATATTGTTTGTTGTGACTTTAATTTTTATCGGAATTCTAAATGTCATATTTCCTCAGGAAATGCGATATACGAGCTTAAGACATTTAATAACCCTATCTTAACACCTCAATATTATAAACCTTATACACACTAATTGCATTTCTGCGGAATGCTTTAAAGTCTTGTTGTCTGTCTGCCTGTCCGCTCTATTTATATGTTCCCTTACAACTCTCAAACGGCTTTGCCGATCCTCGATATGCTGACGTATTGTCATCATATCGAGAGTGTTCTTGGCCACATGAAAACACCCTAACAATGCATATTTTTGATGGTATTGTTGAAACGAAAATGTTTTTTAGACATAAAATTGTTTAGAATAAGCACTTCCGATTTAAATTTTCCAACCGAAAGAAGAAAAACCAAGTAGACTATAACATTGTGTTCAATTTTGGGCGTAGCAGAAATGGAGGAGTGTGAACTACTGGTAGCCGTTCTCCGACTCAAGCTTATTATTTTTTTAAAGTAGTATACTGATACTAAGACAATCTACGAGATGGTTAGGTAAGTTTTTTGGACAATAATAATGAAAAATACTTTTAAGTTTTTAATAAAAATTATTATTATAAAAACAAAAAACCCGACTGCATAACTTCAGTTCATAACTTCTATGCAGTCGGGTTTTTTGTTTTTATAATAATAATTTTATTTGAGACTTTTTTGTTTTAGTTTATGGTATAGAAATGATACGGTACACTTTTTGCCATTTTTTGTTAAAATGGTAATATAAACATGATATGATATTTATATTTTTGAAATGGTCTTTTTACGACCTTTCATTTGATACCCATATTGCGAAGATAAAAGAAAGAAATACACTCATCCCCCCTTTTTCCCCCATTCACAGCCACCATTTTGAAAATTTATATAGCCTATGTCACTGCCACAATTTTAACAAATTCAACGATACCTCACCTGTCAAAATCCGTTCAGTCGTTTAGGCTGTAGCGCGTGCCGAAGAAATG
The DNA here is from genome assembly GCA_034621355.1 of Mycalesis mineus. Taxonomy (NCBI): domain Eukaryota; kingdom Metazoa; phylum Arthropoda; class Insecta; order Lepidoptera; family Nymphalidae; genus Mycalesis; species Mycalesis mineus. The sequence goes on from CM067900.1 coordinate 2,679,646, forward strand.
GACATACATACATATATACATACGCTCGAAAAACATAACCCTCCTTCTGACGCAGTCGGGTAATAATACAAAACCCCAAGCGCATTTTGGTTGCCCAGATATAATTGATATATTATTATAATTGTACAGTTACCAACCCTACCTGAAACTTCGCTCAATAGCTCACTGATATGAAACTGTTTCTAGAATAAAATACAGGGTAGGGTAAAACATTAAGTATGAAAGGCAGCCGCACCGACCTTTGGGGTAAAAATTATAGGGTAAAAGGGTCATTGTGCGGCCATCATCATTATGTTAATATTGTTTTCGAAATGTTTGCATTAAGCTTTGATATATTGCGATTGATATAAACTGGGACCTAATATATTATGTACTTAAATTATTTTGACTCTTTTACTATCCATTTTTTGACAGCCTCCGTGGGGAAGTGGTATGCTCGGTGGATTTATAAGATAGAGGTCCTGGGTTCGATTCCCGGCGGGGCAGTTTGAAATTTTTCTTAATTTGTCTTGGTCTAGCTTTAGCCACAGTACTGACAACGACGTATCGCCAAGCGACTTAGCGTTTCCGTACGATGTCGTGTAGAAACCGAAAGGGGTATGGATTTCATGCTACTCCTAACAAGTCAGCTCCCTTCCAATTAGATTGCATCATCACTTAACATCAGGTGTGATAGCAGTCAAGGACCAAATTGTAGTCGATAAAAAAAATCTTTGTTTCGATCTTTGATTACTCTAGGCATATGGAGAATACAAGAGAGATCATAATAAGCGGTGATTTAAAGACATGCAGGCTAATTTCTGAGCCAACTTCTCCTAGGCTGTGGGTTCGATTCCCACATCTGGAAAATGTTTGTGTGATGAGCATGGATGTTTTCTAGTGTCTGGTTGTTTATCTATATATTATTAAGTATTGATATATAAAAATATTCATCAGTTATCATAGCACCCATAACACAAGCTACTTACGAGTACGTTTACTTTGGGGCTATATAGCGATGTGTGTAATTGTTCTATAATATTTATTTATTTATATTTTTGTTCTTTACTAGAGAACAGCCCGTATTTTTCCCGTTGTAATTTCGGAATAAAAAGTAGCCTGATTCTTATTCCAGGCTATGATCTATTTGTGTACCACATCTCATTAAAATTTGAAGTTTTTGCGTGAAAGAGTAACAACCATTAAATCCTGTTAATTCTGTCACTCATCGACGAGTGTAAACACTTAGCGACATACATGTTGTAATTAAGCAAGTGATTATTAATGTAGAGACAGCAATACTGATTGAATGCCTGAAGTGGTTTACTCGGCTAACACATTCGTATTTACTGACGCGGCTCGCGAATTCAGTTTTGACATCAAAGTAAGGATACCTAATCAACATTATTTTGTATTTATCTAAATCTAAATAATTTTCCTCTGCTGCGCTGCTTTATGCGCAGTGATTTATAAGCCAGAGGTCCTGAGTTCCGTTCCCGGTCGGGCCGATTGAGAAATTCTAATTAGGCCGGCAAAACCTCTGGTGTTGCAAATGTACATCATCATCATCATCATCATCATCATTACCAGCCTGTAGACATCCACTGTTGGACATAGGCCTTTTTTAGGGACTTCCAAACACAACGATCCCAGCCAGCGGCTCCCTGCGACACGTTTAATGTCGTCAGTCCACCTGGTTGGGGGTCGACCAACGCTGCGCTTTCCGGTGCGGGCCTACTAATCTACCGCCTTGGGCCCCCAACGTCCATCAGCTGTTCGAACTACGTGCCCCGCCCATTGCCACTTCAGTTCTGCGACTCGCTGAGCTATGTCGGTTACTTTGGTTCTTCTGCGGATCTCCTCATTTCTGATTCGATCATGCAGAGATACTCCGAGTATTGCTCTTTCCATCGAACGCTGAGTGACTCTGAGCCTTCTTATGAAGCCCGCAGTCAGCGACCAAGATTCTGATCCGTAGGTCCTCACTGGCAACACGCACTGTTCGAAGACTCTCGTCTTCAGGCACTGAGGAATTTTGGACAAAAAGATGTCACGCAGTTTCCCGAACGCTGCCCAGCCGAGTTGGATTCGGCAAATGTACATAAGCAGCGGTAATCACTTAATATCAGGTGACCCGCATACTCGTATGCCCGCTTTAACAGCGATAAAAAAATTAGTCCAGGTCTTGGTGGCGAGCTTCGGCTACTTACTCTGCCGACAAAGACGTACCGCCAAGCGAGTTCCGGTACGATGTCAGTAGAAACCGAAATGGGTATATATTTTATCGTACTCTTAATACTTGATCGCTCGCTTCTACCTTAGACCGTATCATCACTAACCATCAGGTGTGAATGCAGTCAACTTGTAGTAAATAAACAAAAAATACTTTAATAGTGTTGATTATGTGACTTCGGATCACCGAGTCCTGATTCAAGCTATGAAAAATTGAATTTTTGATTCTTACAAGAAATAATAAATATTCTTAGCCGGGACATTAGACTCCAAGCCTCGGTGAGCATGTTAGGCCGGCTAATTATTTGTTTTTCATAAAAATGTAAAAAAAAAATTAGTTCTCAAGTTTATCCATATACAGTTTTATTAAGGCATTAACGTAGTCACGAAATCTCTAAAATTATACATTCGAGAGACTTAAAAAGTATAGATTCTTAGCAAGCGTTCACTCTGACATTGTATGTTTTTATTACCCGACTGCGTCAGAAGGAGGGTTATGTTTTTCGAGCGTATGTATGTATGTATGTATGTATGTATGTATGTATGTATGTATGTATGTCCATTTCTTCGGCACGCGCTACAGCCTAAACGGCTGAACGGATTTTGACATGTAAGGTGTCGTTGAATTTGTCAAAATTGTGGTAGTGACATAGGCTATATAAATTTTCAAAATGGCGGCTGTAAATGGGGGAAAAAGGGGGTGTGTGTGTATTTTTTTCTCTTATCTTAGCAATATGGGTACCAATTGAAAGGTCGTAAAAAGACCATTTCAAAAATATCATATCATATTCATATTACTTTTTATACTATGTAATGATGACACAGTGAGGGTAGATATACTTACGGGAATCAGATGTACGAGGGTGAAACCTTTAGGCAGAACTTTGATGTTGTACTTCTCATATTTTGACGAATAAATGTTTTAAACAATCGCTATTTGCTGAACATAGGATACTTATTGAACACAACTTGAACAGTCCACCTTTCTCGATATATTTCTCTCTCAGCATAAATTTTTAAACGCAAACTGTTTACGTGAATTGAAAAGTAAAAATGTCTATTAATAGCCCAAGCTTTCTTTCAATTAACAAAGAGTGGAAATTAACGTTCTTTAATGCCAAGAGTTCCCTAAACAACATTTAATTGGGTATCTTTTTTTCCTAAAGTACAAAATTGAACGTTTATCTATCCTTGGGGATTTTTCAACGCTTCTGTGGATTTGAGCGTAAAAATGTTTTTTCCTAATTCACACTTTAGAAAATTAATAAAGCTTTTATTTTCTTAACAAAAGATCATTATGAGCTTCTTTACTCACACATTAGAAAATTAAATTAATAATTTGTCCTTGGAACAGGAACCTATATAATATATAAAAAATGAAAATAGTTATTATTATTTTAGTTATTATATTTCAGCAACAAAAGTACAACACAACAAACAGTAAGCTGGAGCCTTTTTTAAGAGTACTAAATGTACTCCTGTATTAAAAGAGTCTGTTCTTCCTGAGTAGTTGTAACAAAATAACAATATCCGTAATGTAATTTAAACATAGTGAAAAGGTCTATATATATACTTATGTCATGAAGTGTTTCTTTGTAAATTTTGGGTGCATCCCAGTAGTACCCCATACCGTAGTTCTATAGAACAGTTGGGATATTTTCCGTGCTGTCAAATTATGTCCCAATAGTTCTATATAGTACTGTAGTATAGTTTTTGCTCTTGACTTTACTTATACCATATAAGTTATAAACTTTATTATTTTGATTGATATTTCATTTTGTTTTTACAAAAAAATGTCCCTTGCGACAAAAGCTAAGTTGTTAAAACCAAGTAGTAGTTGTGTCTAAAAAAATATTCTCTTATTTTAGAAGTTACAGGGGGGGAACACATTTTACCACTTTGGAAGTATCTTTGCGCAAACTATTCAGTTTAGAAAAAAATTATATTAAAACCTCAATACCATTTTAAAGACGTTTTGTGCAATTTAAGTAAAGTTGTATTCGATATAGTATGTTTATAGATACTCTCAAATTTAAGTGGACATTTATTATTGCAATCAAAATAGATTCCATATTATACTTATAATAACTATAGATATTTTATATGTAATGTACAAACAAGATGTTGATATCGACATTTCTTTAATTTTGTCCCATTAGTTAGCTAAGTAGTAGTAAGTACTAAGCTAAGTAAGTAAGTAGTAAGTACTAATATGGTGTATCAACAGTTCTATAGAACTAAAATTAGGGGGTACTACTGGGATGCACCCTAAATTTTAGTAAGTACGTGTGTGTATATGTGTTTGTGTTTGTTTGTGTCTAATACTATATAATACGCTTAAGTAGAGATTCCACCTCATCATAATCCTGTGTCAATAGATATCTATTAAGGGCATCTTTACAAGCATGCAAAATCATGGGGTATACGTTCAGCTTCTTGTTAATCATATTATAGAGGTAACTTGATTGGCAGGAATACTGCTTTTGAGCTAACACAGTTCTGGTTCTAGCTGCCTTTGCAACAATGAAACGTTTTCTTTTCGTGGAAACAGTAAAAGGAAGAGATTTGTGCATTGTCAGAACTGTACCCAGTACATATAGCTTCCTGAAAGAGTAGCAGTTGAGTACAGTTGTGTAGTAGAAAATTTATACGGTTTAAAGAGTCCTGAAGAGATTTAAATATGCTATGGCTCTGGATTGCTTTTTCTTTTCTAATGCTGCCTATTGAAGAGGTGGTAGAGTCACTGTAAAGTTATGTTCTTGATGTTTCAAAAGGGTGAATAAACTAAGCCTACTTGAAATAAACGAATTTGAACGTGAATTTATTTGATTAAAGTAGAACATCTTTTTACAACACAATAAAATGGTCAATTGATCTTTGCCGTCCAACTAAGCCTTTGTTAAAAGTGTATAAGACGTTAGTTCAACGGGCGGAAATCGAACTCAGATCTTTCGGAATTCAGTTCAGCTCCTAACCTCCGTCGTACCGTCTGACACGTCGTAGATTTGGCTGGTGGGAGACTTTACCAACCACTCTACTGACAAAGACTTACCACTAAGTCATTTAGTTCCGGTACGATGACGTACAGAAACCGAAAGCTGTGGTGTGGATCCTTCGCCTAACAAATTAGCAAGTTTATTAGATGTGATTGCAGTTCCAGATTAACTTGTAGTAAATGTAAAAACCATGGAGCTATAAAGGTTTTCAACGTATTTTACAAGCAGGATTTACATTTAAGCCCTCGGTAACATGTCCGCTAATGGAGATATCATGAAACACATAAAAGAGTCTGGCTGCCGTCTGCGGTAATCTCCACGTCCCGCCATGCATAATGCATGCGACTTATCTCACAAACAACCTCCGCGAATCTCACTAATTAGCGACCACTCTGCGAGACGTTTTAACCCTTTTACGACCATCTATCTATATATCTTTCTTAACGATTATATACGTGTACTGCCTCGTGTACCTTTTGGTTTAGAGGCTAAAATTGGGAAAGGGACGCTTGTTGGGTTGGGCATGAAGCGAAAATGGATATAATAAGAGATAGATATGATAAGAAGAGGGTGAATGGAAATATTGCAAAGGAAGGTCCTAGGCGAATGTTCCTTGGCCTAATTCAGGACATTTTAAAGTATGGCCAGATCAAAAGTACCGGAAGTAGCTAAGGGAGTATGCAAGGACCGTGGCAAATGGAAGGATGTAGTCTCTGCCTACCCCTATATCCATTAGTTTGGCTTCTTTTATTTTGATGTAACAAATAAAAACACAATGAACATTGATTACACAAATATTTATTAACTATTTAGGTGTCTTCACAAAATTGCGATTAACAACGTTTTCAAAGGCCTGATGCTTGCATACAGAAACTTCACTCAAATATTAACAATCTCTTATGTTACTAACCAGGCCTCCCTCCATATAGGAGAGGGGATAGTCAGTCCTATAAGGAGGGAGGCCTGGCCCTGTAGTGGGCCGTTAATAGGCTGATAATAATGATGTTGCTTAACATCTTTAAACTCCAAAACCGTATAGACAATCATGACTCGGCTTCAAGTTTTTTATCAATTTTGAACCCGGGCAATCTAGCATGCTGGTGGCCTGATGTTGAACAATTACCGCCGCTCATAAACATTTGCAACACCAGAGGCACTGCCAATGCGTTGCCAGCCTTTGGGGAAAGTGTTAATCATCATCATCATTATCAGCCTATTAACGGCCCACTACAGGGCCAGGCCTCCCTCCTTATAGGAGAGGGGATATGGAGCGTAGACCCACCACGCTGCTCCAATGCGGGTTGGCGGGCTTAGGGTGATAATATTTCATGTATTAACGACCACCATCAGATGTTGATGACGGTGACCAGGACCGACGGCTTTACGTGCTCTCCGAGACACGGGGGTGTAACACCACCAACTTCCCGACTCCGGGCTTGGAATGTACTGAGAATTATTCCGTGACCCGATCCAGGATTCGAACCCAGGACCTCGTGATCGAAGCCAGATAGGCTAACCATTAGACCAACGAGGCAGTCAAGTGTTAATACGCCCCTTAAATACCCCATATAAAGGTTAATTTGAATGAAGTTTCAGTATTTAGGCATAACTAAATAAATCACTCTTAAGGTATTCCAGGCACTCCAGGCACCCCGGGTACTTCGGGCACTCCGGGCACTCCAGGCACTTCGGGCACTTTGGGGATTGGCATAGGAACTACGGGTATCGCATACGTTGAGTGAATTAGAGCTGCCACCATAATTGCCACGTAGACAAGCAATTTCTGTGTTAAGAAAATTATTAAATTAGATATTTATATTATGTGACTAGATAGCGTTCGCGTTTTCCCCGCTTAGTTTCCTTCCCGTGGGAACAGGATACACGTTAGCCATAGGCACATATTAAGTCACTCTTCAAGAGTATTATATTTGTAAAGAGCATTATTAAATGACGGACTGATTTCTGGTAAGCTTTGTGCTATGACTTAAGATGTTACATTAAGTAGGTTACGTAATAGGAATAGAATTTTTTTTTAAATAAAAATAGAACCGAGTCAAAACGCACTAAAAAGTAAAAAATAACTGTGTCATTTAGTTGCTGTAATTTACTTAAGCACATCTATGAAGTCGGTGCCAGCCAAGTTTAAGGAACCTTTCTTTTACGTAGTAAAGCATTTTGTGGGTTCTAGGTAACGTCCTTAAAGTAGAAACCTGGGCTGGCACCGCCTCCTAGATATGCTAAATATATATGATAAGTAAATTAAAGCAACTAGATGACACAGTTATTTTTTACTTTTTAGTGCGTTTTGAGTCGGTTCTATTTTTATTTAAAAATTTTTATTTCTTACTTTTTAGTAATTTATCGCCACGAATCGTACTCGTATTTTACTCGCATAGTATATTATTCGGCACTAGTAGCCAAAAGGCTACCGATACCGAGAAAAAAATCGAAATCGCTGTAAGCGTGCCTCCAAAATTTGAAGAGTTCCTTCAATTTTCCCAGGATATCCTCCACTTTGGAAGTATGCCCTTTCTCATAAAAAAAGAATTATCAAAATCGGACAACTCTGTAAAAAGTTATGCGTGGTCATACATAAAAAAAAATATACGTGTCGAATTGAGAACCTCCTCCGTTTTTTTTCGTCGGTTAAAAACACAGTTACAGCTCTCAGTAATAACTCTATTTGTTTTGGGTTATAGGGATTCGCACTGAGAAGTTATGGGATGCCCTCCGAGCTTCTGTTTTCCCTGCCACCTAAAGCTTGAGTATCTTCAAGTCCAGAGTGAACAGGCACGTTCTAGGAAGCGCGTTGCACTGTAGGCTACATCTTCTCTTACCATTGTTTGTGATAGCAGTCAAGCGCAAGCCTATATAAAGTTAAAAAAATTGAACAAAAAAGTCGGCTGGCACCGACTCATAGACATGCTTAAGTAAATTAAAGCAACTAAATGACACAGTTATTTTTTACTTTTTAGTGCGTTTGGAATCGGTTCTATTTTTTATTAAAAAATTTTATTTCTTATTTTTTAGTGATTTATCACCACGTAACGTACTCGTACTATACTGTCATAGTATATTATACGGCACTTGTAGCCAAAAAGCTACCGATACTTACACAAAAACCGAAATCGCTGCATGTGTGCCTATAAAATTTGAAGAGTTCCTTCAATTTTCCCAGGATATCATCATCAGATCTTAACGTGATGACAATAAGACCATTTTGGAAGTGTGCCCGTTCTAATAAAAAAAGAATTATCAAAATCGGACAACTCTGTAAAAAGTTATGCGTGGTCATACATAAAAAAAAATAAAAAATATACGTGTCGAATTGAGAACCTCCTCCGTCGGTTAAAAATACTAACACAGTGTGTCTGAACCGGCATATGAAGTGGCAAGAATTAATGTTATAATTGATAGAGTACCTAAATTGAAAATTTATTAAAACGTTTTTTTATAATTATTTGGTAAAATCTTACCTTAAAGTTCATGGTGGGTGAGAAAATTACCAATTGTAGCTGGCAGGTGAAACTGTGCCATTTTATACTATTTCCTTATCATCATTAACTGCTGTAAATTAATCGAAATTTTCATAAAAATGTAGTTCTGCATACGTTCAGGTTTTTAATAGACAATAATACTTGTATTTATAGATATTTATAAAACAAATTTAAATTAATTTATTTCAAGTACGATTACTTTACATGTACCTACTTTTTAACCGACCGAAAAAATGGAGGAGGTTCTCAATTCAACACGTATATATTTTTTTATGTATGACCACGCATAACTTTTTACAGAGTTGTCCGATTTTGATAATTCTTTTTTATTAGAAAGGTCGTACTTCCAAGGTGGTCCTATTGTCATTATGTTAGGATCTGATGATGATATCCTGGGGAAATTCAAGGAACTCTTCAAATTTTGGAGGCACGCTTACAGCGATATGCTTAAGTAAATTAAAGCAACTAAATGACACAGTTATTTTTTTACTTTTTAGTGCGTTTTGAGTCGTTCGGTGCGGTTCTATTTTTATTTAAAAAATTTTATGAAACGTCATGTTATTACATTATTGGTAATAGTGATAGTTGACTTCCTCGATGTTTAGTGGTTAGCTTATATGACTTCCATCACGAGGTCCCAGGTTCGAATCTTGGGTCGGGTGACGGAATACCTCTGAGATTTTTGGACTTCTATGAAACTTTTAATACATTCCAAGCCCGGAGTCAGGAAGTTGGTGGTGTTACATCTCCATGCCACGGAGAGCACGTTAAGCCGTCGTTATCATCTGATACTAATCATTACTAAACAAAGCATTATCATCCTAAACCCGCCAACCCGCATTGGAGGAGCGTGGTAGGTGTACGCTCCACGTCCCCTCTCCTATTAGAAGGGAGGTCTTTCCCTGTAGTGAGACGTTAATAGCGCGATAATGATGATGATGATCAATGCTGATAATAAATAAATCAATGCTTGGTCTGAGAAGAGCCCATAACAACTACAGCCAGCCATTATTTTTACAATATTGTTTAGAAATAAATATAAAATACGTATAAATTCCCAAAGTTTTTGTTCTTTACATTAATCTTTTGAATTATATTAAGATTATTCGATAACTTTGCGTTTAACATCGAACTTTCTGAGAGACATGCCTGTGATTTAATCGGGCAGATTATTATAAAAAAAAATTTTAATAAAAAATTAAACCGACTTCGACTTCCATTAAACCGACACTGAAAAGTAAAAAATAAATGCGTCATTTAGTTACTTCAATTTGATTAACCATATCTATTAACTCGGTGCCATCCAAGTTTAAAGAAAGTTTATTTAACAAAGCAGCAAAGCACTTTGTGTAAATTAGGTATCTTCTTTAAAGTAGAAAGCTTACAGATGGCACCGACATCATAGATATGGTTAAGTAAATTAAAGTAACTAAATGACGCATTTATTTTTTACTTTTCAGTGCGTTTTGAAGTCGGTTTAATTTTTTATTAAATTTTTTTTTCATACATTTTAGTGGTTTATCGACAACGAACGTACGTTTAACCTACTCGTTCTAAACTATGAGTATCAATATTCGCCAGCCACAACTACCGACATCGCTGCAAATGTGCCTATGAAGTTTGAAGAGTTCCTACGATTTATTCGAGATATCATCATCAGATCTTAACATGATGACTGTACCCTTTCTAATAATAAAAGAATTTTTAAAATCGAACTATTCTGTGAAAAGGAAGTCATGCGTAAAGAAATCTCTATCGCATAAGCTACTGAACCGATTTTAATGAAACTTGCATTATTCCCTAAGTTGAACAATACCTAGTAGAACAAAAAAAGAATTACTTTGCAGTTCCGGAGATATGCGAACACAAATATAAAAACATAAAAATTCCCTATCTCAAAAACTACTAAACCGATTTTGATACAACTTGCAGTGTACCCTAAGTTGAACAATACCTAATACAACAAAAAAAAAGAATTACTTAAATCGGACTTGTATTTTCAGAGATATGCCTGCACAAACATAAATACATATGTACACATTTGTTCAGACGCTGATATAGACTAACATATGCGAAAACTGGGCAGTTCTGGAAATACTACATACATACGGGTCGTATTTGATAACCTCCTTTATTGAAATCGGTTAAAAATAAGCATTAAAAGTCTAATGTGGAAAAAATTTACATTGTATAATTTTTTGCGTCTAGTGCTTACCTAGTTAAAAATCTTGTGCACACCACAGCCCGAATTGTTATTCTATCCTTATGTTTTTTTACAATCCATTAGTTTTAGAGCTTAGTCAAAACAAACAGACAACTAAACAAAATTAAGAAATCGATTTTTGGCACCGTGTCATGAAAGGCTATTAATTTAAAAATAACACACATTTTCATTAAAATGTTTGCTATCTTTTTTACAATGAGGTTAAGTAATTAATACCGAATTTTTATCAAATTTGTCTAACAAAATAATATACTATTAATACTTTATTGGAACACATTATCGTTAACAATTATATTATTTTCGTAAATTGAATTTAATATCATTTTTGTATTTAAGCTAAGTAGGCAATTTGCAAAAGATAAAATTTATTTTCGTGTATCTTTAGTAGTAGTTTGAGTTTAAGTTTTTGGCGGTCTCTGTGGCGCAGTGGTATGCGCGGTGAATTTATAAGACCTGGTGGAGGACCTCGGTTCGGCTCCCGGCGGGGCAGATGGAGATTTTTCTTAATTTGTTTTGGTCTGGCTGGGGGGAGGTTTTCACCGCGGCTAGTTACCACCCTACCGACAAAGGCATACGGCCAAGCGATTTAGCGTTCCGGTACGATTTCGTGGAGAAACCGAAAGGGGTGTGGATTTCATCCTAATCCTAACTAGTTAGCCCGCTTCCATCTTAGATTCCATCATCACTTAACATCAGGTGTGATAGCAGTCAAGGGCCAACTTGTAGTAGATAAAAAAAAAGTTAGCAGTTAAGTGTATTTAATAGAATTACAAACAAAATTGTTAACGGTAAATTATTTTAATTTTAATTTATATAAAATTTAAATCTACCCTATCGTAGTTTTGCAAAGATAAGAACCTTATCAGTTTTCGATAATAACAAATCAAATTCACTTATTTCAAGTTGATAGAATTGTCGCTTTTGTTTGTTTAATTATGTCATCTCAATATTTTTCGTTCATCTATTGCATATGGTACACCTATGGTATCGCATATGGTACAGCTCGCTACTGAGTAGGGGTAAAGTGATAGGCGCTCGACAGAGCAGCTAAGGCCTCTACTATACGCCAGTGCTTATGGCTTTCATCAGCTGACGGTGTAGCTTTCATTTTCTGACTTTTTCTTGCAAGTGCTTCGCAGCATAATTATGTGTGTTTAAATACATATTTTCTCTTGCATCATGTCTTTATTAACCACACAACGATCGATCTGTAGTGACTCTACTAGCAGCACGGAAGGCAAAATTTACTTAGAAGAGCTAGCGACCAGTCACGTTTCTTATCGTCTCTTCTTGCCCTTTCAAAATACTGTGATATCACGACCAAATAGGCTAGTTGGCACTCTTTTTTAAGGAACGCGTACCGGGCCATATAGTCTAAGCCGGGAGTCGGACAGTTGGTGGTGTTACACCCCTGTGCCTCAGAGAGGGCACATTGAGCCGTCGATCCTGATTACAATCTTCAACTACTTCTGATAGTTAATTAATTAAACATTACTATCCTGAGTCCTGGACCCTTTTTTTTTTTATGTGAGGAGGAAAAAATCCCTTCGGATTTCTGCATGTCAGCAGGGTATGTCCGACTTGCACGGACTAAAACGACCTCCTCCGGACTCCATGGTTGGCACGGAACCGCACTACATTTCTTCATGCCAACCATCTGCCGTGTTCTCTCTTCTCCTCCTTTCTGATTTTTCCATCTCCTCCCTTCTTCGCATTATGTCTCGCAGCATCTTGGCATATGTTTGCCACTCTTCCTCGCTGCTTAACATTCTCGGTATCAGGTTTTCAGAGTTAACATCGCTGTTTTTACCCTGTGCCTCCACTCTCAGATCCGTGCAAGCCGGACACTCGAATATCGCATGCCTCGGAGTGTCGTCCTCCCCGCAAAAGTAGCATTTCTCTATCGGAACTTTTCCAATTGCGAAGAGATACGTGTTGAATATCCCGTGGCCGCTTAGCGCTTGCGTGAGCCACCGGTCCACCTCTCCGAACTTTCTTTCTTTCTTTTCCTGGACCCTTAGTTGGCCGTTAATACGCTGATAATTAATGGTAATGATGTAATCAGCCGATGACTTAGGTTAATAATGATGACCTTTAAATCAAGCTTCAATTAATTTGCTAAAGTGTGAATTAGGAAAGTCAATATTTTTTCTCCCTCCAAATCTAAAAATGTTTTACAATTCCTAAAAATGTTGTAAACGTTCAATTTTCTACGTTAGGAATAAGCTGCCTAATTAAATGTTATTGGCATTAAATAACGTCAATTTAACTCTTTGTTAATTGAATTAAAGCTATGGCAATTATTAGACATTTTAACATTTGAAAATAAATGTAGAAAGCAATATAGATTAACTAGGGGAGCAGGAATATTTCTTAATTGAAGTGAAACAATCCCATTTGATAATAGCCTGTTACTTTGCTTGCAATGTGTATACCTCTATAATCATAGATATATCACAGAGGGTATAGATATCTCTACCTTTTTTTTATCGTGGGGAAATCCTCATGGATACCCGTTTGTCAACGTACAAGCAGGTTATGTCGGACACCTACCGACTAAAACCCCACGGTTTAACAACCCTTTGCCTTGACACTGGACCATGGGAACGACCTCGCACATAACCGCATACCTAAGTTATGTATGTTTGAATTATTATATTTTGTGTCATCAAACATGCATCACTCGATTAAAAGTCAATACATAACATTTTTATCATCATAAAGTCAAGTCTGTCAGTGCATCGTGACTCAACCATCCGTTCAAAAAGCAAATTACATAATGAACACAGATATTTTCAAATTATTTGGAGAGAGGATGTAGGTTAGGGTCCTGATTAAAAACAACATGGTGAATATTATTTATTTACAATAACAATTATACATTAATACATAATTAAGTATATACGTATAAAGTTCTCCCTTTTCGGAGTCGTCAGTAAAAATCTTTGTGTTCTGTTGATACAACAATACGCTATATAATACAATATATTTTTGATCAAATATTTTTTGAACAAAATAAACTGTTTAAATTTTATTTGTTAAATTTTATATAAACAAGAATTTTTAATTTAGTTCAAGCAACACTTCCGCTTGTACCAAAGTAAATATTTGGCGATCGTCCAACGTTAAATGGAGTGCGCTTTATTTACTATTTTGTTACCTATCTGATAAACGGCCTTTGTTGACCTCCATGGTGTAGTGGTACGTGCAGCCGATTAAAATTTTCTAGATTAGTCTAGGTCTGGAATATACGACAAGTAGCATCATTAGTTACTTTCCTCAGTTAAAAATTTATTTTATTTTCTTTTTAGTACTTATTGTAATAACAGCAACATAAATATATCATCTGTAAAAATTTTAATTGAATATAACGGTTCAGGAGATACAGCTTGCTGAGAAAAAGTCAGACAGACATACATACATACATACAGGGGAGTATTAGTAGATAATAGTAACCCGTTTTTACCCTTTAATACGGAACCCTAAAAATTATCATTATTCGCCATCGGACTACTGCTTGCAGTAGGGCTTCCTCCCTTAGAGTCCTCCTTAGCTATAGAAAAGGCTAACTACATGGAGTTTAGACCTATCACTGTGCTTCAATCCAGGTTTGCGGGCACGGGCTGACAATGGGAAGGAGGAATCCCTTGATTCGAGTCCTGGCTTACACCATTATTTGAATATGAAGATAAACTCAGACGACTGTTAAAAAAATCCACTAGCCTTGACATCATTTTGTTTCAGAATAACAAAATAAATGGGTCCCATTTCAGTAATTACAAAGTTGATAAATAAAAAAGTCACACACAACTTGCCTAATTAACTTCGGCCGGCTCGTCCCGTAGAGCCTATTCTGTTTTACGACTGTGATGGTTGATGGACTCTTTAGTTTACCAAATCAGTAAGCACGAGCTGTTTTCAATGCTTTTTTGGCCCTGCTGAGTTGATCAAACTATTATAGTTTGATGATGAATGATCCTGCAGCCAAGCCTCTTTTGTTCTCCAACACGCTTCTCTAATACAGAATTGTGCAGAGGTTTATAACGATTGATTCTGTAATTATTAGAATAAGTGATCAATGATACCTACCGAATACGAGTCAGAACGACTTGAAACTCAAGTACTTAAAATAATAAATTTTTGACGACCTCCGTAGCGCAGTGGTATGCGCGATGGATTTATAAGACGGAGGTCCTGGGTTCGATTCCCGGCGGGGCAGATTGAGATTTTTCTTAATTTGTCTTGGTCTGGCTGGTGGGAGGCTTTCGCCGTGGCTAGTTACCACCCTACCGACAAAGACGTACCGCCAAGCGATTTAGCGTTCCAGTACGATGTCGTGTAGAAACCGAAAGGGGTGTGGATTTCGTCCTACTCCTAACAATCTTCAATCAATCAATGCTTTCATCTTAGATTGCATCATCACTTAACATCAGGTGTGATAGCAGTCAAGGGCCAACTTGTAGTCGATTAAAAAAAAAAAAAAGAATAAGTGATCTATGATAACTACCGAATACGAGTCAGAACGACTTGAAACTCAAGTACTGGTAATTTCAGAGTCAAACATTATTATGTAATTCAACATTAAATGCATCAGAGTAGCGTAGTGTTTTTAAGTTTTAAATCCCTCCGTTTTTGGTTGTCTCCATATGGATCGATGGTTCGCAATTACAGGAGTATAAATAAATAAATATGAAATCTTCTGTGGCGCAGAAGTATGCACGGTGGTTGGGTTCGATTCTTGGCTGGGTCTACTGAGATTTTTTTTACTCGACTGCGTCTGAAGGAGGGTTATGTTTTTCGAGCGTATGTATGTATGTATGTCCATTTCTTCGGCACGCGCTACAGCCTAAATGGCTGAACAGATTTTGACATGTGAGGTGTCGTTAAATTTGTCAAAATTGTGGTAGTGACATAGGCTATATAAATTTTCAAAATGGCGGCTGTAAATGGGGGAAAAAAGGGGGGATGTGTGTATTTTTTTCTCTTATCTTAGCAATACCATAGGGTACCAATTGAAAGGTCGTAAAAAGACCATTTCAATAATATAAATATCATATCATGTTCATATTACTTTTTTAACAAAAAATGGCAAAAAGTGTACTAAGTGTACCGTCTCATTTCTATACCATAAACTAAAATTAAAAGTCTCAAATAAAATTATTATTATAAAAACAAAAAACCCGACTGCTTAGAAGTTATGAACTGAAAAGAGAAAAACAAGGATCACTATATCTGTATAAAATTTTAAATACTTTATGGTGCTGCAGGCGGGGACAAACGTAGTTTTGGTAGATCTTTCTTTCCCCGCAGGTTAAAATATTTTGGCTCTGTTTGCAGCACCATAAAGTGTTTAGAATTTTATACAGATATAGTGATCCTTGTTTTTCTCTTTTCAGTTCATAACTTCTAAGCAGTCGGGTTTTTTGTTTTTATAATTATTATTTCAAGTTCGGCTGACTTTGGCACTGGTTAGTTATCAAAGTATAGACGTACTGCCAAGTGATTTGGCGTTCTGGTACGATGTCGTGTAGAAACCCAAAGGGGTGTGGATTTCAACCTATTTTAGATAGTCAGTTCCCATCTTGTATTTATAGATTACATCGTCACATACCATCGGGTGAGATTGCAGTTAAGCTAGCTTGTATTGAACAACTAAAATATATGTTCAGAGAATACTGACCGCGAAAAACTTTAGTGTACTCACCTTAAAGACTGACCTCAAAACTTGGCAATGTGACCCCTATATGCCGTAGTAGTTTCCACTTCAAACTTCAAACCTCACGAGACCTCTGAAGTTGCGAGCGAGCCCCCTTCACCAGAGTGGGCCCTTGATTTGAAAATGTTCAAAACTTTGAGTTTGTTTTGTGAAATTATACCCAAAAGTTGCACAAGTAATTATAATTATTTTGTTACCGTAAATATTTGTATTTAAATTAATTAATTAATTTATTATATCTGATTACGAGAGAAAACGTAACACAGTAGGTAACTTCTTTACTAATCTATAGTCTATACTAATATTATAAAGAGGTAAAGTTTGTAAGTTTGCAAATAGGGCATCTGTTGGGGCTAATCTTCGGAACTACTGATCCGATTTAATAAATTCATTCACCAGTAGAATGCTACACTATCGGAGAATATCATAAGCTATATTTTATATTTGTATTATATATATTAGCCGAGTTATCACAGTTTTTGTTGCGCGAGTCGGACCGTGAAAATTATTAAATCGTCTTTATGCGCGTGCGCTGCCTTAGCTATTGGATATAATTGAAAACATTATATGAAAACTTTGTTTATCTTTAAAAGTTCTACAAAAAGTCTATAACATATATCTATCTTTTATATTTTGGCAGATATATAACTTTTTGTGTTTTAAAAAATCATTTAATTCATATGCTTACGTTTAGTTATTTAATAATCACAAGGATATTATAGAGATAAGTTTTGCCTTTTACAGTATATTAATTAGTTACATAGTTTAGGAGATAATACAAAATTTCTAAAAAGCGCGACTGTCGCTATTATGTCCAAATCAAATTGAACTGTACGTACGAACGAGTATGTGAATAGGCGTCAGCATTTTGGTAAGTATGCTGTTTCATAGAAACGATAATACGATAACGTGGTTGAGAATTCCATCTTTGTTCAATTTGTTTCCAATAAGAGACCATATCAATACTTACTATTAATATAAAGCGGAAGAGTTTGTTCGTTTGTTTAAACGAGCTAATCTCTAGATCTGCGTGTCGGATTGTAAAATTATTTTTGTTTATTTTGAAAGCTATACTAAAGAGTGTAATAGGCTATTTAATATCAAGCTATACATATCAGCTTGCCATAAATATATATTTTTAATGTTAACTTACTGCATTGTCGTACAATGTTTAACAAAAATGTAGATCTTTAGTACACGGTACGGGACGGAGGATATAGGAGGGTAACTTTAAAAAAATTAAATTGAGAGGGGGAGCGGTGAGTGACCATTTTTACATGAAAGTCTGTCTGTAAAATTAAAAGGGTAAGAGGTTTTCACGCGGACGAAGTCGCGAGCGACTGCTAGTATTATTTTAAAGAGGTACAGTTTGTAAGTAGGTTTATTTAATCTTCGGAAGAACTGATCCGATTTTAAAATGTCTTTCTCCAGCTTTATAGGCTATATTTTATATATTAACAGAGTCATTACAGTTTTTGTCGGACCGTAATACTTATTAAAACAGAATTATTCGCATGCGCTCTGACACTCTCAAATAACGTAGCATGCTACTGGTGAAAGAAATTTTAAAATAGGATCAGTCCTCCTTATAATGATATATTTGTAAATGGAATTATTTTGTATTTATTGTACCAGTTAATATAATCTTTTTATATTTATTAAAGTTTTATTTGTCCAGTAAATTGAATAGATTTTCGTTCACATTTCAATGTAAAGTTTCTCCCAATTATACAAGCTTATTATAAGTATATTTCCGCATTTATAAGTCATGGTTTGATATAAACGCAACCTTGTTAAGAATGGCTCGTAACATAAAGGACGTTTTAATGAGGAAAGAGAGAAAAAACAAGCACTGGAGCCTGTAACAAAGGCAATTACCCCGCGCCGAGCTCGAACTACTGATGAAGGTTCTAACGAGATTATGAAGCGTGAGTCGCGTTTACATGCTCCCTGCGTGATATCGGATCGTTGACACTTGGTTACGTTTGATTTATGTATTTGAAATTTGAATCATCAAAAAAATGTAACGCAGAAACAAAAAATAATATATTATCATAATAATGTTTGTTCTTTGCGAATTGATATTGTACGAATTGATAGAACATACAGGGCACATCGTACGTAATTTCACTTGCCGTACGCATATGCCGTATGATGATTGATTTTGAACTTTCGTAGAAGACTTTTATTTATTACAACATTGCAACGCTATTGTTTGCCATGCACAGGATTTAAATAAAAAAAATAAATAAAAAAAAATAAAAAAATAAAAAATAAAAAAAATAAAAAATAAAAAAAGCCTTTATTACTAGTATTTACAAACTTTCTTAGAAATTATGAATTTTAAAACATTAAATTTAAATTAAATACAAGTCGCCTCTTTGGCGTAGGCCTCCCCCAAATCTTTCCAAATTTTCCTGTTACGCGCTGTGCGCATCCAGATCGGTCCGTTTTCTTGTGAGAAGATGTCTCTCCATCTCTTTCTCTGACGTCCCCTCTTTCTTTTATGGTCTCTAGGTATCCATTCTGTAACTCTCTTAGTCCATCGTTCGTTTTCTAGTCTACAAATATGACCAGCCCATTTCCATTTTAACAATCTAATCCTTTTAATTACGTCTGTTAGTTTGGTTCTTTTCCTTATACTTTTATTACTCACTCTATCTTTTAATTTCACACCCAACATACTCCTTTCTATTTTCCTCTGGCAGATTGCTAACTTATCTTCCTCCTCTTTTCTTAGCGACCATGTTTGACAGCCATAAGTTATGCATGGTAATATTGCTACATCAAACAATTTCTTTTTTATGCTCATGTTGATGTCTTTATTTTTCATTATTTCTTTAAAGCCCCAATATTTTTTCCACGCTATAGCGATCCTTCGTTGTATTTCCTTTGGCGTACAATTTTCAAAAGAAACTAATTGACCAAGATATACATAATCATTTACGTACTCTATGTTTTCTCCTTCTATCTTAATAACTCTCTCTACTGCATTAGTCATTATTTTGGTTTTTGAGCTATTCAAAGATAGGCCAGCCTTTTTGCTTTCTGTTGTTATTTCTAGTAACATATCCTCTAGATCTAAAGCGTTTTCTGCGAATACAACAATATCGTCTGCGAAGCGTAAGTGACTTAGATATTCACCGTCAATTTTTAAGCCTTTCCCTTCCCACACAGGATTTAAATACAAAGTAGTTAAATTAGAATTCCGAATGGTGCAAGGGAAATAAAAAATATCTATTATTTTTTGTATTTAATTCACAAACAAGATCTCAGGCCTATGTTAATTGTTACTTCATATTTGGTATAAAGTAGTGTAAGTAAATAACTTCTTATGCGTTTTAATTCCTCAGGACTTGGTCGTTCCTCTCGTGACCTCAAACTTGGCCGATGATGATACACCGGCGAGTAACTCGGCCTGCAGTTCCCAACGCGGGTCACCCGCCAGGAGCGTGGAAGCCGTCTATGATACTGTACAATACCCCCCGGATAGCACGCAACGCAATGACCCTTTGCGGCTTCCGCAGAAGGGACACATTCTGCGGAGACAGTTCGTGCACCCAAATGGGGGCACCGTACAGTGCCATAGTTCTGATGATACCAGTGTATAGGCGACTACAGGCCGAGAACGCCCCCCCGATATTTGGCAAAAGCTTTTTATAGTTCTTAGCATAGTTCTTCCATAGTTATTTTAGTTCTTCCTGCGCATTCTGCGCCCGAGATGCGTAAATGTATTTCCCAGCGAAAAAAAAAGTGTAAGCAAATAACTTTATAGTGTCCATATCTACTATTTTTTTACGTTTTGCATGTAACAGGCAGATAGGAAAGGTAAGTATACTTATTTTTTCAGAGGTTTTATTACGTTGGATATTTTTGGTGTTGTTTTTTGTTTGGTGTAGAGCAAACGGTGCTGTCCAATAATATTCTGCTACTAACTGCAACGGCAGGTCTGCAAGACATTTCAAGTATTTAATTAAACCGTTCCACATTATTAGGGTTTACTATTTTATAATAGTGGTTCCTGTAGTAAGTTTTTTAAATAGTTTGTAGATGGAAATATAATCTTTGGTATTGTTAAAATAATCAAGTACCTATTCAGATATTGATTCTACCCAGTGCAAACGGTGCTCTCCAATAATATTCTGCAACTAACGACAACGGCGGATCTGTAAGCCATTTCAAGTATTTAATTAAATGGTTCCACTTGATTTGGGTTTACCGTCTCTCTAATAGTGGAAAGTGGTTAGTGGAAATTTTGTCATTAACGTGGGTCGTTATAATTGATTGTGTAATCTGGAAGCGGATCGCGGGCTGCGGGGCTCTAACTGCTAATGACGTCATACGCGATTATTAAAACTATAACATCATCATCAAATCAATAATTTGTATTAGTAGCAGCCGGTTTTATATTTTTTATGGTTAATTTTATTATAGCCACATTATTTTACCCGTTCTATGTACCTTATTAAAATAATTCATCTTCTATAATCGAGTGAGCTTCCTCCGAAATTTACCGCTCCCTCGGATACTGTATAACTTAGGCTATGGCGTATACGACTTATTGACAAATCCAGCACTGTTATGTAGCAGATTCTGAAATGGGGCTTGGATCAAATTGGGAATGAGGAGATTCGCATAAGAACTAAAACAACCGACATAGCTCAACGAGTCTGAAGTGGCAATGGGCAGGATACATAGTTCGATAAAATTAGTATTATAAAAACAAAAAACCCGACTGCTTAGAAGTTATGAACTGAAAAGAGAAAAACAAGGATCACTTTATCTGTATAAAATTCTAAATACTTTTTAGTTTTAGTTTATGGTATAGAAATGAGACGGTACACTTAGTACACTTTTTGCCATTTTTTGTTAAAAAAGTAATATGAACATGATATGATATTTATATTTTTGAAATGGTCTTTTTACGACCTTTCAATTGGTACCCATATTGCTAAGATAAGAGAAAAAAATACACACATCCCCCTTTTTTCCCCCATTTACAGCCGCCATTTTGAAAATTTATATAGCCTATGTCACTTCTACAATTTTTACAAATTCAACGACACCTCACATGTCAAAATCTGTTCAGCCGTTTAGGCTGTAGCGCGTGCCGAAGAAATGGACATACATACATACATACGCTCGAAAAACATAACCCTCCTTCTGACGCAGTCGGGTAAAAAGATGATAGACCAAGGTGCTAAAGTGGCAACCCCGCACCAGAAAGCGCAGTGTTCGTCGACCCCCCACTAGTTGGACTAACGACACCAAACGTGTCGCAGGGAGGCGCTTGCCACAGGCGGCTCTAGATCGTTGAGTTCAGAAGTTCCTGAACATGAAGGACATCCATCATCGGCTGTTGATGATGATGATTAGCAGCCGATGGTGGATGTTGGCGCTATGTTTGCGTGCGTTTGTAATAATAAAGCTTTAGTTTGTGTGACAGTTATACTTCAATAGTTTTCCAATATAGTCACAGCACGTATACAAGTGTTACTCACACAACGCTGCGCGCAACGATGAGTTATAATAATAATAATAATAATGATTGTTCCTATAGTCGTTTCAGTCAACGGTCTTATAGCGAAAAGCTTTGACCAACATCTTAAAAAGCTTTCGCTTAATTGTTGGATCAAGGGTCGGATACAGAAGGCAGTAATTCTTGAAACGGCGCGTATTATGAGGAGGTTCCTCACTCTGGAGCCCTGACCACAGGTTGCTTGGACCCCCGGGCCCCGCAGCAGGCGGAATGATTTTTTTATAAATTTTTAATAGTGTTTTTATAATTGTTTTATATAGCATTGCTGAAAATTTAAAAAGAAATGTAAATAAATAAATGATAGAAAAAGCCATAATAAATAAATATTATAGGACAATTACACACATCGCTATATAGCCCCAAAGTAAGCTTAGGTAGCTTGTGTTATGGGTACTATGATAACCGATGAATATGTTTATATATATTATACTTAAATATTTATAATAAATAGACTATAGTATAGTATAGTTGCATTGACTATACCTTGGGTACGAGATAGTGCCTCGCAGTTTTACTCAATGTATTGATCAACTTACTCCCGCATTTAAATAGTTTTAAGTACTTTTAAACTTGCCTCCACTGCGTTATATCGGAGGATCATTGAGCGTGGAGCTGTACAAAAGAAAACTTTACATAAAAGTTTAGTTAAGTTGTTATAAGCTTAGAGTAGAGGGTATTTTTGATACCCCATATTTTTTTATTTGCTGTATGTTAGTTCTTAACTGTTAATTGCATATTTGCATAATTCTTAATTGCAGTCACACCTGATGTTAAGTGATGATGCAAACTAAGATAGAAGCGGGCTAACTTGTTAGGAGTAGGATGAAATCCGTACGTACCTGTTCATATTCTACACGACATTATATCGGAACTCTAAATCTTTTTATACATAATATAATAGTGAGGTGTGCTTAAACTCTATATTCTTTCTTTTGCCACTGTCAACGACAGTTTTGCTAGATTTCGGCTACAGTAAAGTTAAAGACATGATGCTTATGTATGTTTGACGGGTGGTAGGAGGTACCCTCTTGAGCTACGATACATATCGATTGTACTATTTCGATCACGTTAACTTTCAAATAGAAATAACCGCATTGTATTCGTCTATACGTTTAAATATGTGATAAATCGACAATAAATGATGCATTATCACCCTCAACCCGCCAACCCGCATTGGAGTCGTGTGGTGTGTCTACGCTCCATATCCCCTCTCCTATAAGGAAAGAGGCTTGGCCGTATACCGTAAATAATGATATAATATATATAAAATATGTGTCGCTGTAGTGCGATAGCAAACTTATAACGGCCTTCTCCTTTTATTGTAGAGGTTAAAATAGAACTGAAATTTTTCATTTCAATTAAAGCAACTTTTAAAAAAGGTAAGCAAAATTTAAACATAGTTAAATACCGTACTGTCGTTACTAGGTATATGAGTAGGTACCTACCTAGGTATAGCATCCAATTAAAAAAAAAATTTTAACAAAAAATAGAACCGACTCAAGACGCACTAAAAAGTAAAAAATAACTGTGTCATTTAGTTGCTTTAATTTACTTAAGCATATCTATGAAGTCGGTGCCAGCCAAGTTTAAGGAACATTTATTTTACGTAGTAAAGCAGTTTGTGGGTTCTAGGTAACATCCTTGAAAGTAGAAACCTTGGCTGGCACCGACTCCTAGATATGCTTAAGTAAATTAAAGCAACTAAATGACACAGTTATTTTTTACTTTTTAGTGCGTCTTGAGTCGGTTCTATTTTTTGTTAAAAATTTTTATTTCTTACTTTTTAGTGATTTATCGCCACGTAGCGTACTCGTATTACACAGTCATAGTATATTATATGGCACTAGTAGCCAAAAAGCTACCGATACCGAGTCAAAAACCGAAATCGCTGTAAGCGTGCCTCCAAAATTTAAAGAGTTCCTTCAATTTCCCCAGGATATCATCATCAGATCCTAACATGAGGACAATGGGACCACCTTGGATATATGCCCTTTCTAATAAAAAAGAATTATCAAAATCGGACAACACTGTAAAAAGTTATGCGTGGTCATACATTAAAAAAAAAAAAAAAATATACGTGTCGAATTGAGAACCTCCTCCGTTTTTTTTCGTCGGTTAAAAAAGGAAATTGCGGCCAGCTCCTAGTGTATACTCAGCTATAAATTCTAAATTCGGCACTGACGTCTGTCCATACGTGACTCGAGCTCCCAAGAGTTGAAAGTTTGTGGAAGTTTTCAGTTTGCTCTCCACTTCCCTAACCATTCCTGAATAGACTTGAGAATATATTTGACTGAATTCTCCTTTCATTTCATACATCATACTGTATTTTATTTTATTTTCGGGTTTTGTTGCCAAATGAGGGATGTGGTGGCTTTTGTGCTTCTAAGTAAGAAAGATTCCATGAATTTCCTTGAAAAATGAATGCCTTACAGAGGGAAAGAGAGAGAGAGAGATGAATGTGAGATTTTGGCGACATTCGTGGCGCAGTGGTATACGCGGTGGATTTATAAGACAGAGGTCAGTTCAGATTGTGATTTTTTTTTTATTTGTCTTGGTCTGGCTGGTGGGAGGCTTTCGCCGTACCACCCAACCGGCAAAGACGTACCGCCAAGCGATTTAGCGTTCCAGTACGATGATGTCTTGTAGAAACCGAAAAAGGGTGCGGATTTAATCCTACTCCTAACAAGTTAGCCCGCTTCCATTTATATTGCATCATCACTTAACATCAAGTGCGAAAGCAGTCAAGGGCCAAGTTGTAGTCGATAAAAAAAAACATTACCACAACCAACGGGGTTATAATGTTATTAAAGAAAAATACTTGTCTCAAAATGAACCCTTTTGATAACATTTTTGCTGTTTAACACACACGAACCAGTTTCCAAGGGTTGTTAGGAACTTTAAGGCTCATGGTGTACCATATACGGGGTAAAGTACGAAAATTTTGCTCATTAGTCGAACATTTCGCGTTTCGCGTAATTAAGCGAAATTTTCCGACTCTGTTAAATAAACACTACGTACGTCTACAATGATTGCCTCATTGGTGTAATGGTTAGCGCTATATGATTTCATCACCTGGGGTCATCATTGTTAGACAATTAACGATCCACTACAGGGCATCTGGAGCGTAGACCCACGCTGCTCCAATACTGGTTGGTTGGTGGGCGGGCGGTGGTAGAGTTTCATTCATTAACCATCACTATTCCTCCTCCGTGAGTCGTTTTCCTCCTATTTGAGGGTCGTGACCACCTCCATTTATGATCTTCCTTACGATGTTACGCCATTCATTCCATGACGGCCGAGTGGCGCAGTGGGTAGTGACCCTGCTTCTGCGTCCTAGGCTGTGGGGTCGATTCCCACATCTGTAAAATGTTTGTGTGATGAGCATGGATATTTTCTATAGTCTGGGTGTTTAACTATGTTTTATAAGTATTTATGTATGATATATAAAAATATTCATCAGTTATCATAGTACCCATAACACAAGCTACCTAAGCTTACTTTAGTTCTATATAGCGATGTGTGTAATTATCCTATAATATTTATTTATTTATTCACTCCTATTACCGGCTATCTGAAGAGCGTCATATATCGAGGAGTCGAGTTTGGTGCAGATCTGGTCAGGGCCTACGCCCACGCGGCTTGTTTCCTTCCACTTTGCCAGTGACTGCTAGTTTCTCTAGATTATCTCCGATATAACGATCACTATTAGATGTTGATGACCGGGACCGACACCTCAACGTGCTCACTGATGCACGAGGGTATAACACCGGCCTGGAGTCGGTAAGTTGGTGGCTCCGGAAAAATTTCTAAGTAAAAAGAAAAACTAAGAATAATTCTACGACTTTCTTCTAAGAATATTTATCTTTTAAGGATAAGTAATTTCCTTAAATAAGGGTAACGTATTTTTTGTTTTTTGGTGTCCGAGGAAGTTTGGAATCTGATAAATCGCGAAATATTAGAAAATTTTGACGACCTCCGTGGCGCAGTGGTATGCGCGGTGGATTTATAAGACGGAGGTCCTGGGTTCGATTCCCGGCGGGGCAAATTGAGATTTTTCTTAATTTGTCTTGGTCTGACTGGTGGCACCCTACCGACAAAGACGTACCGCCAAACGATTTAGCGTTCCGGTGCGATGTCGTGTAGAAACCGATAGGGGTGTGGATTTTATCCTACTCCTAACAAGTTAGCCCGCTTCCATCTTAGACTGCATCATCACTTAACATCAGGTGTGATAGCAGTCAAGGGCCAACTTGTAGTTGATAAAAAAAAATTTAAAACCTGCAAAGTTGTCTTTGCAGGTAGGATGGTAATTAGCAATTGCCAATCCAGACAGGACCTATTTACAAAATCTTATTCGGTCCGACTAGGAATCAAATAGGTTTGATTGCTAGCTTGAAATTTCACTTAGCCATGACGCAGACCGTCGTGCTTGCCTCCATCTTCTAAATATACCGATATGCCATGGAAGCTGTCAAAACTATTTTATTTTCTTTGGCCGTAACTTTGGTACTTTTCGTACGGGTCCTGAATCCTTTAATTAATTTATTTCAGACAACAGAGTCCATTTAGGGTTAGTAACAATGAAAACTTATAAACTATGTTAGTACTTAAGAACTAAAAGATCTAGTCCTCTGCGTGAGTTTCCACACTATTCATGCAATCTCCCACCATTCGTAGGATACTGTTGCTGCTGCCATGGATCTTAACTAGCATCGACGCGGATTTTTTTTCTCCAAACAGAGTCAAAGGAATCTGTTCCGCGCCGCCGCAAACATAGATGACGCACTACAAAAACGTGGCAGTTGCACCAGCATCCTAAAGACGTTATTATATTGGACTCACAGAGCATTATGAACCCTTTGCGAATACTGAACCCACAGGCTCGCTAAATATAATGATGTACAGTACGCTTTGAATAATGTGACCTTCACAGCGTTTGTACACCGGGCAAACTAGAGTGCCAACATATTCGCTCGGACTGACAAGGCCCTGCGTTGTAAGGATTTTTAAAATTTTGAATAACTTATATTGTATTTTTTGATAAGATTCAATTCTCCACTACGAAGCCGAGCAAAGAAATCTTGTACGGTTCCTATTATCGCTGTATAAAGACTCGACAGCACGTTTGTTCAGCCTATTGTATTTCACATTTGCCGAGAAAACTGGAAATATACATGCATTGTAGTCCTTTGGATGCAGTGCTTATTTGAAGAGCTAGATCTTCTGCCCTTTTAGTAATCAACTGTCATTCTATTTTCGACTCTAACTTAAAACAAATAGAGTTCGTTTTATATCTTAGAGTTGTGTCGGTATGTTGCTTGAGAATACAATGCGCATTCGAAAATCAGTCTTGATATGTTTACAATAAAGATCAAATTTGTATTGTGTGGGTGAAGTGACGTGATCCTACAGCTCAGATGTAGTGTATTTGAATTGAAAAGACGTACGATCTAAGGTAGCATTCGGTAATAGGCTTAGCGGATAGAATCACTTTCTTAGTTCTGCTTTATTGGGTTTTTACATTTGAATAAGGTTCAACTCAGATTGGAAGCGAAGGGACGCATCAAGTTCGTCAAGTACAAAATTATAATATTTATCTTTATTTTCAATTATGTAACTTAGTTAATTATTACCTATTGGCGCAATTGATGCCACCTCAAGCTGCGATTCGCTTCGATACCAGTCAGAGTTAAAAGCCTTAGGCCTGTGTGCACCACGATTTCGGTCATCATAACCAACGGTTAACATAAACTAAACGTAAAATTTACTGTTCAAGACAACCCGAACGCCGGTTAAGGATGTAAGCTCGGTTAAGATAACCGCCCGGTTTACGTCCTTAACCGGCATGCGGGTTGTCGTGAACAGTAAATTTTACGTTTAGCTTATGTTAACCGTTGGTTATGATAACCGAAATCTTGGTGCACACAGGCCATAGTGTACGTTGATCGTTGATCGTTGTGCAAGCAAAATTAATTTCACAATTCAAGTAACAAGGTCATTCGTAACCTAAAGCATTCTTATATAAAAAATTATGATTGGTCATATACTAAATAAATATATAATTACTTAATTAATTTATTTAATTAAATATAAATTTAATTAATTAAATATATATTTACGTGTCGAATTGAGAACCGCCTCCGTTTTTTCGTCGGTTAAAATGGGTCAAACAATCCAATTTGGCCCATAATATGAGGCAGCTTGTATTAATTCGTGAACGAAATCATTTCGCCATCAACGTAGGCTATTACATCGAAACAAAAGGCCCCCCGATCGGACGAACTTGCACAAAAGCTGGTTATAAATCCCTACAAAACAAAACCTCTAAATTAACAATAGGAACTTTAACGAACGTATTCCGTTAGATAAACACGGGGTTAATTATCCTTACTTTACTATGAATCACAATGAAGTTCATTAGCTGCTTCGCTGGTGACGGGCAAGACGTATCACGCGTATAACATTACTTACTCGATCGTCTAGTGATAGGTGCTATACGTAATAACTACGAAGTTTTTAAGATCATGGTAGAAGCCAAAAAAAAATAAAATGTATTTATTTTATTTAATAAAATCTAGAATTTTTGCATAGAAGTAAGCGATCTACTGAGGAAATTCATCATCATATTGTCAATTTTTTTTATTATGCTATTTTCTACAAATAATGAA
This sequence comes from Mycalesis mineus, assembly GCA_034621355.1. Classification (NCBI taxonomy): domain Eukaryota; kingdom Metazoa; phylum Arthropoda; class Insecta; order Lepidoptera; family Nymphalidae; genus Mycalesis; species Mycalesis mineus. The sequence continues at coordinate 2,708,497 of CM067900.1, forward strand.
CTATTTGTTTGATTTTGCAACTGAACATAGAACAACCGAGAATCTTATGAGAATGCTCTAGTTTTGGAGTGAAATGTTGACCTGCGCTGATCGCAAGAGACTTGGTAGGCTTAGTGGCGATAATACTATTTTTCTCTTGTCAGGATTACTATTTTATTTTTCTTTTATTCTTAGATTTTTTTATCAGAACAGAACGTAGAGTACGACCTAGGCACGGGACGCTACTAACCTCTCAACTCTGGAGTAATATACCAGTGCATTTAATTTTTGAAGCCAAATAAAATCGCAGTAGGATGAAACCTATTGGAAAAGAAGGAGAATATCATGAAAAATAAAGGAAAAATAAATTACGGGCGAAGGGGTAAAAAACGGTTTTTCTAGATTTCAGGGAGAAAATCCGTTTTTTACCCCTAAATCCTCAACCTCTACTCCTTCTCGACCTCAGGTCGCCCGTAATTTATTTTTCCTTTCATATTTATGATATTCTCCTCATTTTCAATGAACTTGAAATTGATGGGTTTCATTCAACTGCGATTTTCTTGTACTTTATGTTAATTTTAAGGCTAATTGCACTGGAGTATAAAGTATTTTTAGAAAAATAAATAAAAGCCGGCGTCAAACTAGTATATTCTTATTGAAATGTAAAGCGTAACAAAAGGTATCTTTGTGAAATTTCTTAGATTTTTTCATAACGTTTCCTCGGAAAATAGCCTTTAATTTCAGTGATAAATTAGTTTCCCTATCTAGTGGGGTAAGCGAGCGGGGAAAGGGGGGTAATAATGACGTCATCTGATGTAATTTACGCGGTGACTTGCACCGGGTGTTGTGCGAAGTCACCGCTCCGTGCAATCAGTTAGGCAGTTTTCCCACTAGAGCCTGTTGCTACTTTGGAAGTTTCATGACTACGCCTATGTTCAAACGCCACTGCTACGCTGGTACACGTCTTTTCAAACGGACACGACGCACGAAATGACGTCACTGATCATAATTTAAAAATTCATACAAAACCAGGAAGCAGAGTGAGGGCACGGAGCGAGAATTCGAGAAATAGATATAGCCTGTAACTACGCCTTGCGTATTATTTTATCCACTACAAGTTAGCCCTTGACTGCAGTCACACCTGATGGTATGTGATAATGCAATCTGAGATGGAAACCCCCCTTCGGTTTCTGCACGACATCGTACCAGAACGCTAAATCGCTTGGCGATACGACTTTGTCGGTAGGGTGGTAACAGTCACGGCAGGCCCCCCACCAGCCAGACCCGGACCAATTTAGAAAAGGAGATGGTACATTTCAGCTGCACTTATGTACCACATACCATTAAAATGGAAAAAAAACAAGGATTTTATCAAAAATAATATAAGTGAACGAAACGAACTAAATAAAACGTTAGTTAAAAAATTAAATTCCTAGTTTTTGAGGTATTAAAAGATGGCGTCTTTCAAATATTAGTCTGTAGGTGATAAAGATGCGATGAGATGACATTTGTCAAACTCAAAATATGTCATTTTTGACAAGTCTTTGTATTACGACCAACATTTTACAGGCACCAGTCATTGCCGTATCCGTCTTTTAGTTATCATTCGCAGGCTTCATAGTAGTTTCAAGACATTTTAGCTATAATAAGAACAAAACTCAATATATTAATCTAATTATTCAGTAATCCGTTAGGTACCTAACCAATAACCATGAAATCAAATGGACCATACGTCAATTAACACTGACAGCAAAAGTCAAAACAATAGACAATATAACTTATGATATCTAAGATCCGCCATGATTATACGTATAGTGTTGCATTGTTTTGGAGTGAATAAAAAATATTTCGCCCAAATAAAAGTGAATTCAGAGATTTGGCTAATCAAAACTAGATTACTAATATATGTTGTTTTTTTCAACTTATGTACAGAAAGTGAGTCTGTGCTCCATACAATTTTGGACCATCTCCTTTCAATTGATCACTACTCCTACTTTCACCTTTCCTACGATTTCGCTTATATCCGCTTGCTAGCTCTGCGTCTATGGACACAGACTGTCCGTAACTTCGCCCTATATCTCTTTCATTCTGCTCTACTACCTCGCTGAGCCCCGGTGGACAGGCAGCTTTACGTAGTTGTTTGTAAGTGATAAAAGACTGGTCGGAACTGAGGGACTTTTTCTTTTTCATCCGGGAGTGAGCATTTTTTGGCCGCTATTCAATTTGTGTTCGGAAGGGAGAGGGAAATATTTTTTAATGTACTTCATTTTATAACTGGCTTATTGGTCTAGATGTTAATCTATGTGGCTGCAGATGGGAAGGCCATAGATTCGAGTCCTGAGTAGGGCAATGTAATGTTTAGAATTTGTTTCTTCCAATTAATTTTCAATAGCTGTTTTGTATTGGGAAGTTACTGATGTTACAACCTATGCCTCGACAAGTATCTAAACCTGTCAGACCTGCTCATTATCACTGACATCTGACAGTATTTGTAACACTGTACTAACTAATAACCTCTTTTATTTTCATCGGGATAATAGATGTAATGAACTGTTGTTAGTGATCTACTTCTAGTACTTATAGTATAATAGTTTAATAGTAGAACTCTTTGTAACATATATAAGGTTTTAGCTTTTAGTTTGTAATTCTCATTTGTTTTATATAATTTGTATTGTTGTTATAATTGTATTTTGTCTAGATTAATATTGTAGACATAATATATATTGACAACTGTATTTTACATTATATTATTAAAGTTGTGAAAACCTATAATAAGCTGAACATTTACGGAAGTTACCCTTGTATGAATATTAACATTTATTAGTGTATCAGTGGTTGGTTTTCCTAAATAAATAAATATAATGCTGGAAAGAACTGCCAATATTAGATAAGTATATTGGCAGTTCTTTCTGCCGCCAAGCAGCATAGCTATATTCGGGTTTGAAGAATGTGTATGACATTATTAAATAAATAAATAAATATAGGACAATTACACACATCGCTATATAGCCCCAAAGTAAGCGTACTCGTAGGTAGCTTGTGTTATAGGTACTATGATAACTGATGAATATTTTTATATATATTATACATAAATACTTATAATATATAGATAAACACCCAGACACTAGAAAATATACATGCTCATCACACGAACATTTTTCCAGACGTGGGAATTGAACCCACAGCCTAGGACGCAGTGGCAGGGTCACTACCCACTGCGCCACTCGGCCGTCAAATACATAAATAATATTGCAATACTGTTTTAGAATAGATTAAAATTGTTGAAAATAATCATTCATTTTTCACTTTTAAAATGTTCTAAGAAAGAAGCAAGTATAAAGGGCTAATAAATAATTTACAAACTGTGTCACTTCTAGTTTCGGGTTTCCCCTACCACCTACAACATGGTAATCATCAAGTCAAAAGTGAATAGGCATCATCTAGACAAGCGCGCACTACTAGACCATAGAATCCATCGTTGCTTACCATGAGCAATGATTGCATTGCAGCACATACCATAAAAAAACCACGCAAGGTTTTAATGAAGTTTTCACCAATGCATAGAAGAGAGAGAACTTTTAAATAAATAGAACTATACTATCGATCGATTGAGAATGCTTGTCAACAAACAAATTTAAAATGAAGGTAGAAAATGCAAAACATTTTACGCCTAATAAATTTAAAATTATGTTTTGTGTTTTTATAAAATCTTATTTAAAAGATACTAAATTTATTAATTAGTTTTAAGATTACTAATCTAACTATTTAATTAAAAAATATAGTTGGAAAATGACTAGTGATTTCTACCTTCATTTTTAATTTGTTTGTTGACAAGCATTCTCAATCGCGTTTGGCTTTAGTATAGCTACTGAACCGATTTAAATGAAATTTAGTACAAAGATACAATTTGGTCTAGATCCTCAGAAAGGACATGGCTACTTATTGTCAAACTATCACAAAACAGAATTTCTCGTGTACGGCGTCATGGGCGTTCGCTAGTTTCATATAAAATAGATAGGCAGTTTCATTACTCATCACCTTTCGACTGCAATAAGTCAGCGTTTAATATCAGTGATAAATTACGGAGTTTAGAGGAGTAAGTGAAAGGAGGTGGGGAAGAGGGTTGTTGGTGACGTCACCTGTAATTTGCACCGTGACTCTGCCGGCTGTTCGGTAAAATGACAATCTCGTACGTTTCAATTGAAAACATTTTTTAGCCTTTTTACCCGACTGCGTCAGAAGGAGGGTTATGTTTTTCGAGCGTATGTATGTATGTATGTATGTATGTATGTCCATTTCTTCGGCACGCGCTACAGCCTAAACGGCTCAACGGATTTTGACATGTGAGGTGTCGTTGAATTTGTAAAAATTGTGGCAGTGACATAGGCTATATAAATTTTCAAAATTTTCAAAATGGGGAAAAGGGGGGACGTGTATTTATTTCTCTTATCTTAGCAATATGGGTGTCAAATGAAAGGAAAGACCATTTCAAAAATATAAATATCATATCATGTTTATATTACCCTTTTAACAAAAAATTGCAAAAAGTGTACCGAGTGTACAGTCTCATTTCTATATCATAAGCTAAAGCTAAAAGTCTCAAATAAAATTATTATTATGAAAAACAAAAAACCTGACTGCTTAGAAGTTATGAACTAAAAAGAGAAAAACAAGGATCACTATATCTATATAAAATTCTAAATACTTTATGGCGCTGCAGGCGGGGACAAACGTAGTTTTGGTAGATCTTTCTTTCCCCGCAGAAATAAAGTATTTTAGTAATAGGCAATCAGCGGAGCCAAGACTTCGTAAGAGTACCTAATGATAGATGAAGATATGATGGAGATCACATTTTGAAATTAATTTATTGCTAAAACTTAGCCTATTTATATATAAACCTAAAAGAAAATTTACACAGCATTTCCCAATGAAAACGAGCAGGTTATATCTAAAAGAAAATCTATCTCGACGTCAGAAAACGTTCGACGGATAAATTGAAATTTCACCAAAGCAACCTTTATGAAAGAAGCCCTCAAGTTTAACTTTGTATGGAGCATGCAGCTTTCAGATTGTTGAACTAAGTTTTATACATGACTTTACTTAACTATTATCCGCTTTAAATTAATTCTTACGAAGAATTAAAACTGTGTAAGTAATTTTGTGAACTGTTACGCTGGTCTATGTTGCTTTAGATTACAAGATCCGGGGTTCGATTTTAGATCAGACTGTGTAATAATAATGAGTCTTTCTTTTGTCTAAGAAATCTTTAGTAAGTTCTAACCCCAGAACCGGGAAGTTTGTGTCGTTACGCCAGCTCGCTCTATAGAGAGCACCCTAATCATTCAGACTTGGTCAGTAGCATCAACACCTGATAGTGATCGTTAATAAATTAAAACATTATAACCCTATCCTCTCTCCCTGACCCTCTGTAGAGCTAAAAATGATGATGGTATACAAAAGAGGGGTGTTATAAGTTTGTCTGTCTGCATACCTGTATATTTCTCGGTGCCATCGTAGCTTCTAAACTAAAACCGATTATGATGTAATTTTTCGTTTAAAGGAAAATTTATTCGAGGTAGATCTTGGCTATATGCGATGGTTTGATAAGTCAATCCGAATATATCAGTTTCTCTATTGTGCTGAAAATAAATATCTATATGTGGGAGGGATTAGACTAGAGACTTACTGATTGTTGTAATATTGTGATAGATGTCATTGTTTATGGATATTTTACTGTCTGTGGAAGTAATTATATATGGTATATCAAGAGTTTGTTTATGGAAGTAATCGAAATGGAACTAATTTTTAATCATTTAATGAGAAATGAGATAGGTGCTTACTTAAAACGTTAACACAATTTTAAATTTTAGTTACATTTTTTAAGTTAGTGTATTGATAGGTAGACTCCAATAGAATGTTGCGACTAATCAGAGACGAGGTGCCAAACTTGAGTAGGGTTGCGACGCCATCTTGACTTGAAAAACAGCAGAGGTGTGGGCAGTTTAGTTTGGTAGTTTTGAAAAGTACTTTTTTCGGGTTGGTCGAGGTGGACCTTTGTGAAAGCGCTGTAACAAGTGTAGATTGTACAACAAGTAAAGATTAGTCGCGTGAACTTACTGCTCTGAATCTTAATAATACTCCAAGAATTATAGAAATTTACTCCGTGTATCAAACCATTGTAAAATTGCAATAAATCTGTTTGTAAAGACAAAGACTTTGTTTTGTACCTACTTGCTTAAACCCTAGATAAACGCCCATAAGACTAAGAACTACTAAAGGTGATGTCAAGGAGAATAGTGATACGCCGATATATATAATATATTCTATCAGTCTGTAAATGATGGGGATTTTCAAACTTATATTTTATGTCCAAATGATAAATTAAAACTTTAAAAAAATCTTGCTTGCTATAAATTAAATTTCAAATAATATATTTTCGTATAAGCTCAAAAACAACCAGAGTGGGAGTCATTATGATTAGGGAACTGCGTTAATATTTCTCGTGACAATTTAGAGCTTTTAATTAGGTGGTGCCGGTTTATTACGCTTACTTGCACAACATGGACGTTAATTTTTACAAAAATTAATTGCAAAACACCTTAAATTAGAAGCTTAAGTAACAAATTTGTTTGTTTTTAATTTTTTATTTTTTTTTAATCGACTACAACTTGGCTTTGCTTCCATCTTAGATTGCATCATCACTTAACATCAGGTGTGATAGCAGTCAGGGCTAACTTGTAGTCGATAAACAAAATTAAATACAATACCAATACAATAATTATCATAAGATAACATTTATTTGATGCAACATATCAAAAAGTACAAAGGGATTCATGGTCGTCTTTACCGTGTCAATTAGTAGGTACTTAACAGCACTTTAAATATTTTTTTTTTATAGATTACAAGTTGGCCCTTGACTGCTATCACACCTGATGTTAAGTGTTGCTGATTAAGAATTTGAATTTCATATTTTTACTATATTTAATAATAAAGTTTGGTTTTCTACTTAATTTATGTATGTAAGAATCAAGTTTGTATCTCAAATCTACTAAATTTATACTTAACTAGTTTAAATTTAGATAAATTGTTTGCTATCAAAGGTCATAATATTTACTTTTTGATAAAGGCTTTATATTTTAATGAATTAGAAATGTATGGAAAGATGTTTTTATTAGGTTTGGATTCGTGAAAGAAATATCTCGTTTACATCTCGTCAACCATCCCTCCTTTTGTTCAACTGTCTGTCCAATATGGCAAAATATCATTGGAGAATAACAATTTTTATTTGATCCGCTTTGTAACCGTTGTACATCGGTCCCAAAACTGACGTTTTTATCAATAATCAACATACTGATTATTATGGAAATCGGGCGCGTTTGTAAACGTCACAATAAAGAATTAGGATAAATTCACTAAAGCTTACTATTTTAAACCTTATGTGGCTTAACCCTTAGAGCAACAAAGAGCTTTAATTTAACCCTTTTAGCGTCCCGGCAAGCAGGCAACTAGATAATAATTTATACAAACATTCCACCTTTGCCGCGCGGCTTTATAAAGAACAGCCCGATATTAAAGTCCTTATTTACCGACAATAATTTTATTGTTCCAACCCTGGGACGGAATTATTATCAGCCCAGTCTTAATTACCGTCTGAGCTAGACCTCTGACCTTAAAGATAAATTTGTACTAATAGAGACATACACATTACCACACTGCTTCAATGCAGAGGGGTGGGTTAAAAGTGGTGTTTATTTTTTTTTCATTTTATTTGTCTACTACAAGTTGGCCCTTGACTGCTATCACACCGATGTTAAGTGATGATGCAATTTAAGATGGGAGTGAGCTAACTTGTTAGAAGTAGGAAATCCACACCCCTTTCGGTTTCTACACGACGTCGCACCGAAACGCTTAATCGTTTGGCGGTACTTCTTTGTCGGTAACTAGCCACGGCGAAAGCCTCCTACCAGCCAAACCAAGACAAATTAAGAAAAGCTTAATTTGCCCTCCCGGGAAACATTGAACCCACGACCTCCACTCATAAGTGTACCGCACATCCCACTACGCGATGGAGTGAAAAGTTCGTCTCAGAAGCTTTATATTTTAAATAGTTTGAACAAAAACAGAATATAATTCGAACACACATTCCCACTTCAATATTCCCATTTCTCCATTTATTGACACTGTGAAGTCTTTCAGCAGTAACAAGCAACAACTCTGCATTTATTCCGTTACAAATTCAAGCAAAACGGATTCGCGTTGTACATTTTCTAAGAGCACTCGTCTGTACAATCATCTACACAATACTTAGTTCGGAGCAATGCGGAGTATATAATAGTTACGACTGCGATGCACATACACCACCACTGTACCTACTCGGGAAATGAGGGTACATTTATGAGCGGAGCGATTTTATACTGTCATCAACACATTAATTAATTCTGCTTTATTGCTATTTTAAATTGAATAGCTATAGGAAATCTATTCTAGGAAGTACGTTTAGCGTTGCATGTAGTTTAAGCCCCACTGTAGGGCCAGTTCTTAATCCTTCTAAACTTAACGTAAACGATGCTTTAATACAGATCTTGGCCGTCTTAGGTTTATTAGGTTTATAATATTAATGATAATAATCAGAACCGTCGGCTTTATAGGCCAACACAGACTCAAACCAAAGGTCACGTCAAGCACGTTAAACACGTTAAGTTGTCCGTCCCAGACAATGTTTTTAACAGCTAACAGTGACCAAGAGACAAAGATCACAAAATTCGTCCGCATTGGAGCAACTGGTGGATTCGAGTTGTACTTTCTAAGAGTACTCGTATCAATAGTCTACACAATAATTAGTTTGGAGCAATGTGGAGTATATAGTAGTTCCAGCGCTGAACATGTACTTGGGAAATGTGGTTAAGCTTATGAGCGGTTTTTGCGGGCTACGACTAATGTCATCGTTCGTAATAGTTGCACATACCTTACTGCTATAATCGGGAAGTTCGGTATGTTTATGAGTGGAGCAATTTTTGAAAGCTACCAATTTGCTACACAATACTTAGTTCAGAGCAATGCGGAGTACCTAATAGTTCTGACTGCGTGGCAGATACACCACTGCTATACTCGGGAAATGCGATTACATTCATGAGCGGAGCGATTTTTGTGAGACATATGGAGTGTTCCAATTTTCATCCCAATACTTTGAGCTCTAATTTTAATTTTTAATTAATAAACTTCAACCATCTAATATTATTGCATAAATATTAGTTACGTTATGCAAATGTATACCATCTTTATTTTTTAATATATTTTATCTTGAATTGAATACGACACAAAACCGCTGCTCTGTACCAAATGTGACCTCAACAAGTGCCATAAATGGCTCGTGTAGTGAAGCGCGCTGTATTTATATTATAGCTTCGTATCGTCTATATCGCATACGATATCTTTGGTGTCGGATTATTCTTGTAGCATTCCAGATTTAGTAATATATTTTTGTAAGGGATCCGATACCAGACATTGGCTTCATAGTTACGTTTTCATACAAGTACATTATTGTATTTACCGATACCGTTTTATCGTTTCTCTGCGCGCCAGGATATTGTATCGCCTACCAGCGTAAAGGTTAGATATACATCGGAATAACGTTTTTATCTTTTAAAATGTTTGTCGCTAAGTTGAAGACCTGTTTGGTGCAATTTATTATCTCTTTAGCGCAATTAACGTCATCCATTGCGTAGTTTACGATCTATCTGGCGAAGTTTATGATCCTTAAGGCAACTGTTGGCTTCTTAGTCGCAATTGGCTACCTTTGTGATGCAGTATATAATTTCTCTAGCGCAAATGACGACGTCTGTTACGCAGTTCACGATCTATCTGGCTCAGTTTATGATATTAGTGACGCAATTACCGAATTTCTAGCGGAGTTAACGGTCATAATCTTTTTTGCGCAACTGACAACCTCTGAGATGCAATGCATGATCCTTCTGAGTTCTGATGCAGTTTACGACCACTGTGATGCATTTTTTCGCCTTCTTTGGCGTAACTGACGATCTTTGCAGCGATTCTGATTTTTCTGATGCAGTTGATCTCACAGATAATAATTGATTTTTGTCATCATTTTGTATATTCTGTTTTATGTGTGTAATAAAAGAATAATAAAAAAAGAAACAATAGTTGTATAACTTAATAAAACCAATGATGAACGTAAAATAAAACATTTTTAAAAGCTCTTCTATTTTGCAAACGGTTAAACATTGCACAACTGGCAAGCTCAGTTTCTTTCCGAAAGTAAATCTTGATTTATCTTCACGCTATGGAAGGATAGCTGAGTGCTATTACATTGTTCATATCCTAAACGTTGAAGCAGCTCCATCAGGAATTATTTAGACGCCCGGGTTTGCACAGCTGGCGTTGAGAGCAGCTTAATATTCAAATGTAGTGAGACGGCCTGCTTGCAGCTCTGCTGGTATAATTGTTATTTGCTTTGGAATTAAGAGGTTAGAACAAGTAATACCTTTGTTATTACTATCCTGTATCTGTCTGTGGTTGTATGGAAATCTGTTTAATGGATTCTGTGTCATGTTCTGTATTAATGAAATAAGTACCTTATGAAGTAATATAATATAATACATATAATATATATATATATATATTTTTTTTTGTCGATCTCCGTGGCGCGGTGGATTTATAAGACGGAGGTCCTGGGTTCTATTCCCGGCTGGGCAGATTGAGATTTTTCTTAATTTGTCTTGGTCTGGCTGGTGGGAGGCTTTCAAAAAGACAAAGATGTACCGCCAAGCGATTTAGCGTTCCGGTACAATATCGTGTAGAAACCGAAAGGGGTGTGAATTTAATCCAACTCCTAACAAGTTAGCCCGCTTCCATCTTACATTGCATCATCACTTAAGATCAGGTGTGATAGCAGTCAAGGGCCAACTTGTAGTCGACAAAAAAATATATATAGGTAGAGTTTTTTGAGAAGACTTGCTTTAGAAAGTATTTTCACTTTATTTCAAGCAGCATAGGTGATACGGGTGCAATGAGGCTTAACAACTTTGCCTTGGGTTGAACTCGGCATGAAACCTAGATGAAACTTGAGTAAAAAGACATTATTACAATACTTATCTGCCGATGTTCGTACAGATGGACTTAGGCCTTTTGTAGGGATTTGAAAACACCGCGGTCCTTAGCACCTGGCTCCCCGGGACACGGTCAATCGTCAGTTTATTTATTTTATTTATTTATCATAACACATACAATCTTTATAAATACAGCTTGGTGCTCGTAAGCTCTTGTCGGCTTTTCTGAGCACTGCACATTCCTGTCTTATGTCTAATTTACATACAAATATTAGCTTAAAACACGAAAAAAAAACAATTCAGTGAGTAAATATTATTATAAACGAAAAAGTTATACTGGCAATAAAAAAAAAATAAGAAATAACTAAATCTATAAAAAGTAATATGTGGGTAAAGTAATAAAAAAACAAGTTCTGTATAATATTCTGTATATTTATATATATTTATATTTATTATATTGTCAGTCCGAAGACGTTCATAATTGATCCAGTACTGACCAAAAAATACTCTGTTTTTATTATTTAAAAAAAAAAATTATGAGCAAGAAATTTTCATAATCTTAGTTTTGACATATCCTACCTTAAATTTTCTTTGATTTCCGATTTCCCCATACTGTTTCAGTCAAGTAAACACACATCGAATCTCCATTGAAGTTCTTGCCCACAAATTGAGTTATATTATGTACTCGGCCACGTTACCATTCGCTCGGAAACCCATTAGTCCGCCTCACCGCATCCGTACAACAACAATTTTTCTACTTAATTAATTTCTCTATTATAGACTTTCATTTTATTTTGATAGCTTCTGCAGCTGGCTTAATGAATTGCTTTTAAACTGACTCAAACACAGTATTTTTTACTCTTGTGGTTGGATTTTTCGCAAAATATATATAGTAAATAGATTTATTATTCATTCATCATTATCAGCCTATTGACGGCCCAGGGCAGGGCCAGGCCTCCCTCCTTATAGGAGAGGGGATATGGAGCGTACACCCACCACGCTGCTCCAATGCGGGTTGGCGGGCTTAGGGTGATAATGTTTCATTTATTAACGATCACTATCAGATGTCAGTGACCGGGACCGACGGCTTAACGTGCTCTCCGAGGGACGGAGGTGTAACTTCCTGACTCCGGGCTTGGAATGTACTGAAAAATTCATAGAAGAATGAAAAACTCAGAGTTATTCCGTGACCCGACCCAGGATTCGAACCCAGAACCTCGAGGTCGAAGCCAGGTAGACTAACCACTAGAACAATGAGGCAGTCGTATAATATTCATAGTATATTATGAATTAATGCGGAAGAAATTTCTTTTCCCTACAAAAATGATTTTCATTTTAATAATAATTATTACATTAATAATATTCTTTTTTAATTAATGAATTCAAAGAATTTTACATTCAAGCATTGTTCAATTCATTAGGGTCTTTATTATCAAAATATTCACACCACTGTCTGATAATTTAACTTTATAAATGTAATTTAACTGACTGGCATTTTTAAAAAGCACTTTTAACAAAATCTCATTGACCATTCCCGAAGTTGGGGATCCAATTAATTTTATTTTTCCAGTGATTGTCAAAGTTGTATACAGTTTGAACAAGGTCAAAGATATTTAAATTGAAGAGGAGATTTATGCTTTTATATAGTTTTTGCTAAGCGCACCTTTTTAAAGAATATTGGGAAGTAGCAAACTTACTCTCCAGTCTTCCGAAATTAAACGCGATGTATTTAAATTTTTGAGAACCTTGTTAGCATTTAGCCTGAAACCTAAATGTAAAAAAATTTTCTTCAGACCCATATGTGTATCGATCGATAGGTATTCAACAATGATTTGAAAGTTCTTGAATCATTTTTTTTCAAGCCGAATAGTTTACGTGACTCCCGTAACTTATAAAATAACAGAATGATAAAAGTGAAAAAATTATATAATGCACATTATCATACAAATACAATAATTGGTGTTCACGCAAGGCGTGCCGTACTCTGTGGCTGCCGACTCAGAAACGCTGGAACCCTTGTCGGCTCACTCAATTGACAGTTAAAGGTGTCAAAGAAAATTCTGTCGAGTCTTTCTCTCTGCACAGGACTCACGCGCGCGTAACAAAAAAGAAGAGAGAAAAAAGTAGAGATATCAAGTTGAAACTCATATCAAAAAGTTGAGAGGTGTCAAGGGACACACGGATGGAACGAAGATCCTTTCGATTAATTAGTGAAGGAATTGTAATAAAATTTTATTTTTTTTAAGTAATAATAATATTTGTTGTTGTACACCGAAACACCAGAGGGCGCCACGAGAGCGCGAGACAGCATACAGCGCGGGCGCCCCCGCCGCTCACGCGCACACACATCAAAGGCGGCGGCAAGATCCTTTGATCAAAAAGTGTCGTGACAACTTTTCGTACGAATTTTTTCCGTCTAGCCTCCTTTCACAACGCGCGATAAGGAACTTCGTTCCAAAAAGTTTTATCTACTGGTTTGTACGGAAACCTTGGTGCGCGAGTCCGACTTGCACTTGACATATATAATACACTTTTGAAGATGCTTCGAGTTGTAAATAACGGTTTTTTAGTTTAGTTTGTAAAAGAGTTTTATATCGCTATTTGACAAGATAATTACGAAACAGATGACAATCTGCTAGTTTAAGGCATACATTTGTCCTATCTGCCACTAATATTACAATTTAAACGTCTGCAAAGGTGTTACTTGTTTTTTTATTAAGTCCCTCTCGCGCCTGACGCTTGATAATGACACAAAGTGAGAGAGGCTCCCAAACTTTTGTTTCAAATACTTACTTGTTAGTTGTTTTAACTACTTTCTTTGGGTATCTGTTTCTTTGTCGTGCGTACTATGAAATGTATACGAATTACGAACGTGGAGTGAACGTATACGTGATTATATTTTCATAATATAAATGGCGGAATCCTGAGACTTCTTCCACGTGGAAAGACTTCTATGACTCTCCATTTCAACATGCGCAGCGGTATGCGAAGTGGATTTATAAGATGGAGGTCTTGGCTTCGATTACCAGCATGGATAAATTTAGCATATTTTCTAATTTGCTAATTAAACATTTCCTAAATTGTCTTAAGTCTGATTTGGAATGTTCCGCCGTGGCTAATTATTAGATTTAGATTTCCGGTATGAAGCTATAGAAACCACTTGGAAACAATATAAACAAATAAATATAGGAATATGTATCATCACTTAACATGAGGTGAGATGTGTGGTCATCAGGTGAGCGCTCTCTGTTTTAAGCCAAGACACATGAGTAGATAAACTGAACAGAGACAAAGCTTCATACCACCGCGCGAATCGCTTGCACTACTACAAGCACGCTGCGGCTGGTGGTCACACACACATACCCCATGTGTGAGTGACCACCAGCCGTCGGGCTTAGGGTGATAATGTTTCATTTATTAACGATCACTATTGGATGTTGATAATAGTGACCGGGACCGACGGCTTAACGTGCTCTCCGAGGCACGGGGGTGTAACACCACCAACTTCCAGACCCCGGGCTTGGAATGTACTGAACATTTCATAAAAGAATGAAAAAGCTCAGAATTATTCCGTGACCCGACCCAGGAATCGAACCCAGGACCTCGTGATCGAAGCCACATAGGCCAACCTAGATCAACGAGGCAGTCAATTTGTCACAACCCTACCAAAATAGGTAACAATTTTGCACGTTCTTAAGATTCATCAGATAAGCTTTGCCTCTGTTCCATTTATTTAGTCATGTGGTCAAGGCATTACCATCTGAACCAGATAGAGCGTCAAAATGCAGTCACATAAAACGTATATCACTCATCTTATTTACACCGACTGTTAAAAAGGATACCTACGGTGTACGATCTCAACATATGACACTTCCAGTTGAGAACTGTCGGTCTAATAGTATACATGAAAGTCTTAGAGGTAATAAAACTTTCAACCGACAGATGGAGCTCGGAGCGGCGAAGTTCGGAGATGTTTTCATTCTTGAGTCTTACGTGCTCCTGACTGCGCTGTAAACTTTCCACCGCAAACTTTGACATCTGGCTTTCGATTCGATAGTAATTGTAGGTGATATTTTTTGAATAAAGGGTATAGCTAAAGTCTAGCACTAGACAAAGTCTAAATTTTTAACCATCATTCTTTAACATCATTATCCTATCCTATTCTACATAAACTGCCTATTATTTTTCTCCATATAACAGAGAAGTTCCCGTGGGGGTTGTTTTAGGAGAGAGAGGTCTTGGGTTCGTTTCCCGGATAGGCCGATTAAGATTTTCCAAATTGGTCCAGGTCTAGCTGGTGTGAGGTTTCCGCCATGGCTGGTTAACACCCTACCAACGTAGACGTACCGCCAAGCAATTTAGCGTCCTGGTACGATGTCGTTAGCCCGCTTCCATCTTCGACAGAATGATCACTTATCATCAGGTGTGATTGCAGTCAAAGGCAAACTTGTAATAAATGAAAAAAGGATCTGGAGCTTAGACCATGCTGCTCCAATGTGGGTTGGTGGGTGATAATGTTTGAATCTGGTACCGATTACTATCAGATGTCAATAACAATTACTGAGACCGGGGCCTATAAATAAATAAATAAATAATACAGGACAATTAGACACATCGCTATATAGCCCTAAAGTAAGCGTACTCGTAAGTAGCTTGTGTTATGGGTGCTATGATAACTGATGAATATTTTTATAAATATTATACATAAATACTTATAATATATAGATAAACACCCATACACTGGAAAACATCCATGCTCATCACACAAACATTTCCCATATGTGGGAATCGAACCCACAGCCTAGGACGCAGAAGCAGGGTCACTACCCACTGCGCCTCTCGGCCGTCTCGCCTATCGGGTCTTCATGGTATTTTCTTTGCAATGTATTATTTAACTTTCTCTTATAGTATGTGATAAGAAAAGGAGATGAAAAGATCATCTTACTATCTTAGCATTGGAAGTGTGCTTGAAATAAAACATCTTCTATTGCATAGATAGTACCAGACAAAGTTGTCATAAAAAAATTATAACGATAGATCATTATATGACGATAGAAACGCATACTGAAATTTAAGAAATCGGGAGCGAATAAAAGATAGAGAGATGTAACTGCTGAGTGGAAAGAATTGCGATCCGCTCTCGCGAGAGACTACTCGCCAACTTAAGTCCAAAACCGTTTGAAGTTAAATTTACTTTCACAAAGCATTCGGAATCAGTAATATTCATTACTAGCAGTCACCCGCGACTTCGTCCGCGTTAAAACCTCTTAGGTACCCTTTTAATTTTAAAGACAGACTTTCATGTATAAAGTGCGCTTTTTCCCCGCCACCCCTCTCAATTTAATTTTTTTATAGTTTCCCGTCCTGTCCTAAAATCTACGTTTTTGTAAACACATTGAACTATATTACAGTACATTAACATTAACAATATATATTTATGGCAAGCTGATGGGTATAGCTTTTAATATTCTATTTCACTTGAGTCTAGCTTTCATAATAAACAAAATAATTTACAATACGACATGCAGATCTAGAGATAAGCCCGTTTAAAAAAACGAACTTACTTTTTCGTATATTGTATAAATATGGTCTGCCATGCCAAATAAATTGAAAGAAAAGATCAAAGATCGAATTCTCAAAAAAATATCAGTACCAAAATGTTGACCCCTATTCAGTACGTATAACATAACACGGAGGAGGTCAACTTATTTTGGACGATATAGCAGCATTGTCATGTTTGTTAGAAATTTTGTAATATCTCCGAAACTATATAACTAATTAACATACTGTAAAGGCAAATCTTATCTCTATAATATCCTTGGGATTATTAAATAATTTATTTTGATAAGGATTTAAGTTTAGTTGTATAAATAATGATGTAAAATTAAACATATGAATTAAATGATTTATTACAGAGTAGCACTTTTTAGGAATTTTGTCATATCTCCGAAACTATATACCTAATTAACATATTGTAAAAGACAAATCTTATCTCTATAATATCCTTGTGATTATTAAATAATTTATTTATTTATAAGGATTTAAGTTTACTTCTATAAATAATGACGTAAACGTAAGCATATGAATTAAATGATTTTTTAAAACACAAAAAGTTATATATCTGCCAAAATATAAAAGATATGTCGCGGACTTTTTTGTAGAACTTTTTAAGATGCAGAAAGTTTTTATACAATGTGCTTTCAATTATATCCAATATCTAAGGCAGCATACGCGCATAAAGCTAAATTTAATAAATTTCACGGTCCGACTCGCGTGACAAAAACTAAAATACTACAAATATAAAATATAGCCTATAACACTCACCGATAACGTAGCATTCTACTGGTGAAAGAATTTTTAAAATCGGATCAGTAGTTCCGAAGATTAGCCCCGACGGAACTTTATTTACAAACTTACAAACTTTACCTCTTTATAATATTAGTATAGATAAGCATAAGTCAAAAAAAAAAATAGATTTTAACCTAATTGTTAGTCAGTTGTTACAAAACTTCAGTAGTTTTAAAAGGCGGAGTTTGTGCAAAATCGCTTTATACGGACAAACACACAAAAACATAGTTCAAGAAATCAATGAATAAAAGGACATAGGTAAAAAATGTATGGAAGTCTGTTCCAGAGATACCTAGAGATGATATATATGTCATAACATAGTACAGATCTTCTATTTAAATAGTAATAAAGTTACTTGTAGCTAAGCAGTCGCTGATAAAAGTTATGAAGGTTAATAAAACTTCACTTTTCATACTACGACGACGGTCACGTGATTCAGAACAAAACAATCGATTGGAATTCTTATATTTTTGATATATTTTCAAGTGATTGCTATGAAACAGGGGCAATTGTTTAAAATTCATTGTGTATTTTAATAACATAGTTAAATATGAGCATACGTCTGGACAGCCTGGGGCTAATTTTGGCAATGTCCTTTATTTGATCCATTCTGTTCTTTTCAATTGGCGGTTTCCATCGCTTGATTTTTATGTTTACATGTTTTTGTGTGATGATTTAGAAAACGATTTGTATTCAATTTATAAATTGAAAGTAATTGACTAAAAATAAATGATAATGGTGTAGAAAACAAAACTTAAATTTAAGAAATCGGAAGCGATAAAAAGATCGAGAGATAACCGCTGAATCGAGAGAATCGCGAACAACTCTCACGAGAGTCTACTCGACCAGAACTAAGCGCGCCAAGTTTAAAGTTCAATTTACTTTTACAAAGCTATCAAATCAAATGTTACTGATACTATCAAATTTTTGACTCATAAACCGCCCATCATAACCAAATCTTAGTCGTTCTACTTATTCTGACTAGTTTTAAGTACTTGCTTTGGCGATTTGTATCCGTTTAATTATAACTCTCTAGTAATATTCGTGACAATGCTTGACTGTTTTTTAGGTACCAGTCAAGTCAAATGTGCTACTAATTTCACAAACAACCACAGTAGATTTGACGTACCTTATTTTTTTTTATCGACTACAAGTTAGCTCTTGACTGTTATCACACCTGATGTTAAGTGATGATGCAGGGTAAGATGGAAGCGGGCTAACTTGTTAGGAGTAGGATGTAATCTACACCCCTTTCTGTTTCTAGACGACATCGTACCGGAACGCTAAATCGCTTGGCGGTACGTCTTTGTCGGTAGGGTGGTAACTAGCCGTGGCTAGTTAGTAGAAAGCCTCCCATCAGCCAGACCAAGACAAATTAAGAAAAATCTCAATCTGCCCCGCCGGGAATCGAACCCAGGACTTCCGTCTTATAAATCCACCGCGCATACCACTGCGCCAAGGAGGTCGTCAGAACCTAATACAAAAATAAAAACAATTACAAGTTGGCCATTGACTGCAATCACTCCTGATGGTAATTGACGATGCAAACTAAGAAGATAGCGGGCTAACTTTTTTGGGGTAGAATGAAAATTCACACCCCTTTCGATTTCCGTACGACTTCGTACCGGAACGATAAATCGCTTTTTGCCGACAGGGTGACAACTAGCCATAGCTGCAGCCTCGCACCAGAAAGACCAGGAGCAATTAAGAAAATCTCAATCGGCTGTGAATCGAATCTAGGACCTCCGTCTTATATACACTGTACATACCATTGCGCCACGGAGGTCGCCAAATTAATCACATAATATTTCTTTTTGTCTATAGAGTTTTCCCACCCATAATAGTGTGTTAAAATTAATTATTATATTTATGTAATTGTGCTTGGCTTTTCCGGGACAAGTAAGTTATAGGGTCGCCGACATCAATTAAGTCGGGATCCCGATGCTGGCAATCTTTAATTAAGGTTATGTTTTATTGCTTGAGCACAGACGTGGATCAGACGTATGTCGGGTCACCCTTCTCACTGTCGACGGCTTACTGCTACTATCAGTTTATACCTGACTGACTTTGTTCGTTTTGTTGCATCAGATTATGTGCGTTTACCTTCAGTATTTTAAATGCAATTTTAACTTTCTTAATTATATTAGGATAAGTTAATTTAAACGAAATGGAAACGAACTGGAAGTACACTTTATTGTACATATTGTATTCCGAAAATAGCCTTGGGAGGTACCAGATATTTATTATTATGTTAAGTTTTAACCAGACGTATTGCTGAAATACTACGGGCTTGTCTGAAATTCTGCTTAAGAGCTGGTGATGCTTAAACTTGTACATATATACCATCACGACTCTTTCCCACATGGGTAGGCAGAGACCACGTTCTTCCACTTTGCAGGATCCGAAATACGTCGGTTTAGGGCACTTTTGACCTGGCTTTTAATTAGAATGACCTGCATTTGGTCCAGGAACGTTCGAGCTGATCTTCCCCTTCTAACATTCCCATTCTCTCTCGCCGTATAAATCCCTTTCGTAAGTTTTTTTGATTCACTCTCTCTACATAACCAAATCATCTCAGCACACCTTTCATCGATTTTATACTGCACTTCACACTACATCTTTTATACTGCACTTCTCTCCTATCACACCGTTCTTAATTTTGACACTCATCTTTACTCCACTCACACTTCTCTATGTTCTCATTTCTACTGCATTTATTTTACTTTCACGCTTCTTCTGCCACACCCAACTTTTACTGCGATGTGAGTCTTGGCACTAATATTTCTCTACTAGAGGACGCCCGCGGTTTCACCCGCGTAGTTCTCGTTCCCGTGGGAATTTCGGTATAAAATGTAGCCTATGTGTTATTCTGATGTATAAGCTATATTGTGGTAAAGTTTCATTCAAATCCATTCAGTAGTTTTTACGTGAAAGAGTAACAAACATCCATACATCCATACATCCATACATCCATACATCCATACATCCATACAAACTTTCGCCTTTATAATAGTAATAGGATGTCAGCCAGTCTAGCCTTCGGGGTATCCCAGCAGGATAGAAGAATAATCCCCCTATTCGCAAAGGTACAAAGTGCATTATTCACTATATTTCCAGCATTCATCCTGCTTTCAATATCACTTTCATATGTTCCATCTTTAGCTTAAGAACCTAATTATACAAACTCTTTTACATCTTCTATGAGTACTTGTTCTCTATCTATAAAATGATTACAATTTATCATATATTCATCTCTTTCAAAAATAATTTCTTTTGTTTTGCTTATTCGCTTTCATGTAACGAGTTAAAAGAAAAATTTTTTATTGTATCGAATGATTTTCTAGTTTAACGTAAATTCGACCGTGGTCCGTTGGTAGGGGTAATCGCCACAGCCGTATATGTCATGGCGGCAGCTCGAGACATTATTTACCGGTAACATGGAGTAATTTGAGGTTGCGGCTAAGTAACCGTGGAATTTCCAGCGCAGGTGTGAGGGACCTGCGTACACCGACGAGTGTACATAGTTTACCATTTGTCATTATGTTAGGTTTTGACCCGACGTTTTGTCGTCTGAAATGCTTGTAATTAACATAAATCTAATTACTACCTTCTGGAATAGAAAACGCAGTTATTATTTATTTTGGAATTATTATTTATTGTGAATTATTAATTATAATTTATTGTGTTTGGAAGTCCCTAAAAAAGGCCCATGTCCAACAGTGGACGTCTACAGGCTGGTAATGATGATGATGATGATGATTTATTATGGGCCCGCCAAGTCTAGCAGTGGAGCAGCGTGGTGGGTCTAAGTTCCATATCCCTTCTTCTATAAACCTGGCCCTTTAGTAGGCTGTTCATAGGCTGATGATGATGATTGATTTTAGTGTAAGAGCGAGTGGTAGATAAGCCTTCTTAATTTTATAAAAGCTAAAAATTTTACAGCTTATGCTCCTAGTATAGATAAGTATGTTTGGCAATTAAGGTATTCCGAAAATACCTTTGGGAGGTAGCAAATATTTATTATTATGTTAAATTTATGCTTAAGAGCTGATGGTGTTTAAACTTTTGTCATTTTTATATGCTGAAGTGTCTCAGGCAGTGCTCCTAATCTCCTACCTGGGTAAATAATATATTAAGCAACTACGAAGTTGAATTTGAATCACGGAGGCTAAGTATCAGTTAGGAAAGCCAGACCTTTCTTTACTGGTATCTCCCAAAGCCTCAATCGCCGTAGTATGAATAGTAATTTAATTTTTTCTTACAAAGAATATTCGCTATTTGTTTTACTGATCAATCCTGTTCCCCTCCATTTAGGCGTAAAGGCGTCATTAGTGATTAAGACAAAAGTCCAGTCGATTACCAAAAAATATTGATCGGTTAAGCCAAGTGGAGTAGAATTAGTAGAAAGTAGAATAACATAGAGTGAAAAGACCGAAAGTAGACGTCGATTATCCGAATTTCTACATTTATTAAAAAAAATATTGCTGTTTTACAAACTTTAGTTAGTGAGAACACAGAACTAACAATCTTCTTCTAGCGCGACAATACTTGTATTTTACTAAATTTTATTGGTCATCTCTCTCTGCAGTCGTTCATTTATTATTGAATATCGTGGTCCTAGTAAGATCGCAACCTCGAACGGGTCCATTTTTTCCACCGGCTTCTATCGGTAGCCATCTTCGCTATCGTATTATTGATTTATTTTAACACAAGCCATATTTGGTTAATAAATTTCAAAGTCCATTAAAAAAACTCCAAAGAAACATTCCAAAAAATCGAAAAGTAAGTGATTTTATATAGTAAATGCCATTACCACAAATTTCTGTGACCCGAAGTACGGCGGGTCAGCTAGTCTACAATAACATTTCTCTAAAATGATTTAACGTTGAATTTATATTCAGGTTTCCGTGTCTTATTATTCATTTATGATAATTCAATATGAAAACGTTCATCCCCTAAAAACGCCGTCTGTTTTTAAAACCTTTAAAATTTCACGAATCCATAAATTTGTACAGTAACCGCTCTTGAAAAATTCATACCTTCATCATTAAAAGTTTGAGGGATTTTGTCAGATTTGTCAAACTTTTTGTGTAATTATCTTACCTACTGGTGGTTTATTTTAAATCTTAAATAACAGTTACGAAGGTATTTTTTCTGATTGTCTCTCCTACTTAACTGTACTTAATCGAATATTGTGTTTAATAGTAGACGGAGCACTCAAATGAGACAGTTATATTTTTAGAAGTATAGGAATAGATAGATATTTCGTGTTTCTAATATTTAATTATTAGACAGGACCAGTTTGAGTTAAGAGTGATTTGATCAATGTTATATACAATTACTAACGGACGCCCGCGACTTCGTCCGCGTGAAAACCTCATAGGTACCCTTTTAATTTTAAAAACAGACTTTCATATAAAGTGTGCTCATTCCCCTCTATCCCTCACAATTTAATTTTTTTATAGTTTCCCGTGAGACAATATTCTCCGTCCCGTCCCGTGTACTAAAGATCTACATTTTTGTTAAACATTGTACGATATTACAGTACATTAACATTAACCATATATATTTATGGCAAGCTGATGTGTATAGTTTGTATTAAATAGTCTATTTCACTTTTGAGTCTAGCTTTCATAATAAACAAAATAATTTACAATCCGACATGCAGATTTCCCATCATGACGTAAACGTAAGCATATGAATTAAATGATTTTTTAAAACACAAAAAAGTTACATATCTGCCAAAATACAAAAGATAGATATATGCTATTGCGGACTTTTTTGTTGAACTTTTTAAGATAGATAATACTGTAGTACATTATTTTGGTTTATATCGTAGGGTACAGCCAGCGTTTGCAATATAAGCGCAAAAACGTGCTTATTTACGACATCACATTAGAAACCTCTTAATTTATCAGTGTTTCTCTACTATATTATGCATGTATTATACATATAAACCTTCCTTAAGAATCACTCTATCTATTGAAAAAAATAAGCGTACATAGGGACAGACAAACGAAAGCGACTTTGTTTTATACTATGTAATGATAATCACGCAAACCTCTTCATGGAAAGCTCAAGGAAATAGGATATATATAATCTTCTTCAGTTACAAAATAATACCTATGCCCGTAAAGTATAACCCTCCTTCGGCAGTAGGGAAAAAATAGTTGACCTCAAAAATGAATGCACCAAAATTTCATCCACAACAGTTAATTATCATATAACGTGACAGAGCTAGGTACACTGAGAGCGGGATGATAATAACCGTGCGGTGGATGGAAATTATTGCTAGCTTAAAATAAACGACGAAAGCGTGGATAATTTCTGATAATAATTTTTAACAACAGACCTTGGCTGGCTTTTAGTCCATTTTAGTAATAACCGTAGCCTTAACGTTGTACTTTTATCTTTTTAAAGTAAATAACTTAGAGTGATTCAGACTGTAACTTTATTATTTTTATTATTTCTATTATATTTTTGATGGTACACTGCTAATATAATATTCTCTAAGTTCAGTGTATGTTACTAGCCTGACTAAGATAATGATTGACTCAGTTAATCAGTGTTGGATGTTAATAAGAACGACCGGGACCGACGGCTTAGCGTGCTCGCCGAGACACAAGATTATAACCCCAGCATTTCACTGGTGGCTGCTGGGAGACTTTTAGCATTGGCTGTGGCCCACCAAGCCACCCTAGATAAACACGTACCGCCAAGCGATTTCGCGTTCCGGTACAATGTCGAGAGGGGTGTCGATTTCAAACAATTCATAACAAATTAACCCGTTTCCATACTAGGTTACATCATCACTAATCATCAGATGTGATTGCAGTCAAGGGCTAATTTGCAATGAATAAATGTTTCACGTTCACCTGTTTAACATTAGTAGCTATACATTGATTTAAAACGAGGTCTATAGGTACTTAAGATCAAACGACAGACGAGAAATTTTATTTTTACCCGACTGCGTCAGAAGGAACGTAATGTTTTTCGAGCGTATGTATGTATGTATGTATGTATGTATGCCCATTTCTTCGGCATCCGCTACAGCCTAAACGGCTGATCGGATTTTAACATGTGAGGTGTTGTTGAATTTGGCTAAATTGTGGAAGTGACATAGGCTTTATGAATTTTCAAAATGGCGGATGTAAATGGGGGAAAAAAGGGGGGATGTGTGCATTTTTTTCTTTTATCTTAGCAATATGGGTATCAAATGAAAGGTCGTAAAAAGACCATTTCAAAAATATAAATATCATATCATATTTATATTACTGTTTTAACAAACAATGTCAAAAAGTGTACCAAGTGTACCATCTCATTTCTATACCACAAATTAAAACTAAAAATTATTATTCCGTCTATGGTGAGGCTAGGTTAAAAGAATAAGAATATTACTCCCTGCTTTATTCGACAAGATTTGACTTTACTCCAACGAGTGTTATAACCGAGTATGACGACTCAACCTTATTCAATATCCAAAAAATCAAGTGCACAGCGCCCAAAGAAGTTTTCACTTTAAAATTGGAAACCGTTCTGTTTAAAACCGTTAAATGTCAAACGGTTGATACCTTCAATTTTCAGAAAGCGAATAGCAGCAATGCTGAAAGATTTCTAGTGCTCGATACATATCACTTAAGAATGAGTGGAGTAGACAAACTTACTCCAGTAACTCCAGTCACAGTCTCTTTTAGTTACAAAGTAAATTTTAAAGGGGAGAGCCATGACGCGCTCACATAAAACTGAACTTGTTGATAACTAAAAAAAGTGCTCGTAAAACTTTAACTCGCTCTTCAAATTGGATACAAAGTTTTACTTTGCTTTGATGCAGTTAAGGTTATAAAATACCTCACTGGTAATATGGCTTAGGTTACATTATAATATGTACATTATTTGACAAAATTCGTTTTTTGAGTTGTATTTGGCAAGTATTTTGTACTTTAGGCATTTAATAAAAATTCTATGGTATTTTAGTTTTTTTTTAAACAAAACAAAAATAATTCAGACAAGTTAGTATATCAATACGTATTTTGTTTTAAGATTTATTAAAATAGTAATTGAAATGTTCATTCATTCCATTGTTAGTCTTTTATAGTACATTTCATTTAGCTAACTAAAAAAAATGTAATGTATATTGATACAAGTATTCTCATGAAGTAGGTACCTCGCATCTAATTTGATCATATCTTTACCTATACTAAAGCCAAACTCGATTGAGAATGCTTGTCAACAAATAAATTTAAAATGAAGGTAGAAAATACAACACATTTTATGCCCAATTAATTTAAAATTTTGTTTTGTTATTAAAAAAAATATTATTTAAAAGATATTGAATATATTGTTTAGTTTTAAGCTTTCTAATCTAATTTATTGTCATGAATTCGTCATTAACAAGTCAATTAAAAAAATTAGAATTAAAATGACTAGTGATTTCTACCTTCATTTTTAATTTGTTTGTTGACAAGCATTCTCAGTCGAGTTTGGCTTTAGTATAGGCCGAATTCAGCATTTATATGGTCAGCCAGCTTGCCACACGGGAGGACAGATGCATTTACACTACGGAGACCTGACCGACACAACCTGCCTTATTAGTATTATCACTAAGGTAAGACTTGGCACTGAGGTTCCTTAACTAAATCACTAAATTAATTACTTCTTACAGTCTAAATTAAACTAAACTAAACTAGTAACAAATACTTTGAATTTATGCTATGGCGACAAAGTAGATATGTATTGCATATTTAATCACTCAAGGTCTGTCACTTCAATCGTTAAAAGTTAATAGGTTTTATAACTCAAGTACAACTTGTCAATACCTACATTCATTGTTTTTGTTTTTTACACTTAATTCAGAATAAATAATTATGATTATTGTAAATAAATTGTCAAAAAAAATTAGTTAATTTTTAGCTGTTTTTCGGTTTTGAAGACTCTATCATTCGACCATTCGGATTAGTTAGCCAGTCAGCTAACAATAAAAGTATCTTTGTGTTATTAGCAACACTAACAAAAATTTAAATATTAATTGTGGTAACATAACTTTAGCAGAAAATATTTCACGGAACGTTTGTTAGTGTAATCGCGAACGTTCTGTAGTGTAATTGAACCCCTACAGAACCGGGCTACAGGCAGGCGCAATATCACTCACTATAACACGACCCTTTAAGCATAGTTATTTATTAAGTTCATTTAAGTTAGTCAGGGGTTACCATTGTAATACAATCATTAGAAAACATACATAAGAATAAGGATATTTGTCGTAACAAAACTTTGGTAACAAATATTTCATTGAACATTGGCTTTGTTATCGCCAACGATCTGCTGTTAATTAAACTCCAAAAAACGGGTTACAGGCAGCCAAAATGTCAGTAATTATAATATGACCATTTAAACATAGTTTTAAATCTGTTAAGTTTGTTGAACATAGCTAGTTTTTAAAAAAAGGAGCAATATTGTATTACTATCATAAGTAATCATAATTAAGAATAAGAATATTTATCGTAACAAAACTTTAGTAACAAATATTTCACGGAACGTTGGCTTGTGTTATCGCGAACGTTCTGCCGGTAATTAAACCCCTAAACCGGGTTTCAGGCAGTCGCAATATCACTAACTATAATACGACCCTTTGAGCATAGTTGTGTTCATAAATTACTCTTGAGTTATCCGAAGTTCGCCGGTTGTAATTTGGGTAACGTAGCTCAAACGCCGAGGTGTCCGGCGCATAACATGCCGAGTTTAGTTTGACGCTATTTACTCGTGAGTTATATGAAATATTTATATTTGAAGTTCATCGTCGGTGATTCAGTGTGCCTCGTAGGATTAGGTGTACTCTTCTACAACAAGATGCCCAATTCAGTTTTAGATCTGCCATTGCATAAGTTTAAACAATGTATTAAAACTCACTTACTGAGTCAGGGTTATTATACTATCGATGAATTTTTAAATGATAATGAATTTTTTAATGAAAAGATGTTCAAAGGCAATTGGATCGGCTTTCAACTTCACACAGGAAGTAAAATAAATAACTTAATGTAACAGCACAATATTGTAAAATTGATAATATAATAAAATATAAAAAGAGCAACTGTTGAGTTTCTTGCCGGGTCTTCTCAACAGGGCCTGCCTTCCGAGCCGGTGGTAGAGTCAATACAAATAGTCCAATTTGACGTTTCAAAAGTGCTTGTAATAAGCCTACTTGAAATAAACGATTTTGAATTTGAATTTGAATTCTAGTGTAAGATTTTACCGCGTCGATAACGAAAACAGTAAACGCAAATTTTATATGGAATTGGAGTAGCCATCTAGTTATGGTAAGAGTAAACGCTTTTTTTCTATATAATTTGACGTTACGAGTGAGTACGTTTTTACGTAGTCGCTCGGTGAAAAACTCGCAATTGTCCCACTGTATATTCGTAACTTTGACGCAGTAGACTTCGTTTGTGTGAATTTAGATTTTTCACCATGTTTTGGAAACTCTTCAGGTTCCCGATTTAAAAGAACTCTTGATTAACACATATCACAATCAGGGGTATAATAGGTCTATATTCAATTTCAGCCAAGTCACAAACATTTTCCTTTGTAATCTATCTATATATATAAAACTCTTCCGTTACTGAGTGATGTACTGACTGACAGATAACGCACAGCCGAAACTACTGGCCATAGAGAGCTGAAATTTGGCACGTATGTTTGTTAGGGGCAGTAGGCAACCACTAAGAGAGGATTTTTCGAAATCCCCCCCCCCCCCCCCTTAGAGGGAGAAAATGGGG
The DNA here is from genome assembly GCA_034621355.1 of Mycalesis mineus. NCBI lineage: Eukaryota > Metazoa > Arthropoda > Insecta > Lepidoptera > Nymphalidae > Mycalesis > Mycalesis mineus. The sequence goes on from CM067900.1 coordinate 2,736,662, forward strand.
GTAAATTGAAAAATTAGGACAAGCAGCTTCTCACATGGACAGCTCTACGTTGCTTGCTCTCGCGTCACCAGTCCAGATTCACTCTACATTCTGGCCTCCGAAGGCACTACATCAAACGGTGTTAAGTGTATATAGATGCTTTGTAAATAGTTTTTAGCAATATTAATTTTATTTATTCATATCAATACTAACTGTACTCTACTGGTGACTGAATCGAAGTCCACGCAAACGAAGTCGCGGGCAAGAGCTAGTATTAGTATAATTATTTATTGTAATATTCTATTTACTGGTAAATTACCAAAATTTAAAACGAGGCTACGACCTACTAAGCCTTAACTCTTATAAAGCACCCCAACAATCAACATGAATGGTAACGTCAAAACGTTCCGACTTCCAAACGCCTAAAATGTTAAGTCATTTCCGGCGTTAACAATGGAAACAGAAGTGACGTCACGATACACAATGCGGTTACCTTGCCGCCGAACCGCAAGCCTCTCTTTGTGCTAACAATGCATTCTGGAATATTTTTCAGTTTCATTTCAAGTTTGCCGCTCAAAAGGCAACAGGGAGCGAGATTATCTGTATTAAATAGTTTAAGACTGCTTATGGACGGTCTTTTGAATGCCAGACATATATCTAATGCGCAATTGCAAATCGCAATCGTGAACGTAGCTTAGAATCATAATATAATTTACATTTTTGCTATAGTAAAAGCTTCGCTTGACGTCCAGTGGTCGCATATATATGGCTTTTCTTTATTCCATGAAATTTTCATTAAAAATTATCATTTTGGAATCGGGAAAGTGCTGTTATACACGGAAAGCATACTTAATAAATAAATATTATAGCACAAATACACACAAAATACACACATCGCTATATAGCCCCAAAGTAAGCATAGGTCGCTTGTGTTATGGGTACTATGATAAATGATGTATATTTTTAAATATATTGTACATAAATACTTATAATATATATTTAAACATCCAGACACTAAAAAATATCCATGCTCATCACACAAAGATAGGACAGAAGCAGGGTTATTATTATAATAAACATAATTTAGTGATAGTAAAAGTATAAATAAAACAATATCAGATCAGTGTTCTGCAGTGAAAAGACATAATACACAATGCGGTTACCTTGCCGCCGAACCGCAAGCCTCTCTTTGTGCCAACAATGCATTCTGGAATATTCTTCAGTTTCACTTCAAGTTTGCCGCTCAAAAGGCAACAGAGAGCTAGATTATCTGTATTAAATAGTTTAAGACTGCTGTTATGGACGGTCTTTTGAATCCCAGACGAATAATTAATTATAAGATTATTCATTTACATTATGAATAATAATCAACCACAATTTAATCCGCTTGGAAACATTAAACCACGACATCCTAATCCTAACTAATATTATAAATGCGAAAGTAACTCTGTCTGTCTGTCTGTCTTGCTTTCACTCTTCAACTACTGAACCGATTTAAATATAATTTGGTACATAGTAAGTCTAGAGCCTGAAAAAGGACATAGGCTACTTTTAATTGCGAAAAAAAGGGGTGTAAGGGGTTAAAGGGCGGATGAAATGTTGTACGAAAGATCGTCATTTTGAAAGCTTAAGAAATATTTCTTAGGCAGTTGATTAGATATTAATAAATATGACATTCAAAGCGTAGAAAAATTAGGCTGCCGTAATAAATAATTCCACGCGAACGAAGTCGCGGGCATAAGCTAGTTCTTAATAAGAATATAATGTATTACTATGATATTTTTAAAGATCTAAGCATGCAAACACGGAAGCGAGTTTGTTTCATACTGTTGTTAATATAAAAAAATCTGTGTCTTATGTTTTAATTATCAGTCTATTAATAGTTCTACTATCTAAAAGTACTACGTAGCGTCGAATTAGTCTTACAGATGGGGTGGGGCTTAACAAAGCTGTTCCAATGCTAATTGGCGGGCTATAAGATGTAACTGAACTGAACAACCGAGTCCGACATCTAAATAAAATTATTATTATAAAAACGAAAAACCCGACTGCTTCGAAGTTATGCACTGAAAAGAGAAAAACAAGGATCACTATATCTGTATGAAATTCTAAATACTTTATGGTGCTGCAAACAGGGACAAAATGCTTTAACCTGTGGGGAAAGAAAGATCTACCAAAACTACGTTTGTCCCCGCCTGCAGCACCATAAAGTTTTTAGATTTTTATACAGATATAGTGATCCTTGTTTTCTCTTTTCAGTTCATAACTTCTAGGGAGTCGCGTTTTTTGTTTTCATAATAATAATTTTATATGAGACTTTTTAGTTTTAGTTTATGGTATAGAAGTGAGACGATGCACTTAGTATACTTTTTGCCATTTTTTGTTAAAAAAGTAATATGAACATGATATGATATTTATATTTTTGAAATGGTATTTTTACGACCTTTCAATTGGTACCCATATTGCTAAGATAAGAGAAAAAAATACACACATCCCCCCTTTTTTCCCCCATTTACAGCCGCCATTTTGAAAATTTATATAACCTATGTCACTACCACAATTTTGACAAATTCAACGACACCTCACATGTCAAAATCCGTTCAGCCATTTAGGCTGTAGCGCGTGCCGAAGAAATGGACATACATACATACATACATACGCTTGAAAAACATAACCCTCCTTCTGACGCAGTCAGGTAAAAACCCTACGCTAACCACAAAATCATTTAATTAATATTTGATTTTAACAAATTATTATTCACGTTTGATGAATGTTTATTATAATGAATCAACCTAATTAAGATATATATAAAATAATCACAGTATCCTTTTAATACGCCTACTGTGTGATATAAAGGAAGTGGTCAACCTTGCGAAGAATTAAATAGCAACCGAGCTCGTTTTTTATATTCCTCCAAAACCGAATTCCATTATTATTCTGCGTTCTTAACTTTCCTATAAAAATGTATTGTGTGAATGTTTATAAAATATACACCCAAATTAAGTAACACAAGATAATCGCAGTATCCTTTTATCGCGCTTACTGTGTAATACTGTGTAATAGCACGGAAGTGACCCCCCCATTCGCACCCTCCCTTTGTGTAACACAATGTTTGTTACAAGCGAACAATAACGCGCGCATTCCGCACGAGGGACTCGGTTCGTTAGCGAGTTTTTATTTATTCAGACGCCGTGTAAAATTTTATAAAGAAAGCAACATTGTATTAAGCGTGTTATCTAGACTCGGGGACTCGGAAGATGGAGACACGCTGTGAGAGAACGATATTACGAAATTGTAGCTGACAATGCTTAAGCTTACTGCCTCGATGGTCTAGTGGTTAGCCTATCTGGCGTCGATCACGAACGAGGTCCTGGGTTCGATACCTGGGTCGGGTCACGGAATAATTCTGAGTTTTTCATTCTCCTACGAAATTCTCAGTACATTCCAAGCCCGGAGTCGGGAAGTTGTTACACCCCACGTGCCTCGGAGAGCACGCTAAGCCGTCGGTCCCGGTCACTGTCATCAACATCTGATAGTGATGTAAATGAAACATTATCACCCTCAGCCCGCCAACCCGCATTGGAGCAGCGTGGTGGGTCCACGCTCAATATCCCCTCTCCTATAAGGAGAGAGGCCTGTCCCTGTAGTGGGCCGTTAATAGGCTGTTAATGATGAATACTTAAGCTTAAGCCAAGTGTTGTATGTTTGATATAAGAGTAGGTAGAAGGTGTTAAAAAGTCCACGTTTATACGAGTTAGCTAATTTGTTCTTGGCCCCAGAATTGACGAGAAGCTGAATGTAAACGGAGTTCGTATGCACTACGCATTCTACCGAAAAGATATAAGAAAGCAAAAATCAATGCAAATTTTTATATTGATGAAATGTTTAATTATATTTTGAGTGTGTTTCCACGTATTTTAATTAACAATTTAAATCTTTGTTTGTTACTATACTATAAAATGCAGTAAGGTAGAATAAAACCAGTCGAGTCAGTTCGTAGTCACTCGAATTTCATTCGACAAATGCTACTTAAGCCAAAAAAACATAATAAGTTTCCAAACCTCCTTGCGCAGCAAAGCTGTGAAATAAATAGATATTCTCACGTTAGATACAATCTGCAATTACGATTTCAACAATTTCGTTGCTACCAACATACAAACATAATGGCGCGTCGAGACCGCACGTTTGTAAAAATGTAAATTTTATAGCCGGCACCAAACCCCGTCTGTATAAATATTTGAAGTTACAGCAACACTGCACACCGAGCATGCGCGGTGTTGGACCAACTTCGCTGATATTACACCGGCGTGTAACGTCATAGCCCCGAATTAAAAGCCGAAATATTAGCCTATTAGCAGACCACTATAGGGCTAAGCTTCTCTCCACGTAGGAAAGGAGATTTGGAGACGCGCTGCTGCAGTGTAGGTTGGTACACTTAGGATGATAACGATCGCTATCAGATGTTGATGATTGATGTGACCAGCGGTGCTCTTCGAGGCACGGAGTGATGTAACACCACCAACTTCTTGATCCATGGCTTGGAATGTACTGAATATTTCTTAGAAGAATAATAAAAAAATTGGTTGTCTGTAATGTCGGTTTACTGACGATACTTGAACGTGACAATGTCTTAAAAAATACTGATAGAATGGTAGCATTTAATTGGTTATTAAAATTTTTAATTTAAGTATATTTTTATAAATATTAATTTACATTGATAAAATAATTGATTTTGATTTTATAAATTTATATTTTAAATTTATAATAAATATATTAATTTATAAATATATTAATTTTTAATTTAAAATAATGTATTTAATAATTATATTTAATAGACGGATGTCGAACGCAGCCGAACGCAAAGGCCGATTGTGCTTCTTTGTCGCTCGTTCTGCGCTCTCGCTTGCACTTCAAGCCTTAAATGGAACGCCTCAAAGCGAGGTAACGACGCATGACGTCATGTTTTTCCGTGCGTGCAGCCGGCTCTATCGAATTATAAGACGTTGTCACGTCAAAAACTCAGAATGAATCCGGCGAACCGACCCGGAATTCGAAACCAGGACCTTGTGACCAAGCCTATGTAGGCTAACTAATAAACCAACGAGACAGTCATTGCATATACACATACGAGGAGTAAAGAAGGGCCACTCAGCGCTGCCTTTTTGTTCTGCGTGTAGACACACACGCGCGCACATACACACGCGCACGCACACATACTTACAATATGTTAAAGTTTGAAACATTAACGTAAGAATGGCAGTTTAATAGTACCTACTCTACTTACAAGATTTCTTTCGGAGAAGGTGCTCCAGGCGTTTCTTTGTAGTCTCTCAGAGTCAGTTTTCGCGATACATAAGAAAATTAATTAATTATTTACAATTCAATAATATTTTGTCGATCTTCGTAGTGTAGTGGTATTCGCAGTGGATTTATAAAACGGAGGTTCTACGCCCGCTATACTGGTGTTCGACCTCAACACGGACACGCTGCTGCGACGGTACGTGATCAGAGACGAGCTGCTGCGAGACTTCTCCGTGTTGACTGTATTTCAACTTAGGCTACAGTGTAAGTTTCATTAAAATAGGTTCAGTCTCTTTAGAGATAATAATATAAGGAATATTTCACTTATAAGAAAATACCTAGTCATATCTTCAGGTAAATTAAGAAGTTGACTTAGATTTAAGACGTTGCTATCCTTTCATGATTTTAGTTAAGTTAACGATTCCATTAAGGTTCGATTCCCGATCGGTGCCGATTGAGATTAGATTCTCAGATTTCGTGAAAAATACGAAAACAAATAAATTATTCACAATTCAATAACAATGTTCAATATATAAAATATTATAAAACATATTGTGTCACAACGACATTGTTACAGCTTTTGTTGTTGTGGTATTGTTACAGCGCGGTGTGAGAGAGCGCCGCATGTGCATTTACATCACTGTCCACGAAACGTGCCTCCTTATGCGTCGTTAATCTTGTTTATTATACTATTTATTATCTCCGAGCAACCCCGGCTGCATACACCAAGGCTTCAAATTTAAAATTAAACCGACGGGATAAGTCACTGTTTGGTTTTGATTTGATGCTTTCCTAATATTTCATTAACATCAGCCCATTTGAATATCGTCTTTCTTATAGACGAATTAGAGTTAATATGAGCGAGTTTTAAAGTAAAAAAATTGACTCCGTAACGATCTGATAACAAAGATCGAGGGCTCTAAGCATAGGACTTCTACATAAAATTCCTTAAAGTAAGAAAAGTTCAATACCTTTTTCATAGCCAAGATCTAAACCTCATAATTTGAAAGTACGCTAAGCAACGGACCAACGAGTCATTGACAATTGAGGCATCTTTGTATCTATGTAACGGCTGAGTGAATCTGAATGGAATTTGTACAGTTATAACTCTAACGGCTGAGAGGATCTGGCTGAAAGGTAGGACTTAGATTATTCCTGCCATTGGCTCCTTTTTATCCCGATATTCTAACGGGAACAGGATTTACAAATGTGAATTTTTGAAATCTTTACCCATAGGTGATTAAGGAAATGAAAGTTTGTGTCAAAACCATGACAATCTCCGTGGCGCAGTAGTATGCACGATTTATAAGACAGAGGTCCTGGGTTCGATTCCCGGCGGGGCAGATTGAGATTTTTCTTAATTGGTCTTGGTCTGGCTGGTGGGAGGCTTTCGCCGTGGCTAGTTACCACCCTACCAACAAAGACGTATCGCCAAGCGCCTAACAAGTTAGCCCGCTTCCATTTTAGACTGCATCATCACTTAACATCAGGTGTGATAGCAGTCAGGCCAACTTGTAGTCGTTTAAAAACAAAACGTCGAAGTTTATTTAAACGTTACAATATAATATTTAAAGGTTTCGTGACTACAAAAAGATTAATTTACCGTGGCAATATTTTCAATAATACTTTTCAGTGAAGTTATATCACGATTGAAAAACCAGCTGTTAATAACATAGCGCGTTATTAACCCTCGAATGGGCACATCGTTAGTACTTAGTTGATTTAATGTTATTAACCTGTCACTCGCGGGGCCGGAGGGACCGTACAATATCATCGATTAACGGCCAGCTATTTGCGAAGCTTTATCCAACTCCCGATAGTTTTCAAGTTAATATTACCGAGTTATTAGTTTCAAACAAAACTTTGAAATATTATTAACGTTGAGAGGAAATAAGGAGATTTGTGAACTATTACGTTTGCTGTTACTTTACGTTATATTTACGAGTAGTATTTTTTAAAAATATTATTTTCATAATCAAATCTGAATGTTGACATTGTAAGAGAATTGCTAAGTATAATATTAAAATTATAATAATTTTCGTAAAATAGCAAACTTTTATTGATCTGTAACATTTCATGTGTATTTTGTAATTTCTTAATATATCCCATATATATTATTTGGTAATTATATTTAATGGATTTTCACTATTTACCACAAATAAGCCCTTGACTGCAATTAAATCTGGTAAGTGATGATGCTCTTACTAGAACATAATAGTAAAATCAAAGTAACAAAAAAATGTTTTAAAAAGGTAAAGGATGCACCAACTAGTTCAATACCAAATTCCAAATCCACGTTGTATCCTAGAATTAATAAAGAACGAAGCTTTTGTGCACACGCAATATAAATCGGGCGCTGTCCCATAAACCGGATCGTACTTCACCGGGCCCCAATACACTGTATCTGCGCTTCACGCTACACTTGTTGTGATCTTTTGTTTAAACTTTTCCAAACTGCGGTGGTGGCGCGGGTTTTCCCCGTCGCGCGATACGCTCAGCTAAACTCTAACTGGGATGCACGCGAGAACTGCAACAAAAGAAATGAATAGTGTTTTATATTACGTGGGGTCGTGAATTGTGACGCTACTCTGTACTCTGGCTCGATGCCCCTACGCTGTTGAATGTGTGGTTTTATGTTAACATTTATTGTATTGAGCTGTTAGTTTTAACTATGTATCATTATCAGGCGATGTAAGTCCATCACTAGTGACTCGACTTGGCTTCTTGTAAAGCCGCCTGCATCCAGCGATTCCTTGTAATACAATTTATGTTGTCGATTTACCTAGAGGGAGATTAGCTATCACTGTCTGGTGATATACTTGGTTAAACTTGGTCTGAAATGTATACGAGAACTGCAACAAAAGAAATGAATAGTGTTGGAACGAAGTTCCTTATCGCGCGTTGTGAAAGGGGGCTAAACGGAAAAAATTCGTACGAAAAGTTGTCACGACACTTTTTGATCAAAGGATCTTGCCGCCGCCTTTGATGTGTGTGCGCGTGAGCGGCGGGGGGCGCCCGCGCTGTATGCTGTCTCGCGCTCTCGTGGCGCCCTCTGGTGTTTCGGTGTACAACAACAAACGCGTGTGTGGTATGCGTCTGTGTCTTTATTACTTAAAAAAAGATAAAATTTTATTACAATTCCTTCACTAATTAATCGAAAGGAACTTCGTTCCATCCGGGTGTCCCTTGACACCTCTCAACTTTTTTTTTTTATATTACGTGGGGTCGTGAATTGTGATTCTACTCCGGCTCAATTCCCCTATACTGTTGAATATGAAGTTTTGTGTTATTGTATCGAGCTGTTAGTTTCAACTATGTATCATTATCAATGAAAGACCATCACTAGACTTAGGCTTCTTGTAAAGTCTTCAAAACAGTACGGTCTAGAGCCGCCTGAATCGATTCCCTGTAATCCATTCTATGTTGTCGATCCAAAAGGAAAAGACTTCCAAATACCACGCTCTCAAGTCGTATGCACCCACTGGCATTTAGTTATTTGACGGCAATGAATTTTGTAGTTCTGTGTGTGTCGTGTTTTTTTTATAATTCTTGAAAGAATAAAGTTTGAAAGTTTATTAAACTTAGCTTTTGTAAAAAAATACTAAATCAGCTTTGCTTTGTGACAATTTTTTTACTTACTAATTTTTATATTTAATCTACAACAATGTATTATGCATCATTTTATTGCATTTTTTTTGCTATTTAATATAAATTACATTTAAAAGTTCTAGAACTCGGAGTATTCGACACGAGCTTAACGTTGGTTATCGTCCATTTCCGTATTGTTGTTCCGTAGTATAGTTGTCACATTGGCATGACAGTCGCAAAGCTTCATTAAACACATTTTTAAACAGGCTTACCAACTCTGGATAGCCTCTTAGAGCCCCCTTTTGATGAAAATACAATAAAACGCTTTAAAATGCTAGAATCCAGTGCAACAATAAAAATTTAAAAATTCGTAAAGAGTGTAAATTAAAAGCAAATAGTTTACTTTTTTTTTAACAGAATTTTATTCCGATGTCGAACAGTAAAAATGGCTTATTATAAAACACATATATAATAATAAGACATTTTTAGTAAATTTACAATTTGTGTTCTTTCCGGGTTAGGATCTGGCCTTCTCCTTTCCACAGAAGTGTAAATTTTGTGGACATAATATGAAATGGGAAAGTGTCACATAAACCGGCACATACTGGAACCATTTCAATACACTGAATCTAAGCTCCACGTTCAAGTCTTTTGTTTAAACTTTTTGAAATAGCCACAGTTTTTTTCTATCGCCCATTGTCTGGTACGTACAGCTAAACTTTAACTGGAATTAACTTGGAAACTGCAACAAAAGTAGTAAAAGCGTTCAATGGGTTACGTAACTTTGCCGATTAGTAATTTTCAACTCCCACGCAAATAGAGGAGTAAAAGTTTAGGTGTGACTTTGTTTAACACACATTAAAGTTGCGTGATGGGTCTTAATTCCATAATTATTTTCGTATCTATTTCATTTAAAAAATGTAAACCACATGTTTTTGTTTTTATTTACATGACTAATTTTTTCATTTAAAAAAGTGTATAGAGAGATGTATTTAAATTTAAGTGTGATATTGTATTTTTAGCACCCACTAGAGTAGCCTGACGGGTTTAAGCTGTAAAATCACCTCTTGGTAGTTAGGAAGGTAGCTCCCTTGTAGGTAAAATATGTCTTATGAGTGCTCATTTTTTTTAAAAGAATATTAATCATATCTTTTGTGACATAACCAATATTACCCCTTTCATGAAATTAGTCGTGAAAGCTATAGTAGAAGTGGCTACGACAATAATATATACACGGGCATAGAATCTGTGATTTCTCTTACCCCCCTAACTGCACCCCTAAAACTTAACTTTAAAATAAAAATAAACAAATGGCTTCTAGAAAAATGCTGTTATGACCTAAAAGAATATTTGACTTAAAAGAATTGACTAGACTGTAAATTATTATTATTATTTATTTAAAGTTTGAAATTATTTTTAATTATAATTCTAATTTATTTTTGTAATTTTACTATTTATAGAATTAATATTAATTACGTAAGTTTATACTATGTTAGCAACGCCCTACCATGTAAAGCATGTTAGTACAATAATTTGACATGAACGAATTTCAATTTTTGAATTTTTTTTAAAATCTTAAAAGTTCTAAGGAATAATAATAAATGCTGCTAACAAAAGCTAACGAATAATTAAACCCTAAATTTTAGTTTATAAAATTAGCGAGAGTTTATCGACAAACAGCTGACCGTTAATCGACGATATTGTTCGGTCTTTCAGACACCGCGGCGTGCGACAGGTTAATAACACTAAATCAACCACCGGCCATGTATTAATACTCGGGTTAATGAAGTGTTAAATTTCGGCGTTATAGAATATTTTTATCCATAATTATCAACCTATTTTAACGGTCGACTACGGTCTCATTCCGCATAGGAAAGGGTATATGGAGCTTGGACCCACCACGCTGCACCATGCGGTTTGGCGAATTTAGGGTGATAATATTTTATTTCATATTGTAACGACTCTGGTTTAGAAATATGAGTGATAAATGGTACTGAGTATTGACGACCTCCGTAGCGCAGTGGTATGCGCGGTGGATTTTTAAGACGGAGGTCCTGGGTTCGATTCCCGGTGGGGCAAATTGAGATTTTTCTTAATTTGCCTTGGTCTGGCTGATGGGAGGCTTTCGCCGTGGCTAGTTACCACCCTACCGACAAAGACGTACCGCCAAGCGATATAGCGTTCCGGTATGATGTCGTGTAGAAACCGATAGGGGTTCGGATTTCACCCTACTCCTAACAAGTCAGTCCGCTTTCATCTTAGATTGCATCATCACTTAACATCAGGTATACATACAGGTGATAGCAGTGAAGGGAAATTCTAAGAAGTAAAAAAAAAAACAGAATTATTTCACGCTCGACCTTTTGAAGAACATTTTTTAAAACTTACATAATATAGATACATAACACCACGCCTCATTCCCATAAGGGTAGGCAGAGACAACATCTTCCCATTTGCCATAGTATTTGCATACTTTCTTAGCTTCTTCTACTCTCATTACCTAATTCTTTTATATAATTATTTCGTTGGTTTATGGTACTTGTGACCTGGCCATCGTCTAAAATGTCCTGAATTTGGTCCAGGAACATTCACCCAGACCTTCCCCTTCCAAAATTTCCATTCACCCTCGCCTTATAAATGCGATTTTTTGATGCCGAATGTACATTGGCTTAGACTTGTAGGTATATGGATAAAAACTTCATCCAAAGTATTCATATTGAATAGCGGCCAATTCAAATGGGCAAACCAATGCAGCCTCTTCGCCAATTTGCCGACTACGATTGTGGCATTCAATCCAACTTCCTAGTTCAATATTTTAGGTCAGCTTAAGTATTTTGTGAGAGACTGCTTCTGTATTCGTATTTCAATCTCTTTTATATATGTTTTTAATAAATAAACGAAGATTTCTATAATCAAAATTTAACTTCTTTTTTATATTCGGCCAGAGATGCCTATCTGATGATGCCTATTTAGTATTTAGTAGGAGTGCGTGATTTGGTATCAATAATATTATATTCTTACTATTTCATTTCCATTTTATATTAGCAATGCAAATTAGGAACAAGGAACAAAATGACTTAAAAAAGTTAAGTTACTTAAACACAAACAAGTAAGTAAAAGTTAAAAAACGTTTAAGGTATATCGACTACTTAATTTGTACTCTAAAATATAACTATAAACTTGATTGACTTGTCTTAATAGCCAGAAGGGAATAAAACTTAAAACACCAATGCAGTATGAACAACAAAAGACAAACTTAAATCGAAACAATTGATATCAAATATGATCTAAATAAAACATTCTTACGGTAATCACTTAATTAAACATTACGCGCACAGATTCTAACACTTGTATGATTCTTACACTTGTTAAGCAGCATGACTGCACATGACTCGAACACCAAGAATGAAAACAACTACCGTCCCTAGTTTATGCTTGCCACGGGATGCCACAACACAGCAAATACTGACTCTCTATACTCTATGCTTTTCAAGCATATTCGTATATAGCAAGTTGCAATGCTGCTAACACTTGTAACTTGTAACTAATTTCCCGGTGTAGATCCTGACTAAAAACTGATTTCTAGATACTGACATGGGACGGGAACTAAAAAGTAGCTAGCTAGCTAATATTGGAATAGAGAGACAAATATCTTAGCATTTCATGGATTCACCGCGCGGGTGTCGGGTCCATCACGTGGCTGAGAGAGAAACTCTGAACAGAGCCCGAGACTTGTGACACGGGTGTAGGTTTAAAAGAGATCTCTTAGTGACGCGCGTCAACACTCACCTCCTCTGTTCAAGTTATTCTCCCTGCCCAGCCAAATTTGGAAGAACCCTACTAGAGCAGCTTTGTATACTCGTTCCAATATGGAGCTTACTGCACTTCTAGTAAGGTCAAGGTCTTTTAGCAGGTTATAGAGAGACTTCGCTGGTATACCTCTCGCACCCACTTCTACCGCTAACCACATAGCCATTTTTAGTTAGGTCAAGTACAGAATATTCTACGTAAATTACTCGTACACTTTAAACCACATTAGCAGATTCCTTGTACTTATGTAAATCCGGGTCGTCTCCACTAGGTTATTAAAATCGCATTTGGAAGGTGTCATCGTATTGTACTTTTAAATGTACCGCTTTAAAATGTACAAGAGCCATGAAAATTCAAAATATTGGAAGCTCGCAAAGCAAACTTGCAATGAACATATTCATTTTGAGTACAAGCCAATCCAAATGTACAATTCAACAGAGGCGATACGTTGGGTGCCGCTTGCCAACTTTACTATTGAGTATTGACCACGAAATTGTCTTGTTCAAATTCTTTTTTTTATGTTTTACGAGCTTTTTGTCAGTTTTATTTGACTTGGGTTCTCAGTGTGTATAACTGTATACGTCACTTATTAACAGCTTAATAACCTCTTGTTATTAAGCTGTTAATGAGAAAAACAGCTTATCGAGTTATCTTATAATTGTAATCGGTGCAAAGTATAGCACTACAAACATTGTCAGTTCATTACAGGCGGTAGTAAAAATATATTACCGGCGATCTGAGGTCGGGAAGGGGTAGAGGGTAAGGTTTTAGGAGTAAGAAACGAATTTTCTCGATTTTCGGCAAAACTAAAAGTCTTATGGAAAAGAGTTGAATGGCAAAATTGTATGTAATAAAAAGATCTAAAACTTTTGTATTTACACTTTTTTCACGTAGGTAATAATAAGATCTAAAACTTTTGTGTTTACACTTTTTTCACGTAGGTAGTAAATAATAAGATCTAAAACTTTTGTATTTACACTTTTTTCAAGTAGGTAATAATAAGATCTAAAACTTTTGTATTTACACTTTTTTCACGTAGGTAATAATAAGATCTAAAACTTTTGTATTTACACTTTTTTCACGTAGGTAATAATAAGATCTAAGAACGATTATCACTGACAGGTATATTGTAGCCAATAGACCTGATATAGTGATAGTCGATCGATCAGTACGCCGTGCAATAATTGTTGATATTACTGTTCCTCATGACGATAACCTCGTGAAAGCCGAAAAGGAAAAGTATCAAAGTACTTGGACCTTGCTCACGAGATTACCGCCATGTGGAATGTTGAGTCAACTATTATTGTTCCGATAGTCGTTTCAGTCCATGGTCTTTTTGCGAAAAGCTTCGATCAACACCTTAAGAAGCTTTCGCTTAATTGTTGGATCAAGGGTCGGATACAGAAGGCAGTAGTCCTTGAAACGGCGCGTATTGTGAGGAGGTTCCTCACTCTGGAGCCCTGACCACCGGTTGCTTGGACCCGCAACGGCCCCGCAAACGGAGGAGAAGATTTTTTTATAAATTTTTAATAGTGTTTTTATGTATATTTTTGTATTACTTATAACATTGTTAAAAATTTTAAAAAAATATGTAAATAAATATAAATGAGAGAAAAAAATGAGATCTAAAACTTTTGTATTTACACTTTTTTCACGTAGGTAATAATAAGATCTAAAACTTTTGTATTTACAGTTTGTTCACGTAGGTAATAAAAAGATCTAAAACTTTTGTATTTACACTTTTTTCACATAACCTCAAAATTAATTAATTAACAAATTAAGTGATTTATTTTTTCTTTCATTTTTATAATATTCTCCTCCTTTTCCAATGGGTTTCATCCTAATGCGATTTTTTGGTTTCAAAAATTAAATGCACTAGTCTAATGTAAGGAACACGTCTTATAAAGCGCTGATTTGTGTATATCTGAAGCGTAGGTATTAACCCTCATTACTGCTTGGTGGCTGAAAAAAAACATGGCGTTAGTACTTTATTAGAATTTAAAGGGAGTGTGCCCGACAACAGTAAAATTGCAGTTTCATTCAGTTAGCTTTACGCCGCGTTGCACGAAGCTCATGACTAAGGGCCTCGTATGAGTTCAAAACTGTACTAAAGCCAAACTCGATTGAGAATGCTTGTCAACAAACAAATTAAAACTAAAGGTAGAAATCACTAGTCATTTTACACCTATTTTTTTAATTAACTTGTTAATGACGAATTCATGACAATAAATAAGATTAGTAAGCTTAAAACTAATTAATATATTCAATATGTTTTAAATGAGATTTTTTAAAATAACAAAACATAATTTTACATTTATTAGGCATAAAACGTGTTGCATTTTCTACCTTCATTGTTTGTTTGTTTGTTGACAAGCATTCTCAATCGAGTTTGGCTTTAGTATAGTCGGACATACTCCGACAACAGTAACTTCAGTTAGAGCCGTTTCTATTTTAGTAATGTGTTAGTACTTTCTCAGGCAAGCTGTGTCAAAAACGCTCTACTACTATTAAAACTTAAACCATTGAATTAGTTATTCAAACATGCGTTATTGGTGACGTCCTATAGGGTTATAAGGGTTCTACAAAAAACTAGTAATACCATCTCAGTAAATTTTAATTTCACCCGCAGAATGGGCTGTTCTAACATACATTTTCTACCGGATAGAAAATATTTCGCTCGAACAACCCAATTTGTCTAGACTCACAACGTATGGTCAATTGATTAGTTTCAATTTGTTCACATATTGGTTTAACTAGTTGAATATATTGGCGGATTTTTACACAGTTTCAACTATGTTATTTATAGTTGCTCCATTTTTCTGTATATACGGAACTGTGACTAGACCAGACTAAAATAGTTTATGTTTATAAATATCATTAAGATTAATCAAATTCGTGTCGCCGTTGCAACATTATCTTATCTATTGAACATCGTAACGTCCTTAAAGTAGAAAGCTCAGGTGGCAGTGACTTCATAGAAATGATTAAGTAAATTAAAGTAAGTAACTAAATGACGCAATTATTTTTAATTTACTTTTTAGTAAGTTTTGAAGTCGGTTTTATTCTTTATTAAATGAAATTTTTTTGTATCATATCTTTTTTTTTATCGACTACAAGTCGGCCCTTGACTGCTATCACACCTGATGTTAAGTGATGATGCAGTCTAAGATGGAAGCGGGCTAACTCTCCAATTCCAGAACATGACGGTCCCAGCACCCATGTGTTCTGCGACTTATATGAACTGCCAATGCTAATTCGCTTGGCGGTATGCTTTGTCGTAGGGTGGTAACGAGCCTCGGAAAGCCTATCTCCAGCGTGACCGATAAAGACTAGAGATTAAGAAAAATATTACATCTACGTTAATCCTGTTATGTCAGAAAAACTTAAGGTAGCTGACTGCAGCTCAGATTGGTAGCGAAGCGACGCGTCAAGTTCGACTAGTACACACATAAATATTCATCTCTATTTTCAATTAAGCCACTTCATACTACAAATTTTGAGTTTTCGGAATGGAGCGATCTGGAATGTTCGGCGACGATGCTTGAGTTAAAAACACATTCTCTATGTCTCACAACTCAGAACTTTTACACGTTGTCCCAGTTTGATATTTCTTTTTTTATTAGAAAGGGCATACTTTCACCAGGTGTTTGTCACTTGTATGAATCTGCTAAGGATATCCAATTCAAGGAACTCTCCAATTTTGAGGACAGCACAGGATTCGGTTTTTGTGGTGTCGAGCTTTTTGGCTCTGGATATAACTATGACAGTGTGGACGGATAAAGGCGATAATGATGAAGAGGATGAAATAAAAATTTTTACATAAAATACCGATTATGTCAGAAAAAAGTTAAAAATGACTGCAGCTTAAATTGGTAACGATAGCGACGAGTCAAGTTCGACTTAAAGACGTACTAAAACATAAAATTCTTTTTTCAAATAATTCAAATTGTGCATCGTTCAAATATGGATATTAGGAAATGAAGCAACGAAATGACAGCTATTTTTTATTTTTAACTTGTTTCTATTTTTGTAACAACAGTAACAGTTACTATAATCAGGTAACCACTAAGTAGAAGTTTTAAATAATATAACCCTAGATAGTAGGTGGTTAATTTAATATAGAAACTGGCTAACTTATTAGGAGTAGGACGAAAATCTAGAATTCTTTCAGTTTCTGCACGACATCGTACCGGAACGCTTAATCACTTGGCGGTACGTCTTTGCATACCACCTACTTGTAACTAGCTACGGCTAAAGCGTCAGGTATTTAACATAAATGATCAATACAGATCCCCCTTTAAAAGACGTTTAAAAAGACACACATATTATGTATTGTTGCGTATATAAGGCAACTTCTATTTATTGAAAATGGTTTAAAAATAAATAAAACTTTTAAGAAAATAATACAAAAGACAAAAAGATTAAAGGGGACACCCGGATTTGAACCGGGGACCTATCGATCTGCAGTCGATTGCTCTGCCACTGAGCTATATCCCCACTCTTTGTTAAAACGAATATAATAGCAATAATCTAATTAAGTGTAATCACTTAATAAGTTTACTGATTAGTTCGGTCAACTTCGTACCATCAAGAATCACAAATATTGTATTAACTTATTAAAACTGAAAAAGATACAAAAAGAGTTAGGTTATATTTAAAAGCGCAGTGGTACCAAGTTTTAACCGGGGAAAACAAAAAATCAAAATCGAAATCACGCAACAATTTCTTTCATCGCATTAGTAAAACACCGATATCATTCATAGCAATTCGACGACCACCGTGGCGCAGTGGTTTGCGCGGTGGATTTATAAGACAGAGGTTCTGGGTTCTATTCCCGGCGGGGCAGATTGAGATTTTTCTTAATATGTCTTAGTCTGGCTGGCGGGAAGCTTTCGCCGTGGCTAGTTACCACCCTACCGACAAAGACGTACCGCCAAGCGATTTAGCGTTCCGGTACGATTTCGTGTGGAAACCGAAAGGAGTATGGATTTCATCCAACTCCTAACAAGTAGACCGCTTTCACCTTAGATTGCATCATCACTTAACATCAGGTGTGATAGCAGTCAAGGGCCATTTTGTAGTCGATAAAAAAATCCCTTAACGGATCTTTATTTATAAAACCATAAACCACCTCGACCATGTTAGCTTCCAAACAAAAACCTCATAGTAATCGGTACATTCGATGACCCCCGTAGCGCAACTTGTAATGTATAAAAAACATAGACTAAGAGCTAGGAACCTACTGTGTCACAGACAGACACATTAAACATTCAAATTCCGTCTTTTTACATCCAGGGTTACAAAAAGAGGATATCGTTGACTTTGAACCGTCTCGTAAAATGTACACGTTGAGTTTAACAAGCCAAATCTCAGCACTAAAAATTAGCGCAGCTCTCAAATAAGGGGGCTTTCAAACGGATTTTATGTCCACTAATCCCGAAGCTTGCGAGTTGAAACACAATTTGTATGCGCAATCGGGCGGTGATTTAAAAAACGTGACGCCGAACGCAAAGGGAACTGAAACAAGTCCCAGTTGGGAGGACATAGGCAACCAATACAAATGCGAAATTCATATTTGGCAAAAAATCCCAAACTGTATAGAGGCCATAAACTTAAACTTGATGTAATACTTTTCTTGTTAGTATGCACTACGTAGATTTCCAACAGATTTTCTATAATTTACTAAAATCGTATCGCAGGTTTTATTTACAATTGAATACAGAGCAGTATTCTCTTACACAGGCAGTTTACTGAACGGTGTTAATCTTTGATACCAGTCAGTCGGAATTTAAATTTGTCTTTAATTTGAATTTGATTTTAGAATTTGTCGTCAACGTGTAGTATGCCTTAGATATTATTTAACTCGACGTGTCAGCATCGAAGGTATATTTACAAAAGAATGTAGAGCAGTATTCTCCTACGCATGCAATTTGCAATTTGGTATCAGTTTTTGATCCCTTCTGTCAGGCGGGAGTTGAATTTTTCTTTGATATCAATTTGTCGTCAATGTGTAACATGCCTTAGATATTGTTTCACTCGACGTGTCAGCATCGAATGTTTATTTACAACAGAATGCAGAGCAGTATTCGTGTACGCAGGCAGTTTGCATTACGATAATTATCACTTTTTGATTTGTCCATGCCCTATCTCTCTATACTCTTGTCGAATATTATTTCTTTTTATTATATTGACTGGGCATAGTTTGTGGAAACGGAAGTGTGTTATCTATGTCAATATCTTTCGTAAGCAAAAATGTTGTCAGAATTTCAAAATGATTATGACAGCGTCCATGGCCCAGTCTTATGCACTGTGGATTAAGAGGTCCTAGGTTCGACTACTGGCTGGGCCGATTAAAATTTCCTAAATTTTTCCAGGTCTAGCTAGTGGGAGGCTTCGGCCGTGGCTAGTTACGTACCCTATCGACAAATACGTACCACCAAGTGATTTAGCGTTCCGCTACGATGTCGTTTAGAAACCGAAAGGGATGTGGATTTCATCTTACTTTGATACTCCCTGTCAATCGGAATTTAAATTTGTCTTTAATATGAATTTGGTTTTAGAATTTGTCGTCAACGTGTAGTATGCCTTAGATATTATTTTACACGATGTGTCAGCATCGAACGTTTCTTTACAATAGAATGTAGAGCAGCATTCTCCTACGCATGTAATTTGCAATTCGGTACCAGTTATTGATACGCTTAGTAAGGCGGGAGTTGAATTTTTCTTTGATATCAATTTGTCGTCAACGTGTAGAATACCTTAGATATTGTTTCACTCGACGTGTCAGCATCGAATGTTTATTTACAATAGAATGCAGAGCAGTATTCGTGTACGCAGGCAGTTTGCATTACGATAATTATCACTTTTTAACCGACGAAAAAAAACGGAGGAGGTTCTCAATTCGACACGTATATTTTTTTTTTTTTTTATGTATGACCACGCATAACTTTTTACAGTGTTGTCCGATTTCGATAATTCTTTTTTTATTAGACAAGGTGGTCCCATTGTCCGCATGTTAGGATCTGATGACGATATCCTGGGGAAATCGAAGGAACTCTTCAAATTTTGGAGGCACGCTTACAGCGATTTCGGTTTTTGTCTCGGTATCAGTAGCTTTTTGGCTACTAGTGCCGTATAATATGCTATGACAGTATAGCACCAGTACGTTACGTGGCGATAAATCACTAAAAAGTAAGAAATAAAATTTTTTAACAAAAAATAGAACCGACTCGAAGCGCACTAAAAAGTAAAAAATAACTGTGTCATTTAGTTGCTTTAATTTACTTAAGCATATCTAGGAGTCGGTGCCAGCCAAGGTTTCTACTTTCAAGGACGTTACCTAGAACCCACAAACTTCTTTACTACGTAAAATAAATGTTCCTTAAACTTGCTGGCACCGACTTCATAGATATGCTTAAGTAAATTAAAGCAACTAAATGACACAGTTATTTTTTACTTTTTAGTGCGCTTCGAGTCGGTTCTATTTTTTGTTAAAAAATTTTTTGATTTGTCCATTCAGTCAAAATTAGATTTTTTCTTCAAATTGAAATCTTTTGACGTATAATATGTCTTAAAGATTCTTTAACTTGACGAAGTGTCAGTATAAAATAAAAGGCACAGCAAAGAAGTTCGATGTCCTTATTTGATAAAAATTCAAATTCTTGAGACGCAAAGTCTGGCAGTATGTAGTGACTCTACCAGCGGTTCGGAAGGCAGATCTTGTCGAGAAGAGCTGGCAAGGAACGCAGCAGCTCTTTTAAGATTAATGTTACATTTTATAGTGCACAATTTTGGTTATTTCGTCTAGTGTGTAGAACAATGTCTGTCAGAATTTGAATTTTTCGTCACCGTATATGCCTTTTTTTATCGACTACAAGTTAGCCCTTGACTGCTATCACACCTGATGTTAAGTGATGATGCAATCTAAGATGGAAGCGGGCTAACTTGTTAGGGGTAGGATGAAATCCACACCCCTATCGGTTTCTACACGACATCGCACCGGAACGCTAAATCGCTTGGCGGTACGTCTTTGTCGGTAGGGTGGTAACTAGCCACGGCGAAAGCCTCCCGCCAGCCAGACCAAGACAAACTAAGAAAAATCTTAATCTGCCCCGCCGGGAATCGAACCCAGGACCTCCGTCTTATAAATCCACCGCGCATACATACCACTGCGCCACGACGTGTCAGTATATAATGTTTTGTTTACAATAGAATGTAGAGCAGTATTATCTTACGCAGGCAGTTTGCAGTAGGTATCATTCTTTGATACGCCCAGTCACAATCGGAATGCATTGATGCAACTGCGATGAAATATTTCCTTTGTTCCTTGTTTTATTGAGTTGAAATGTGAAGATTATTGAGAAACTGCTTTCAGTAGTTCGCTCGCACTCTTCATTTATACTAACTTACAAGTATTGACAAATAAATAAATTGTAAGTGAACCTGCCTTTCACTGTGTGGTAAAGTCACTACGAATAGTCTAACATAATGTTTCGAAGGTCTTTGTTATATAAACCCACATGGAATAAAATAATTTTTACTCTATAACATTTTATTCTTTTAAATTGAAATTAATTGAAAGTTTGTTCATACATCTGAGTATACCGTATTGCGACAGTAAAAGGCTGTTAATGATGGGTCAGTTATGCAATAACTACTAAACAAATTATGATGAAATCTGGCAACGAGACAGCATACTTTTCATCCAGAAAAAATGTACTGTTAACGGGGGATAAAAAGCCACTTCTAAATTGTGTGACGTCGGCTAATAGCTAGTGGATAAATAAAATCTCAGGTACCCGCCATCCATAGTTTATGTTAAGTTCATAGTTTACTCGGGAACCTTATTCCATAATGATCTGGCGAATAAATTTTTGGCGCTCTGAAAACTTCACCCCGTCATGATGATAGAAGCTGCACTTCAATTAATGATTATTTCTGCTCTATACCTGTTTTCAAAACGTGTTACACGTGTGTACTCTTTGAGACGCTGGGGGTCCTTAAAAGAGTACGTTAAGTCGTCGGTCCTGTTCACTATCACTAACATCTGATAGTGGTCGTAAATAATCAAATTGTGTCACCTTTAAGTCCACTAACCTGCACTGGAGCATCATGTCTATGCTCCATATCTCTTCTAATATCAGGAGGGAAGCTTCGTCTTATAGTGGGCCGTTTTTTAGCTGATAATGACGACTCAAACGATACTGAAAAACTACTGTTAATAAATTAAATGACACTCAAAGTAGCACACACACACACACACACACACACACACACACATACACGCTAGCATAACTATAAAAATGTAAACTAATGCTAACTACCTAGGTACCCTTTATAGGTTACCCTTTTCAATGTACTACATTTCTTCTTGTGTCTTAATTGTTTGTTTTTCTCTTTTCCTAATTATTGTAAAACCTAGTGTAAGTAAGTAACATAATTATCCTGTACCTATAAGGAAGGAAGTGAGTCCCACGACACAGGGAATCCTAGTGTGGGAGTCACTGCTACTGTAGTTGTATTTTACATGTAAGATACTTGTCAATAAAGATATTATATTATTAAAAAAAAAACATGCAAAAACTCAACTACTGGACAAATCTTGATAATGAAAAAATGTTATGAAACCAAAAATACTATTTCTAGGGTCAGAAACGACCAAAGCTGTGAGCAATAGTTAGTGAATAAATAAAATCTCAGATATCGTTTATAGTTTATGTTAAGTAACTCGGAGAACTTTCTCCATAAGGATCGGGAGAATAAATTCTCGGAGCTATATAGCGAACGAGTGCGCTGAAAACTGAAAAGTTTTCACACTTCACCCGCCCGGATGTGTGCAGCTTTTATATAGGTCAATGAGTTTCTTTTCTTTTATGCCTGATTTCAAGTTTATGTTTATTGGTGTTTTGAGTTACGAGTTCCTACGTGATTTCATTATTAGCAGCTTAACAGCTCCTTACAGGGCCTCAATATTGATTCAACAGTGCCAATCTCTACGTCGTGCCCTATCTCTGTGTATTCTTGTCGAATATTATTTATTATATTATATTGACAGGGTATAGTTTGTGAAAACGGAACTGTGTTATCTATGTCTATATCTCTCGTAAGCAAAAATGTTGTCAGAATTTCCAAATGATTTTGACAGCGTCCGTGGCTCAGTGTTATGCACTGTGGATTAAGAGGTCCTAGGTTCGATTACTGGGCCGGTTAAAATTTTCTAAATTTTTCCAGGGTTTGGAGGCTTCGGCCGTGGCTAGTTACGTACCCTATCGACAAATACGTGCCACCAAGTGATTTAGCGTTCCGCTACGATGTCGTTTAGAAACCGAAAGGGATGGTGATTTCATCTTAATCCTAAGAAATTGACCCACTTTTTAACCGAAGAAAAAAAAACGGAGGAGGTTCTCAATTCGACACGTATATTTTTTTTTATGTTTGATTATTTATTTTATTTATGTTTTTTATTGTTTTGATTACTCTTTTTTTATTAGAAAGGACTTACTTCCAAGGTTTGTTTTTTTTAGCGACTACAAGTTGGCCCTTGACTGCTATCACACCTGATTTTAAGTGATGATGTAGTCTAAGATGAACGCGGGCTAACTTTTTAGGAGTGAGACGAAAATCCACACCCCTTTCGGTTTCTACACGACATCGTACTGAAACGCTAATTCGCTTGGCGATACGTCTTTGTCGGTAGGGTGGTAACTAGCCACGGTGAAAGCCTCCCACCAGCCAGACCAAGACAAATTAAGAAAAATTTCAATCTGCCCCGCCGGGAATCGAACCCAGGACCTCCGTCTTATAAATCCACCGCGCACACCACTGCGCCACGGAGGTCGTTACGGTAGTCCCATTGTCGTCATGTTAGGATCTGATGATGATATCCTGGGAAAATTGAAGGAACTCTTCAAATTTTGGAGGCACGCTTACAGCGATGTCGGTCTTTGTCTCGGTATCGATAGCTTTTTGGCTGCTAGTGCCGTATAATATACTATGACAGTATAGTACGAGTATGTTACGTGGCGATAAATCACTAAAAAGTATGAAAAATTTTTTTTTAACAAAAAATAGAACCGACTCAAACACACTAAAAAGTAAAACGATGCTTAAGTAAATTAAAGAAAATAAATGACACATTTATTTTTTACTTTTTTGTACGTTTTGAGTCGGTTCTATTTTTTGTTAAAAATTTTTATATCTTAGATATTTTCAATTTACCATCAAGTGTGATGCTTGACTGCAAACACACTTGCGCTAACTAATATTGAATAAAAATAAGAGTCATTTTTTAACCGACGAAATAAGAACGGACGAGGTTCTCAATTCGACACGAATATTTTTTGTTTTTTTTTTATGTATGACCATGTAAAACTTTTTGCAGTGGACCGATTTTGATAATTCTTTTTTTATTAGAAAGGGCTTTAAACATGGTCCCATAGTCATCAAATTAGGATCTGATGATGAAATCCTGGAGAAATCGATTTCCGGCAAAACTAAAAGTCCTATGGAAAAGAGTTGAATGACATAGTTGTAGGTAATAAAAAATCTAAAACTTTTGTATTTGCACTTTTTTCACATAACCTCAAAATTTATGTGAAAAATTCAAAAAACCAAGTTTTTTGTTCTTTATTTACTTTTTAGTGCGTTTTGAGTCGGTTCAATTTTTTTGCTAAAATGTTTTATTACAATTCAACTACACAACAGGTTCATCGATCAAGAGATGGATTTGATGGGAACAATAATACAGCAAGGAATATTAATATTAAATCCATCTCTTTAAACATTTCCATGTTCCGTATTGCCAAATTGCGGTAGAGCCAATTACTGTTAGGTTTTTTCTAAGAAAACTATTTTATTGTGTTTATATTTAGAGAAATAATATTATTTGACATTTAATAAAATATAACCTCTAATACATGAACAAGAAAAATGCTTTTCACTGCGCGCAATCTCATCCCGATATGCAAAGCGAAATACAAAGAATGGCATAACATATTGTTAGCTTACATTTCACATACGTCCAATTTCATACAACGCCGCCCCTCAAAAACCTTTTGGATATAACAAATAATATTGCGTATTACTCGATTTTGTGCCTTATGTATCGTACATAAGATTTAAAGTAAATCCGAGGATAATGCGTGCGAGGATCGACCTTGATTTTCATTTACTGGAAGTGACACTCATGTTACATTCAACGCATAAATTATTGTAAAACGCTTTTAAAATTACTACTTTAAGCAATAATTGCGAGTAATTTTGAGAAGTAACACCCACGTAGGTAGATCGTATGGAAATAGCTAATCTCAACAAAAATATTTTCATAAATTTTCAGAATTGCATCGAGCTGAGCGCACCCCATTCAGGTACTATCTTGGATTGGGTTATTAGTTCCTGACTTTCGAAAAAATCTAGTCGTCTACCTTTATTGGTTTCTAGGTTTTTGGGATGCCTTGGTACAAACTTTAATTTAAATTAATTAAATATACCTAATTAAGTTAACTATCATGTGTATCGCTCTCTTTTTGATTCTTTTTGGCTGAGTGGGTGGTATTTTATTTTTTCTTTCTTTTATTTAGTTATACTTTAAATTATGCCAAAAAGCACTTGCACTGTAAAAATTCAAGAACTGATCTCAAGGACAAGACCTCAAGAGTAACTAACTTAGTTTACTTTTAACTTACTTACTTTATAGTGTCCTACGTTATTCCTTATCTTTTTGAAGTTATCCACAAATAAGTCAAAAATATATTTATTATTTACTTCTAAATATTGTTATATTACTGGTGTCTGTAATTAAATTTATTTACAAAATGCGACTGCGTGCAACGTTCCTAATACTTAAATTATTAAGTAGTGTGAACTAATAGGCAATCTACTCACTTTCGCAACTAATGTAATATTATTTTTTTGTTTACTAAATTAGTTGTAGGTGACTTTGTCAAGTGCCATTAACTATTACCTAGCTAGAAGCAACACTTTGAAGAGCACGCACGTTGTGTATGTCTGCGCATAATAATTAAGTAGCACAGATATTAAGTAGGTGTCAAGTCTCACGCGTACCTAATTTTAACGTCCATATTCTTAGCTGCAGAATTTAGAATTATGGCAATTTCTTCCACAAGTATTCTCACAGAATAATAGTTGAAACCTTTATAACTAATATTGTACAGTGTAGTTAGCCCATCTGTGTATATTTCTTTCTGTAGCCTCGAAACACCAGTTTCAGATTTCAATAATAACTATCATTGAATAATTCATAACCCATGTGTGCGTTTTCTATGTATATTATTAGTATCTATAGGTATATTATCCAAAGATTTCAAAATATTTAGATATGAATAAGATTTGAAATCGGGTTTTCGTAATTTTTACAGCTAAATAAGTTTAGTTTTAACAGCTTTTTATGTTAGCGCTACCACTATGCGTTTTTCAGCCGCACAGCATCATTACTGTTCGCTCTAAAGGACATGATGTTGATAGACAGCATTTTTTATTACATATTGCTTGCATACCCTGCGATGTGTTGCTCTGTTTATAGATGATGGGTTTCCATTTACCATCAGGTAGGTGAACTGCTTTTTCTGGCAATTATAAAAAGTATCAAAGTATCAATAATTGTATGGGAAAATTCTAGGCATGCTATACTTTCCAAGAGGTAATTTCAATTCAAGTGCGTTTATCACGTAATTATAGTGAAAGATTTTCTTTAATCGTATCATTAGTTTTGGAGATTACATCCAAGATCTTATAAACTTCCAAACAAACATTTCCTCTTTATAGTATCAGTATAAATAAAAAAAAAATTTAAATAAAAATAAAACCGACTCAAAACGCCACTAAAAAGTAAAAAATAACTGTGTCATTCAGTTGCCTTAATTTACTAAAGCATATCTATGAAGTCGGTGCCAGCCAAGTTTAAGGAACATTTATTTTACGCAGTAAAGCAGTTTGTGGGTTCTAGGTAACGTCCTTAAAGTAGAAACCTTGGCTGGCACCGACTCCTCGATATGTTTAAATAAATTAAAGCAACTAAATGATACAGTTATTTTTTACTTTTTAGTGGCGTTTTGGTGGCCGAGACCAAAACCGAAATCGCTGTAAAATTTTAAGTGTTCTTTCAATTTCCCCAGGATATCATCATCAGATCCTAACATGATGAAAGTGGGACCACCTTGGAAGTATGCCTTTTCTAATAAAAAAAGAATTATCAAAATCGGACAACTCTGTAAAAAGTTATGCGTCATACATAAAAAAATATATATATACGTGTCGAATTGAGAACCTTCTCCGTTTTTTTTCGTTGGTTAAAAAAGATAAGTTACACGCGCGTATATCTAGTAAACGTAAGTCTGTGTAAGAAATATTAAATTTAACTCTACATCTCGGCTAGACTTGCCCATTCTGGTGCGCAGAATGCTGATTCAGTGTTTAGCCTTGCTGAGTTTCAAACATTAAACTTAATATATAACAGCTTAAGGGGCGATTGAAACTCGTCTGCCGCGACACTCCGTATTGGTCGATGTCTTCATTAAACTTAACAGTTTCAAACCATTAGGTATCAATGCCTTATTAGAAAACGTTTACCATAACATTGGTGATACTTTTTTCAGATTTAAGTAATACTGTCTAATAGTTCTTTGTAAAACATTTCAACTGGGGAAGTCTTTTTTAACCGAGGAAAAAAAACGGAGGAGGTTCTCAATTCGACACGTATATCTTTTTTTTTTATATGACCACGCATAACTTTTTACAGAGTGTGTCATAAGGATCTTCAGTGGTCCCATTGTCACTATGTTGGATCTGATGATGATATCCTGGGAAATTAAAGGCACGCTTACAGCGATTTCAGTTTTTCTCCGTTATCGGTAGCTGTTTGGCTACCAGTCACTAATACACTATCACAGTATAGTACGAGTACGTTGCGTGGCGACAAATCACTAAAAAGTAAGAAATAAAAATTATTAACAAAAAATGACACTCGCCCTAAAAAGTAAAAAATAATTGCGTCATTTACTTTGCGGTTTAATTTACTCCCGCCAGCCAGGTCGCTGCTTCCTAGATCCATTCTTTACTACGTAAAATAATGTTCCTTAAACTTGCGGCAATGTGAAGTTTTCGAATAATTTTTTTTTAAGTAATCTCATACTAGGCATTCTGTGTCATAAGGTCCAGTATGTCGATTTTTGAAAAAAATACATCGCACGAACATCTCGCTTACATCTCATCGATCGTGTCACATTCTGTTCTACTGTCAGTCCAATATGGCTAAATGTCATTGGAGAATACCAATTTCTGTTACATCGGTTTTGCAACCATTGTACATCGAATTTAAAACTGACGTTTTTTTCAAAAATCGACGTACATGTCTTGCTTTGTAGGTTTAGGTCAAATGGGCCGATAACCCAGAGCCGTCCACACATAAAATTCATGTTACATTACGCGATACACTCGTCTGGACCTGTCTTTAGGATCCACCAATGGGTTGTACGGGTTGCAACTCCAGCAGTAGACATGTGGCTGATAATTATTATTAATTATTCTTTATTTGTACACAACATAAGATAACCTAAAAAATATACAGAAACAAAATTATGGAGGAAGTAGAGGTACAAAAGGCGGCCTTATCGCTTAATAGCGATTTCTTCCAGGCAACCTTGGGCTTAGGAAAATATCAGTACTAAGCTGCAGGTGGTGTAATTTAATAAAGTATATAAATTCAAATAATTACATACTAAAACACAATAAATTACATAAATAACACAATAAACATTAAAATAAATATCATAAGATAAACTAATACATACATAATAAGACACACAGGAAATACAAACCAATAAGTCATCAAAAGTACTTACTCGCACTTAAGATAGTATGACTTAACAGCTTTTTTAAAAGTAATTGTGGACATCATCATAATATCATGCTTATTTTTTTTACAGGACCAAACTCCCCTCCTTATAAGAGAGGGGTTTACGTGCTCTTTATGGCTCGGGGATGTAGCTCAACTGATTTCCCAACTCTTGGCTTAAAAATATTACTGATAATATGTTAGAAGAAAGAAATGAGTATTTCATATGCTGACTTAGCATTCGAACCTCGTGACCTAACACCACATAGACTAACTAATGGTTACAATCGAGGTACCTACTTAATCATTATCATCATCTTCTTTATCAGCCTATTAACTGCCCAGTAAAGAGCCAGGCCTTCCTCCTTATAGGAGGGAAATATGGAGCGTACACCCACCACGCTGCTCCAATGCGGGTTGGCGGGCTAAGGGTGATAATGTTTCATTTAGTAAAGATTACTATCAGATGTTGATGATAGTGACCGGGATCGACGGTTTAACGTGCTCTTCGAGGCACGTGGGTGTAACACCACTAACTTTCAGACTCCGGGCTTGTAATGGACTGAACATTTCATAGAAGAATGAAAAAGCTCAGAATTATTCCGTGACACGACCCAGGGATCGAACCCAGGACCTCGTGATCGAAGCCACACGAGGCAGTCATACTGGCACATCGCTGCTGCATCTTATTTGTCCAAAGTATTATTATCAGAGCAGGAAATTTTCGTGCAATATTAACCAAACTTAATACGTTCATAAGGCTATATCGGGCCGGTTAAGTCCGCCATATTAAAGCATGTAACAACGTAATACCGGTATTAACTGTAACATTATAACATTTTATGCTCAATTTTATTTTACGATCGACTAATAGATGATTTTCATTTTATATGAGCTTTTAAACAATGTAGGGAATGAAATTAATTAAGCGAGGTTGTTATATCATTTTACCTGTCATACATTTTCATGACTTAAGGTCACAGCTCGTTAGAGCCAAATCCTCTCTATGTGACGGCTTGCAAGCGAGGTTATCCGTTTTTTTATATAGTTATCTATGAGGTATTAACTACTTCTTATCAGTTACTATTTATTAGTCATTAAAATAATTTTATAGCATATAAAAAGAGTTAAAAAAGAACAAAAAAGACTTAAGCATAATCTTTTTTAAACTTATTTTTTTAATTATACATTGGTGGTATAATAATAATACGTTCCTTGTATTTGCGATTGCGTCCTCTGGCGCTTAATCTATTAGTTTAAGTGAAATATACTTAAAAATAATAAAGAAAATTAAACTCACAACGAGTAGCAGTGTTGGTTGAGTACCGCACAGCTCAAATGATCTATGACCCTTAATTTAAATTTATAGTATGACGTTATGATTTTATGGATATTTGTTAATTTAAACGTATGTTCCATGATCCGTGGATATCGTATAACTCAACCGATTTTGATAAATTATTTAATCATTTTTGTTATAAGGATGATAAAGACTGAAATGGAAGTTTATCCTGATGAGTTGGGGGAAAGTTTCCCACTGTGTCTCAGTAATATTTTTAAACTTGAAGCGAAGTCTGAAAGCGATTTTATTACAAATTATAAAAGCTACACAAAATTCTGAGTAATGTAATTAAGAGAAACTTATATTTTGAAAATTTGATGATTATAATTCGGTACATTCAACCTTGGTCCAAGTTTCGGAGTAAAATTAACCCACTTACCTTGTTTTCGGTGCACGGTGTCTCGGTCACACAGACTAATGTAAAAATGTAGACGAAGTGTTTGAAAATAAAATCATTGACATCGAATCGAGTTCAGTAGCTCTTAATCATTATCAGCCTATTAACGGCTCACGGCCAGGCCTCCCTCCTTATAGGAGAGAGGATATGGAGCGTACACCCACCACGCTGCTCCAATGCGGATTGGCGGGCTTAAGGTGATAATGTTTCATTTATTAACGATCACTATCAGATGTTGATGACAGTGACCGGGACCGACGGCTTAACGTGCTCTCAGAGGCATGGGTGTGTAACACCACCAACTTCCCGACTCCGGGCTTGGAATGTACTGAGAATTTCATAAAAGAATAAAAACTCTGAATTATTCCGTGACCCGACCCAGGATTCGAACCCAGGACCTCGTGATCGAAGCCCGATAGGCCACTAGACTAGACCACTAGGCCCACGAGGCAGGCAGGTAGCTTTTAATGTACCTATCTAAATTCTCATGCACAGTATTATTTCATCAGTATCAGAGTTTCGTTTATTAGAACCCAAGCCGAATCCTCACGATGCGAATTTCTGTTTATCTAAACATTACTACTAACTGGTTTATATTGTATCAGCCTGGAAAGTTCGCTTGATGTCTGTGATAACGTTTATACCTAATGAGTAAGTGTAACATGCTAATTCGAATCTAAGAGCTATCAGCTGAAAGTCAAAAGGTTGCCAACAATATTCAATAGAATAAAACCTATGGTTCTTACCGTCGTTCGTACCATCTTCTTACTATATGCTAAGTGTGTATTCTGTTTTGTTGTTAAATACCGACGATGTGAATTTTATAAGATCGTGTAACGTAGGTATTAAATAGAAGGTAGAGACAACTTTGACACTCACAATGTCAAATTATAAAAAAAATCGTTTCAGAGTATGTTAGTTCTCCGTCTATTTTTTGTAAAGTCTGTGTTCAGTTATCAGCTTTTTGAAAGAGGTTCCTCTCTTGGGAAAGTCTGAAATAAAACGAGCGTTGTGGTGAACTAATTAAACTGTAATTTTCATGTAAATTTCTGTAACATTCCTTTATTAATAGGTACCTACGGGTGATATTTTAACAGTAGATACATCATAGTCGTTCGTATTCAACCTTGGTCCAAAGTTTTGGAGTAAAATTAACCCACTTACCTTGTTTTCGGTGCACGGTGTTTCGGTCACACAGACTAATGGAAAAATGTAGACGGAGTGTTTGAAAATAAAATCATTGACATCAAATTGAGTTCTGTAGCTCTTAATCATTATCAGCCTATTAACGGCTCACTACAGGGCCACGCCTCCCTCCTTGTAGGAGAGGGGATTTGGGGCGTACACCCACCACGCTGCTCCAATGCGGATTGGCGGGCTTAAGGTGATAATGTTTCATTTATTAACGATCACTATCAGATGTTGATGATAGTGACCGGGACCGACAGATTAACGTGCTCTCCGAGGCACGGGGGTGTAACACCACCAACTTCCAGACTCCGAGCTTGGAATGTACTGAACATTTCATAGAATAATGAAAAAGCTCAAAAATATTTTCCATGACCCGACCCAGGAATCGAACTCAGGACCTCGTGATCGAAGCCACATTTTAACCACTAGACCAACGAGGCTGTCCTAGCCACTTACGTTCTCGATGTAGGAGATAGGATTTGCATGCTATAATGCAGACAAACGGGCAATAATGGGCGTGGAACATTAGGCACACAAGAATCATCTGGAAAATTAACTTGTATTTGGAGTATAGATACACTACGCTATTTCGTTGCGGGTTGGTGGGTTTCGATACGGGCTATAATATTGGCGAGCATAATAAACGCCAATAACATCTCTATTCATTAAGAACATGTAACAATACGTTGTTCACGAGAACTTGTGCGAACATGAACAAATCCCAAAGTGACTTCGCTAAAACAATATATTTGGGGGTAGGCCGTTAACAGATTAAAATTTGATTGCTTCGTTGTGTCTTCATGAATATTTTAACGGCCGATATTAAATTATAATGGATTTTACGATTTATTTTGTTTTATGAACGCAACTTTCCGCGAAATTTTAAGTAACTTTGTGTCTTCCTTTTATAAAATTTTATTCCCTTGCCTATATTAAATATGCAATTACAGAGAAAAATCCCTTCCTTAATTTTTTTGACGTGACAACGTCTTATAATTCGATAGCCGGCTGCACGCACGAAAAAACATGACATCATGCGTCGTTACCTCGCTTTGAGGCGTTCCATGTAAGGCTTGAAGTGCAAGCGAGAGCGCAGAACGAGCGACAAAGAAGCACAATCGGCCTTTGCATTCGGCGGCAATATATTAATTTTAAATTAAAAATTAATATATTTATAAATATTTTTAAATTTATAATAAATATATTAATTTATATTAATATATTTATTATAAATTTAAAATATAAATCAAAATCAATTATTTTACTAATTTAAATAATAATTTATAAAAATATACTTAAATTAAAATTTTTAATAATACCACCATTACCATTCTATCAGTATTTTCGTAAGATGTTGTCACGTTCAACTATCGTCAGTAAACCGACTTTACAGACAACCAATTTTTTTTTATCATGTAAACTGTTCATGACGGAAATTAGCTTAGTAATTATCCTCACTCAGTGCTGTACAAGACGTTCCGTTAAAACTTAAGTTTCGACAAAGAAAGTTTTGAAACAAACATTTTAGTGGCCTCCGGCGCAGTGGATTTATAAGACGGAGGTCCTGGGTTCAACTGCCGACTGGGCTGATTGAGATTTTCTGAATTGACCTGGCTGATGGGAGGCTTCAGACGTGGCTAACGGCAATAACGTACCGCCAAGCGATTTGGCGTTCCGGTACGATGAGGTGTAGAAACAGAATGGGGCGTGGATTTTATTCTACTCCTAACTATTTAGCCCGCTTCTATATTAGATTGAATTATCATTTACATTAAAAAAAAGTAAATTTATATGAAATTGCAGCTTTTTTCACTTGCCCAAGCAACATAAACATAATTGACTTTCATAACCTGACGGCCGAGTGGCCCAGTGACTCTGCCTCTGCATCCTAGGCCGTGAGTTCGATTCCCACGTCTGGAAAAATGTTTGTGTGATGAGCATGGATGTTTTTCAGTGTCTGGGTGTTTATATATTATAAGTATTTATGTATAATATATATAAAATATTCATCAGTTATCATAGCACCTATAACACAAGCTACCTACGAGTAGGCTTACTTTGGGGCTATTATAACCATTATAATTGGCTGCAGTGAGCCAAAAAACAGTTGCATTAGTGGTTTCACGTACAATGGTCTACAAATTACAGTACAATAAAAAGAAATGGTGTATTTCTTTCACGAATTAATTTGTTTATCTGAAACCTGCTAAAGGTAATCGTGACAACAATAAACTCTTCACGTACGGAGAATAATGGCGTGATATAAAATCCCGTTTCGTACATCGTAGGGTGCCCAATTTCATAGTTTTTTTTATAAGGACATGTCTGACCGTAGTGTTGTCTTAATGGGAATTTATGAAGCAATTTTTGCTCGAAAATAGGTACTTTTGAATCAATTTGGACTAATAAAATTGGAGCAATAATGTTTACGATTGCTTCATATCACACTAGCGTTAGAAATGCGCAAGTTTGAGTTTATTTATTTGTATATGTTTTTCTTTAACGCCATAACTATTGAAACCATTTGTTTGGAAGAACAAAATTGAGACAGAAACAAGCTCCTTTTTGTTCACATATTCCCACATAAACGGAAAATACGCGGATGAACCACGTCTTCGTTTCAAATAAATTTTTTCTAAATTCTTTTGGTATTAACTACCTTTAATTCTGTTCATAACAATGCACCAACCGCTATTATATTTAATAAAATCTCGGGATTTAACCCGTGAGAAGGCGCGCCTAATTTTCTTACACGAGTAGGCGCGCGCGAGCAAATTGCTCACACTATCATAAATGTTTATATTTTTAGTGTTTCTATATTTATTGGCTTAAAATGTATTAAAATAAATAACACAAGGTTTAGTAAGTAAGAAAACAAGTATTTAAATCAAAACTATTATGAATAATAGCAACTTCTAACGCAAATAACAAAACAACCTAATATTAATTGAATTTTTTGGCACGTTTCATAAAAATCACAATAAAAACTGTTACATAACAAAAACTAAAAAGTGTTATTCATCCATTAAATCTACACTACTGTGCCTCTCGAAACAGACTGAACACATGTATTTTACATATTCGATTCAAAGTAATTGCTTGCACGAAGTACATGGTTTTTTGACCTTCTATTTTTACGTCTAGGACATATTCTTATTATTAGGCTCCGCAACCGTATTACTTTCGTAAGGACTATGGATGACAGAACTATCGCTTTCTATGGTGTCAACACGATATTGTTCCCCATTTTCAAGTTCTGCATCCAATTCATCACCAGAATCCTCTTCCAACCACGAACAAATTTGTGCTTGCATTCGATCGTCCATTTTATCTCTGTAGTGTAGCTAAAAGAAAAATAAAAATAATAGCATTAATACTAAAGAGTTTTAATATGATAATCAACGAATATAACTCAAAGAAATTAAATAATATGGCAGAAATAACAATGTAACTTTTTTAAACCACAAAAATAAATACTTACACGGATGGGCGCGTGATGAGCAAATTGCCGCATGTTGGTACACGGCCTCCACAAATGCCTTGCTGCGCGGTCGCAACGCCACTGAGCGGATCGGTTATTGCATCAGGGGAGAGGGGGTGAATATTCAGGAAGGTACTTAAGTGCTTGAATTGGTGTGGCAAGGGAAAGACAAAAAATTTTTGAATTAAAATTTTGTGTGAGCAAATTGCTCATAGCGCGCCTTCTCACGGGTTAATAAATAGAGAAATTTGCTACTGAATCTACAATATATAGATATTTCAAAAAAAAATATTTTGCTTTTTAGAAATCTAAGCAGCGATTTCTGAATAACCGTGTTCTTAAATAAAAGAATTTTTTTTATATCGATTACAAGTTGGCCCTTGACTGCTATCACACCTGATATTAAGTGATGATGCAGTCTAAGATGGAAGCGGGCTAACTTGTTAGAAGTCGGACGAAAATCCACACCCCTTTCGGTTTCTACACGACATCGTACCGGAACGCTAAATCGCTTGGCGATACGTCTTTGGCGGTAGGGTGGTAACTAGCCACGGCGAAAGCCTCCCACCAGCCAGACCAAGACAAATTAAGAAAATCTCAATCTGCCCCGCCGGGAATCGAACCCAGGACCTTCGTCTTATAAATCCACAGCGCATACCACTGAGGTCGTCGAAAATTATTTATGTTTGACATACTTGTCCTGATTTCTAAATATACGATGGTGATCCTAGTTTAAGGTACTACGGATATTCCGCTTGTGAGAATTTTTAGAAGAAAACTCGTATTCCCTAGGGAGATAATCGCATGCAAATTTTATGGTTAGTCGAGTTTTTTTCGCCCTACTGTACACTGTGCACATATAAACAGCAGCTTAATTTTATACAATCTAACCTCTTTTTGTCTTTTTGGCGTTAAGAAGAGTTTCGTGTTTTAACGACGCTCATCTTGGCTGGCTTTAATTAGTGTTAAGGTTCTTATTATATGAAAACGCTGTTATAAAAACGACTTGGAAACTCGTTTCAGACCAAAATAATTAATTTTGTTTGTTTTAATAAATAATGATATTTTATTTAATCTTTAATTTTTTGCCCTTTTATGGTTGCTTGTACCTAATTGTTATTTTTGATGTCTAGAGTACCATAAAATGACAGAATACTAAAGGTATAATTATGTAGGTACCTATTCTTTAACTAGAGAAATTAGTAGAAGGTTACTGATTGACTTTTATCTATATTAAAAATATATATTAGGGGACGGTAAGGGCTCGTAAATGGTTTAAGATTTGGTTGTATTTACAAGTTCGTACAAAACAGTTACAGTACTAAATTAAGTTATAATTTAGGTATGACTTTACTTAAGATAGTAGGAAGATATTTTAACTTAATTGTTTCATGACTGGAGCTTAATTGAACAATGCAGTCACTATCACAATCACTTTCATGAAAACATAAACATGGGTGTTTCTTGGTGTTGACTGTAATCGCAATACTAGGAATGGAACAACTAGGGAGCCCTGCTTGTTTTTACAAATAAATAATGCTTCATGTGATGAAGTCATTTTAAATGGATTTTGATTCTTCAAAACACCGAAGGGATCTCAGCTCCCTTTATGTGTTTTATCTTATATAAATTTATATATATATATGTGTGTGTGTGTGTGTGTGTGATTATATTATGGGGAGTGTTCTAAAGAGCATGGTCAAATACCACCGTCCGGATTCTCTGCCCGTACCTACCAGACGCCTCAGAAACAAATTTCATCCTCACCATCTAGACGCCTGGTATAGTACTACCATCCGCCACCACACACTTGCAAGATGTTCAATCAGCTTTCATTTCAGATGGGTGGCAGTAATAACTTAACATCAGGTGATCCTCTTGCTCGTTTGCTCGCAATTTTTATAAAAACAATTTTGACATTTGACATTTTTACATATAACTACCTATACGTTAATTAATGACGAATCTCTCAAGTCCGCGATATAATATTGGATTCTTCTTTCCTACAAAAAATAATGCTACATCTAATGAAGTCATATGTTTTTTAACCAAAGAAAAAAAAACAGAGGAGGTTCTCAATTCGACACGTATATATATATATTTGTTTTATGTTGCCACGCATAACTTTTTACAGAGTTGTCTGATTTTGATAATTCTTTTTTTATTAGAAAGGGCACACTTCCAAGGTGTCCCATT
This sequence comes from Mycalesis mineus, assembly GCA_034621355.1. Classification (NCBI taxonomy): domain Eukaryota; kingdom Metazoa; phylum Arthropoda; class Insecta; order Lepidoptera; family Nymphalidae; genus Mycalesis; species Mycalesis mineus. Next base: position 2,773,797 of record CM067900.1, read on the forward strand.
GTCATATTAGGATCTGATGATGATATCCTGGGAAAATTGAAGGAACTCTTCAAATTTTATAGGCAGACTTGCAGCGATTTCGGTTTTTGTGTAAGTATCGCGGTCCATTTTGGCTTTAAGTGCCGTATATATGTACTAAACAGTACAGTATGAAATAATTTATTTTGATACGTTACATAGCGAGTAAATAAATCTTAAAAGTAAGAAAACAAAATTTTTAATAAAAAAATGGATGTTGTGCCTACCGACTTAAATAGGCACTAAAATGTAAAAAATAACTGTCATTTAGTTGAACTTTAATTTACTTTTATATCTAGGAGCGTACCATTAAGGTTTCTACTTTATACACATAGCCTAGAACCCACAAACTGCTTTACTACGTTAAATAAATGTTCCTTAAACTTGCTGGCACCGACTTGATAGATATGCTTAAGTAAATTAAAGCAACTAAATGACACAGTTATTTTTTAATTTTTAGTACGTTTTGAGTCGGTTTGTTTTTGTTAAACATTTTATTTATGTGAATCAGTAATTTAAACGGCTATTTCATGACATCTCACAGAATTATGTCAGTCAACTTATTGACACGATTTGTAACTCCATTATTGAATGAAATTTCAAATAAAGATAGATTAAATTTTGGAATAACACATATTTTGAGTCCACTATGCTATAAGAATCTACGAGGGAACAGCGAAGTACAGCTTTACTATGGATGAACAATAAACGGTAAATGAGGATGCCAAATTGCAATTCTATTCCAGAATGCGACCGTTTTAACGAATACCCTAGTAGGTTAGTTCACTTTAGTCATCGAGTCATTGGGCACTAATTTTGCATTGCTGTGGATCAAAGGCTACGGTAGCCAGTGAGATTAGCTACAGTCACTACATCTATTAAAAGGAGGCTTTATATATAAAGTCAGTCTGTATTCCAGTTGTAGTTCTAAATAATGATACAATTAACATACAATCGTTTACGCTCGACTCGTTGATTTCTCTATCGTTCATTAAGAAATAGGTATAAGTCTGGATCATACCTTTTTTCATTCATTTTTTTATTCCTTATAAGTTAGCTCTTACTCTATACTCTATTTATTACTACAATGTCACCTGATGCTGATGGTAAGTGCTCATTCAATCCAATACTCTTAACATCAGGTGTGATACAGTTCAAAAACGTGAAAAATAGAAATTCTTATAAGGTCCTTCCATACTATTTATTACTAGAATACCTGAGCGATGGCAAGTGCTGATGCAATCTAAGGAAGCCTACCGTGAGAAAAATGTTTTTAAACCATTTTGGTGAAAATAACAGAGAGGTTCTTAATTCGTCAGTTAGACTTTTTTGTTTTTATGAGGAAATTTCCTGCCTTTTTATAAATCTTTTTTATTAAAATTGCTTAAATGTTCATATTTTTAAGTTATTAACAAAAAACGAAATCTCAATTCTTTTTCATCTTATTAATTAAGAACTATTTTATATGCATATAAGATATACAATTGCAATTTTTAACCTGCATAAATCACAAAATCCTTCGAAAACATTTTTCTTTAATACGTGATTCCGGACTCGGTGAGCCATCGTTTATACTTTTAGGACTTATAGCACAATTTTTCACGTTTTTGTCCTTAAACTGATTGACTAGAGTATGCTTAAGAAAGTTAAAGCACTAGACATATTTTACCTGTTAGGAGTTTAATGGTTGATTTCCTGCTTTCACTTTTTAGACAATATAGTGCCGGAACCTTAGACCGCTTTGCGGTATGTCTTTGTCGGTCATTTTTTATCTATCACGGCAACTTTAGACAAGGTTTCTTTCAATTAGAAATAATATTATGTAGATGAATATTGAAAAATAAGGAGATAAGTCCCGCTCGCAAAAGTGCAAACCGTTTTTCCAAGTCAACATTAAAGTGCGTATCTATAAAGCCGCACTTTGGACCTCGTGGTCCTTCCCTTCATCATCATCATCATTATCACCCTATTAACGATCCACTACAGGGCCAGGCCTCCCTCCTTATAGGACAGGGTATATGAAGTGTAGACCCACCACGCTGCTCCAATGCGGATTGGCGGGTTTAGGGTGATAATGTTTCATTTATTAACGATCACTATCAGATGTTGATGACAGTGACGCGGTCTTTCACTTAACTTAACACACCTTGAGAGTAGCCTCGTGTTGTAGTGAGCCGAAGATGTTGATAGGTTGGTTCAATCTTGTGTTCCCTAATAACCCCATGTTATATATCTAACGGAAATGTCATCCATTACGAGCTCCTTGCCGTAGTTGCGCCTCATTTGTATGTAAATGAGAACACACAGATATTGTGCCATCTTGTTTTATATATATTATATTTCTTAGGATCTTTATATTGTTTAGTTTTTCTTATAAGTAAGTTGCTGTACTTTGGCCCACTTAAAATGGCTGCCAATAATACTTTTTACAAGACACTAGCAGTCGCCCGCGACTTCGTCTGCATTAAAACCTCTTAGGTACCCTTCTAATTTTAAAGACGTACTCATATAAAGTGTCGCCATTCCGCGCTCCTCATCTCAATTTAATTTTTTTATAGTTTCCCGTCACGCAATATCCTCCGTCCCGTCCCGTGTACTAAGGATCTACATTTTCGTTAAACTTTGTCCGACATTACAGTACATTAACATTAACAATATATATTTATGGATACTGATGGCTATAGCTTGATAATATGATAGAATACCAGTTCCAAAATGCTGACCTCTATTCAGTACGAATAATGTAACACGAAGGAGGTCAACTTAATATGGACGCCATAGCGATAGTTGGTCAACTTAATTTGAAAGCGACTTAGTTTCGCGCTTTTTAGAAATTTTCCCGGAAATTATTCGAATTTTTCTCACCTTTTAAACCTTCCCTAGAGCTCCACGAACATTTCAAGGCGAAGATTAGATAAATCCGTTCAGCCGTTCTTGAGTTTTAGCGAGACTAACGAACAGCGATTCATTTTTATAGATATATATGGAAGAAGAAGATTCCAATTTTTTATACTGTTTGATTCATACAGATTAGACGTGTTGACGAATAAAAATTAAATATTTAATTGTTATAGTCTTCAAACTTAAACCTTGTGCTATTTTTATTAAAGCGGTTATCAAGTTGTAAGTGCGCTGTCTTTTAAGACTACTAGCTTCTGTGCAACTCTGTGGGTAAAAGAGACAAATTTGGTTTTGATCCCGCTTCCGCGCGTACGCAGCGAGTAAACAAGTTTACGCTGACCATTGATATACGAAATTATGTCGAACCAACTACGCTCGCCTACTGGAAGTGACCCAAATGAGAGAAAAAGTGGATCGCAACCCAATCTATCGAGTTCTAAATTGTTTCAAGGTATGTCTGAAGAACCAAAAATCACTTTTCGAAATAAGAGAAAATTGCCTCAATAAGACTGTGATCTCCGGCAAGAGCTTTTAGAAATTCAAAACAAAATGGATAGCATGATGAATTTCCTAATGGATTTTACTTCTGCCCAAAAAGAAAATATTACAAAAATATCTGAGGACATAGCATCAATAAAAGAAACAACTGAAAGTCTAGTTCTGGCACAAAATACGATGAAGTCGCAACTTTTAGGGCTCACAGATACTACAAAGAAGTCTGAAAAGAAGATTTTGGCCCTGGAGTCTGACATTCAAGAAATAAAATCTGCTGCTACAAACTCACACACCAACCATGCATATGAAGACCTGATCCGGGAAATACAAGAGCGAAGGGTAAGAGAGTCCAATATTATTGTCACTGGAATTCGAGAACCTACATGTGCAAACCAAGAAGAAAGACAAATATCTGATAAAAATGATATCCTGAGAGTAATTAAATTAATAGACGAAGGTATTCCGGAGCCTACCAAAATTTTTCGTCTTGGTAAATATGACGCTAATAAAACCCGACCAATCAAAGCTATATTTGAAAATCCCGACTCAGTGAAAACATTATTGAGAAATAAAAGCAAGGTGCCATTGGACAATATTAAGTTATTCTATGATAACACTCCTAAGCAGCAAGCACATATGAAGAAACTAAAAGAAGAACTACAACAACGACTACAAAATGGTGAACATAACCTTGCTATAAAATATAAGAAAGGAATTCCTCAAATTATTAAAATTCATTCAAAAAACTCCATGATATAAAATTAAATAAAAATGATTCTGATGAAATATTACAGTATAATAATAAAATTACCCATGAAATAAAGAATACTTATACAAATGTCTGTGTTACGAAAAAAAGATTATGCTTCCTTTACCTAAATGCTCGTAGTATCCTTAAACCAGGAAAATTTGATGAATTAAAATGCATACTACATGGATTTAGTACAAAAATACAACTAATAATAATAACTGAAACATGGATAAAATCACAAGATACTGAATAAAATTCAAGAAGAATATTGTACGCGAGAAACTTCTACTACTAAAACTATATTAGACCATGTATCTACAAATTTAAAAAATCATTACTTTCATCTAGCTGTCATCGAATCAAGTATTTCGGATCACAAACAACTATATTTAGAAGTAGAAAAATATAAACCAGAAGCTAAGAAAAAAAATCGAATATCAATCCCTAAACTATAACATGTTATACAAGAAAGTAGAAATTGAAATGGAAAGTGTTATTACTAAGTATTCCGATTTGGAAACTAAACTTATTACATGTCTCAGGATGAGTAAAATAACAAAATTAAAAATATTAAACCCACCAAGAAGTGATTGGATTAACAAAAATATAATCTTAGACATTGACAAAAGAAATACTCTATGGTATAAGCATAAAGTGGAACCAAAAAATGAAAAAATAAGACTCGAATTTTTAGGAGTAAGAAATGCGGTGACTGAGAATATTCAAAAAGTTAAGAGGCAATACTATTATAAGGAATTTAAGAAATGTACACGCAAGCCCCTAAAAATGTGGGACCTATTGAATAACCTCTCAAATAATAAAACAAAAGAAATCTGTGCTCCATCAAAGTTAGACATATCAAATAAAATAGTCAGTGACCCATTGCAAATATGTGAAGCTTTTAATAATTATTTTTCGACAATAGGATCAATCTTAGCTGATAAAATACCCGTAAAATACCAAAATAACCAAACTTATACTCTACCAAAACAAACAATGCAATCTCTGCGCTTAATGGAAATGTCACCAGTCACTATGGCTGAGGTCTCAAGATTAATCGATAATCTTCATACTAATATAGCTTTGGGCATCGACGGGATTAGTTGCAAAGCAATAAAGTGTGTAAAAAATCTTCTAATTAATAATTTAACAAAATGCATGAATAACTGCTTCGATCAAGGCATCTTCCCCGATAGCCTCAAAGTTGCTAAAGTGACCCCGATCTTCAAGTCTGGTAGGAAATCTGACCCTGGTAATTATCGACCAATATCGGTTCTGCCAATATTATCTAAAATATTTGAAAGGGCAATATATCACAGACTTGATCAGTACTTAAAGTCAATAAATTTCCTTTATGAAAAACAATATGGGTTCAGATCAAAATCTGGTACTATTTCAGCAGCAGTAGATCTTATTACTAATATAAAAATGCAGATTGATAAAAAACAAATAGTTGTAGGTATATTTATCGACCTTAAAAAAGCATTTGACACGGTTAGCCATAATTTGCTCTTAAAGAAACTGGAAAGTATTGGTATTATTGGTAAAGCTTACGAAATTTTGAAATCATATCTATCAAACCGTACTCAGATAGTGAAGATTGGAGAAAAATGTAGTAGTCCAGCATCCATTAATTGTGGCATACCACAAGGTTCTATATTAGGACCATTGCTTTTCTTAATTTATATTAATAATATTCACGAAATCGGTCTAAAAGGCGACATTTCCTTATACGCTGATGACACCGTGCTAATTTACTTTGGTAGTTCTGTTGAGTCTATCATGAGAGAAGCTCAAAGTGATTTAAATAATCTCAATGTATGGTTTCAATGTAACCTGCTAACTATCAACACCACTAAAACAAACTACATCATATTTACTTCAAAAAATAAGAAAATAACTAATTTTGAACCATTGACTATTAATGGAGACATTTTAATCAAATCAAACAGTCAAAAATATCTCGGCTTAATACTTGACAACCATCTGACGTGGAGAAATCATATAGATAAGCTTCGTAAAAAACTTTCATCCCTAATGGGGTGTCTACGAGGTATTGTGCATTGTTTACCAAAAAGTGTAAGATACACTATTTATAACTCACTCGTTAAACCACACATTGATTACCTAATCGAATTATGGGGGACAGCAGCGAAAACGAACTTAAATTTCATTCAGAGATCACAAAATAAAATTATTAAGGTTTTGTTTCATTACGACTTTCTAACACCTACTAGTATAATATATAAAGAAACAAAGTTACTAAACATAAAACAAACATACATATATAGCACTTCAATATTAATTCGGAAAATATTAAATAAAGATATACACTCAAAAATAACTTTTACAAAAAAAATTCAAGTACAAAAACGGGCCTTTCGCCGAGCAAACCACCTTCTACTAAATTATAAACCTCGCACTAGCTATGGCAGCAAAAATATTATATTTGAAGGAGCACAGATTTACAATAAACTACCATCCGATATAAAAGAAGCAAAATCTATGTTTATTTTCAAGAAGAAATTAAAGTTTTATTTACTTAATAACACATCACTGTAAGTCGTATCTAGTAAGCTTTGATCTTTGTTCTGTTAAAACTAGTCGTGTGTTCCTCGTAATAGGTATGTAACTTTGAAAGTGCGGGTACTTTAACAATTAAATAATGTATTATAAGTATTATTTAAGCCTAATTTGTATTGTGCACTTAGTTAAATAGTTTACTTAGATTAATTAGTATAGTTTTTCTCATATAAGTGAATTTATTGTAATTCTTTTGAGAAAATAAAGATCTTCAACCTCATTTCTATTACGTACAAAAATTGTATTGTAAAACATTTTAAAATTTATTTTTAAAGTTACTTTAAAATAAGTTAAAAGTGAATAAGAGTGTGTTTTTGTTGAGAAAGAATATAATAAGGAACTTAAGCTAATTTATCCTAATAACTATACAAATCATGCCCACGTGGAATGGTGGCAAGAATACTGGTTGTATTTCCACGTTGGATAGCCAGGCTAATCCTTAGCGCAAAAAACGGTCCAGCCCTTCTTCACCAGTTGAGGTAATTAGACGCGGCAAAATATTACGGAAGAATTTATTGGCACTGCGACTCCAATGCCCAAGGGTCTCCACGGCATAAGGATCAAATATAATACTCCTTCAGCCTTTTTCGCTGCAGCTCCAAGTCTTGTTTCTGCCTCCCTGATATGACACGGGGTCAATGTGTCAACGCAAAAGCGGTCTACACCAATACTCTTACCATCCTCGCGACTTAGGCATTGTATATTTTATATATTACTTAATAATTGACAGTCTAGGCTGGCCCAGGTAGGAGGTAAGTGGCAAACTAACTACTAATAATAGTGTGTTAGGATCATAATTTAATTAGCGTTAATCGTATCATAATTGATAAATTATATCGTTTTTTTATTTTTTAAGTTGGCAACATAACTCTTCGTACAGAATAGTCAACTGTCATTTTGTGATTGGTTAACGCAAAAAGGCAGCAACCAATCAGAGTTCACTTTCCCTTCCACGTCAAAAAGAGATGTTGTAAGGTTTTTGGCTACGTGGCGCGCTCATTGTGTTTTCTAATTTTGAAGGAATCGTAACGTTCAAATGGATATTGTTTGTGTAATTTCTGTAAATTTAATAATCTATTAAAAGTGTGAAAAATATTAACAATAAAGGCACGAAAATTATATATAAAAAAAAACAGAATAATTATAATAACTAACTAATTAACTTAACTATAAGCATAATTCTAAATTTTGCCCTTTTGGTAGGGTGCCCATCACGCAGGCAGCATTTCCGCGCTGAATTGCGATAGATATTCGTTGCGCGAGAAAGCTGCCTGCCCGAGGGTCGCCTGTTGCCTCCCTGAGGCGCCTACTCAATTTATACGCCTATTTCTGTAATGTAATAAAGTGAATTAATACAAGTTTGAGTATTCCTTGCTACCAACGCTCCCTGCTGCTGAGGTTTATAAGTGCCACACTTTGCAAGGTACGCTCGAGCCACGTTCTGCAAAGATCCATTGCATAATACTGATTTCTTCTATTGAAAGGGCTTAAATCCACCAAACTCGCATGACGTGAGCTTCACCGGCTGTATTAAATATTTTAAGTATTCTTAAAGTTTATGTATACCTACTAAAAAAACTAATTATGCATAATTATGCTTGGTTTAGTATAAAATACTTGAGACAATCCGTAGTTATTTCAACATGTTGCTATTTTATAATTAAGTTTAGTAATGTAATGCTCAGCTATTGTAAATTCTAGCTACTAGTTTGGGTCTTCTGTAATGGCACCTAAAATTCGGGTGGGGAAGAAGGGGGAGATTGTCTCCCAACTAATTACAGTTCAACGAATCCAATGTCACCCTAATCTGAGTCTCACTGGAGTCCTTCTTAGGTCTTTGGATATTTGCGCTCCCTATATTGGGTCTAACTTATTAACCTGTTCGCTTTAACTTTCTAAGGATACTGTACTTAATATTCTGGTCATCGTCTTACTTAATAGTGTCCCGCTGCAGGGCATTGACCTCTGATCTCATAGGAATACTGCCTAATGGAGAAACACGATAAAGTTTATTATACGAGAGATTTAGGGCCGTCTCATGTAGCTGGCACTAAAACACTGTGAGTCCCTTCGTGATAAATTTAAAGAAATAGGAATCCTTACAGTAGCCTGAAACAAAATATAAATATGTATAAACAGAAAAAGGGCTTAAACTATCTTCTACTAATATATCGCCTCCGAAAAGTTCAAAAGTCATTGGACTGGGTGTACTCTATGTCATCATATAGCTTTATATTACTTACTGAGTCAAGGTTATTATACTATAGATGAATTTTTAAATGACAAAGAGGTTGAGAGGCAATTGGATCAGCTTTCAACTTCACACAAGTAGTAGAATAAATAATTTTATGTAACATACAATAATTTTATGTATTATACAGTTAATATTGTAAAAATTAATGATTTTAAAAGAGCAACTGTTGAGTTTCTTGCCGGCTCTCCTCAACAGGACCTGCCTTCCGAGCCGGTGGTAGAGTCACTACAAATAGTGTAATTTGACGTTTCACAAGTGCTTATAATTATTGGCCTACTTGAAATAAATGATTATGAATTTTGAATTTGAACATATCAGATTGCTATCTATACTAATATTGTTATTAACTTTAAACACTTTAGATACACTAGCATACATAAGTATGACAGTAAATTTTAAGCAATTAAGTCAACAAAAAATTAATACCTACCTTCGTGTAGCCTCACAGTGATTAGTTGATAATGGTCTGAACTTGGTTATACAAGTGTACTCTGTCGTGTCTCTAGATACACCGGCATACATCAGCTACATAAATTTTAAACTTCGATGTCTTCGCAATTAGATGGTTTTAATTAATTTAGCGGCACCCTGGAGATATTTCGGCGTCTTTAATTAATTATTTCATTGAATATTCAATGAACTGTGAAATTTTAATTACGAATTAACTAGATAAGCATGCGACTTTGTTATCACGTACGCGTATCCTCAGTTATTTCTATTTTATATTTACACACTATTTTTGTGACTGTAAAACGAAAGCCTTGACGTAGCAAAAAATGATAATACTACTACTAATATTGTATAATAATAAAATACTGTGCATCTAACCATATAAACACTAAAGGTCTTAAATTGATCTCAACAGAGAATCGAACCTACTATATCAACTACGCCAAACATAGTGCTATTCTGTAATGAAACTCGACAGTGTTACTTGCGACTACGTTTCTACACCTCTTTGTCTAGCACAATCTATACTAATATTATAAACAGGATGCGTTTGTGAGTACAAACTTACAACATTGTAAGGGGTAATCTCTGGATTTACTGGACCAATTTTCAAAATTATTTCACTACGTTATTATGGAGTGTCATAGGCTACAAAATTTTCCAAAATTAATTAAGTATGCATCTTTACTTAAATTTGAATTATGTAATCCAAGTTTTAAAAAATCACTTTAATCGCGTGCGCTGCGAAAAGTATTGAGGATAGGACAAAACAATGTACTACAATATTAAAGAACGTATCAAATGGTATCAGACAGAATATGTCGAATATATGTAATAAGAAATCTAGAACCGAATGTTCGCAGTGGCTTCCCAGCTAAAGGACTATTACCTCTGCAGGACGTGAGAGAGTCTAGCACTAAAACGTCTCAGCGACTGGCTAACCACAGACATAATATGCAACGAACGTTCGCAGCCGCGGCTTGCTAGCAAAAAAACGATTACATCTACAATCATCATCATAATTTTTATTTATCCCGAACTGTCTACCTGAAGTATTATGCAGTACAAACGGGACAAAAATATTTCTAACGCGAAAAGTCCGCGGGCACTGCTAGTACTATGTATAGAGAGATGGAGACGAATGTACAAAGGTCATGAAAATTGGTGCGAAAGGAGATGGTCCATTTCCGCTTCACTCTTGTACCACATACCATTAAAATGGAAAAAATACAAGGATTTTATCAAATATAAAATAAGTGAACGAAACGAACTATATAAAACGTTGGTTAAAAATGAAATTCCTAGTTTTTGAGGTTTTAAAAGATGGCAAATAATGACAGCTGTCATTATGCTCCTCGCTAATATTAGTCTGTAGGTGATAAAGATGCGGTGATATTGATTTGTCAAACTCAAAATATGTCATTTTTGACAAGTCTTTTCTTCCGTGTTCCGGGCTTTGTTTTTAGCTATAATACATTTTAGACATACACATCTTAAATATAATAAGAACAAAACTCAATATTTTAATCTTATTATTCAGTTAATCCGAGAGGTACCTATACCTAACCAGTAACCATCAAATCAAATGGACCATACGTCAATAAACACTGACAGCAAAAGTCAAAACACCATCAATCCGCCACCTGGAGCATGTCTACCATAGATTATATAACTTATCTAAGATCCGCCATTATTATACGTAAAGTGTTGTATTGTTTTAGAGAGAATAAATAATATTTCGCCTAAATAAAAGTGAATTCAGAGATTTAGCTAATCAAAACTAGATTATTAATACATTTAGTTTTTTTCAACTATTGTACAGAAAGTGTGTCTGTGCTCCATACATTTTTGGACCATCTCCTTTTGAGCCTTGTGTGAAGAAATCTAAAACTCCATGTAGTTTGTTTAATCTATCCCGTGTTGCTAATATTGCGAGGAGAGCCGAATTTCATTAACTAAAGACATAGATATATAAATTTTAAGATACATACCTACTGTTGGGAAGTTAGCTGTGCTTCACACCTGTGCCTCAGGAATACATTGTCATTAAGAAAAAAACAAATATAATCATCATATGTCTATCCTAGCATTGACTAGAGTGAAAGCAGGATCTTGGGTCTTTCATATCCTCTAGTCTCCTTTAATGAGGCCTTTCTCCTACCCACTGGACTAATATATCTTCTTTCATATATTCCTTGCTTCTTAAATTTTTAACCGACGAAAAAAAAACGGAGTAGTTTCTCAATTCGACACGTATATATATATATATATTTTTTTATGTATGACGCATAACTTTTCACAGAGTTGTCCGATTTTGATGATTCTTTTTTTATTAGAAAGGGCATACTTCCAAGGTAGTCCAATTGTCATCATGTTAGGATCTGATGAGGATATTCTGGGGAAATTGAAGGAACTCTTCAAATTTTGGAGGCACGCTTAGAGCGATTTCGGTTTTTGTCTCGGTATCGGTAGCTTTTTGGCTACTAGTGCCGTATAATATACTATGACTATACGTATGACAGTATAGTACGACTACGATACGTGGCGATAAGTCACAAAGTAAGAAATAAAAATTTTTAAATAAAAATAGAACCGATTCAAAACGCACTAAAAAGTAAAAAATAACTGTGTCATTTAGTTGCTTTAATTCACTTAAGCATATCTATGAAGTCGGTGCCAGTCAAGTTTATGGAACCTTTATTTTACGTAGTAAAGTAACGTCCTTAAAGTAGAAACCTTGGCTAGCACCGACTCCTAGATATGCTTAAGTAAATTAAACCAACTAAATGACACAGTTATTTTTTACTTTTTAGTGCGTTTTGAGTCGGTTCTATTTTTATCAATCCTTTCAAGTAGGTTTAGGACTTGACTTTGGCCTTTGAATAATTTCCCGTCGCTTTGAAAATCCCCGTTGTTATTCTTCATTAATTTATTATTGCTATGTATCCAAACCATCTAAACATACCTTTCTCGATTTTAGTCACCATCTATGGCGTATCTTTTTTTGTTATATCAGCGTGTACAGTAGATGTTGCTTTCCTAATGCCACTCTAGAGTCTTGCCGCTTTTTGTTTCCACTTTGTCTGAAGTAATAACAATTACTTGAGGTTTTAATTTTTTATGTCACGCAGTTGCTTCGCGCTTTAAGCCTCTTTGGGGGACGTATTTTGAATTTAACATATTATTTGATGACTTGTTTAACGATATCTAAAATATTAATGAATTCTCTTTGAAAAAATCGAGCAGATGGCACCTACGAGGTATCAACGAATTAATAATTACTATTTCTATACAACCCGCTAAACTGCATTAGAGCAGCATGGTGGGTCTAAGCTCTATATTCTCTCTCCTATAAGGAGAGAGGCCTGGCCCTGTAGTGAGCCGTTAATAGGCTGATAATGATGATGATGATCTCTCTACAATCAATAAAATTATGATGGCCTCCGTGGCGCGGCGGTATACGGTATTCGGCCGATGCTAGGATAATATAGCTCCTTTTCTAAATGAAATATTATATCGTTGATGCATCTAAAACGTGCTGAAATAAGTAGAAAATCATCGTCTATGAATAGAGTAACACTTTGCAAGGAATGCAAAGATCAAAAACAAACTTATAAATAAAAAAGACGTGTGGCACTCGGAGACTGCCGCGGTAAAGCTATTGCATAGCATTTTTCATCAACTTATGTTTACCTTCCGACGTCATCGGGACCGTGGCCGAGCGGTTAGGCGCTGTAAGTGCCCGGATTGCCAGAGAGACGCGGGTTCGAATCCCGTCGGTTCCGAATTTTTGATTTTTCCGCAAAAAGAAATTGCGGAACCGAAGGGAAAGGGAAGGGGAAGAACCCAATTGCGGAACCGCGGGATTCGAACCCGCGTTTCTCTGACAATTCGGGCACTTAGAGCGCCTTACCGCTAAGCCACGCTCCCAATAACGTCGGCGCCGAAATTATGCTTTTTATATTATGTTTTTAATATCCAGCGGGTGTTAGATTTTTTCGTTACGGAATTTCTGAATTCGGTCTCCACGCTCAAGGCCCGCGATAGAAGCTATACAATAGCTTAAAAATATCTATCAGTTTATTATAGTACCCATAGCACAAGCTCCCTATGCTTATTTTAGGGCTATATAGGGATGTGTGTATTATTGTATAATATTTATTTATTTATTATTCATACTATACTTGTAACCACTCAACACAGCAGTGTTGTTTGATATACTTACCTAGACGAAGCTGACGCTAAATCTCTGTTATGACTATACATACGTTAATTTGCATAAATACTTTGGATTTTTACATGACTGGATTCAGATATTATACATACAATTTGTACAGGTACTGGCTGGTGGGTAGATACATTACTGTTAATCAATAGCTATTATCCTATTGTTAGAAGAGAATAAAACTAAAAACACAAAAAGACGTACTTTAATCGGAATAATTTAATTAACTATGCTCAAAATGAAACATTTGTAATCACATAATTTATTTAAAGAGCACTTATTTACATTTTATTACACTTTAACTTTTAGCAAAATTAACTGGCAGCATAACTGCACACAAAGAAAACTCACCAAAATAATGATCACTTCGTTTATATAGCTCGTAACCGCCATTTTTGCTAGTCTGTGATTTATGCTTCTAAACAGGGTGCCACGACACAAAAATTCGGCACCTCTATAGTCTATGGTTCGCAGAGTATACAATGCTGCCAACACTATATTATACAATCTTTTAAGTAATCTATAAAATATAAACTATCTTGTTATTAGTAGCATGTATAATGGTTTTACTTTGAAAAGAAACCGCACAGAACAAAACTGCGGAACGGGAGAGATTCAATAATTTTAATCACCAGAGAGCTATACGGAGAAATCCCGCAGTCTGCAAGATAAATAATGAAATAAACTTAGGTAGAGTAACGCAAGATTTCAATTAAAACTTCCTATTGCGAAGTTTTCTGCGAATCCTCGGTCAGGCTACGTTGGGAGTGCCTAGCGCTAATGATTTATATTCACCACCATCACTCGATGGTTTTATGGAAAAATTAGGATTCAGTTACCTACTCCATAATGGATGATAACACCATCTGAGTTTGTATCAGTGATTCTATAAACGAAAAATTCCTGTAACTTTCTACTGGCCGTAACTCAACCGGCCCTCAGTTCACTGCATTGAAATTAACGCTACTTGAGTTTATATTTAATCTGTAATTCCATATGGTATGCGAAGTGGATTTATAAAACAGAGGTCCTGTGTTCGACTCCCAGCGGGGCTTATTGAGATTTTCTTAATTTGTCCTGGTCTGTCACCCTGCCGATTAAGACGTAGCGTCAAGCGATTAAGCGTTCCGGTACAATGTCGTGTATAATTACGGTGTGGATAATTACCCGACTGCGTCAGAAGGAGGGTTATGTTTTTCGAGCGTATGTATGTATGTATGTATGTATGTCCATTTCTTCGGCACGCGCTACAGCCTAAACGACTGAACGGATTTTGACAGGTGAGGTGTCGTTGAATTCGTTAAAATTGTGGTAGTGACATAGGCTATATAAATTTTCAAAATGGCGGCTGTAAATGGGGGGGATGTGTGTATTTTTTTCTTTTATCTTAGCAATATGGGTACCAATTGTAAGGTCGTAAAAAGACCATTTCAAAAATATAAATATCATATCATGTTCATATTACTTTTTTAACAAAAAATGGCAAAAAGTGTACTAAGTGTATCTACCGTCTCATTTCTATACCATAAACTAAAACTAAAAAGTCTCAAATAAAATTATTATTATAAAAACAAAAAACCCGACTGCCTGTTTGCAGCACCATAAAGTATTGAGAATTTTATACAGATATAGTGACCCTTGTTTTTCTCTTTTTAATTCATAACTTCTAAGCAGTCGGGTTTTTTGTTTTTATAATAATAATTTTATATCCATCTCCTAACAAATTAGCCCGCTTCCATCTTAGATTAAATAATCACTTACCATTAGATGTGATTGCAGTCAAAGGTTAACTTGTAATGAATGAAAAAGAAACCACAACCCCATCAGTCGTGAGATTACAGAAATCAATGCAATAAACACTGTTTCAGTTTGTAACAGCAATTCTGTATCTAAAATGGGAATCTCCCATAACTTCCTGCTGGCGTTAAACTCCTACCGGCCACAACTCCGGGCAGCGGAGCGCAGAACTCAGCACAATAAAACAAACACTACCTGAGCTCGACCAACACTAGTGCCATATATAAACCGATTCCGAGTTCCAAGTTCCGATAACGTTGAGCATAATGGCTCTATAAAATTTCACAGTCGCACCCAGCGGTTTTCAATTAAAACTTAAGCTCCGCTATCTTCGATAAATGCGGTGACCAGGCTTGTGGTGTACCTAATTAATTGATTTTTAGTAAATACCTGTGTTGTTTGTGTTGTTTATCTAGTATCATGCCTATACGATTTAGTGTCATGGTGGTTTTGGTCCAAATGTTAGTTAGTTAATGTTTTTTTTATCGACTACAAGTTGGCCCTTGACTGCTATCACCCCTGATGTTAATTGATAATGCAATCTAAGATGGAAGCGGGCTAATTTATTAGGAGTAGGATGAAATTTAGGTTTCTACACGACAGCTCCCTTTCGGTTTCTACACGACATCGTACCGGAACGCTAAATCGTTTGGTGGTACGTCTTTGTCGGTAGGGTGGTAACTAGCCACGGCGAAAGCCTTCCATCAGCCAGACCGAGACAAATTAAGAAAAATCTCAATCTGCACCGCCGGGAATCGAACCCAGGACCTCCGTCTTTTAAATCCACCGCGCATACCACTGTGCCACGGAGGTCATCATGATCTCAGGTTTCCAGTCCTGAGTCATGTTATGTAATATTAAGGTTATTTTGGTACAAGAAATTCTTAGTAGCATACGGGAGTTTGGGCAGTACTTGACCGTTGTGCCTTAGAGATCAGGACAATAACTCAATCATCAATATATCCTAGTGATCATTACCTGGTTCTGGAGAGAATATACTAAGCTTTTCTTTCTTTTTTTTCTACAACATTTCCGAGCTCGGAGAAAGAGAGCTTGCTAACCCATCGGTCCCGGTCTTTATCACCAACATCTGCTAGTGATTGTCAGAGTTACAACACAAAATCAACCCCCGCCAACCCGCATCAGACCAGCGTAGTGGATCAAAGCTACATATCCCCTCTTCCATGTCCAGAAGACAGCCCTGGCTGTTGATAGGCTGATACCAATGATGGCCACCCTACATCTAACTAGAGATTTCATGCCACACTTAGCAGTAAGTTATTCAATGTAATGTACTCACATATCTCACTCGAGCTTAATCATAACATTGCGTAATAATTAACGCGCATTGAGCTTCAATTAACAATACCTATTGTACATTATTAATATGATTAACCAAAGCGTATTAATATACCGATAGTGATACTGCTGGCATGTCTAGTATGTTTTAATTATAATAATCTCCACAGAGAATGCTGGCTGGTGGGAGGCTTTCGCCGTGGCTAGTTACCACCCTACCGACAAAGACGTATCGCCAAGCGATTTAGCGTTCCGGTACGATGTCGTGTAGAAACCGAAAGGGGTGTAGATTTTCGTCCCACTCCTAACAAGTTAGCCCGCTTCCATCTTAGACTGCATCATCACTTAACATCAGGTGTGATAGCAGTCAAGGACCAACTTGTAGTCGATAAAAAAAAAAAAAAAATATGCTCGCGAGCGAATATTCACAAGTATTATTATTTCAGATCAGGCTGGTCCCAGTACCATCAAAATGATCTACATCTAACCCATCTAGACTAAGACTAAAATGTAAAATAATTATCAAATAATAATATAATGTAAATTAACTTATACTGATGTAGATCTGGCAGCTTATAATTATGTAATCTCCTTAATGTAATGTAAATGAACTGAATGAAAATAAACGATTTTATTATATTATTATTATTTCTAACCGCCCAGAAGATTTTCTTATGTGATAAGTTTATGTTAAAACTTAGGAGTTGAGATAGCCTAGACATTGAATTATTCAAATAGTAATCCAATTTCCAATAAAACTATATTTTGTCGTTTGTTTTATTTATTAAAAAAATCCAATTTGTTTCATCCAAATGTCGTTAGGCCTTTTAAGTTTATATTTATTTACCCTAGCATGGATATCGGTAATGCCACTATAATCGGCATCACATCGTGTTTGTCAATAGAGTAGGTAGCAGTTGAAACTTAACCAAGACTCCTTGATGTTGGAGCGTTTACTAGCCTTCTTGGTCAACCGACATTAAAAAGTTTAAGATCTGTTATTGAGACATTTTTGCATCAGTGATTTTTGTTTTATTCGCAATTTTTATTAAGTTTTTTTTCATTTGTAAGTGATTATGTTTCATGTATATTTTTTTTGATGTAATTTTTTTTTGTTAATATTTAATCATTGTGGTTGTAAATTAGGATACAATGGCGCTGACATATTCATCTTGAATAAAAGTCCCTTAAAATTTTAAGATAATATAAAAAAAACCAAAGACTCCAAAGACCGATTATTGTCTAAAAGCCGATAACAGGCTACTAGTTATCCTGATATTCCCAAAAAAAAGGGGTATATATAAAAACGTGAGGCATAGCTAGTCTTACACAAAACATTGTTGTCTTAATCACATCACTTATAACTTTAAAATGGTTGAATTGATCTGGATGAATAATAATTTTGTTTTAAGTTCTATTTAATGGCATTGACTTGGGATAATCTTTGACATTTATTATTATTATTTGACATTTATAAAAGTTGCATTATTTTGACGTAAAGATGACATTGGAGTCTAATTTGAACATAGATTAAAGACTGTTCGCTGCGACTGTTGCAGCCGAAAATATTACAACCCACCATAGCACGATAGCGTTTAAATTAATATAGTAACCGCAAAGTTTTATTTATTTATCAGCAAATTTAATAAAAAGCTAATAATTGCTCAGATATGTCCCTTGTCTGTCACAAATTCCACTCTTGACAAATAATAAAAACGAACACGCTGAAAGGGACAAAAAATAATTTTGTATCACTTTCTAATAAAGGCCGAATGAAATAAGTCTGTCACGCTCTTGAACCTACAGCCGCGTTATGACTCCATCTAGTAGTCTTTAATCTATGTGAATTATCCTTCCCATCGGTCCCGGTCTTTATCACCAACATCTGCTAGTGATTGTCAGAGTTACAACACAAAATCAACCCCCGCCAACCCGCATCAGGCCAGCGTAGTGGATCAAAGCTCCATATCCCCTCTTCCATAAGAAGACAGCCCTGGCTGTTGATAGGCTGACACCAATGATGGCCACCCTACATCTAACTAGGGATTTCATGCCACACTTAGCAGTAAGTTATTCAATGTAATGTACTCACATATCTCACTCGAGCTTAATCATAACATTGCGTAATAATTAACGCGCATTGAGCTTCAATTAACAATACCTATTGTACATTATTAATATGATTAACCAAAGCGTATTAATATACCGATAGTGATACTGCTGGCATGTCTAGTATGTTTTAATTATAATAATCTTCACAGAGAATGCTATGCTCGCGAGCGAATATTCACAAGTATTATTATTTCAGATCAGGCTGGTCCCAGTACCATCAAAATGATCTACAGCTAACCCATGTAGACTCGGACTAAACTGTAAAATAATTATCAAATAATAATATAATGTAAATTAACTTATACTGATGTAGATCTGGCAGCTTCTAATTATGTAATCTCCTTAATGTAATGTAAATGAACTGAATGAAAATAAACGATTTTATTATATTAAATTATTATTATTATTTCTAACCGCCCAGAAGATTTTCTTATGTGATAAGTTTATATTAAAACTTAGGAGTTGAAATAGCCTAGACATTGAATTATTCAAATAGTAATCCAATTTCCAATAAAACTATATTTTGTCGTTTGTTTTATTTATTAAAAAAATCCAATTTGTTTCATCCAAATGTCGTTAGGCCTTGTAAGTTTATATTTATTTACCCTAGCATGGATATCGGTAATGCCACTATATTCGGCATCACATCGTGTTTGTCAATAGAGTAGGTAGCAGTTGAAACTTAACCAAGACTCCTTGATGTTGGAGAGTTTACTATCCTTCTTGGTCAACCGACATTAAAAAGTTTAAGATCTGTTATTGAGATATTTTTGCGTGAGTGATTTTTGTTTTATTCGCAATTTTCATTAAGTTTTTTTCATTTGTTTTATTTAATGTTTGTTAATATTTAATCACTGTGATTGTAAATTAGGATACGGTGGGGCTGACATGTACATGTTTAATAAAAGTCCCTTAAAATTTTGAGATAATAAAAAAAAAAAACAAGTTTCCAAAGACCGATTGTAGTCTAAAGGGCAAGGCTGCTAGTTATCCTGATATTCCCGAAAAAAGAGGGGGTCTATACGGATGAAAACGTGAGGCATAGCTAGTCTTACACAAAAAATTGTTGTCTTAATCACATCAATTATAACTTTAAAATGGTTGAATTGAACTGGATGAAATTTGACATGGATTATAGTTTGGAATGGACATATAATCACTAGATTTAGTGGTTGTTTCCCCTCCCTTGTACTCCTTACAGGCCTGTATCTGGCCCTGTAGTGGGCTTTTAATAAGCTGGTAATGATGATGATGATGAGAGATATAAGACGACACGTAGACCCATGGGAACACGATCAATGCTTTTGTAATTGCAGTGTACACTTAGTACAAATTCAAATTCAAATTCAAAATCGTTCGTAGGCTTATTAAAAGCACTTTTGAAGCTTCAAATTGGACTATTTGTAGTGACTCTACCACCGGCTCGGAAGGCACGTCCTGTTGAGAAGAGCCGGCAAGAAACTCAACAGTTGCTCTTTTTATAATATTATCAATTTTACAATATTAAGCGTGTTGTTACATTAAGTTATTTATTTCACTTCCTGTGTGAAGTTGAAAGCCGATCCAATTGCCTTTGAACATCTTTGTCATTTAAAAATTCATCAATAGTATAATAACTGAGTCAGTAAGTGAGTTTAAATTTATGCAATTTAAATTTATACATTGTGTAAATTTATGCAATGGCAGATTTAAAACTGAATTAGGCATCTTGTTGTAGAAGAGTACACCCAATCCTACGAAAGATTTTTGAACTTTTCGGAGGCGATAAGCTGATATGACCAACTTATGTCCATTTCTAGGAAGACGATCGCTTAAATTCTTTTTCTGTTTATACATATTTATATTTTGTTTAACAAAGACTAGGTTATTGAATATGTATTGACAGGGTACTGTAAGAGTTCCTATTTCTTTAAATTTGACACGAAGGGACTCGCGTGGTTTAAGTTTATAAATAGACCGAATTGCTCGTTTCTGAAGTATAAAGACAGAATTTATGTCAGCAGCCTTTCCACACAACAAGATGCCATAAGACATCACACTGTGGAAGTAAGCAAAATAAACCAGCCCAGTAGTTTCTACATCAGTAAATTGTCTTATTTTTCTCACTGCAAATGCTGCTGAGCTAAGTTTAGCTGTCAGTGGCTCTATATGAGCACAGCACCGAAGTTTACAGTCCAAGGTCACTCCCAAAAAGACTGCAGAACTCTCCATTTTTAGCGTTTCACCATTTATCATTAAAGACTTATTTATTTTTTTTACATTCGGTAAAGAAAACTCAACACATTTAGTTTGCTTTGCATTTAATATAAGGGTCTAAAGTAGAATCAAGGGGTAAAGACAGATGTAACGCTTTCATCCAACATAAACTGTTCTTTGAGCTTTACACATACATTGTCAGTAACCGGGCCGCGCCTGGGGCGGGTCAACGACTTTATACTGAGTAGCTTACTGCGAGTTTTACTAGGCTTTGGCACTTTGTAGTTTCCGTTCCGTCTCTAATGCAACTGAATTGCGAAGTTGTTCTAAGTGTAAATACCCGAAAGACTGCCTCGTAGGTCTAGTGGATAGGCTTCAAATCACTATCGGTTTATGTGCTGGGTGAGCTACGACATATATTTTTCCTCTCGGAAACTAATTTACGCAGAGCTGCGAAATACTGAGATTTTATATTTACAAATAAATTTTCTATATCCCTTCTTAAGGTATAGAACATTGCTCTTCCATCGAAATTGGGTGACAATTCTAACATATTATAAAACAAAGCCCCCGCGCATTGTATATCTGTTCATCTGTTCGCTATAAACACAAACTTAACGGAACGTCAAGCAGTTTTCATCAATAGATAGATTTTGAAGAAGGTTTTAGAGACGAATATCTTAGCATTCCATGGATTCACCGTGTGGGTGCCGGGTCCATCGCGTGGCTAAAAGAAAAACTCCGAACAGAGCCCGAGACTAGTGATACGGGTGTAGGTTTAAAAGAGTACTCTTAGTGACGCGCGTCAACACTCACCTCCTCTGTTCAAGTTATCCTCCCTGCCCAGCCAAATTCGAAAGGACCCTACTAGAGTAGCTTTGGACACTCGTTCCAATATAGAGCTTAAATAATTTGTCAAAGTTTTATGTAAATTGGATGAAATATGACGATATTACTGTATTTCTTTCTTTCATCGAAAATGCTGCTTTATCTATTTGAGACAACGGAATAATGTGTCGAAGAATTTTTTCTCTTTATTTGGACTATAAAACGTCCCCGGCTTATATCTTTCTTTCGAGGATAACTTGCTATACCTACTTTTCTTAAAAAATGGATAGGTTTGTTTAGAACATTTTTTATTTTTGGTGTTTTAGAAGGTTGCGAACTCGAACCTGGGATTTCATAATTCGCAGCATCACAAATAAAAGTCATCAAGTATCATTAGGATTAAAATAAACAAAATGAAACTGCGGTGCATCAATTAAACTAATTAAAAAAATACCATTCGTCAAATGTTAAACCTGTGAATGTAAAACAACGTTGGATTGTACATCCTAAAATCCGCCGAGTGCCGTAGTATCATCATTGTTTTAACTGGTTATAAAATAATAACGGGCGATGCAATGAAAATATATTTCGTGATTCACCATTTTGTGGTATTAATTTTATTTGCATCAATGCTCAAACCGCTTAATGCAATCCTGTTGTTTATCGACTGTTTTAAAATGTGAATTTATAATACACCACGTTAAGGTACTGTTTTACTAGCAGACTATTCTATGAAAAGCACTATAAAATCCACGTATGAAAACTGCTATAAATATCCGGAAGACTTAGCTATTTCGACATCTAGGCCGGACATATTTCTTTTTTCCAAACAAATCAAACGTATAGTACTTGTTGAGTTTACAGTGCCAACGAAACAAACATCCCTAAAGACTATGTCGCACCCTCAGTAATATAAAGGCACAAGTCAAAATTTTACAAAATCGAGATTTTAAATGCTAAGGGCACAAAATGAAATTCTCTATCGGTTAGCTCCGACAGCGGGAGAAAAAGGACAATAATTACTGAGTTATTACATTTGTGCCTCTCTCACACTCCCCTACCCTGCATCCCGATTTTACTGCTACAAGGTGATATTCAGTATTGTGCCCTTATATGACGAAAAAAGGGTAAGTAATGTTTTAAAAATTTTGTATTATAAAGAATACTTTCTGATTGGGCCGTTATATTGCACAAAATGTTGTCAATTAGTGGTTCTTATCCTTAAAAGACCACTCTATCGCTAAAAAGCAAAGATGTTAAAAGAATCTATATTATACTAGTTCATTATAACACAAAAAAATATATTACGTTCGATGGCACAATTTACTATAGGCCCTTATTAACACTTATAACTTGAACTTTTATCTAAATTCTGTCTTTAAAATAAACAGGAAAATTAAAAAGTTTTGATTAATATCTAAATTGAATTAATACAGGTTCATCAAAAAGATGACATTTATTTTATATTTGTGTTAAATATTATAATTTTGTAGAAAACTCGAATCCCGACCAAGAAAAATAACGAATTTACCAAAACCACCAAATCAGCATAGAATGGATTGCAGTGAAGATGATCCATAATTAATCGAAAATGTAAATTGACTTTAACATGGCTTAAATTTATCTTATCATATTATCGAGGAAATAGAATCTAAAGCTAAAAACAGAAGTATAAGTACTTGGGAGTATTTCTGGACCAGAAACTAAACTGAAAAGACATTGAAACAAAAATATAAAAATTTACCTACCTTTAGCCAATGCAAATGCATTGGGAAACATGGAGTTTGAAACCACACATAGTGAAATGGCTATACACAACGGTAGTAAGGAGCACTCTTACCTACGCTTCAATGATAGGGTGGCTAAGGACGCTAGGAAAAGGAGGATTACAAAAATTGCAAAGGCTGTCACTGCTTGCCATCACTGGCAGCATAAACACAAAACCCACTGTAGTCCTGGTGGCGCTAATAGGTATTCCACCGCTTCACCAACACATACAAAAAGAGGCAGCAACAACAGTCTTCAGACGAAAAGTCTGTTATCAATGGCAAGAAACACACACAGGTTTTCTTGATATACTAAAGGTAACAAACACCAACAATCCATATTTCAGATGGATTTGTGAGAAGACAAACCACTATCTAATGGACAAACCTTACAAAATCAACATAAACGAAACCACTTTGGATGAAGCAACACCAGACAGAATAAAGGTATATACTCGTACTTACAGATGAATCAAAATTGGATACAGGAACCGGTGCAGGAGTCCACTGTCAGAAGCTAAATATAAACATCGTACAGGCGCTCGTTAAGAACAATTCTGTCTTCTAGGTGGAATGCGTTAGTATTACAATTGCGGCCAAGACAATGGTCAGCATAAAGGTAACAAACTTCAATATTATTATACACAGTGTCAGCCAAGCAGCACCTAAAGCTCTAGATAAACACAATACCTCCTCTAAGCTGCTGCTTGACTGTCACAACGCACTTGAGGAACTATCAAAAGTAAACCGAGTAACAGGGTTAAGGAACACAGCGGCAATTTTGGCAACGAAAGGGCAGACGAACTTGCACGACGTGACACAACACTGAAAGTTATAGAATAGTACCATACCTATCAGTGAATATAAAACCTGGTTACACAAAGACCCCTACAACAAATATGGGCTCAAACAACAGGCTGTAAACATATCAAAGAGGCAATACCGTGTCTCGACACACAATTAATCAAAAAACTCGCACAGTTAATCCGTGTAAAGCTTAGAACGGACACGGGACTGATCATAGGGCACTGTCCACTAAACAAACGCCTCTCAATTCTATGTATGACCGACATCCCCCTATGCAGGATATGTCTAAAGAATGACAAGACGCCGATACACGTTATGCTCAGTTGTAGAGGAGTAACAACGTGAAGCACACTGGCTCCAAAGCGACACTCCAAGAGGCAATCGGCGACCTGGGTGGCTTGCTAAGCTGCAGCGAGCTCGGCTGGCTAGAGTGAGCTAGCGGTAGCCTACACCAGGGGATCCACGCACAACGGTCAAGTGCGGAGAAACCCAGAAATAAAGAATGTTGAGGAAATAACCATGCAGAAGGCTTACTCAGAAGCACTTAGTTCTGCTAAAAAAAATGATCTCAAAGGCTCTTATTAATGAAAATAAGCAATTGATAGATCCATACTATGCTTCCTATTATAATAGTATGTTATCGTAATTTTAAAAGATTATTAATATTAAAATTATCATGTAATTTGTATTACTTTTTTTAACTAGAATTTTAAGGAAGATTCTGTTTAAATTTTTATGTTTATATGGATAATGGATATGAGAAATTTAATTAAATTATTACTTATAATAAACAAATTATTACTTTCAGTTAAATTGTTATTTTATTCATAAAATAGAAATAATGTCAGAAGAATGCAGTTTGTTTTAGTGTAATACGGTACCAATTATATTTAAAACTAAATAATTACACACACTTTAGTCATATACAGGAAGAAACTTAAAAAGGTACTATATTTCATTTGCGTTTTTAAGTACTATATGGGCCTAACTTAAAAATGTTTTTTTAAAAGCTTGTAATTTAAAAACTATTATAAGTATTTTTATTATTTTTATGCCTACTTATGAAGTAGCTATCAAATAACAAATTTGCCGATTTTCACATTTATAGTTCAAATAGTACGAATTTTATTAAAAAAATAAGCTGATATATTGGAATCCGAAATCTTTAAACGCGATTTCCCAAAAAACTACTTTTTTGGATTGTGCCTCTATATTACTGAGGGTGCGATGTATTCAAAGTGTATAAATATTATGACCTTACTAATGAACTAACTAAAAATGGCAATGTGGTTAGATTATACGCGGTAGAAGTGGGTGCGAGAGGTATACCAACGAAGTCCCTTCCATAAAGACCTTGGCCTTACTAGAAGTGCAGTAAGCTCCATATTGGAACAAATGTCCAAAGCTGCTCTAGTAGGGTCCTTCCGAATTTGGCTGGGCAGGGAGAATAACATGAACAGAGGACGTGAATGTTGACGCGCGTCACTAAGAGTACTCTTTTAAACCTACACCCGTGTCACAAGTCTCGGGCTCTGTTCCGAGTTTTTCTCTCAGCCACGCGATGGACCCGGCACCCGCAAGGTTAATCTATGGAATGCTAAGATATTCGTCTCTCTTAATAATCTTTCTTATCGACCCGAAATATAATATTTGGAACCTATACGTAATTGATATCCCTTGGATACGTACTAAGCAGTTTTGTTCCTCGTTCTGTACTGCGAAGATACGGAATGCCTTTTCTAGCTTCCGTTTTCCTTACCACCTACAATTTGGGTATCTTTAAGTCGAGAGTGAATAGGCATCTTCAAGGCAAGTGCGTTCCCCTGTAGGCTACATCTTCGCTTACTATATCAGGTGTGAATGCAGTCAAGTACTAACTAAATTTAAAAAAAAACTAAAAAAGAGTGATAATCGCTTTATTATTCATGAATTAGCCAAAATTATTCGAATGAAAACTGTGCTGCAGAAGCTATGCAAAAATATTTGGCGCTCGGGAGCTCTAAGTGGGATGCCTATGATAATTATTTGAATGGTTCTTATAATGTCCTATATATAAGATATTATGTACTTAACATTACTAACTACTAACTCACGTAAAGGTCATTTACGTGAAGGCAATTAGTCCAGTGTGGTCAGCTAAAAATAAGTATTTTTTGAACACACGAGTATTCGGCCGCAGTTTAACTCAATGTATGTTTGAAACAATTTTGCGATCGCCACAGAACGCGCTTTGTTCAAACGCGAACATTGTTTTGAAACTTTTAAATGCGGGCTTGCAATTTTGTACCTTTTTTCCAAAGCTCAAATATCTGTCTGAAGCTATAAGTACTCACGTGTTACTGACAAGGTTTGCTTTACAGGCAAACACAATTCTGTCCGGGTTGAGTCTATTTTAAATTTTTTGAATGTTTATTATTAGTTAGCCTAAATTTTAACTCTTTAGTTTCGTTTTATATTTCTTCTATTTTAAAATATACCTATTACATTAAAAGAATAGTTACTTTTTTTTCTCTCATTTATATTTATTTACATATTTTTTAAAATTTTTAACAATGTTATAAGTAATACAAAAATATATATAAAAACACTATTAAAAATTTATAAAAAAATCTTCTCCTCCGTTTGCGGGGCCTTTGCGGGTCCAAGCAACCGGCGGTCAGGGCTCCAGAGTGAGGAACCTCCTCACAATACGCGCCGTTTCAAGGACTACTGCCTTCTGTATCCGACCTTTGATCTAACAATTAAGCGAAAGCTTCTTAAGGTGTTGATCGAAGCTATTCGCAAAAAGACCATTGACTGAAACGACTATCGGAAAAATAATAGTTGACTCAACATTCCACATGGCGGTAATCTCGTGAGCAAGGTCCAAGTACTTTGATACTTTTTCTTTACATTAAAAGAATAGTTAGTTATTAATATTATTCACTTTATACAGACTGTATTGTATTGTAATGTTTCTATTTAAAATAAGATACTTTTAACTCATTTCTTATTCAACTAATACTAAATAACTGTAATAATCTCCAAAAGTAATGGTGATTCAAAATTCTTTATTTTGTTTTAGATAAAATCAACAACTTTATCTGCAATTTCATCTTACGAAAGGTGACAATGATATTTCAAAGATGCTTTCTCTGACCTATTGTCTTCAGTAACCTGTAAGTATTTTAACATCACATCTGGAAGCTTTAAACATGTTTCCGGACATCTTCTACATTGCCCAATACCCTTAGTTTCCCAGTAACATGACATAATAGAGTCATTATTAAAATAACAACGACGGTTGTCAGTTAGAGGACACTCAGAGATGTAAAAAGAGTTTCTTCAAGATTTATTGCCATCTCAAAGGCTAGTGTCACTCGAGAATCCTAGACGGTGTCTCAAATGTAATGGACGCCGGTAGGGCTACTGACAGTTGCCCTTTATTAGGCTGGGGCTACATTTTTGGGCTACAATATGTCAATATCTGGGCGACTGAGCTATGCTTGGGTTATTTTATTATTAGCGTATTTTTCATATAAAATAATCTTACTGTGAATTTTTAGGTAAAAAGGGATACGTCGGTAGATAGGTAGGTTTGTAAAAACAACTACATGTCATACTGATATACCATATATTACTTAGTTTGAAATATAATAACGCCAATAAAAACTAAACTAGAAATTAAACAAATGAATGTTAATAAAAATACAATTGATTTGATCAGCTAGTTTGTTGGTTCAATATTTCCAACTATATAGGATTTTTATTCAGTTATAAGTTAGACCTTGACATTGATCATACTTGATTTTGGTATAAAGTAATAATGTAGTATATGGTTTTTTTATCGACTACAAGTTGGCCCTTGACTGCTATCACACCTGATGTTAAGTAATGATGCAGTCTAAGATGGAAGTGGGCTAATTTGTTAACAGTGGGACGAAAATCCACACCCCTTTCGGTTTCTTCACGACATCGTACCGGAACGCTAAATCGCTTGGCGATACGTCTTTGTCGGTAGGGTGGTAACTAGCCACGGCGAAAGCCTCCCACCAGCCAGACCAAGATAAATTAAGAAAAATCTCAATCTGCCCCGCCGGGAATCGAACCCAGGATATCCGTCTTATAAATCCACCGCGCATACCACTGCGCCACGGAGGTTGTCAAAATGTGATAGTAAAGAATGTCTTAAAATTGATTATGACTTTTTACACCATATTTTTGACACCTAAAATATAACCGGAAAGATGTTTTACACCTAAAATATCATAGACGTTGCGTAAAATGGATAATTTTATATCGCAGGAATCTATCTATTTTTATTTTACAATACACATTTTCCTGTGAGGTAAATGGCAAAACATGGGTATTTTTTAAAATGTGTTGTCGTCTGTGAAATTCTCTATGGAAAATCTGCGTTATCGGTGGGCGTACAGTTGGCTACATTGAACTGATGACGCCCCACTACGCAATTGGTTCGCAGAACTTCGGAAAATGCTGCATTGCACCATTATCTCCCACTTAACCGATTTCATAAAAGTGATTGTAAAAATACATTTAACACAGTCAACAGTGAGAGAGCAAGCGATCATAATCTACAAAAACAAAGTTAAGAAGTGAAGTGATTATAAGTATTGGAATTGGTATCGTATAATTGTATAATGTCTAAATATGGTGTCATGTTTGTGTAATAAATAAAGCAGATTTAATGAACAGGATGGGTGTAAATAAATGATATAGATGTACTATGTGATTTCATTAATAAATGTTATATGTTTTAGCTGGCTCTTAATAAATATTACAGTGAAAGAAAAGAAAATATCTAATGCAACCTCAGCTTTACGCGTCATTTATAATTAAACACCACTTCGACCTTAGTGTTGCGTTTGAAATTTTACTGGGATTTGTTAGAGCTTTAAAATTAATTAAATTTCTGTTAAGAAGAAAACAAAACATGTTTCCTGTATAATGTAGTGACTTAAGTGAAGATTTTGTTCAAAATTAATTCTAGTTTTCGAGGCTGATGGAAACATATTTTACATAATTTAATATATTTTTTTATTTTCCTTTTAATGTGGTATTAGATACACTACAAACACATAAACTTGATGTTTGTAAACTGAGCTGATAATTCATTATCATTAATATATTACGAGAGTCATCGTCATAAATTTAATTCAATCATTATCCTAAACCTTGCCACATGCAATGGAGCAGTAAGGTGGGTTCAAGCTCCATATTCCGTTTTCTGCTATAAATCGAGCACCAAACATTGCACAAGTAACTATTTCTGTAATATTTTAAATTTTAATCGCTGAGCTATAGTAAAAGTCTATTATTATATGTAAACGAAATGATTCCACAATACATAAACTATACTTAAAGACCACTCTCCCTAACGATGTTCTCGCTACGGTAGATTCCTCCAGTACACTATAGCACTAATGGGCTAACACTCTTACTTTGCGATATTTTACAAAGAAAATTTCTTAATTTTTTTTAATTTCATAGATCTGTATAAGAGGAAGCATATCCATTAAATTATTATAAGCCAAAGAGCTTATAAAGAGAGATGTTGCAAAGAACAATATAATCTGTTAGCTGTCACTTTACAATTAGTTGTCTGTGTTAATGTCATTGACCTATTAACCCCATAGATTAAAGACTACTAGATAGAGCCCATAGCGTGTCCACTCGTGAGACAGCAAATCAGGCTTATTGACATGACATGTCAACATTTAAAGTACATCATAAAACGTTATGTTTTAAAATATCGTAAAATACGAAATATTACTTTATATAATATAGTTTAGTAAACGCATAATACATGAAATTTGCTAAAAAATAACATATCTAAGCTTTAAATCATCAAGCAATGAAGTTTATGCCAACTTACGTATGAAACGTAATTCTGTTCGCTGCGACTGTTGCAGCCGAAAATATTACAACCCACCATAGCGAGATAACGTTTAAATTAATATAGTAACCGCAAAGTTATATTATTTATCAGCAAATTTAATAAAAAGCTAATAATTGCTCAGATATGGCCCTTGTCTGTCACAAATTCCACTCTTGACAAATAATAAAAACGAACACGCTGAAAGGGACAAAAAATAATCTTGTATCACTTTCTAATAAAGGCCGAATGAAATAAGTCTGTCACGCTCTTGAAACTACAGCCGCGTTATGACTCCATCTAGTAGTCTTTAATCTAGGTATTAACCCTGTGCCTCGATCATTTAATTGCACGATGTTACAAAACTTTATTCAATTTAAACAAACGACAACGACGACTGCTGTAATATTTAGTTTTATTTATTTTAAAAAACACAATAAAAAAATGAATAAATAATATGCTAACTAATTCCTATTAACTATTATAATACACAAGTGTTTTAAATAAATAGTAAATGCGAAGCATTCGAAAGCACCAAACTTTATTCTCATATAAATAATCCAATATAATATAAAGAATAGTAAATGCAAAAAGTAATTCCTTTTATAACATTTTAAAATTTAAACTGCTGAACTTACATAAAGAAAGTAAACGAAAACGTTTCCACAATACATACACTATATTTAAAGACCACTCTCACTAACGACGCTCTCGTTCGTAAGGCTCCTCCGGTACACTATAACACTAATGGGCTAACACTCTTACTTTGCGATATTTCACAAAGCAGACTCATTAAAAAAAGATTTTTAATTTCAAACACAATGGCACGCCTTCTGTGGAATGTTGCGGGCAATATATTCAATTAGGTTACAATCTTAAGGTTGCCTGAACACATGCAATAATATTGTCAATAAAGTAGGGTAGGGTATCTTAAATCGTGGACCCTAAGGAACTAATAATATAATGTTTTTACGCCGTGGTACGACTTCGGGTATCCTTACCCCTCTTTTTATATATAGGTAATATAGACAAAAAGAAATTTAATTGCATTATCGCTTAGTTATTGACTGCCTCGTTGGTCTAGTGGTTAGCCTATCCGGCTTCGATCACGAGGTCCTGGGTTCGAATTCTTGGTCGGGTCACGGAGTAATTCTGAGTTATTCATTCTTCTATGAAATTCTCAGTAAATTCCAAGCCCGGAGTCGGGAAGTTGCTGGTGATACACCCCTGTGCACGTTAAGCCGTCGGTCCTGGTCACTGTCATCAACATCAGATAGTGATCGTTAATAAATGAAACATTATCACCCTCAGCTCGCCAATCAGCATTGGAGCAGCGTGGTGGGTGTACGCTCCATATCCCCTCTCCTATAAGGAGGGAGGCCTAGCCCTGTAGTGGGCCGCTAATAGGCTGATTATGATGGTGATGATGATTGACGAATTAGATAAATTTGTCAAAGATAATTAGAAACTTCTTTCAGACAATCTTAGGTAAACATTTTTGACGACCTCCGTGGCGCAGTGGTATGCGCGGTGGATTTATAAGACAGAGGTCCTGTGTTCGATTCCCGGCGGGGCAGATTGAGATTTTCCTTAATTTGTCTTGGTCTGGCTGGTGGGAGGCTTTCGCCGTGGTTAGTTACCACCCTACCGACAAAGACATATCGCCAAGCGATTTAGCGTTCCGGTACGATGTCGTGTAGAAACCGAAAGGGGTGTGGATTTTCGTCCCATTCCTAACAAGTTAGCCCGCTTCCGTCTTAGACTGCATCATCACTTAACATCAGGTGTGATAGCAGTCAAGGGCCAACTTGTAGTCGATAAAAAAAAAACATTAAACTGAAAAATAATGCGTGTTCTTTATTTAAATTGCTTAAAATCTATAATCAATTATAATTTGGACGGCCTCCGTGTTGCAGTGGTGAGTGCTGTGAAAATAGAAGACTCATCGGCTGGGGATTAAGAGTTTTTAAATTTTTGGTCCAGGTCTTGCTGTTGGGATGCTCGGTCGTGGCTAGTTACCACTCTATCGGATATGATGTATGGCCATGCGATTTAGCGTTCCGGTACGATATCGGTTAGAAATCGAAAGGAGTGTGTTTCACCCCAGTCCTAAAAATATCGTGTGTATCATCAATATCGTTTTTCATTATTATAACAAAAATAGAATCGACTCAAAACGCACTAGAAAGTAAAAATAACTGCGTAATTTAGTTGCTTTAATTTACTTAAGCATATCTATGAAGTCTATGTTAAAAAAAATATTTCTTACTTTTTAGTGATTATGGCACGTGGACACGTAACCTACTCGTACTATTATACTCTCATAGTATATTATACGGCAATAGTAGCCAAAAAGCTGCTGATACTTACACAAAAACTGAAATCGCTGCAAGTGTGCCTATAAAGTTTGAAGAGTTCCTTCAATTTTCTCAGGATATCATCATCAGATCCTAACATGATGACTATGGGACCATATTGGAAGTGTGTTCTTTCTAATAAAAAAATGTGTGCGTGTACTAGCGTACACTCGTAAGAAGTGAAACTAACTAACTAACTTATCAACATTCAAGTATTAGAAAAAATTGATACCATAATTATACCCACGTGTTAGTGTATTGAAAAATACAATTAAAAACTGAGGGTAATTTTAAATAACGTGGAAAAATAAATACCATAATTACCCCAAGTATTAGAAAAAGAGATACTTACTTTTTTTAGAAATTCACTGGAATTAGAATTAAAATAAACCCTTTGATTTTGCTGATCACTTCAATAAACTTCAACCATAAGTCAAAGATGGCGCGTAACGGAAAAATGTGACGCGTAACGAAAGAATGTTACACTAAATTTTTTTTCCAACCCCGATAAAGAAGTTTCACTTCAAAAAGAATTATCAAATCGGACAATTCACAGAGTTATTAAAAAAATATATATATACGTGTCGAATTGAGAACCTCCTCCGTTTTATTTCGTCGCTTAAAAACAACAAGTAGTGATTAGTAGACTTGTATACTTAAAATTATATTAAAAGTGCTCTAAGCGCGTCTTGATCCGAAAAAATCTCCGTAACAACAAACAAACAAACTGAACGTCTTGTAAGTCCGTGAGTATTGGTCATTTATACTGATTCTACCACCGGTTCGGAATGGAAATTCCATAAGCAGCCGTTTGATCCTAATTACTAAATTTACATTCGATAAATGTTTTATTATAATTTGAATTTAGAACTTTCATTAAAATGCGTTCTAGTTTTTCATTTTAGCAAAAACACTAAATACCTACAGAATTAGTTTTTAACCACATGACGTAATTTCAACAACGCCGTTTTTAGTGAAAATGGAAATAATTTTAATCAAAATTAGTTATTCCATAATATTATGTCAATAGAGTACACATACGGGCAGATTAAAATATTAGGCATCTAAATCGAAAATTTATATAAGCTAATTTGATTAGTGACATAGTGACGCAATGCGTTGCAGCGTGTCAATATATTTGTAAAATTAATTATTATCAGTAGAATAGAAAACTAACCATGGGCTTCATAAGATCTCAGCGGGGAGTAGCGAGAGCAAGGCTTGGAATCTCTCTGTGTAATCGAATCAAAAATGAGGAGATCTGCAGTTACTTAATGACAATGCGCACGTATTTCAAAGATGATGGACGTTGGACGTCCGAGGTGGTGAAAAGGCACCGGGAAGCGCAGTGTTTTGTGACGGAGGGGCCCGCCACAGGTAGGTAGGTGAAAGAAAACTCAGGGTCGTGAGTCAATTTTGCGTTTATTTCTCCTCCACCTAGCCACACCGTTATGAGATAGGGTAGATAAGTCACTGGCCTGGTAGGCACTCCTGGGACGCTCCGGTTCAGCTGCGATCCAGCGATCCAGCAATCCAGCGATCCCAGCTAGGCTGTCAGTAGGGTGCCCGTCGTTCCTTGGTAAGGGGCCGGTAGCAGGCCGCTCAAAGTAGATAATAGATGAAGAAGAAGAAGGACGACGAACGAACCTGGAATCCCAGATTAGGATAGGCATTAGAGGTGCCCTCCATCTTGCCCTGTAGTACCTGTCCAAGCCCAGCGACCGTGAACAAACACTACAGGAACACTAAACAGCCTTACAATAAGTATGCACTTATATTAAATAGTAGTTAATTAAAGGACTCACCCCAGCGGGTTAATAGGTATTCACTAATTAATTTCAACGTAGTAGCTAATGTAACTTAGTGTATGCTCGTGAGCTCGCAGCGCTCGAATGACTCCGCGAAAACGAAATTCTTAATCAGGGTCACTGACCGCTTCCGCAGGTAGTCGATCAACGCATCTTATTTAATCGAAGCATACGACGCTTTTCGGGATGCGCACGCGCAATTGTTATCGCAATTACCGGACGCGTCGTTTTAGGAGGTTCCGTAGTGAATATTTAATTGTTTTAACCTCGTTATAATTTTTAGAACGTTACGATTTGTTAAACCCCGACAAGGTGGCAGCGGCTCAATATCGTTATGTTTTGAAGTCCACAAAAGGCTTATGTGCAGCAGTTATAGACGTCGGCTAATGTGATGACGATGATTTGGAAAGTAACTTAATTATAAACTAAATTTCTATTGATCTAATAAACAGCTGCGGCAAAATAATCTTTAAACTCTCATAGACGACGACTTTATTTAGAGCCATTTCTTTAAAATGATCTAAAAATTAATGTATCGATTATTCAAATAAATGATTGGCTTTTATTGAATAAAATATTTTTGAGTTAGACAAGATTCCAAAATTAGGTTCTTTTTATTTATTTCCATCAAAGGCTTAACTATATGTACACATAAATAAGTGGTTCTTGCTTTCATTTTTGTTTTTCATTACAAGTTAGGCCTACAACTACTACAATTACTTACTAGATTGCAATAACACCTTAGTTAGGAGTAGAATGAAATCCAAACCCCATTTGGTTTCTACACGGCATCGTACCGGAACGTAAATTGTTTGGCGATAATTAGTGTTTGTCGGTAGGGTGGTAACTAGTCATGACGGAAACTTCCCACCAGCTAGACGTGGGCCAATTGAGAAAATCTTAATCGGCCTTGCCGGGAATGGAATCTAGGACCTCTGTCTTATAAATCCACTACGCATACCACAGTGCCACGGAGGCCGTCAAAGCGCCACGTAAACTGACGTTAAGTGATTTTTGCCCCTTATAAACATTTGCAACATCAGTGGTGTCACGTTTCTTAATTCGACCGGATATATATATTTTTTTGTTCTACTAAATTTACTAATTTCTTCAATCTAGGTATTTCCTACTCAACTTTTTTAGTTAATTTTTATAAGGGCAACGTTGGCAGCGGCTTGTAAGCCAAAGAGCTATTGCCTCTGCAGGACTTTTTTTTTATCGACTACAAGTTGGCCCTTGACTGCTATCACACCTGATGTTAAGTGATGATGCAGTCTAAGATGGAAGCGGGCTAACTTGTTAGGAATAGGATGAAATCCCCTTCGGTTTCTACACGACATCGTACCGGAACGCTAAATTGCTTGGCGGTACGTCTTTGTCGGTACTGCCTGCTACCAGCCAGACCAAGACAAATTAAGAAAAATCTCAATCTGCCCCGCCGGGAATCGAATCCAGGACCTCCGTGTTATAATCCACCGCGCATACCACTGCGCCACGGAGGTCGTCAAATAAAAAAAAAAATCGTCAGGACGTCTGAGAGAGTCTAGCACTAAAACGTCTCAGCGACTGGCTAACTGAATATGTCGAACATATGTAACAGGGAATCTAGCACCAAATATTCGCAGCGGCTTGCCAGCAAAAGAGCAAGTACATTTACTAGACTTGCTATCATCACCATAATTTTTATTTATCCCGAACTTTCTACCTGAAGTATTACGCGGTACAAACGGGTCGAAAAAAAAATTTTTTGTAACGCGGAACGGAGTCCGCGGGCACTGCTCGTGTTTTGTATTTTCGCTTTTTTTTTTTTTTTTTTTATGGACTACAAGTTGGCCCTTGACTGCCATCACACCTGATGTTAAGTGATGATGCAGTCTAAGATGGAAGCGGGCTAACTTGTTAGGAGTGGGACGAAAATCCACACCCCTTTCGGTTTCTACACGACATCGTACCGGAACGCTAAACCGCTTGGCGATACGTCTTTGTCGGTAGGGTGGTAACTAGCCGCGGCGAAAGCCTCCCACCAGCCAGACCAAGACAAATTAAGAAAAATCTTAATCTGCCCCGCCGGGAATCGAACCCGGGACCTCCGTCTTATAAATCCACCGCGCAAACCACTGCGCCACGGAGGTCGTCAAATATCTAATATAAGCAAAAAATGTTGAGAGGTGTCAAGGGACACCCGGATGGAACGAAGTTCCTTTCGATTAATTAGTGAAGGAATTGTAATAAAATTTTATTTTTTTTAAGTAATAATAATATTTGTTGTTGTACACCGAAACACCAGAGGTCGCCACGAGAGCGCGAGACAGCATACAGCGCGGGCGCCCCCCGCCGCTCACGCGCACACACATCAAAGGCGGCGGCAAGATCCTTTGATCAAAAAGTGTCGTGACAACTTTTCGTACGAATTTTTTCCGTCTAGCCCCCTTTCACAAAGCGCGATAAGGAACTTCGTTCCAAAAATTCAGCACCTGGCACCCGACTTTCATAACCTGGCTGGCAGTGAAACTCAAGTAAATGTAACCTAAAATAGCAATCAGCTTATTATTGAACAAAAATGGCAATGACCATCATATTTTGAGGACTACCCTACCTCCCACAAGCCAAATGAAGCTATAATAAGATTCTTAAATTATTATTATAACAAAGAAAATAATACGGACATAGTCGTAGGCTCGAGTTAGCTACCAATATAACAAAAGAGCTCTCTAGGATAAGCTTTTAAAACTACTCACGTAGACATCATAGATCTCGGCCTTGGTTAGAAATTCCTTTTACGGCGTTAAGTCGCGTAATTCATCTCCTTTAAAGCCTTAATAGGAGTGTTCCTTTTAAAACGGGGTATATTTTCTGTGCACCTGAATATTTTTTAGGGTTCCGTTCGTCCGAATAATAAAACAGAATCGTCCATCATCAACATACAATCGTAAACAACGACATAAATAAATGAATACTTTCTTGAAAATCTGACATCATTTTTGCTTAAGAGAGATAAGGCAAAGATAATACTTTCCAGTTTAACCGACTACAAAAAAGGACGAGGTTTTTTTAATCTAATCTGTCCTCTTAATAGCTTAACTATAGTTATAAAGTTTTTTTAACAAAAAATAGGACTGACCCAAAAACGCACTAAAAAGTAAAAATAATTGCGTCATTTACTTGCTTTAATTTACTTAAGCATATCTATGAAGTCGGTGCCAGCCAAGTTTAAAGAACATTTATTTAACGTTGTAAAGCAGTTTGTGGGTTCTAGGTAACGTCTTTAAAGTAGAAACCTTTTCATAAAATTTTTTGTTAAAAAATTGATTGTCTGTAAAGTCGGTTTACTGACGATAGTTGAACGTGACAATGTCTTATAAGAAAATACTGATGGAATGGTAGCATTTAATTGGCTATTAAAATTTTTAATTTAAGTATATTTTTATAAATATTAATTTAAATTAATAAAATAATTGATTTTGATATTATAAATTTATATTTTAAATTTATAATAAATATATTAATTTATAAATATATTAATTTTTAATTTTAAATTAATATATTTAATAATTATATTTAATAGACGAATGTCAAACGCTGCCGAACGCAAAGGCCGATTGTGCTTCTTTGTCGCTCGTTCCGCGCTCTCGCTTGCACTTCAAGCCTTACTTGGAACGCCTCAAAGCGAGGTAACGACGCATGACGTCATGTTTTTTCGTGTGTGCAGCCGGCTCTATCGAATTATAAGACGTTGTCACGTCAAAAAATTCATTTCTTACTTTTTACTGATTTATCGACACGTAACCTATTCATACTATACTGTCATAGTATAATATTATACGGCACCAGTAGCCAAAAACTTACCGACACTTATACAAAAACCGAAATCGCTGCAAGTGTGCCTATAAAATTTGAAGAGTTCCTTCAATTTTCCCAGGATATCATTATCAGATCCTAACATGATGACAATGAGACTACCTTGGAAGTGTGCCCTTTCTAATAAAAAATTAATTATCAAAATTGGACAACTCTGTAAAAAGTTATGCGTGTTCAAACATAAAAAAAAATATACGTTTCAAATTGAGAACCTCCTCCGTTTTTTTTGTCAGTTAAAAAAACAAATAAATCATCCTTGAAAATCTGACACCATTTTTGCTTAAGAGAGACAAGGCAGAGATAATACTTTCCTCTTTAACCGACAACAAAAAAAGAAGGTTTTTTTTAATCCAATCTGTCGTCTTAATAGCTTAACTATAGTCATAAAATAGACATATGATTAGTATTACTGCGTACTCGTACAGTGCTGTAGACTTCTTGCAATGGGCGCCGCGTGCGGTCCGTCGCACAAACAGAATTATTTGCCTACAGTTTGCCCGCCCGGATATTATAGCTCTGCTTACTTTGCCTTTGTCGAAACGTGTCCCAGTTAACAGTTATCTCGTTCGCAGCGGAAAAGATAAACTTTCTATACAAGCTTTCTATTAGACTTCTACTTACAGTTCTCTATAGGCTTCTATTTCATGGCGAAGAGTTTATATTATATTATCTATTACTACAAGAGAAAAGTCTATATATACATTTATATATTTTACGAATATTTGATTTTATTTCATCACTATCGATGTCGTTCCCATTCCCGTCAGAATATTATGATACAAATTAGCCTATGTCACTTTTAGTGGATCTAGTTATCATCTTATATATAAAATTCTCGGGTCACAGTGTTAGTTACCATACTCCTCCGAAACGGCTTGACCGATTTTTATGAAATTTTATATGCGTATTGAGTAAGTCTGAGAATCGGCTACTATCTATTTTTCGTACCCCTAAGTGATAAGGGTTGTCCACCCCTAACATGGTGTTTTAATTTTTTGGACAATTTTTTATAATGTGGCATTAAAAATACATACAACCCTAAATTTTTACCCCTACACGATCAACCCCTGTATAAAAAAAATGTTTCCTAGAAATAATATACATGGCAAAACAACGTTTGCCGGGTAAAGCTAGTATTTATTTATTCCTTACAAATTTGTCCTGGACTGCAATCACATCTAATGGTAAATGATGATGCAATTGAAGTTAGAAGCGGGCTAACTAGCTAGGAGAAGAATAAAATCTACACCCCTTTCGGTACACAACATCGTACCG
Source organism: Mycalesis mineus (assembly GCA_034621355.1). Classification (NCBI taxonomy): domain Eukaryota; kingdom Metazoa; phylum Arthropoda; class Insecta; order Lepidoptera; family Nymphalidae; genus Mycalesis; species Mycalesis mineus. Next base: position 2,813,452 of record CM067900.1, read on the forward strand.
GAACGCTAAAATCGCTGCGTCGACACCCTACCGACAAAGAGTTATCGCCAAGCGGTTAACCAGCTGCGGCTGAAGCCTCCCACCAGCCAAATCATAACATATACAAAAATATTTTTTTATAATTACTGTATGTACTTTCACAAGCCCTTAGATTAGTGAAAAGCTGGTGCTATAAAATATAATTAGATACAAACAGACACGTCTATAAATAATTTTATTAACCGACGAAAAAATTAATTTTATTAAACGGAGGAGGTTCTCAATTCGACACGTATATATATTTTTAGGACTATCATCAGAAGGGGTCAAAAGGCACGAGCAGGAAAACAACATTAATCAAAGTATCAACACATTTTAATTACTAACTTTCTGAAATAAAATCAAAATGAATAAATCTGACGGTAATCACATAATTTACTTAACGAATATTTACATTTTATTACACTTTAACTTTTAACAAAATCAACAAACAGCATAACTGCACACAAAGAGAACACACAAAATAATAATCACTTCACCATTAGGGCTTCTTTTATATAGCACGTAACCGCCACTTTTTGCAACAGTCTGCCACAACAATACAGAAAATCGGCACCTCTATAGTTTATGGTTCGCAATGCTGCTAACAATAAATATATATTTTTTTTTATTTATGATCACGCATAACTTTTTACAGAGTTGTCCGATTTTGATACTTTTTTTTTATGAAAAAGTGCACACTTCGAAGGTGGTCCCATTGTCATCATGTTAGGATCTCATGATGATATCTTGGGAAAATTGAAGGAACTCTTAAAATGTTAGGCACTCTTGGCGATAAATCACTAAAAAGTAAGAAATAAAAATTTTTAACAAAAAATAGAACCGACTCAAAACGCACTAGAAAGTACTAGTAAGTAGTTACTTAGGCATATCTATGAAGTCGGTGCCAGCAAGTTTAAGGAACATTTATTTAATGTAGTAAAGCAGTTTGTGGCTTCATATACCTAGATATGCTTAAGTATTTAGGCTTCATAGATATGCTTAAGTAAATTAAAGCAACTAAATGACACAGTTATTTTTTACTTTTCAGTGCGTTTTGAGTCGGTTCTATTTTTTGTTAAAAAATTTCATTTATGTATAAAGATTATCAGTCATTAAAACAATGGCTTACCAACTATGACTTCGTTTCTCTCTAGCATAGATTAGAGCTTATAAAATTCCAATGCAGTTACGCCAATTTAGTTGGGTCACACCTATGAATGGTTTTAGGTCTACGAAAGAACCCTACGTGCACGAAGGTACGAGTATAACATCACTAACTCTTCAACTTTGGCATACTAAAAATTTCTTAGTAGTAAGAAAGCTCAACATTTCATAGCTAGATCCCAGACTCAAATTCAGGATCGAATGATCCTGGGCATCTTCGAGCCTTATAAATATTATACCAACTTATAATAAATAAAAATAAATAATAGTTTAAAAAAACTAAAAACACGCTTTTTATAGAAACCCAAACTAAAAAATAGAAAATAAATTTTAATAAATTTAAATTAAGAATAGTGTTAAAAATTTCATTAACTATAAATTAATAATAGTGTAAATAAAAAAAATTATTTTATTTTAAAAAAAGCGTGGGGTGCATGGTGTCAATATAGTTATAAATATTTTATTGACAGATATGAGTAGAGTGATTATCATTTTGATAATATCTTAAAAAGCACCCCACGCTTTTTTTTAAATAAAATATTTTTTTTTTATTTACACTATTATTAATTTATAGTTAATGAAATTTTTAACACTATTCTTAATTTAACTTTATTAAAATTTATTTTCTATTTTTTAGTTTGGGTTTCTATAAAAAGCGTGTTTTTATTTTTTTAAACTATTATTTATTTTTTACTTTTTAGTTTGGTTTATTTATAAAAGCGTGATTTTTTGGAACTTACGCATCAGCCTATTTTGGCCTAGACACGTGGGATTATTGAATCCCTCCTTATTTTGACTATTTACACTCTCATTACCTCTATAGCGGCTGTGGCCGACTTACAATCTGTACCCGCATTTGCCTGTGCCCCGCCCTTAGCACAGTGACCAAGGAAACCACAGAAACCTGGCCAGAGTACAGTCGGCACGGGAGCGAGCCTTGGAAGTCGCAGAAAAACTGCGACTGCCAGGGCCCGAACCCACGCCTGAGCGACTGTTGTACGGGCAGTTTAGCACTTAAACCGCTCGGCCACACAGTCGCTAGTAATTTATTTATTAGTGAGAATAAAATAATTATTTATAAATATTATAAATACGGGGAATCAGAGTTCAATTTCGGAGAGGGAGCCTGAGAAACGGCTACCAGAACCAAGGAAGGCCGCAGGCGCGCAGATTACCTACGGAGAGTTACATACTGACATACTGACAAACTGACATACAAGTGAAGCTAATAATGCAACCAATGCCTATAACATTTGGAACAGTTCTTAAAATTTTCCCAGGATATCATCATCAGATCCTAACATGATGACAATGGGACCACCTTGGAAGTATGCCCTTTCTTATAAAAAAAGAAGACGAAGAAGAAGAAGTCTGGCATAAAAACCAGTTAGACTATAGTCTGGTATAGCAAATCAGATCATAGTCTGACATAAACCCAGTTAGATTATAGTCTGGTATAGCAACCAGTTAGATTATAGTCTGGTATAGCAACCAGTTAGATTATAGTCTGGTATAGCAACCAGTTAGATCATAGTCTGGCATAAACCAGTTAGATTTTAGCCTGGTATAGCAACCAGTTAGATTATAGTCTGGCATAAAAACCAGTTAGACTATACTCTGGTATAGCAAATCAGATCATAGTCTGGCATAAACCCAGTTAGATTATAGTCTGGTATAGCAACCAGTTAGATTATAGTCTGGCATAAAACGAGTTAGACTATACTCTGGTATAGCAAATCAGATCATAGTCTGGCATACACCCAGTTAGATTATAGTCTGGTATAGCAACCAGTGACCATAGTCTGGCATAAACCAGTTAGATTATAGTATGGTATAGCAACCGGTTAGATTATAGTCTGGTATAGAAACCTGTTAGATTATAGTCTGGCATAAAAACCAGTTAGACTATACTCTGGTATAGCAAATCAGATCATAGTCTGGCATAAACCCAGTTAGATTATAGTCTGGTATAGCAACCAGTTAGATTATAGTCTGGCATAAAACGAGTTAGACTATACTCTGGTATAGCAAATCAGATCATAGTCTGGCATAAACCCAGTTAGATTATAGTCTGGTATAGCAACCAGTGACCATAGTCTGGCATAAACCAGTTAGATTATAGTATGGTATAGCAACCGGTTAGATTATAGTCTGGTATAGAAACCAGTTAGATTATAGTCTGGTATAGCAAATCAGTTAGATTATAGTCTGGCATAAAACCAGTTAGATTAGTCTGGTATAGCAATCAGTTATATTATAGTCTGATATAAAAGACCAAAGCGAACGTTCCTGAACCAAATCCAGGACATTCTAGCAAAAGGCCAGGTGAGGAGTACCCTAATAATTAATTATAAATGTTATAAATACGGGGAATCAGAGTTCAATTTCGGAGAGGGAGCCTGAGAAACGGCTACCAGAACCAAGGAAGGCCGCAGGCGCGCAGATTACCCACGGAGAGTTACATACTGACATACTGGCAAACTGACAAACTGACATACAAGTGAAGCTAATATAAAGCGTGTAAAAAAGAAAAAAAGGCTTTTTTACTAGTATTACAAACTTCCTCAAAAACTATGAATATTAAAAACATTAAATTTAAATTAAATACAAGTCGCCTCTTTGGTGTAGGCCTCCCCCAAATCTTTCCAAATTTTTCTGTTATTTGTGCGCATCCAGATCGGTCCGTTTACTTGTGAGAAGATGTCTCTCCATCTCTTTCTCTGACGTCCCCTCTTTCTTTTATGGTCTCTAGGTACCTAGAGACCTTATAATATTTATGTATAATTTTCTAGTAACTTTTAGAATAATTATAATTATTACCCTAGATAATATAATTTTCGTTTATCACATTAAAGGTTTGATGGCTTCCAAAGGTCCACTAATTGATGTAAGCCTATTACTAAATTGCCGCTAAACATTAAAATGTAGTTTGTCGCTTGGAGCTTTATACCAGACCGGATCAAAGCCTCGGGGCGTGCGACTGACGTAATTTGTGCCTAAATATTATTACAAACTAACCGACCTGAAAGACCTTCTTCTTATTTAGATATTTATAGAAAAAAATATTTTACTATTGTTGGTCTAGTGTTAGCCTAAGTGATTTGATAACGACGTCCTAGAAATGAATTCTGATATATTTCTGTGTTCTAATTTCTAAGAAGAAATCCTTAGTAAATTTTAATCGGACTCGGGAAGTTGGTAGTTTTACACCCCCGTGCCTCGGAGCTCTCATCAACATCTGATAGTGATCGTTAATGAACCCATCACGTAATGTATGCTATAATTTTCACGTTAAGCTCGCTAACCTGCATTGGAACAGCGCGGTAGGTCTACGTTCCATGTCCACTTTCCTGCAAGGAGGGAGGCTTGGCCCTTTAGTAAGCCTTTAATAGACCGATAATGATATTAATAATAAAAAAGAATTAAACTATCATCACCAGTTTATTCTAAAAGCCAGGCTATTATCCTTATAGGAAATCCAATTCCTCTATCCTTGTAGGATACCAGTTAACGAAACAAAACTAATTTCGTGCACACCTGTACATAACTTTTAAACTCATTCTGACTCATTCAACAACTCGAATAACTTTAGTGTTTGAAAAACGTATTTCGATACAGAGAATTTGTTAATTTTATTACTATCTATTAATACTTTGATTACACATACATCAAAGGACATTTTTGGCATTATCGAAAACGATTTCTTTGGAAGTAAAAGGCAAAGTTTAATAAAAAAAGTATAATAATAATAAATAAGCCTTTTATTTTCTCTTCTTCACAAATTTTTAAAAACAATTTTTAAATCTATAAAATAATAAAAAATAGTAATGATTAAATGAAAGAATATTAATGACAATTATAAACACAAAATAATATAATAAAAATAATTAAGATTTAAATTTTTTTTAAACAAATTATCTTTCAGTTTTTACTGATTTACCCAATTTACCTAAATAATAATCATTATATACAGTTATTAGTAACCTTATGTTCTATTTATATGAGATGAGAACCCTCACCGGTGTAGGCCTCCTCCAAAATGGATCAGTATTTCATTTCCTTGGCTGACTTTCTCCATTCCGTGCCAGCAATTTTTTATTATCTTTATTATTTATTTCAAAAATAACAAAAAATATATGCTAATGTAAATAAAAATAAATAGAGTGAAAGCATTGTATCGGGCTGTTAGAACTCTTTGATCAAAGGACCAGGGCTTGAGGGCTCTAGCACGGGATTCATGTGCCCTTACAGGAAACAGTGTAACGTAAATCTAATGTCCATTTCACATACACTGAATAATTGAACGGAATGCCTTGCCTACAAAGTTTACTTATCACCACCACCTGCCAAGCGATTATGCGTCTAATGACAACAGAATAAGAAGCATATTCGTAATGCAAGGAACCAATTACACGGGTCAACAAGTCATTATAATCAGAGTGGACATTATTTACGTGATTGATAAAGTGCCACACCATGTTCTCTTATGTGTTGCAGCTTGATTGTAAAATCCGCTGTTTTGTACAATTTCTAGGTAATACGTCTATCGCCATTTATGTCATTTTATTTAATATTTAATAATCCTTATTTTTTTAATATTACTTACTAGTACAATATAATTCATATTTTTTTTGCTTAACTAGTTTACTATGCCTGCATATTTAGTAATGTACAAAATGTATTCTGCCAGAATTCAGCAAAAAAGCTGATTAATAATATTTCAAAAATAAATTGAAAATTACAATAGTTTCTGATAATGTAAACAACCGATGACAATAAATCAATATTATTTATTACAAATAGGTTTTTAAACAATTTTAAGTACTTTTAATAAAGATAATCTGTTAGAGGTTAGTGACTCTACCTCCGATTAATAAAGACATTGTATCGTACTCTAGATATAAGAAATGTCTCCGTAATGATTTAATGTTGTATCTCTTACCGTTTCACAATATTACTAATTTGTTATACATGTAAGTGTCACCTAAACGTATAAAACCTAGTCATATCGTGAAACAACAAACTTACAAAAAAAACTGCAACATAACGTTCGTCTCAGTTGGTTAGCGTCCAATGCCATAGTGCTTGAGATGAAACCGCGCTTGTTCCGATTGCTAGCAAATTACGCCGGCTTCAATTACCTAGTCGATATACTGTAGACAGGAATTGATATACAACTGCTATTGTAGATTTTAGACAGCCTGGCCATGACTGTATTGCGACTAGCGACGCGTTGAGCTTCGCGGTAAGCGGTGCGTTAAACAGCTAATATTCTAGCAAATACCAAGAGTAACACAAACTAAACATTCCACAAGGTTTTTATACGCCTGAATCAAAAATATAGTTAATTCCTACAGAGATACTTTTAGATTAACTAACATTAATAAAAGTTTGGATTTAGGGATGGATATCTCATAGACAATCATGTCAGAGATAATTAGATTGATCTTTTAACAGGAATGCAATCTAATCGGGTAAAACCATAGCACATAGCTAATGCAATATAATATTTGCTTTTGTAGGCTCTTCTACATTCTTTTTCCGCTTATGATATGAATTCATGGCCTGACTGTCAAGCTGTGCCGTGTTACTGCACTATTGTAGCTTATTTGAATGGCAATGAGAGCTAAGTTAAATGTATATTGCTTGCAAATTACATTGGTTATACTATATTCCTGTAGATAAACATTGCAGTATACAAACTCAAGTTGATGATTTATTTGCGTGGAATTCACTCAAGCCGGTTATGTTCTAATAATAACGTTCTATTACTTAGCGCAACGAAGCCTTTGGATATTTTGTAGTGTAAAGACATCTTTTTACTGCCATTTTGTAATTTACTCAATATAAACCTTAAGCTGTAACATAAAACTATCAATTTCTATAGGTTGTTAGGTAATTATAATTTCCAAACAAGTCACCTAGAACGAAATGGTTGTCGAGCAAGTGCTGAGGATAGTGACAGATTTCTTACGTTATGGTGCGCCATCTTTAACTTTTATCCCCACCTAAAGAATTATAATTACTCGTACTAGTTATGTATGCTATAGCACTTTACATTCGTGCTTTTTGACTTAAACTCCGTGGCACAGTGGTATGCGCGGTGGATCTATAAGACGGAGGTCCTGGGTTCGATTCCCGGCGGGGCAGATTGAGATTTTTCTTAATTTGTTTTGGTCTCGCTCGTGGGAGGCTTTCGCCGTGGCTAATTACCACCCTACCAAACATGTATCGCCAAGCGATTTAGCGTTCCGGTACGATATCGTGTATGAGCCGAAAGGGGTATAGATTTTCGTCCCACTCCTAACAAGTTAGCCCGCTTCCATCTTAGACTTCATCACTTAACATCAGGTGTGATAGCAATCAAGGGCCAATTTGTAGTCATTAAAAAAAAATTAAAAAAAAAACTAATAAACCGAATGTTTAATAATATATTGATCATTCGTAAGTTTTTTAATCATTAAAGTTAGCCTTTAACTAAGTTACCATCTAATGGTAAGTGATGATGCAATATAAGATGGAAGTCGGCTAACTTGCTAGGAGTAGATTGAAATCCACATCCTTTTTGGTTTCTACACGACATCGAACCGGAACGCTAAATTGCTTGGCAGTTGTCTAGCCAGACCTGGACTAATTTAGAAAATCTTAATCGGCCCAGCTGGGAGTTGAACTCAGCACCTTCGTTTTAGAAATCACTGCGTATACCACTGCGCCACGAAGGTCGTAATAAGGCTTTGCGTTATGGGATAAGCTATCAATCGTATTACAATGGCACCGATACTTGACAGTTGTATAAATTACAATTGGATGGAGGTAATAGCATGTAGCTTGTAGAATGGTATGTAGCAACAATACTATCTGTATCCCCCGATTTCTTATCCTACATACATACATTGCATCACCCCTCGTTCCCATAGGGGTAGGCAGAGACTACATCCTTCCATGTGCCACGGACCTTGCACACTTCCTTAGCTACTTCCACTCTCATTAATGCTATTTTAAAAATGAAATCAACAATATTATTATATCATCAAAACTTAAAAAAGAATACTAAATATGAATTATAGAACAAACATAAAATATCTTGGGTAACAAAGGCATCAGTTAGCTAAGTGTGAGACAACTGAAAGCTTTACATCTCGCTCGCAGCTCGTATTGGGAACTGGAGCCGATAACACTCTTATGTAACGCGAGGCGGCTCTTTTTGATGTTAGCTCGAGACTGCGTACTGTGGAACAATCTGGTATTACAAAATAGATACTTGTGTAAGTAATAAGTATAACGTATTGTAACTGAAGCTGCCTGTTATCTGGTGGTTAGCTTATTGGCTTCCTATCGTGAGGTTCGTGTATTTTTAAGGCTCATGCCTGTAATTACATCGACAAGCAAGCCCTTCAGATCAGACATAGCAATAATTAGCCTGACTTTTCTTTTTTCCAAAAAATCTTTATGAAGAGTTTTTGAGGCCTGTGTGCACCAAGATTTCGGTTATCATAACCAACGGTTAACATAACTAACCCTCGGTTAAGGTAACCGCCCGGTTTACGTCCTTAACCGACGTACGGGTTGTCGTGAACAGTAAATTTATAGTTAGCTTATGTTAACCGTTGGTTATGATAACCGAAATCTTGGTGCGCACAGGCCTAAGTATTCTCAGCCATAAATTGGGATATTAGACGACTTTTTCTTATACATTAAACTGATTAAATGTTTCTACTTAAGAATAAAATAATAAGTTTGCTTAAAAATACATGAACAAGGTTATCTTTTTATAAATATTGTAAAAAATGTAGCTTCAATTCAATAATTTTTTTCTACATTCCAGTTTAGATACAGCGAATCGAAATTTTTTTTTCAATTACAAAAGAAAATACGTAACGAGACTGTTATTTTAGGGTCCTTTTAGATCTTCGCCGGTAAGACCTGTAAAGTTCATCAATTTACACATCTACGAGAAGACTGGCATTTTTTTAATTAAAGCAACTAAATGACACAGTTATTTTTTACTTTTTAGTGCGTTTTCCTAATCCTATTTTTTGTTAAAAAATTTTATGAAACAAGATATTTCAGACATTCTTTGCTTTAAAAGATCAATATTTTGTGAAAGTTTAGTTTTTGATTGCTATAAGTAGGTGATGGTTTTCCACTCAATCGAGTTATTTGTTTGTTCCACTAACCATCATTATAAAAAAATAAAGTTATAGCAATTAGTCGGTGCCACGCAAGTTTTCTACTATAAGGACGTTACCTAAAACCCACAAAGTGTTTCGTTAAATAAAGTATCTTAGGCTTGGATGGCACCGACCACTGGTATAGTTAAGTAAATTAAAGTAACTAAATGACGCAATTATATTTTACTTTTCAATGCTTATTGAAATCTGTTATATTTTTTTTTTAATTTTTTTAAAAGGTAACGTAGCTTGCGTTTGCGCTAACACGTAAGCTTGCGCTTGTTTTCAATCAAGTAAATGCAAACAGCCAAGAAAATCATAAGGATTTTCACGTGAACAGAATTACGGCCTCCCAGCGTCTACAAGTGGTGAAATCGACATAATTTTAACCCTTCGTTTTTAGCATAGGACTTTGAAAAATGCACACATCCACTCCCCACTAGAAGATCAAGCTACTTTTTGGCGTAGATAAACATAGAAAATGGGCTACGAAATTCTGTAGAATGTTCCAACAAAAATTCCTCCGAGTAAACTCGAGTACATTGCGAGCGTACCGCGTGCGATAAAAAGGTGTAACATAAATTATTCATAAAAATCTTATGTTGCCATGTAACGTAAGACGGTACGATATTCTGTGTATGATAATATTTGTTGCGCGATCATTTTATAAATATTCTTTTGCTTACGCTGTTGCACGAGTCAATCACATTGTCTATACTCTTGGGCGTTCGTTCAAGTGCAATTCGTGAAAATGTTGTAGCATTATTATGTAACGATGATTCCATAACTTGATAGGATGAATTTTTGGATTCGAAAATTTCGTCTCTATCCCTCTATGTATTGTATCAGAGACGAATCCAAAAATCCAAAAAAGACGTGTGGCACTCGGAGACTGCCGCGGTATAGCTATTGCATAGCATTTTTTATCAACTTATGTATACCTTTCGACGTCATCGGGACCGTGGCCGAGCGGTATGGCGCTCTAAATGTCTATGTTTAGAGCGCCTTACCGCTAGGCCAGTCCCTATCGGTGCCGAAATTATGCTTTTTATATTATGTTTTTGATATCCAGCGGGTGTTAGGTTTTTTCGTTACGGAATTTCTGAATCCAAAACTATACCTTAAAAATTGACACTGTCCTATTAAGTAGGTATAGAAACAGAAGGATTAGCATCTACACCTCAGGTTGATGGACGGCGGGTTACTTACATGCCCTGCAATATGTTGCTCTGTTACCATGGTTACCTAATAGCGTATGGTGGAGCATAAGTTGGCCAAGTTTCATGAATATTGTAAAATTACGGATTGGTCATCATTTTATTAATGAGTGCACAGTCAAAGTCATAGACAATTTCATTTATTTCAAACAGGCTCAGTTTAGTAACATTTTTGAAACTTAATTTTAAACTATTATTTAAAATTAATGATTATTTAAAGCAGCTAACTTAAAATCAATGCTACGAGGGTTCTAAGCGCCTTTTGGTCCTAGAAGAAAGAGCCCACGACAAACTCTGCCAGGTCTTTTATTATCATCCTTTTATATTTAATTTAATTACAATATCACGCTTATGAATTTATTACGATTCAAGGGTCATCAACTACAAGATGGCCCTCGACTGGTATCACATCTGATTTAAAGTGATGATGCAATCTAAGATGGAAGCCGGCTAACTTGTTAGGAGTAGGATGGAATCCACACTCCTTTCGGTTTCTACACGATATCGTACTGAAACGCTAAATTGCTTAGCGGTACGTCTTTGCCGGCAGGGTTGTAACCAGCCACGGCGAAAGCCTTCCACCAGCCAGTCCAAGCCCCGCCGGGAATCGAACCCAGGACCTCCGTCTCATAATCATCGCCGTCATAAATTCACTACGCATACCACTGGTGCAGTGGTAACGAAGGCCGGAAAAACACATCAAACAATTATTTCCAAATTAATATCTCTCATTTACAACTTTTTTTTTATTTTCCTGCCAGTTATTGATCGTTTGGACTTTATTTATTGTAACTTTTTAATTTTAATTATTTAATTTGTTAATTGTAATGTGTTTTGACGAGTAAATATCACAGAGTGTAATAAATTTAAAGTTATAACTAATAATGATGAATGTTGTTTTAACGGATTTCGGCTTGAAAATGACTTCGCAGAGAGTGTTTTCGCCAAATTAAAAATTAAAAAAATGTCGCCTCTATGAGTGTTTTGATATTTGACTAGATTAATCCCAATACGTTTTTCTTCCAATGGTCTAAATACCCAGAAGGTTGTTGATACTTTGAAACTTATAAACAATGTCCATCTGAAATATTGTAAGGATTAGTAGATGGCACAGGCAGATATAATATTTATACAGCGTGAAATATGATTTCTTGATAATCTTTGCCTCTGCTAACGAGTTAGCCCATTAACTGTTAGCTCAACTGATAAGATCGGGCGATATTTCCGCCTATACATTAGAGATGTCAAATATAAACGAATCTTTTGTATTATCAAACTCGCAGGAAATAATTACAATTCATTGGCTGCCCCGTTACTTTAGTGGTTATACTGTGTGGCCTAGGTTTCAATCCTGGGATGTGGAATAAATTGAGTTATTTTTTTATTCATTACAAGTGTGCCCTTGATTGCAATCAGACCTGATAAAAAGTGACGATGTAAACAAAGATGGAAGCGGAACTTGTGTAACACTACAATATTTAATCATGCCACAACCATAGATATTTTATCTGTCATTCCGTGTCACGTACTTTCGTGTTGTCTATGGCTTGAGTGTGTCTGTGTCGGTCGGCCGCCGCCATGTTTTGCTACATTCAGACAGCAACGAGTCGTCAAGCTTTAAGGTGCGTTATTTGTGTGAATATTGAAACTGTCAATATAAGAGCGGAGTACAGTTGGGATAGCTATTGAAGTAAGTCAAGGATTGATGTGGCATCCGGATGCCGCTTGTACAGTTTCACGCCTGACATGATGAGTGATTAAATGGATCAAATAAAAGTTAACACGAATTATATCTGAATTAAATTTAAGTCATAAAACACTCAAATGTTTCAAGTTAAGTGTAATTAATTTACATAAAATTGCTACTTGCGTTTCGTTTACATAAAATTACTCTTTTAACTTGAGTTCAGAGCTTAAAATAATCATTTGGACAAGGTTTAGAAAACGTCGGAACAGCGCTGAACGGAACTGTTTAATTGTTATTGTTTGCAAGTACAGCCGTCATTATGTTGTTCTGTAGAAGTAGGTACCGTTAACATAATCATACGCTGGAAAGTACTTTGAAGATTCTTAGGCTCAACTCTCATTATGGTTATGTTATATGTAAAAAGTTATATGTGGTCATATATTAAAAAAAAAAACAAAAATATAGGTATACGGCGAATCGTAAGCCTTCTCCGTTTTTTACGTAGATAAATAGAGATGAATATTATAAATTGACACGACGCTTTACTTCGGCTCGGTCATTATGTCCTTATAGGAGAAGGAATACTGAACTTGTGGGTTGGTGAGCTTATATTTATTACCATTCATTTTATTACGATCTCTAGCAAATGTTATAATACTTTTTTTACTGTCATTTATTTATTTACATTTTTTTTTAAATTTCCAACAATGCTTATAAAACAATTATAAAAAACACTACTAAAAATTTATAAAAAAAATCCAGTCAGCCTGCTTCTATTTTTAAGAACTGACGCTGGGTCGTACCTATAGTAAGGCATCTCAAAACCGACAAGGCCATACTGAAGAGCAAGTTGTTGGTGGATTATCTTGGCTACTTGATTATGTCTGTGCAAGTATTCGCCATTAGCAAGATGAGAACGCCCGGAAATTATATGTCTGAGGGATTCCCCAGGCTGATGACACGCTCGACATATGTCTAGAGTGCCATCTTTCATAATATGTTTCCGGTAGTTTCTCGTCTTGATAAACTCGTCCATAATTGCACAGACAAAACCCTCGGTTTTCACAAAGAGATCACCGAATTGCAACCAAGATACAGATGTTATTTGATCTACATCCGGCCCCGTGAGGGCCTTGTAGAATTGTCCACTCCTTACTCCTCCATATCGCCACACGATCTGAGTTACTAATTACTTTAGGCTTACGCCAGTTCGCTTTGCCCTTTGATAGTGGGGTAAAATCCTTGTCTACTGCAACGACATCCTTATGCATACCCACATTTATCTTGAGAAAATAATCTCTGAGATTGCACACCTCACGATTATGAAGGTTCTTGGCGTTCAAGAACCCACGTCCCCCACACTTGCGTGGGAGGTACAATCTCATTACAGATAAACGTGGATGGTGCATCCGATATGACGTCAGCAGTTTGCGGACTTTACAGTCCAGTGAGTCCAGTTCAGTTTAAGTGCACTTTAGAATGCCAAAAGAGTATATGAGTAAGGGCATGACCCAGCTATTGTAGTCAAGCACCTTATTACCACCTGATAAAAGGCTTTTTAAGACTATTTTTTAGTTTATGATAATGATTATTAGGATCGACCGTGTTCTCCGAGGTACGACCGTACGAGGGTCGTACAGTACAAGGTAGCATCACCAACTTTCTAATTCCGGTTTTCTTGGAAGTTAAAAATACTCAATATTGACCCAAACCCGAGCAGGCCTTTGTGATCGGAAGTCCCTTGGGATAACCTTACGAGGCATTTATTAATATGCCATTTTTGTTTTAACATTAACTTTCTAAAACCTTAATTTTATTTAACGTTACGTTAATTTAAAATTAAAACAAAACCAAAGCTCTGTCTTACTCGTCGCGAACGGCGGGTACTTAAGTTTTATTTTGTAAGAGGGAATTGTTGAACGTTTCAAAAACAATCCGCTTATATTTTCCGCAACGCATCCCAATCGGCAATAACTCAACGGCTGGAACCGTTTTAAGTTCCGTGGAATTCCTTCCGAGTCCTTATTTACGGTCTTACATTTTACCATTAGGTGAATTCCTGCGCAATTGTATCATTTGAACAAGCAAGATTCTGATTATATTGTTTGACAGGAAAGTTGGAGTGCTTGTAATATTTTGGTTTGTTCTGTTTTAAATAATGATATAATCTGTATTTAGCTCACTATAAGACCAGGTCCTTTCCCTAAGAGATTTTTTTTTTAATTTTTTGGAAATGATAATGCAATCTAAGATAGAAGCGGGCTAACTTGGTACACTACACTCTACACGACATCGTACCGGAATGTTGTTGTTGGTAGGATTGTAACTACCCACGGCCGAAGCAATCAAGAAAATCTTAATCGGCCCAGCCGGGAATCGAACTCGGGACCTAACTTCTCGACTCCTAAATCCTCGGAGGCCGTCAAGAGAGAGAGAGAAATGTGGAGATATTATAGAGTTTACATTTACCATGCTGGTTCAATGTGGGTTAAATCAAAAGGTCAATTTCGAATTGTTATTGATCACGTTCAGGTATTAATGTTAATAGTCTCGAGGCTTGTACTAAACCGCTCTCTTCTGCGAGGAGGAAGCCCAGGCCTTACTGTGGACTATTCAAATAGGCTGATATATAATGGTGATGTAAGTATCACTATTGCTAGTGTGATACTAAGGCTGGCACATAGGCGATGTATTGTGTCGCGTCATGAGTTTGGCCAATAGCAAATTCATCTTTTTTTTCCCATCATTAATGGACAAAGTTGTATTATACAAAAATGGAATCAAACGTCGACACACATTTGTATAACACAACTATGTACCTTAATAATTTGTAAATAGAGATGATCATAAGTTTTGTTTGGCAAACTTGCCACGGTACTCCGCTTACAATCTAAGTTAAGTCCTATGATAATAAAAATTACACCCCACGCAAACATCTTAAAACAATTTGAAGCTAATTTATTTAGAGGCAAAATTAAATTTGTGTTCATCTGGAACCGGTAATAAACGTAATAAATCTCCCCAGTATCTATAATAAGAAGCGTTAAAGAAAACACCTCAAATGATTCCCCTATTCATTACCTTTATCCATTTTTATACCCGCTCTTGTTCAAGCTTAGCTATCGCCGGTAAACAGCAAAAACATCTCTTGTTAGAAGAAAAAACAGTTTTATATTTTTAAAGCTAAACTCGACCAACGGCACTTGACCCCCAGCCGTCTATTCAGCCGCACTCCACAAGTTTCAAGTTGGGAAGCAAATGGAGAGTGTTAAAATTCAACTTACGCTGGTCTCCGCGCCGGTACGATAAGGGTCAAAAGATAGAAAGCGGAATTTAATTAGTGTAACATTCTTACAAAGAAACAGGATCCTACAACATCTATTCCATTCGAGGAGGCTCCTAAGAATTTCAGTGACAGTGGCACATCTTAGAGTGGAATTGCTAAAGTATGCTGTATTTTCATTGCCTTTAAACTTTAGGGTCATGTTTCTTGAATAAGTTTAAAATTACATTTCACAAGCACTTATTTTATTTTGTTAGTGTTGGATTTTTTTATTATTTCACAAGTGTCTGAAAAACGTTTTTACATTATTCTTGAAGTTATGTTTTATTTTAACATCAAATTATCAGAAACTTAAAAAAAATTAAATGCAATATTCAAATATCATTAATTTAAAGCAGACTCAGTTTACAAGCTCTTTTAAAACGTCATGTTTGAAACGGATGAAAGGCAACAGAGATCGATTTGCTTTACGCCATGTTATGTGAATAAGTTCATAACCAGTTCTTAGGATTATCCCGTCTTGGATTAAATTTTATTTTTGTATTAGCCATATTTTTTATTGACTGCTACGTTAGTCTACTATGTGGGGTCAATCACGATGTCCTGGATTCGAATCCTGGGTCGGATCAAGGAATAATTCTGAGCTTTTTCATTCTTCTATGAAATGTTCAGTACATTCCAAGCCTGGAGTCTAGGGTTTGGTGGTGTTACACCCCCGTGCCTCGGAGAGCACGTTAAGCCGTCGGTCCCGGTCACTATCATCAACATCTGATAATGATCGTTAAATAAATGAAACATTATCACCCTAAGCACGCCATTGGAGCAGTGTGATGGGTGTACCTACGCTCCATATCCCCTCTCCTATAAGGAGGGAGGTCTGGCCCTGTAGTGGGCCGTTAGTAGGCTGATAATGATGATAATGATGATATTTTTATTATGGTATTCTTTTTATATAGCCATTCACCTCCAATCAGTTCAATAGCACGTCAAATTTGCTCTAAATAGTCTGTTTAATCTGGTTGCAGCATTGACCTTGCAGGCTGGGATCTACCCAATACCTCGGTGTTAGGTTCGACTTCTTATGTTAATATATCTACTACCTTCTAAAACTATTTAAACCATTAAGGAAAGTACTAACGATGGTTCAATTCTAAACTAATCAATGGTAGTTCATTTTACAGATAACGATCTGTAATCGGTTCCACAATTTGCGGTAGAAAGACTTCTTACGAGCAGAGTATACAGACGGTGGGATTAACGCAAACAGCACTTCAATACACCCGTTATTGAGATACGAGTAAACACCTTAATGATAGATAAGCACAATTAACTAGTGGTCTATGAGCTGGTAAACTTTTTTAGGCAGGTATTTGAGACTGAAAAATTTGTCACACACTCTGTATACAGAATAGCAGCATGAGGCGAAGTGATGCTGAATGACTTCTAAATAATTTTTTGAATAAGTATATTTAAGGCAAGTTGAAGTAAAAGGATATTATTTCTAACTAGCAGTTGCCCGCAACTTCGTCCGCGTAAAAACCTCTTAGGTACCCTTCTAATTTTAATGACAGACTAATTTAAAGTGTTGCCCTTCCACGCTCCTTCTCTCAATTTAATTTTTTTTATAGTGTCCCGTCAAGCAATATCCTCCGTCCCATCCCGTGTACTAAAGATGAAATAATATGAAACCATACCAATATCAACTTCATTTTCGCATTATTCGAATTTTCCACCTTTTGAACCGTGCCTAGACATCCACGAACATTTCAAGACGAAGATAAGATCATTTTTAAATATATTTTTAAATATATAGAAGGAGAAGCTAGAAGATTTATGTGGAAAATTCCACCTGCAATCAAGCGATTGTTTTCAAGCATCTGGAAAAGTCAAAGAGTTGCCTCCATTTCTTCATTCAAGGTGTACAACTTTTGAATTGCACAAAGGATATATTTTCCAAAAAAATATATATAAAGTTTGTATATACTATGTATAGAAAATAATTTACTCTACTCCTCCTTGGCCTGATCTGCACTTTTGTGTATTATGGAAGAGTAATATTTTAAGTATGTCTTAAACACCCATTCAAAAATGGCTACCATCTCTCCAGCCACTAAAACTAATAAAGAATCAACAACCTTTATAAACAGTTTACATCTTAAGAGCACCTAGACTCTATCAAGTATTAATTAAAACTGTATAGTCATCTTGCATCTAATAATAAACACCTTTGATCTTTGCTCCAGGCACCGCAAGTACTACCTACGTACCAACGGTAGATGAACGTCAAAGGGCTTTACATGAAAGCTTTATGAGGTATCGTATTTAAAGTTATACTGTCAATAGTTTGCTTCAATGATTAATGTTACTCGTATGTAATTATTGTCTAATTATAATTACTCTTCTTGGGTTATATAAACAAGATACAGGTTTCTACCCTTTTTAAGAGCATAGATGAACCATGTAGCCCCAATGGGGGTTGGCGAACTTAGCATTATAATTGAATCTTTACCATATTGAATCTATAACAATCTGTAGCAAATATTGGATGAAATATTATAGTGTAATGGGCACATATGTCAGTGTGGGATTTTATATTGAATGTAATATTAAAATGTGACGGGTGGAGGTTGGAGAAGTCGATAATAACTCACAACACTGATGAAAAAAGACCGAGGGACCGCTAACCAAGATGATGGACTAACCAACTGAACGGCAAAAAGATTTCTACATGCTGGCGAAAATGAAGCTGGTGGAACATGTTTGGAGGTTCGGAACTTTCCACGATTTTAGAAATAAAGGTACAACCGCAGAAAGAGAGATTGGATCGTTGCGTCCGGGGCGTGTAGTACTTTCTTTTTGAAGAATAAGGATGCAAAAATACCAACTTGGAATTTCTTAATAGCAAAAAAAGCCTAATGATTTTCGTCACCCAACCTTGAATTTAAACTCTGGCCTATATGAACCGAAGGAACAAGTTACAGTATAAAATACCACTATACGAATAAAGCCGTAAAGAAACTTAGACCATACTTATACTCCTAATTAACTTTACTTCTTTAACAGCCATTACATAACATCAAACAAAATGTCTCCATAAATTAAATTGTACGTTCACTCTATTATATAATTTTTAACCGACGAAAAAATAGAACAGAGACAATCTCAATTCGACACGTATATATATTTTTTTTATGTATGACCACGCATAATTTTTTACACAGTTGTCCGATTTTGATAATTCTTTTTTTATTAGAAAGGGCACATTTTCAAGGTGGTTCTATTGTCAGCATGTTAGGATCTGATGATGATATCCTGGGAAAATTTAAGGAACTCTTCAAATTTTATAGGCACTCTTGCAGCGATTTCGGTTTTAGTGTAATTATCGGTAGCTTTTTGGCTACAAGTGCCGTATAATATAATATGACAGTATATTACGTTACGTAGCGATAAATCACTAAAAAGTAAAAAATAAAATTAAAAAAAAAAAAATAGAACTGACTCAAAACGCACTAAAAAGTAAAAAATTACTGTCTCATTTAGTTGCTTTAATTTACTTAAGCATATCTAAGAGTCGGTGCCAGCCAAGGTTTCTACTTTAAGGACATTACCTAGAACCCACAAACTGCTTTACTACGTTAAATAAATGTTCCTTAAACTTGGCTGGCACCGACTTCATAGATATGCTTAAGTAAATTAAAGCAACTAAATGACACTGTTATTTTTTAACCGACGAAAAAAAACGGAGGAGGTTCTCAATTCGACACGTAAATTTTTTATTAGAAAGGGCGTACTTCCAAGGTGGTCCCATTGTCATCATCTTAGGATCTGATGATGATATCCTGGGGAAATTGAAGGAACTCTTCAAATTTTGGAGGCACGCTTACAGCGATTTCGATTTATGTCTCGGTATCGGTAGCTTTTTGACTACTAGTGCCATATAATATACTATGACAGTATAGTACGAGTACGATACGTGGCGATAAATCACTAAAAAGTAAGAAATAAAATTTTTTAAATAAAAATAGAACCGACTCAAAACGCACTATAAAGTAGAAAATAACTGTGTCATTTAGTTGCTTTAATTAACTTAAGCATATCTAGGAGACGGTGCCAGCCAAGGTTTCTACTTTAAGGACGTTACCTAGAACCCACAAAATGCTTTACTACGTAAAAGAAAGGTTCCTTAAACTTGGCTGGCACCGACTTAGATATGCTTAAGTAAATTAAAGCAACTAAATGACCCAGTTATTTTTTACTTTTTAGTGCGTTTTGAGTCGGTTCTATTTTTTGTTAAAAATATTTATTAACAAAACATTTCACAATCGATTAGATAAGTACTCTATATATAATATAAATTATATAGGGTACAAACAAAAACATGATTCCTATCCAAAATTGCAGAATTACTTTTTAATTACATGGGATCTGCAACTCTTGTCGTCAGTTGAATTTTAGAATGTTTATTTAAAATGCACGACCATAATATTACCCTAAGTGTGAGATATAAAACTTTATAGTTATATCTATAGTAAGCAACGAGTGTTCGACGCATAATATACCTTTTTCGGGGTTAAAAAACTTCATCGGAAATTCTGAGGTGCGTAGGGGTGAGTACAAAAGGTGCAGAAGGGTTGAAGAGCTTCCGCATATTGTGAGCCTTTAATCTCTGAAGAAAGGGAGATGAAAGCATCTTATTTCTCTTTTCTGCTCTTTATTTGTAAAGGTTATGTCACACTACTGTAATAAATGTTTAAAAGCATTACCAAATGTAAAGAGATGAAATAAAAAAGTTAGAAAAGGAATATGAAATTTAGAATTGGCTCATTGAAATTAAACGAGAGTCCAGAAGTGTTGGTTAACACAAAACTTATGTTTTTCGCTCCTTTATTTATATGCCTCAATGCCTAAACAGTTATGCGGTGTTCAAAATTATTTGCTTCTGCAATTTCACTGGATATCATACCCTGCAGATCAAAACAAAAAAGTTGTCAAGGGACACCCGGATGGAACGAAGTTATAAATATATATAGTTATAAAATATAATTTGCTTTTGCTTTGAAGCACAGCAGCAACAATGCAACGCAGGTGGCTTTTCCTTCCCAATATAATTTCCGATACTTAGCCTACTACAGCAAAAAAGTGTAGTTACAACTTTTCGTGAGATTTTTTCCGTCGAGTCCCCTTTCAAAACGCGCGATAAGGATCTTCGTTGCAACAATGCCGCTTTATAGCAGAAAATATTATAAAAATGGCGGCAACTTACTACTAAATAATATTCATCATTTAGTATTATATTATATCGACTTTCATTTTATTGGCCCCCTTTTTTGTAACTATGTTTTTTTAAGATACTTAATATTGTAACTATCGAATTTGTATCTATCTTTATTTATGCTGTATCGCGTTAGAGAGAGTCATTGAGACAAATTCGATAGTCACATGTCAATTCATAAAAACATAGTTACAGAATACGGGGGCTGATCTTTTCTTTTAGTCCTACTACGCTGCAAAGTAAACAAAATCTTGCTTTATTTAAATAGGTTTTCCTTACTTAGGATACTTGATATTGAAGGGGAAGGTATGGGATTACGGGGCCTTTCATCACGTAGTATAGTGCAGGCGCGGATATGTGAACTAATCGTCTATTCGTTCGCATCGTTACAAAATCCGCTTTGCCGCCTACGCCCACCGCGTCGGTGTGATAATCGCCTAAAATACCATTTATGCTCTATTTTTTAGATAAAAAAAGAAACACAGCGTCATAAATAACGCCAGTTTTGCGCGAAATCATAAAACTGAAGGACTAAAATTTTCAGCTTAACTGCGCGTATTTTTTCCCGTACATTTGGCGCTTGGTGTGTCGGATATTATGTCTTTTATTAGCACTAAAAGTGGCGACCCGATTTTAATGTCTTTTTCCGAAGCGTTATTTATGAAATCTGTGGCACAGAATAAATAATAGTGTATGTTCTTAGTTTTAGTGTTAAATGGTACCTTCGAATGATAAACAGTCGATATCAGCCGGCCTTCTCGTATTTATTTAAATATCTAATGTTTTTACGCAACAAATTCAGATACTACGCTTATGTGGTGTCAATGGTGCGAAAGATGTGCGTCACATATGAAAAATAATGTGCTTTGCATACATTTATAGTATGCAAAGTTATGCCTGAAACCAGTACGATAGTTCACTTGGGCTTCGTACTGAGGCACAGACTGGGTATGTCGACATGTGCTTAAAGCTCGACGAGCTAGGATGTACCAGTGACAGAAGTAATCAACGTCATTATCAGCCTATTAACACCCCACTACAGTACCCGGGCAGGCTAGACTCCTTATACGAGACTACACCACCACCACTATTATTATAGGGACATTGATGACAGCGGTTGGGACCGACCGGCTTAAAGTGCTCTTCGAGGCACGGGAGTGTAACACTACCGACTTCCCAACTCCGGGCTTACAATTTACTGGAAATTTGTTAGGAGAAAAAAATACTCAAAATTATTTCAAAACCCGACCAAGGATTCGAACCCAGAACTTCGTGGTCGAAGCTTGGCTAAGCACTAGACCAAAGAGGTAGTCACTAGATCAACGCATAAAAATATCATTACAATCTTATATTTAGGATGAAAAAATATATTCAGAAATGACGCACTCTCGGGGCTCTACTTTCATGTTTTTTGCGACAAATCAATTTTTTTTTCTAATACACATATCTATCAAAATTTATAATAATATATGGAGCAATACAGTCGAGAAAATGAGACAAAAAAAATACAACCGACTCAAAACGCACTAAAAAGTAAAAAATAACTGTGTCATTTAGTTGCTTTCATTTACTATCTATGAAGTCGGTGCCAGCCAAGTTTAAGGAACATTTATTTGACGTAGTAAAGCAGTTTGTGGGTTCTAGGTAATGTCGTTAAAGTAAAAACCTTGGCTGGCACCGACTCCTAGATATACTTAAGTAAATGACAGCAACTAAAAGACAGTTATTTTTTATTATTTAGTGCGTTTTGAGTCGGTTGTATTTTTTGTTAAAAATTTTTATTTCTTACTTTTAAGTGATTTATCACCACGTAACCTACTCGTACTATACTGTCATAGTATATTATACGGCAATTGTAGCCAAAAAGCTACCAATACTTACACAAAAACCGAAATCGCTGCAAGTGTGCCTAAAAATTTGAAGAGTTCCTTCAATTATTATTATAATTATTATAATTATTCCCAGGATATCATCATCAGATCCCAGTCTTGATGACAATGGGACCACCTTGGAAGTGTGCCCTTTCTAATAAAAAAAGAATTACCAAAATCGGACAACTGTGTAAAGAATCATACATTAAAAAAAAATATATATTCGTGTCGAATTGAGAATCTCCTGCATTTTTTTTCGCCGGTAATAAACAAACGAACTTACATTCGCTTCTTTAGGTTTGCGAATTTTAAAAATATTTCCTATAATAAGAAGAACAAAATAAAATCAAAACCAAAATGTTTCCATCTCAGAAATTCATAAAGCATTTTATATTAAGCTCCTTAGTACTTACTTCAATAAGTTCGTATCGCCAAGAAGGAATTTTCAATTTGGGTGCTCCATAAGGAAATTAAATTATACTTTATTCAGCATATTTTCCAATTAATTAGACGAGGATTCCTTATGTAGCTTCCCAACATAAGTCTGTCTTTCAAAATGGTGTAAAAACATGGAAAATTTCCACTCGCTTTTTAAAAACTATTTACCAATAATTTTTCTTCCGAAATTATGTTTTTGGTAAATGAGATACGAAGGTTTTTAAAGAAGCCAAGACTTTCCTGATTAGTGTCCAATAATTCGATGGCACCTAGTTAATATATCGAAATTGAAAAATGCTACTTTACAGGGGAGCGATTTAAAGTTTTCAGTTAGCATTTTCTTTGCATAACTTTGTTATTAATTATTAGATACTAGACGACGACCGCAGGTTCACCCGCGTAGTTCCTGTTCCCGTAAAAAGTTCGGCATAAAAAGTAGTCTATGTGTTTACTGATATATAAGCTGTATTATTATACAGTTTCATCAAAATCGATTCAGTAGTTTTTACGTGAAAGAGTAACAAACATCCGCCAAGCGATTTAGCGTTTCGGCACAATGCGTAGAAACCGAAGGTGTGTGGATTTCATCCTACTCCTAACAAATATGCCCGCTTCCATCTTAGTCTGCATCATCACTTACCATTGCAGTCAAGAGCTCTTTTGTAATGAATTTTAAAAAATCTAGCTAACTTTAAACGCACAAAAGATCGTTGAGGTTTATTGTGTTAATTTACCATAGAACACACAAGAATTCACTTCAGACAAGAAATGTTCATACTTAAAGAATATTTCACTCGAAAAATCCAAAAGTTTAAGATATCTAAACATAATACGCCAAGTAAATTAAGTGTATGAAAAGTAAAGGTTGTATCGAGCACTATCCACGGTTGATTAAATAGGAAATGCCAGCATAGACGTTATCGGCGGGGCGTTGGACGCGCTTATCTGTGACGTTAATAGAAATAGCTTGGTTTATACTGTAATATCTGGTGGACCGAGCTTTGCTTGGTGTTTTTACATCGTAATTTCCTATTCCTGATAGTCTAGATTTTGTCCGCGTAAATTAAGTATTTTTACTCTCGGGCTATTTTTAGTTTTCAGGGAATAAGAATAACAAACAATTTTTATTATTCCGCTATAACTGTAAAGTTTTGAAACAAAAGCCTATGTTAACTTATTATAGTCCAGATTCTTATTTGAAATAGTATTAGTTTATTGTGGTTGACATGGTCACAAATATTCTCCTTTGTCCATTTCCTACTTTACTTTACACCTTAAGATTTTTTTTTTATCGACTGCAAGTTGACCCTTGACTGCTATCACACCTGGTGTTAAGTGACGATGCAATCTAATTGGGAGTGGGACGAAAATCCACACCCCTATCGGTTTCTACACGACATCGTACCGGAACGCTAAATTGCTCGGCGATACGTCTTTGTCGGTAGGGTGGTAACTAGCCACGGCGAAAGCCTCCCACCAGCCAGACCAAGACAAATTAAGAAAAATCTCAATCTGCCCCGCCGGGAATCGAACCCAGGACCTCCGTCTTATAAATCCACCGCGCATACCACTGCGCCACGGAGGTCGTCAAATTCAATCAAAACACTCTTTTGATAGGTGCAGGACGGCTCAATAGAGAAAGTTTTCTTTTAGCATCTATGGCAGCGCATTAAAAAACGTGTTCTTTGTGTTACAAAGGTATATCTATTGCTTCTATAGGTTTATAGGATTTCCAATTAGCATCAACTCACAAAGATAGTCACATTTACCTGTTCTGTCACTGCTACAAATAAACTTTCAGGTACAAATCAATCTCAAGTGAAAAATATAAAAATGAACGCTGGGCCAACATGTTTTTTACATCCCAAATATTCTGATTAATACAATATTAAAGTGTTGCATTCTGAACGATTATATTTTAACTTCCATTCCAGTCAATGTTAATTCACTCTGAATTATTAACTCAATAACATCATAAATCACTTTATTATATAAATTAAATAACAATACCTTTTCAGAGCGATCGCTACATTTATTTCAATTTTACAAATATGAACAAGTGTGAGCATTTCCAGGTATTATTACTGAGCTACACGTGAAGATGACGACTTATTGTAACACACAAAACCTCCTCTTGTGTGTCCCCTTTTCGCTTGAAAATAAACAATATATTTTAATTTTATCTGGCTTCTAAGTTTAGTAATTTTCTATTTAGTTATTCCAGACTTACAAAACAGATGGCCCACCTCCCATACATTTTTTGCACCAGAAAAAAAAATTATGCGTCTCAATGAAACCTTTACCTTTGGGTTGATAATTCTTTCTAATTTAATAATAAATAATAAATTTAGCCGTACATAGCGGCTAAATTTATTAAATTATTGCATAATCTAAGTACCTAAAATCTGACTGAAATACCTGCCCAAAAAGTTATGATTATAAACGTTCACAAAGTGAAGTAATTGTTTTATTATGTCGTACTTAGTGCAATCATAACTACCGAAAACAAAATGTTATCAAGAAAAATCATTTCTTTATACATTTTGTATACAATTGTCGATATCAACGTTTGTTACTCAATCACTGCTCAACGGCTAAACAAATCTAGATAGAATTTGACATTGAAATAGATAATAGTCTGGCACAGCACACATACTTCTTTTTATCCCAATAAACCCAAAGCAACGACAAATCAACGGTGGGTTAAACCGCTCAATAGTATATAAAAATAATCCCGTTTTTAGGTTTATTTTAAAACCCCGCTAGTTTCACGTTTCTATTTATATATTTAAAAAATATAATTACAAAGCTATTTTATTTCGTTTATTTTGTCTCTAGGTCTAGGTCCAGGTCTCTAGATGTTTTTCATATAAAACCACGCTGGGGCAGTTTTGGGACATCTCCTTTTTTATGAGTAGATAACAACGTACAATATTGTGTTTCCCTACTAGAAACGATATGTTTTAATGTTTCCTGGCCAGATTTTTGTTGAGTAGTTTCCTACTTTGGTTTTCCACGCTAACATTATTATTATGACTGCAATAACTCCCATCACATTTTATGAAAGTTGGGAAACTGATTTTAGGTAATACCCAAAACTACCCAATATTGCCTTATCTGCAACATAGATCTTTTGCATACCATACCATAACATGAAATGAAAGATCTTGAGGTAGAGATTCATTCAATAGAATTTGTTTGAGATTTTTAATTAATTTTTGTGATGATTCGAATTCAAGGCGATGACAAAATTAGTTAATAACATTGTTTTTTTAACAAATTTAGTTTTATATAATTAGATAGGATGGCATGATACATTTTATTATTAACACCGTTATAAGTTTTCTATGTTTCACTATTAGGCACAGGTTTCATATAGAAGTCTTGAAGCAAAGATCATCTACGCTGATCTAGTAAGGATTGATAACAGTTGAATGATTCTTTGTCATCCAACTAAAATTATACAATTTTTGTCTAATTAAAGAGCTACAGAGATAGAGATTAACACCTCAGTGTTTTGTTCTTAAACCTTTAAGGAGCTTATATCGACGTCTCCTCTCCGCCCAGTCCGTGTAGCTTTACGGGTAAAATAATACATTTCCGTGAGTCTGTAAACATCGCGCTATGGCGGGAGCACTGAATTTATAATGACGATGGCAATATTAATATTTACATTCATTATTTTTTCATTACCCGAGAGCTTACATCGAAATTCAATCCCGATTTTATTGACGTTTAAATTAAGTTAGGTGTTATTCTTTATTTTATGACCATAGATTAAATATTGGTTTTGCATTGGCCAAGCGAGAATTTTATGACCTTTACTACATGAGCGAGACTTATTATAATCTAAGTTCATGAACTTAATTACCTGTAGTGCTTTTCTGTGACAATGTTTTTTACAACTCGACAGTGTGAGTTTTGAATTCTTCTCAATCTCTTGCTGTCTAGCACAATACCATAGACTGATGGATGGAGACGTATACTCAGACTGTCGAGTTAACAAATTTCTCCCGATGTTAGGAGACGATTCAGTCTATTCTAATTAGATTCAGTCTAGTATTCAAATAAACTTGCCCGATTACGTCTGATCTTTTTTTTATCGACTACAAGTTAGCCCTTGACTGCTATCACACCTGATGTTAAGTGATTATGCAATCTAAGATGGAAGCGGGCTAATTTGTTAGGAGTAGGATGAAATCAACACCCCTTTCGGTTTCTACACGTCATCGTACCGGAACGCTAAATCGCTTGGCGGTACGTCTTTGTTGGTAGGGTGGTAACTAGCCACGGCGAAAGCCTCCCACCAGCCAGACCAAGACAAATTAAGAAAAATCTCAATCTGGCTCGCCAGGAATCGAACCCAGGACCTCCGTCTTATAAATCTACCGCGCGTACCACTACGCCACGGAGGTTGTCAAAATCTTCAATCTTATTAGGCATCCGGTACTCATTTAAGACCTGACAGACTTGACATTTCAAAAGTGCTTGTAAAACAGCCTACATAAAATAAATGATTTTAAATCTTCAATGAAATTAAATGAATGAATAACTTGAATTCCTTATAGGAGATTGAATATGGAGTTTTAACCCATTACGTTGTTTTAATACTAGATGGCAGGCTTAGAATGATAAGCGCTATAAAAAATACTTGTTATTTTCACAAAGACCTTTAATTCTAAACCACTGCAGAGTGCTGAACAAGTTACGCTGTAAAATACTATTAAATGATTGCTATAAATCCTCAAAATCCTTGTCGGATTCGGACGTTAGTGACGTCACATCCGGCTTAATCCCCTCTCGGTAGAAATGTGGTCACCCTACCAGAGCTGCATAGCTGAGTTACTCGATAGCCAAACTGAAAATGACTATTTAAAATCCTTCACAAAGTAACGGGTGAAAGATTCTCTACTAAAATATATGATTTCGAACGTGCCTCGTATTTTTAAGTTTTGGTAATAATTGAATGTACATCCCTATGTAGAAGTCTTGATAAAAATCTTCTCTTTAACGGAAAGTTAAATGTCAGGGTAGTATTATCATGACAGCCACTTGGTGGAGTTCGGCAGTGGCGGGGAGGACCGATCGATGCCGATATAAAGCAGCGGTCTGGAGAGTCGAGGCTGATTTTCTTCGTGGCATTCACGTGGCAGATCACGCCAGATTAATTGATCATTATTATTGAAAGCTCAATTAGTTAATATTTTATTTAATTGGTTTTTATTGGTCATCATTGATTATTCCTTAGTTAATTTGTCGGATTATTAATCAAATGTAATAAACAAACATCCCTAAATTTGACTGGGCAGGCAGAATAACTTGAACAGAGGAGGTGAGTGTTGACGGCCGTCACTAAGGGTACCCAGGGTAAGGGTAAAAACCCGTGTCGCAAGTCTCGGGCTCTGTTCGGAGTTTTTCTCTCACCCACGCAATGGACCGGGCACCCGCACCCGCACGGTGAATCCTTTAACTGCTAAGATATTAGTCTCTCTCAATTTGAATATGATTCCAGTTTTTGTACCTGCGTCAAAAATAGATGTCGCTGCCATCCGACACATATGAATAAATATTTAACGAAATGGTTGAAAAATATTGATAAATATAAAACATGAACAAATTCATATATAATTTATATATTCTCCCATAGTCTAAGTATAGTCAATCTCAGCTGAAAATTATCACCGAGTAATTTTTCTTTGGTGTACCAATCAGTTAGGCTGATAGTAGTGTATAGGAATTGGAATTCAATACATAAAGTATACTCAAATTGTCATAGGTTACCGTAAAAAATATTATAATGCTAAAGTATATTAAAATTATGGCAAAGATTTGTGCATTTCATTTTTTCACATTAAGTTTTCTTACGTTTTTTAGGACCGTATTAGATTATTATTTTGCTGTTACCCTAAAATCTGAATACATGCATTACTTCTATCATTGTTTAAAACTCAATAAATAGAAAATATAAAAATGAGTTTTAAATATAAAAGTAAGCTATCTTACCTTACTTTTTATATATCCGCTTAGACAGAATTATGGTCGCCCTACACGAATCGCTGCACAAGGGAATGATCGAGCATTATCGAACAAAACCGCCCATTACTAATGATTAAAATTAATGTCGCCATCGATTTTCAGTGTAACAGTCGCATGTAAAACTAATTCACCGCGTTTTACTGTGACTGGGATGTCTCTATGTCTCTATGTCAGCAGTATGCACTCCATGTAAGCGAAATACATTGTTTTCGCTTAATGAATATTTTTTTAAAGGATATCTGATTCTTTCAATGACTATTCTCTTCCAGTAAAGTGTACAGCTTGTTTTCTCTCTCTCATATCTTTTAACAAATTTGAGACCTTTTATTTATCTATATTCACTTAAAAAGTAAGTCAGAATCATTATAATGAAAAAACATTATCCTCTTTCTGATGCAGTCGGGTAATAAAAGCAGGCGTTTCTTTGTAGAAGTTGATAATGTACAGTTTTAATATTTTCTGTAAATCATAAAGATTTCAGATGCAATGCAATGTAGCAATGCTCGGAGTATCTCTGCGTGATCAAATTAGAAATAAGGAGATTCGCAGAAGAACCGACATAGCTAAGAGAGTCGCAGAACTGGAGTGATCTAAACGGAGATCTCTCGCTGCCTAGTATTGTCAGGTGCATGCACAGCAAGGATGGGTGGACTCACGTTGCCTCCTTTTGTTAGACCGTCATCGGCTTAAAGGAGGCCTCGGAGCGGCAGAGAGAGCAGGCGGCTGATGCTCATCCGCTCCGCAGAAGAAGAACGGGTGGTAGGAGACGCCGCTATGCGCATCTTCTGCCACCCCTGTAGTCACCACTGAGTGCACCGACGAGCACGTCGGGACGTCAAAGTATCTGCTTCCGCGATCCTTTGACGTCCCAAAAAAGACGCAGATGGCTCCGCTGGGTTTTAGTGGGTATTATGGCTGCTCAGCCAACGAGTCCCACATACTCGAGCGCAGACTGCATAGTTCTTCCTGCGCAGTCTGCGCCCGAGATGCGTAAATGCATTTCCCAGCGAAAAAAAAAAAAAAAAGAACTGGAGTGACAATGGTCGGGGCACGTGGTTCGAAGAGCTGATAGACGTTGGGTGCCCAAGGTGCTCGAATGGCGACCCCCAGCGGAAAGCGCAGGGAGGTGCTGGCTACAGGCGGCTCAAGATCGTTGTGTTTGGATGTCCCTAAAAAGCCCCATGTCTAGCATTGGACTTCCATTGGCTGTTAATAATAATGATAAAGATTTCTTATTTATACCTCTGCCTTTCTGTGAATGCTCCAATTAGTCACTCCAAGATAAAATTCAATATATATATAATATAATAAACGTAAAGAAGTTTCGCACACCTATATCAATTCTCGCAATTAAAGTCGGGAAATCTCTCGTTGGATTTCGAATTGATTTCCAGCGAATCGTCTGCGGTCGGGTTCTATTGACGTCACATCCGCCATTATCCGCTCCCCGCAGCGATGTGGTCTCTCTACACAAATCGCTGAGCAACAAAATGGCTGCTGATCAAAGATGGTTTATTTGCTACTGGACTGCTATTGTCCAACTAACTAAAACTATACTAAAATTTTAATGAACAAAACAGTTTATTTCAAGTATTTATAAGTTTTTCAAGGTTGAATGTTTGTAGTAACTCTACCACTGGTTTTGAAGGCAGCATTTTCTACCAAGGTGTCATTAGTACAATTATTTTCTTATATCTCAAAGAGATTAGACATCGTCCTCGGTAAAAGCTCACAGGCGGCTTAGTTTTGTCGCACTTCCAACAGTCATCCTCTTATTTGAACCAATTAAGATAATCTAAATATAAAAAAATTGGTTGTCTGTGAAGTCGGTTTACTAACGATAGTTGAACGTGACAACGTCTTAAGAAAATACTGATGGAATGGTAGCATTTAATTGGTTATTAAAATTTTTAATTTGAATATATTTTTATAAATATTAATTTAAATTAATAAAATAATTGATTTTGATTTTATAAATTTATATTTTAAATTTATAATAAATATATTAATTTTTAATTTAAAATTAATATATTTAATAATTATATTTAATAGACGGATGTCGAACGCTGCCGAACACAAAGGCCGATTGTGCTTCTTTGTCGCTCGTTCCGCGCTCTCGCTTGCACTTCAAGCCTTACATGGAACGCCTCAAAGCGAGGTAACGCCACATGAGTCATGTTTTTTCGCGCGTGCACCCGGCTCTATCGAATTGTAAGACGTTGTCACGTCAATAATAGAGTAAAACGTTCGCCAATTTGCATCATTATCAGCCCATTAGCGGCCCACTACAGGGCCAGGCCTCCCTCCTTATAGGAGAGGGGAAATGGAGCGTACACCCACCACGCTGCTCCAATACGGGTTGGCGAGGTTAGGGTGATAATGTTTCATTTATTAACGATCACTATCAGATGTTGATGATAGTGACTGGGACCGACGGCTCAACGTGCTCTCCGAGGCACAGGGGTGTAACACCACCAACTTCTGTAATGTACTGAACATTTTAAGAATGAAAAAGTTCAGAATTATTCCATGCCCCGAGCCAGGAATCGAACCCAGGACCTCGTGATCGAAGCCACATAGGCTAACCACTAGACCAACGAGGCAGTCATAATTATATCAGCCAATTTGCATAAGTCTTAACAAATAATAAATTAAAATCCTAAGGAATTATTTTATCTATTGCTCAAATTAAATTTTTCAAATTGTAAATAGCCACAGAAATTTTATTGATTTGTATTGATTTTTATGATATCTTATAGGTGTTTTATATTATATATCCAGATAAATTATTATTGAGGTCACATTTTCACATCGGCTGCACCGTAACTGGTGCGCCCCTACCGAAATCACTGAGCGGGGAAGTGATTGAACGGGATAATCCCGTAAAAACGTCCGTGACTAATGATCGGGACTTAATGTCGCGATGGATTTTTCATGTACTCACGTTAATATTTTCTCTGCATCATTAAAAATATATTAATAATTGAGGTTGGGGGAAATATTATACCTATTGGATTATTTACTTTGTGATAAATTGCTTTTTTTATTGTGTCATCTGATGTAATACACATCAGTAGCTTTACGAAGAGCATCGTTTAGGAGAATTATAAATCTAAAAAGGAAAGCTTAGTTTAAAAAAAAAAATTAATAGGTACAATAGTATGCGGAATGTTTCACCATCATTATCATCGTTACCAGCCGGTGGACGCCCACTGTTGGACATAGGCCTTTTTTAGAGACTTCCAAACACAACGATCCCGAGCCGCCTGTTGCCAGCGGCTCCCTGCGACACGTTTGATGTCGTCAGTCCAACTGGTTGGGGGTCGACCAACACTGTGCTTTCCAGTGCGGGCTCGCCAATGTAGCACCTTGGGCTCCCAACGTCCATCAGCTGTTCGAACAACGTGCCCCGCCCATTACCATTTCAGTTCTGCGACTCGCTGAGCTATCCTCATTTCTCATTCGATAACGCAGAGATATCGGAGCATTGCTCTTTAAATCGCCCGCTGAGTGACTCTGAGCCTTCTTACAAAGCCCGCAGTCAGCGACCAAGTCTCGGATCCGTAGGTTATCACTAGCAACACACACTGTTCGAAGACTCTCGTTTTCAGGCACTGAAGAATGCGGGATCTCAGTGCGGGATGTTTAGTTCTTTAAAAAGTTACATCGGATATAATGCTTTGAGCGGATAAGAATAGTTTCACTTGGCTACTTAAAAACTGTAAACATAATTAGTTATTTATGTGTCGGGAGTTAGGTTACCTACCTAAAATTTATAATTATATATATTAGGTGCTAGAAGGCGCCGCGTTTGCACCAACGTAGATTTTTCTCGTGGGAATATCAGGAAATCCATTTTAGTAAGCGTGTGAAATAAGCAACTATGCTAAATTTCAAGTCAATCAAATGTATAGTTTTAGACTAACGTAATAATGAGTCTATCTTAAAATACTTGGACCTTGCTCACGAGATTACCGCCATGTGGAATGTTGAGTCAACTATTATTGTTCCGATAGTCATTTCAGGCCATGGTCTTTTTGCGAAAAGCTTCGATCAATACCTTAAGAAGCTTTCGCTTAATTGTTGGATCATGGGTCGGATACAGAAGGCAGTAGTCCTTGAAACGGCGCGTATTGTGAGGAGGTTCCTCACTCTGGAGCCCTGACCACCGGTTGCTTGGGCCCGCAAAGGCCCCGCAAATGAAGGAGGTTTTTTTTTTATAAATTTTTAATACCGTTTTTTTATATATTTTTGTATTATGTACCTGTAACATTGTTAAAAAAATAAAAAAATATGTAAATAAAATATGTAAATAAAACATAAATATGTAAATAAAAATAAATGAGCGTATACAGTAGTCAATCTCAATAGATGATGATTGTAGTAGTGTTATTTTGCTAATTAATGTATCCCTACTTCCTCTAGTCAATTCTACATATGACTTTACACTATGCTCTATCTTCCGTGGAGTCAAGTGTAGTGCGGTTTTGATCACACCCATACATAAGCATGCGGCCACGCGTCATATTACTTAAACTTTAAGTAGTGAGCCAGTAACTATCGCTTCAAGCAGATTGATACAAAGTATGATTATAAAATAACAATACCCCTAACTACGATAACGGATGAGACGATAATATAATAATGTAGTTGTTGAAACCTATTTTAAAATAACATTGACGAATGAACCTAACAAACCTATTCACATCACAGATAGTATTAAAATGAAATCAACAGTAGCACAAACGGCAGATATTTCATTAATAACCTAGCGCAGATGATTTATTACTATCGAGTTTACATAATTCAGCTTTTAATTGTATAGCATTTGCATTCGTACTAAGCAAACGGCAGCCAGATATTGAAATAATTAATGCGGCGAGTTTGTTGTTTACGATCATACTCGGGTTTTTATCATTCATCAAGTTATATTATTTAAATATTCATTTTTTGACTAACTATAGATCAAATGCAGCGAAACAGCGCACGAGTATGTTGTGAAGGCAAGCGGGGCCTAAAGCTATCACCGAAAATTGTAAAGCCTTTGAAGGTCTTGACGCTAAGCGGTATCGTAAGACCAGACAAAACCCTTCTTCTAACTAAAACCTTATTAGTTGTAAATAATATAATAATGAATAAATTGTTTATTCTCCAAAAACAATTACAATATTGCTCCTTAAGTATTACTTAATTTAAACAGTAGTAGTTATACTTAAGTATAAACATAATATCAAAAATTGCGAAACCGACGGGATTCAAACCCGCGTTTCTCTGGCAAACCGGGCACTTAGAGCGCCTTACCGCTAGGCCACGGTCCCGATGACGTCGGTGCCAAAATTGTGCTTTGATATCCAGGTATCCAGTAGTAGTTAGACATTTTACGAGTCGTGCAACCGGATTATTAAAAGTAAGTATTATATTAGGATTAGATATTTTACTATTGGCCACATTACTAACATTTCGAAAAATATTTGTAAACATTTAACTTTTATAAATTTAATTATAAAGGAGCATCATAAATCAAATATGCTATCTGAGATTCCAACATTTATTAACGCTTTCAACTTCATTTCCAATGTTAAATACACGTTTTACGATCTCGTGTTGGGCAAATAATCCTGAAGGTATGTTAGCTATAAATTATATATTTTTTTTATTACTTGGCATTTCTACATCACACAGAGCAACTCAATATTTTTATGAATAATTTATGAGCACACCTTTTTATCATACGCCGTAATACACGAAGGTATTCGACCAAAGTGTTCGTTCGAGCGATTCTTACAGAAAAACATGGCGGTCTCTCACTCCTGGGACTGATATTTTTAACAGTTATGAGGGAAGTAATATTTTAATATTTGAATTCAAAAGACTTAGTTTTTCTATAACTGTGTATTTCAGTAGCGTTTTTTTAAACTAAAAATTTAGTTTTTTTTTATACAAGTTGGCCCTTGACTGCTATCACACTTGATGTTAAGTGATAATGCAATCTAAGAAGGAAGCGGACTAACTTGTTAGGAGTGGGATGAAATCCACACACTTTTCGGTTTTATGCGACATCGTACCGGAACGGTAAATCGCTTGGCGGTACGTCTTTGTCGGTAGGGTGGTAATTAGCCACGGCGAAAGCCTCCCACCAGCCAGACCAAGACAAATTAAGAAAATTTCAATTTGCCCCTCCGGGAATCGAACCCAGAAAAATATTATGATGTACAAGTTAATTATGTATAGCGAATTGGTTGACTCCCAGCCTGGAACTTTCTCACGGACATTACGAAATACTGCATCAGCATTCTGAGTACCTAGACTACCGCGTGATGCTCGAAGCATGGGAAGATTCGCGATAAATTTACGTCAGTCCCCAACTCGGCTCCTTAAAGTAAAGTTCTCTTCAAGTTAGTTATAATTATTTATAAACTTCAATTGTAGAAGTATCTTAAATTAGTTTTTCCTAAAAAAAAACATTTTCTTTGCTCCCGAAATTTGACTAGTTATTGTACATCACAATATCAACAAATAATACAAAATCAGAAATAGAAAGAGCTATCGCTACGTGCCAGAGAAACAGGAAAATAAAATAAGAATTAAAAATTACTCAGTTAAAATTCAAAAATTTTTTATTACATTTATTTTATTAAAAAAAGATAAATATAAAAATTCTGTAGACTTGCATCACTGGACATCTTGGACTCTTGTAAGAACTTCTAAAACGGTCGGTCTTCAGTCGCATGCATCCAGCGACTCCTTGCAATCCTTGATGAGAATGGTCCTTGTTGAGAACCGACAAACATTTTTCAAGGTCACAATTCATGCATCTTAAGGATCCCAACATTGGCTTTCCAAACTATGTGACTTGGCCATTGCCACTTCAGCTGTGAAACTCATTGAGCTTTGTCGGTCACTTTAGATTGTACCTACGCATATCTTCTCCTTTCTGTAGACGCAGAAATACTTTGATGCATAGCCAGCTCTAGCGCCCGCTTCATCTCTGAGCTCTCTTATAAGGTCCACAGTTAATGACAAAGCTTCAAATACATATGTTAAACAAAGACAAACAGATCAAAATACCTATTTCAAAATAAACATACTTAACATCAAAAAGACTCTTAGACTCCGTAATGAGGAAATCCGAAAGAGAACCAAAATAGTAGACATAACTCAAAGAATAAGCACGTTGAAGTGGCAGTGGGCAGGCCATATAACTCGCAGAACAGACGGTCGTTGGGGCCGGCGTGTTCTGGGGTGGAGACTACAAACCACTGAGCGTAGTGTAGGACGCCCTCCAGCCCGATGGTGCGACGACCTTAAAAAGGTAGTGGGAAGTGGCTGGATGAGGAAGGCAGAGTATCATGTGTGGTGGCGCGCTCTCGAAAAGGCCTATATCCAGCAGTGGACTAAACTGGCAGACACACAAGAACAGACGGGATTCGAACCCGCGTCTCATTGGCAATCCGGGCCAGATCATATATAGGTAGGTGCTTTGGCTCGAATAGTATTTATACCAAAGTGTGGGTAACACTACTAAAAATATATATGAACCATAATACACTAGTACAATAAACCGCTGAATAAACTAACCAGTGTTCCGAGGCAGTCACTGTAAGCTGTAACATAATAGCATCGAGACGTACCCTGCCATATCATTTCATCAATTACTCGCACATGTCTATTTTGCAAGGCAATAATGACGTACTGATGTGTTCGACTGCTAGCTACTTTCGAATGAAATTGTATTCTATTCCATTCACAATAAAGCACGTTGTTGCTTGACTAGAAATAATTATTAGTTAAGTTAGTTACGCATCCAATGCGTAAAAGGTATTCTGTTCAGTTATTTCTGGAATGTGATATGGGCATTGATAAATTCTGATGTGTATTGCATGTAAGCCTATATGAGAATATAATAGGTATTTTACATCTACTTATGTATCAAAATTGCAACTGAATTTGTATTATAGCGGACCGGACAGACGTCGTCCTGTCTGCGATGATAAATGTTATGGGATGAGGGTGTGTCAGTTTTCATATCTTGATATGCGATAAAGCTAACAAAATTGTCAAAAAGTCTAAAATAAAATCTATGAGATGTTTATTTTTGTTTTTGATATTTTGTAAAATAACAGAATTTTTTTTTTTAATTATATAGGTAGATATTTATACAAAAGTAAAGAATGGAAGTCGAATATTTGTACTGAATGGAATTATCAATAATGTGAAAGAACAGTAAAACTAATTATAAAAATGCCAGTTTGTCTATTCACCTTAGTCTCTGGAGGTGGACACAGACAAAGCCATCACCATCATCACAATTCTTATAATGATATGATCTTGAAGGCGTCTCCTAGTTTGAAATAATAAAGTTTGCTGTAGCGGTTGCCACTGCTACTGCGTAAAGCATTCTGAACAACTATGTGCAAAAACCGGATAAATCTAGATTTATTCGAGAATAAAAGTTTCTTCTGTATTTACCACATAAATGTGGTTATTACGACCTAAGTAAAAAAGTTATTCGAAAAATTACATTCAAACGATTTCACTAGCGTCTGGTACAATGAAATAATAAAACTTTAAAAATACGGACGCTGCGCTGTAAGCATGTGCTAGATAATTTAGTATAAAAACCGGATAAATCCGGATTAATCCAGAAATAACCGCTTTTTCCGTATTCACCGCGTAAATGTGGTCACTGTACACAAATCGCTGAGCAAAAGCGATCGAACGCGTTACTGTGCCGTTAGTTAAAACATGCTTAAGTTGAAAAATATTTTTTTTGGAACCCGCGGTTTTATTGCTTTCCAACTTAAATCACCAATATTATCAGTCTAATAAGGGCTCACTATCGGAGTAGGCTTTCTATTATAAGAAAGGCAATATAGACTTTAGTACAAAAAAATACGAGCTTTAACGAGCTTTTTGAGGCGTGCGAAGGTGACACCACTCAACATTTTTCCTAAAAATTTCTTAGAAGAAAGAAGCCAGTATTATTCTACAGCCTGACTCAGGACTTGGAAGCCTTGTAATCCAAACCCTCATAGGCTCAAAACTAGTCCAATATAGTACATTTGTGAATTTACGTAAAGGTAAATATGGTCAGAAAAATCATCTGTTGGTCACTACTACTTAAAAAATAACTCATATTTAAAAAATGTCTGGGTGAAAATAGTGATGCGTTTTGGTCTGGACTTTCTATAAAGATTTTCAGTCATTTTGAAAACAAATGTCACAAACTAACTGACAGAGTTAATAAATTCTATCTATAACGTGGTGTTACACCGCCGTGCTTCGGAGAGCACGTTAAGCCGTCGGTCCCGATCACTGTCATCAACATCTGATGGTGATCGTTAATCAATGAAACATTGTCACCCCGAGCCCGCCAACCCGCAGTGAAGCAGCGTGGTGGGTCTATGCTCCATATCCCCTCTCCTATAAGGAGGGAAGCCTAGCCCTGTAGTAGGCCGTTAATAGGCTGATAACGATAATGATGATCTATAACGTATAAATAGAATTTAAAAACTCTGGTAGCACTGCGGAATTATGCAGTAGTATAAAAAAACGACTGAAAACTTTAAATACGTGGCTTAGCAACGTTTCAGGCAACGGATGGAAATCGGATAATCCCGTAAAAGCATCCATGACTAATGATCAGATTTAATATAGAGATCGATTTTTCGTGTCCTGGCGGATGTATTCTCGCTCGGGTAAAAGGTTTTCTTACTATGGAGTAATTAGTTTTCTTTCACGTATTTTCTTTAAGGTTTATATTTCACTGAGATCACAATATTTATGTCTTTAGGGCGCATGTTCATTGAATGATTAGTAAATACCTCGTTTGTTCAGTTGTTACCTAATGCGGTTTTGTACAACGAGATTCTGGGATCGAGCTCTTTAGGTCTAGTATACTTTAACCAATATTTCGTACAGACTTACAGAGGAAGAAGAGAAATTTATATTAAAGTATAAACATAATATCAAAAATTGTGGAACCGACGGGTTTCGAACCCGCGTCTCTCTGGCAATCCGGGCACTTAGGCCAGGCCACGATCCCGATGACGTCGGTACCGAAATTGTGCTTTTATATATAAACAATTCCTTAAGTGTGGGTAACAATTTTCAATAAAAACTAAAAAAGAAGAAGAAATGTTGTTGACTAATAGCAGCAAATTCGAAAATATTTTTGTTTGGTCGATTTTGGGCGACAATACGAGTAAAACCCCACAAAAAAATTGTATTATATAAACTTAGTTTTAAGGAGATAAGCTAATATTATATTACTTTAACTTGTTTGTCATACAATTTCTATTTTTGTTTTACTTAACTGTACATCGCTGTGGAAGGAAAGTGATCACCACAAAACAGGTTATCCTAGTGTGAAGATGACAGAAGTTTAATTAATATGTAATCTGTATTTTGTGAAACAATAAGCATTATTATTTATTTAGTGATTTGCCTCTTTCTCTGAGGCAGAGAACTAGTCTTTGATGTACCTTAGGTTTACATTTTCTTTTCCGACAAGCAACCATTTTTATTTCCCTGACGGCGCTATATATTTGAAAATATTACTGGCTTATACCACGCAGCAGCAGGTTTGGACACCCTGACGTTTTGAACTCCTGGCTAATTTCAGTAGTCGTTATCGCAGCGGGGAATCCCAGCATGCTGTGTCAGAGTTATCGACCAATGAAAATGTGCCCTAACGTACGCTAGGCTGAATCGAGTGCCATTTATTTGTCTCTATTTACTACGGGCAAACGAATTGTTACTACTGATAGCATTCCAAAATTCAATTAATTGAAATTGCTACTAGACTTAAAACTATGATTTACGCGACTGATTTGTACGAAAATTAGGTGCGCAATTGTATAGAATTTGAATTTATTAACACTAAATGGCATAAATTTATCAATAAATGGCTATCTTTGATATCAATTGCCGTATGTCTATTTGAAATTGGTATTGCAAAATCGAAATTATTAGCTTTTAAACAAGATAATATGATCATAGATTATGTTAAAGGCTATATTAAACGCCTGCAACAGAACGTCCCTCGTAGGAGAGGGGATATTAAGCTTTGACCAGCCAATCTGCCTCAATGCGGTTTGACGGTCGTAACTGGGTTGCTAATACTTATATTTGATCCCTATAACAAATTATAACAATCACAATCAAAAATGTTAACGTGCTTTTTGAGGATATAATACATTTATTTATCTCAGAATTGGTAAAAAACCATAAATCTCACAAGTTTTACTAATTTTTGTCCAGACCCTTTTAAAAACATCCAAAATGATTCGAGAGCATAACTACGCAGTTCCCGCTATCTTGGCATGTCTATTTTTGACAGTGTATGTCATTGTCAAAATAGTCAATCACATGCTGAGATTAACATTCCGTAATACTTTACAATTATAATTTACTAACGCAAATTTGGTTAGAAAGATTCCTTATTATACAATTTCCCAAGTCCAACCTCAGAATTTCTTCGAAGAAAAATCTCAATAATACATACTCTCACTCGCAATCAGGGTCTAGTGATCGGTGCGTATAGGCTTACCATTGGACCAAAAAGATGGAATTAGATAGATAAAGGAAAGGATTAAAATAAATTTTAAACATAATTCAAAGTTATACAAAAACTTCATACAGTTTTCCCTTGATAGTACCAAAACGCGTTCCACCATACGTCATGCGGTCAACCGCTGTAAGAATAAATCTCCTTTTCGCGCCTGATTTGTTTGTTTTCGACAACATTTTATACGGTGAATACTTTGTTTTCCATCCAGATAGCCCCATTACTTTTTACCGCATTTTATTTTAAATAATAACTGTCGGGTAAAATCATCTAAAGTTTATCTTTCAAAACTGTTGCCTGGACAGTTTTGGTTTAATTACTGCATTGATATTTTTAATCGACTTTAAGGTTCTCAATACGTCGGAATGTTAAATTTTTATACTTACTGTCTAATATTATATAGAGAAAATTTAATTAGGCCATGTAACATTCAGTTATATTTAAAACCTACGTATAATAAGTCAGTGAAACTCTCCGAGGCACAGGAGTATTATACTACCAACTTCCCCACTCTGGAATCTTAGAAGAAAGAAAACCCCAACCCGACCCAGGAATCGAACCCAGGACCTCGTGACCAAAGCAACACAGGCTAACTACGGGCAACGAGGCAATCGAACGTGCTGCCAATTGTGGGCTATTCACGCTGTGTGGTAGAAACATTAAAGTTTTTAAACATCACCCTAAACGCATTTCTATATCAGCAAACACCAGAACGTTCTACCAATAACCATAATGAGAAAGTACACATCTACACTTTCACAGACTGTCTGTTAAAAAATACTTTTAAACTTTCGGAATATTAATTAAAATCAAAAGCATCAGACATCATTCAGTCGGTGTAAAACAGTCCCCCAATGTACCCTCTTACTCTATACTAAATAAACTAA
Source organism: Mycalesis mineus (assembly GCA_034621355.1). Lineage (NCBI taxonomy): Eukaryota > Metazoa > Arthropoda > Insecta > Lepidoptera > Nymphalidae > Mycalesis > Mycalesis mineus. The sequence continues at coordinate 2,855,068 of CM067900.1, forward strand.
TACATCGCTAGAGTCGAGAATCGAATCACTATCGTAACTGCATTAAGGTCGATTTTCCCGTGCGGTGTGTATTGGCGATAAACTTTATGGCACATCTCCTTTACAAGGCAGTAACCGCCTAGTGGTACATTGTGTTTGGATGCTGCAATCCCCATAGGCACGGAAACTGTAAGTTTTAGTTCACATTGGCGACTTTTTATTTTATTTTTCGAGACTCTACAAATAGAGACGCTTACTAGTAGTGTCAAATCTTCTGTTATTATTAAATCGAATGTACGTGTTAAAAGAGGCGGATATACTACAATTCCTACTAAAAGACGAATATATTTTTGATATTTTTAGGATTTTAGTATAATTGGTTTGATTGTATATGACGTTACAATGTGAATTTAAATATTTCATTTTATTTTGCACTCCCACTGTCGTATAGGCATATAAAGTGAAACCTATGTATATATTGTTATTAACTACATTTTTAGCAAATACCAATGTTTTCGTGGTTTTAGTATATGTGACAACATTTTGTCGCGTGACATGTCGTTTGTGAGTGTTTCATTAGTGTTGAAATATGAGGTACCATTAATGTAACGAGATTTTTTTGTCGAATAATTAAAAATGTTAGGTAAGTTTCTAAAATGCATTGCGGTTTTAAAAACCTGTAAAACCAGTCTGTATATATTATAACTGTAGCTATAGTTATATATTTTCCGTCTTTCGCAAATAACAGTCCCATCAACTTTAAGGAAATTCGGATATTTTGTAAAAATAGTACCTAAAGTTTCTATAAATTTCGGTAAATCTTGAGACTGATCATTACTACCTTCCCGCGTTGGATGGTTATTCTCAAAATAGGTTAGAGATATCAGGCTCAAAAACGACAGCTTTACGTGATCTTCGAGGTACGGAGGTGTATCTATGAATTTGTGAATCCAAGCTGTTACTGCAAAATTTTCTTGCATAATACAGAAATGTTATTTTTTTAAAGTTTAAATTATTGATGTTTGTACAATACGGCACACATAAAAAAATATAGTAATTGTTTTTATATCTAAATATTTAAAGAGAAACCTCAACAGCTCAAGGACAAGAGACCGAACTATATTCAGAGAAGTACAGTAAGTATAGACAGAATCAGAAATCGATGTGGAATGCATATCAACCACCAAAATATAAAAATTTTAACAAAAAATAGAACGGACTCAAAACTCACTAAAAAGTAAAAAATAACTGAGTCATTTAGTTGCTTTAATTTACTTAAGCATATCTATGAAGTCGGTGCCAGCAAGTTTAAGGAACATTTATATAACGTAGTAAAGCAATTTTTAGGTTCTAGGTAATGTCCTTAAAGTAGAAATCTCGGCTGGCACCGACTCCTAGATATGCTTAAGTAAATTAAAGCAACTAAATGACACAGTTATTTTTTACTTTTTAGTGCGTTTTGAGTAGTTTCTATTTTTTGTTCAAAAATTTCACTTCTTATTTTTTAGTAATTTATCGCCACGTAACGTACTCGTACTATACTGTCATAGTACATTATATGGCACTTGTAGCCAAAAAGTTACCGATACTTACACAAAAACCGAAATCGCTGCAAGTGTGCCTATAAAATTTGAAGAGTTCTTTCAATATTCCCAGGATATCATCATCAGATACTAACATGATGACAATGGGACCACTTGGAAGTTTGCCCTTTGTAATAAAAAAGAAATATCAAAATCAGACGACTCTGTAAAAAGCTATGCGTGGTCATACATAAAAAAAATATACGTGTTGAATTGTGAACCTCCTCCGTTTTTTTTTTCGTGGGTTAAATATGTAGGTTAAAAATGCATGTCATTTCGGGTCTAACAAATCTAAAATTAATTTTGTTTTTTGATAAAATATTGTACAGAAGTTATTAAATATATTTAATTGTTTTAAGTATATTAATCTAATCTAATCAATATAATAGGCATTAACTTATTAAAATTATTAGATGTTAAACGACGAGTGATTTCTACACACATTATTAATTTGTTTTTTATAGCTACGTTAGCACTCCATGTAGAGTGTGGCTTCGAGCCTCGTCTGTTCAACAGAATGCCGAGTGTGAGTTTGTTACCGAGCGACTGCGTAAAAACGTAACGCAAATATTATGAAATTTTAGTAGCGCCATCTAGCTATAGCGAGAGTAAACGTTTTTTTTGCTATATAATTTGACGTTACGAGTGACTGCTTTTTACGCAGTCACTCGGTGAAAAACTCACACTTGCCCCATTGTTCTCGCCACCCACTCCCCAACACAGGCTATCAACCTATTAATAGATGCACAGCGATATTAGTCATATAGTAGGTGTATCATTTTCTTAAATATCTAGATAGGTCTAGATAAGATAATAAAATTTTGTAGTGTAAGAACACTACAAAATTTTCATGTTACCAAAACTCGCAGTAAATGAACTATATTATATTCAAAATACTTAAGCATTTTAATTAATAAATGTTTGATGTTTTATAGCATAAAATCAATGTCGTTTCTTCTACTTTGTCGAGCGTCGGTCGCCGTATACCCCTCAAATCCTCTTGGGAGCGAAGAATACGAGCTTATAAATCTTATGTAAGTGTCCAGCGGTCAACACTCAACTCTTATTTGTTGTTTTGTCGTGAAATGAAATTCTTTTTTGGTTTATTTATCGTTGTTTTATATTGTTGGGATGTAAAAACTTTATTTCTGTTGTTTGCTTGGGCGGGATTTCAACAGATTTTATATGTGGGACGAGACACATATTGGCATTCGAATATTGTGAAATGGCGTTTCAGTTCTGTAAAAACTGAGAAGTTACATTGACGTGAACTGTTAAGATAGATAGATAGATAAATTCTTTATTGCACATTTTAAAAGATACAGAGACTCAAAAACAAAACAAAACAAAAGTTAAATGTACAAAGGCGGTCTTATCGCTAAAAGCGATCTCCTCCAGACAACCCTTATTGAAGTACTCTAAGTTATGGAAAACGGATAGTGCAATAATGTATATATATTAAAAAATAAAATATACCTACATATACATTGGGCCTACACAATAAAAATACACAAATAGTTTAAACATATAAATAAATATACATACATACTATATTCTATAAATATACATACATATACAGCTACTTATATAATAAAAATTAAAGTATATTTGATAAGTAGTAGTTTTTCAACCGAAGTTAGTGTGTGTTAAGTGTTAAGTTTGCGTGTAGTCAAATTGTAGCTTACTAAACAAAGTAAGCTGATAATGATGACGATCACTCTACGGCACTTATTTTATTCATTCTGAGACGTACTACCACGTTTTATTGCTGTGTTCTGTTCTGATTAAGCTGAGGTATATGAAAATAAATTTTTGACGACCTCCGTGGCGCAGTGGCGAGTGCGGTGGATTTATAAGACGGAGGTCCCGGGTTCGATTCTCGGCGGGGCAGATTGAGATTTTTCTCAATTTGTCTTGGTCTGGCTGTTGGGAGGCTTTCGCCGTGGCTAGTTACCACCCTACCGACAAAGACGTACCGCCGAGCGATTTAGCGTTCCGGTACGATGTCGTGTAGAAACCGAAAGGGGTGTGGATTTTCGCCCCACTCCTAACAAGTTAGCCCGCTTCCATCTTAGACTGCATCATCACTTAACATCAGGTGTGATAGCAGTCAAGGGCCAACTTGTAGTCGATAAAAAAATATATACTATCAAAAAAAACCCCACGCAGTCGGACACCACTGCTCTAGCCGCGAAAGCCAAAGAGACGCGGATTCGAATTCCGTCGGTCACGCAATTTTTGATATTATGTTTATTTACAAGTAGAAGCTGTCCGAAAGTGTGGGTAACACTGTTCAATAACAATATAAAAAAGTATGTTTTCCAGTGAAATACAGGTAAATGAGTTAACAATAGCCTAAAGCTCCGTCTAATCTACCTCTTAAGTGTGTTCGCTTCATCGTTGGAATCGTCGAAAATTTTTCTTATTACAAAACTTCTACCTGATCTGATTGCTAAGAGAACTTTTTATTGCTTTTCTTTATGTACGGTTTCACAAATGGGTCGATAATGCCTCTTTGACGATTTCCTTCGCACAAAGCTTGTACGAGAAATAATGGACACTCTTTTTATCAAATTGGAGTTATTCAATGTCTTTTAAATTTACAAAATTTATATTTATGTGATTTCTATAAATATCTTTCTAAGCGATTTTCTGCTTGTAAAATTCATATCCAAATTGAGAAGTACATACCTTGTTGAAAATAATAGTAAAATATGCAAACGGCTTTTAATAAATAGTTTTTTCTACTCTATGGTTTTACCTTTTATTTTTTTATATAATTAAACTTTGGGGCTAGATAGCGATAATGATATTATAATTATTATTTATTTAAAAATAGCTTATATTCTGCTGTTTTTATTTCATATTCTTAATAAGTATTAAATATAAATATAATAAAAGTTTTTAGAAAGGAACTAAGGACATAATTGTGACGGAAATGGTAAAAAGTAGTGAAAATATTAAGTGTACGCTTGGATCTCTTTACAACGGTTACCTTCTAAAAAGTTACTTGGAAAAAAGACGAAGATGTACCAGAAAACAACGGCCGTCTTATCAAACAATTTGTATAATGAAAGAAGGAAATTTTGATGCCATTCACATTATATAAAGTATAACCATAACCATAGCACAAGGTTTACTGAGAAAAGAGGAATATCGGTCAATATGGAAAGCAAAAACTAACCAAACTACTCAAGAGGATACCCACAAAAGGTAACTGCTAACAAATGACTTGGAAACGAGTCGAATATATACAGGAAACAACGACCTCATTTACATGAGGGCGTGAGACGTAAAGGTGACTCGTGACCCGCAAGCTAAATGTTTCTGATGATATTTCAAATCAGCTTTTATACTACTGTGGTTACGGCTTTGATGCTACTATGGAGTTTCGAAACAATCTCGATAGTAACTATTAATTTAATTGACTATTCATTATCCACACTACCTAAACAGGATAATGATTACCGAAAATTTACTATTAGAAAGAAAGAAAGAAAAATATTTTTATTTGATCAGTTGACTTTGACTTATACTAAATAATAATCATGCCAACTTTTTGTTCCAGCTTTTAAGAGGGAAAAGTAATATTGGTTATTAATTATTATTGTCAACATTATCAGCCTAATATATATAATGGCCCGGCCCGCCTTTCTTAAAGAAGAGGTGATATTATGGTGCAGATAAATTTTTGAAAAAAAAAAATGTAGTAATCTAACCAATTTTGCCTACAACCAGCAAGAATATTAAAATATAGTATTTTACTGATATTGTCAAAAAAAGTTTATTAGGAATACTTTAGCATTCCATGGATTCACTTTGTGGGTGCCGGGTCTAAGTCCGTGGCTGAGAGAAAAACTCCGAACAGAGCCCGAGACTGGTGACACGAGTGTAGGTTTAAAATAGAGAGATCTTTGGTGACGCGCTTTAACACTCAACTCACCTCTTCTGTTCATCATGCTATTCTACCTATTCAGCCAACATTGAAAAGGTTCTAGTACAGTAGCTTTGGATACTCGTTTGGATACTGCATTTCTAGTAAGGCCAAGGTCTTTTAAAGAGTAATTTTGCTGGTATACTTGTCGCACCCACTTATACTGAGAATAAACACAGCCATTTTTAGTCATTAGTAAGGTCATTATATTTATTCACTTGCTCAAGTCACTTTGTAAGCTCAACAAGTACTATACGTTTGATTTGTTTAGAAAAAAGGAAAATGGCCGGTCTGAATGTCGAAATAGCTATCTTCGGGGATTTTATAGTGCTTTTCATACGTGTCCATTAATATAGTGCAAAGCCTAGGATTGAGTAAGGCTTGCTAGTGGAATTCGTACCTGAACCTGCTTTAACGATGTTAGTTTGCTTTTATTTGTCGTCAATCCTTTTTGCGCTCTAGTTACTGAAAGGCTTATAGTTTCAAGTATTGCTCAATATTAATATCCGTAACGTAACGGTTTCTATTCTGTGTCTCTGAGACATTACGTGAAGTAATTCAAATTGAGATCTCTCATTTAATGTTGCTGGCATAGGAAGTACTTATTCAGTAGTATTAATATGAAGTAATTTTAAGTATACTGACCTGTATATGACCTTAGACAGTGAAGGCAGTTGTTTTTTTCGAAAATTTATTTAATTAAATAATTATGATAGTACGTTCGCTTAAAAGTTACTTATTAAAAAAAATTGTATATGTAATAAGCATTTTGTAGTAACTTAATTACTGCCGGTTTCATGAAAAACGTCTAATCGAAAACAAGCGGTAGTGCCCGAAACATCCCACCGTGACGTATTCAAGCTCAGAGATCCGTCAGTTTCTTGAGAGTTTATTTTGTACGCGAATGCAGGCATTGCGGGCGGATTTCAGTCTCTGCATGCAAAGTAGGATTTGGAATTGACAAGTTGCCTATTTAGTTGAAGGATGGAAAAATATTCTTACATTCTTGCTTATTTAATTCTACGTATTTCCATATCAAGCGGGAAACATAGTTTTTAAATATTTATATACCAAGTCTTTTAGCTAATGTAAAGTTAAAGTAAACGCCAGTACGGTATGGTGGGTATAAACTCCAGATCTTTGCTTATATAAAAAGTGAGGCCTGGTCTTGTACTGGGCCGATAAGATAATAATGGGTTGATAGTGATGATACTTTAATTAGTCAAAGGTAAAAAAGTTTTATCCACATAATTTTTTATCATGTTTTTAATTTTTTGTTTTTACCTTTAAAATACTTAAAATATATACAGATACACTGAAAAAGAAGAAAGAAACATCATTTTGTTCTCACAAAAAATATTCTACATTAAACAATTTTAAGCAAATAAATGCAAAAACGAAACTTCTATTAGAACACCTTCACACTGGCGTTTCGCCATGTATCCAAAGTCACCAGTATGAAGAGGCGTATACTCGAAGTAGTCCTAGTAAAACATAAAAGCACCACTAACATTGCAGTACATAAAAATAATTTAAAAGGATTACTTTTATATTCATTCGTATTTATTCTTAAGAGTAACGTCGGGTTAATAGTGAAATGCAAAATGGAATAAAAAAATTATGTCGTCATTAAGGTTACTCAGCGAAAGCCGTTTTTAATGAGCACTTGCAACGGGACCCGCGGTTACAGGGTTGCAAGTGCAGCGCAAGTAGTTGTGAAGATCCAGGAAATCGAAATAATAAACCTTACGGTAGGCTTTTAACTGTTGACGGGGGAAATGTTGAACCCATTTGTGTCTTTCAATCCTGTGGTGAAGTAAAATGTCCATCAATTGATAAAATATTGTGTCACGTTACTCGTGTGTCCTAACACAGTTTTACTTATGAAATCTTTTTAAAAAAATTCAAGTCAGTTGAAAGTAAAAAAAAATTTTAACAAAAAATAGAACCGACTCAAAACACACTAAAAAGTAAATATAGTCATTTAGTTGTTTAAGTATACTTAAACATATCTATGAAGTCGGTGCCAGCAAGTTTAAGGAACATTTATTTAACGCTGTAAAGCAGTTTGTGGGTTATAGGTAATGTCCTTAAAGTAGAAATCTTGGCTGGCACCGACTCCTAGATATGCTTAAGTAAATTAAAGCAACTAAATGACATAGTTATTTTTTACTATTTAGTGCGTTTTGAGTCGGTTCTACTTTTTGTTAAAAATTTTTATTTCTTACTTTTTAGTGATTTATCGCCGCGTAACGTACTCGCACTATACTGTCGTAGTATATTATACGGCACTTGTAGCCAAAAAGCTACCGATACTTACACAAAAACCGAAATCGCTGCAAGTGTGCCTATAAAATTTGAAGAGTTCCTTTAATTTTCCCAGGATATCATCATCAGCTCCTAACATGATGACAATGAGACCATCTTGGAAGTGTGCCCATTCTAATAAAAAAAGAATTATCAAAATCGGACAACACTGTATAAAGCTATACGGTCATACATAAAAAATATATATATACGTGTCGAATTGAAAACTTCCCCAATTTTTTTTTAAATAAGCACAATAAATGAAAGCGAAAAATAACATATATTAGTTCCTAGATAGATATTATGTGCTATGTACCTATAGGCTCGAAGGCGGCGTAAGCTATTATTTACGTTTTTCGGCACCATATCAACAAGAACATTTATGTCATGCACTAGAGCATGCGACAGGTCACCAATATGCTGGACCGGCCAAATGAGAATCGCTCTAAATTGAAATGTCCACGAATGTACTACAAGTGCTGCAGTACGATAGCAATAGCGACGGGTTGTGAAGCTTGCCACCACTCGTGATGTGACGACCACGACCGCTCTGGCATGAGAGTGACGACGATGAAGAATTTATGCCAAATATTATTCTTATAAATATACCATAACATTTTTTTTATCGACTACAAGTTGACTCTTGACTGCTATCACACCTGGTGTTAAGTGATGATGCAGTCTAAGATGGAAGCGGGCTAACTTGTTGGGAGTGGGACGAAAATCCACACCCCTGTCGGTTTCTACACGACATCGTACCGGAACGCTAAATCGCTTGGCGATACGTCTTCGTCGGTAGGCACGGCGAAAGCCTCCCACCAGCCAGACCAAGACAAATTAAGAAAAATCTCAATCTGCCCCGCCGGGAATCGAGCCCAGGACCTCCGTCTTATAAATCCACCGCGCATACCACTGCGCCACGGAGGTCGTCAAATTTTCAACATTTCGTGGTTTTAAGAAACCACAATGCAAGTTGTTTCAATTTTAACCTGTATGGATGTAAATTATATCTGACGACCTCCGTGACACAGTGGTATGCGCGGTGGATTTGTAAGACGGAGGTCCTGGGTTCGATTCCCGGTGGGGCAGATTGAGATTTTTCTTAATTTGCCTTGGTCTGGCTGGTGGGAGGCTTTCGCCGTGGCCCCCTACCGACAAAGACGTACCGCTAAGCAATATAGCGTTCCGGTACGATGTCGTGTAGAAACCGATAGGGGTTCGGATTTCATCCTACTCCTAACAAGTTAGCCCGCTTTCATCTTAGTTTGCATCATCACTTAACATCAGGTGTGATAGCAGTCAAGGGCCAACTTGTAGTCGATAAAAAAAAATCTATATGATAGGTACATATTAATAAAACTGGAGTGTCTGTTTGTAATATTGAAATAACCATTTCTTACTACATGTATATTGCTATATATACGGTTAGATACACCAAAATAACATTTTTTAGATATTTATATCTGCCTGTCTGTTTGTTACGATTAATCTCTGAAAATTCCAATGGGATTGTAAAAAAATCTTTTGTACATGATAGCCGGACTCATGAGGCGTGACATAGGGTAATTTATAAACACTGGGTGGAAACAAGAACTACGCGGGTAAAACCGCGGGCGACCGCTAGTATATAATATACATCAATACTGCTCAAAATAAGAAACACACAAAAACACTTGCACGAGTGGCATTGGCTGCTCTGTCGAGCGTCTTTCACTGTGTTCCTACACCACGACAGGTTGTATTACGGCATGCGATAGAAAGTCGAAACATTTTGACGTAATGGAAAAAGTTTCACATTGAAAAATTTTTAAATAAAAATAGAATCGACTCAAAACGCACTAAAAAGTAAAAAATAACTGTGTCATTTAGTTGCTTCAAATTACTTAAGCATATCTATGAAGTCGGTGCCAGCTAAGTTTAAGGAACATTTATTTTACGTAGTAAAGCAGTTTGTGGGTTCTAGGTAATGTCCTTAAAGTAGAAACCTTGGCTGGCACCGACTCCTAGATATGCTTAAGTAATTTGAAGCAACTAAATGACACAGTTATTTTTTACTTTTTAGTGCGTTTTGAGTCGGTTCTATTTTTATTTAAAAATTTTTATTTCTTACTTTTTAGTGATTTATCACCTCGTAATATACTGTCATAGTATATAATACGGCACTAGTAGCCAAAAAGCTACCTATACCGAGACAAAAACCGTAATCGCTGTAAGCGTGCCTCCAAAATTTGAAGAGTTCCTTCAATTTCCCCAGGATATCCTCATCAGATCCTAACATGATGACAATGGGACCACCTTGGAAGTATGCCCTTTCTAATAAAAAAAGAATTATCAAAATCGGACAACTCTGTAGAAAGTTATGCGTGGTCATACATAAAAAAAAAGAAAAATACGTGTCGAATTGAGAACCTCCTCCGTTTTTTTTTCGTCGGTTAAAAAGTTAAAGTTAATACTAAATAACAAATAGTTCATGAAGTTAATACAAGAATAAAACTTTCAAAGGCTAATAATATATTTTGTGTGCAACTTATCGATAAATCTGTCGTAATTTTATATTCTCTTATGTATGTATGTAATCTAAAAAAAAGTTTTAAGGTTAGTGCAGCTGAAAGTGAAACAATAAACACGGGTGTATCGACTGCGTCCACGTAGACAAGTGTGAACAACGCAATTTAGTTCAAGCTGAATGTAATTACGCGGGATTTATGTGCTTTTGAGGAGGCTAATGTTGTGTAGTCTGACCATGTGCGGTAGACGCGGAGCGGGTTAGACAATTGAATTTTGTGTTTGCCGGGTAATAGGGTAGAGTTAACCGTTCCCATTTCGTTTGGTTCCATTTCAAGATAACATTATCTGTGGCGTAATCTAGTGTAAAGTGTCGAGACGAGCTCTATAATATATTGGCCAAAAAGGATAATATTTTTAAAACTACACTGTTTATTTTATGCTGCATGTAAATATACGGTATTTATGTGTTTTTGTGTAGGCTAATAAATAAATATTATAGGACAATTACACACATCGCTATATAGTCCCAAAGTAAGCGTACCCGTAAGTAGCTTGTGTTATGGGTGCTATGATAACTGATGAATATTTTTATTTATGGATTAGACTAGAGACTTATTGATTGTTGTAATATTGTGATAGATGTCATTGTTTATGGAAATATTACTGTCTGTGAAAGTAATTATTTATGGTATATCACGAGTTTGTTTATGGAAGTAATAGAAATAGAACTAATTGTTAATCATTTAATGAGAGATATGAGATAAGTGCTTACGTTAACACAATGTTACATTCAAATAGTTAGTAGTTAAATTTAATTCAATTTGATTTATAACGTGTAAATGTTGCGAATACCTCATCAAATCATTTTTAAAGTTAGTATAATGATAGAATGTAGCGAGTCCAATAGAATGTAGCGACTAATCAGAGACGAGGTGTCAAACCTAGAGTGGCGTCACGACGCTATCTTGACTGGAAAAACAGCAGAGGTGTTGGCAGTTTACTTTGGTACTTCAAAAGGTAGTTTTAACGAGGGTTAGTCGAGGTGGACCTTTGTGAAAGCGCTGTAACAAGTGTAGATTGTACAATAAGTAAAGATTGGTCGCGTGAACCTACTGCTCTGAATATTAATAATACTCCAAGAATTATAGGAAATGTACTCCGTGTATTAAACCATTTTATGCTTGCTTAAACCCTAGATATGATACGCCGATATATATATATATATAATATATATATATATATATATATATATATATATATATAGTATACATAAATACTTATAATATATAGACTAATGTTTTTTTTTATTCATTATAAGTTAGTCTATGACTGCGATTACACTTAATGAAAATTATGCAATCTAAGATGGAAGCGGGCTAACTTGTTAGAAGTAGGATCAATATCCACACCTCTTCGGTTTCTGTATTACATCTTACTGGAACGCTTAATCGTCGTACGTCTTTGCCGCTAGAATGGTAACTAGCCTCGAAGCCTCCCACCAGCCAAAATGTTGTATAGTTTGGTCATTCTGGGGTTAGACAATGGAATATTGTGTATGCCGCATAACTTGGTTAACCGTTTCTATTTCGTTTGGTTATATTTCAAGTTAACATTAACTGTTATATGGTGTTTTACACTAATACAGAATAGGGCTACAGAATACTGTGGAGTTATAAAATAACTCTGTCATTTTTCATAGTTATTTTTTACTTTTTAGTGCGTTTTGAGTCGGTTCTATTTTTTGTTATTACGTGTTGAAAGGAAATCAAGAGATTCGTAAAACAGATAAAGGCATAACTTAACAAGTCACATAGCGCAAGTTACACAAGTCGCATATAAGATGGTAATGGGTAGGGACATTTTTTTATCTACTAGGTACAAGTTGGCCCTTGGCTGCTATTACACCTGATGTTAAGTGATGATGCGGTCTAAGGTGAAAGCGGGCTAACTTGTTAGGAGTAGGATGAAATCCACTCCCCTTTCGATTTCTGCACGACATCGTACCCGAACGCTGAATCGCTTGGCGGTAGGTACGTCTTTGTAGGGTGGTAACTAGCCACGGCGAAAGCCTCCAGCCAGACCAGGACAAATTAAGAAAATCTCAACCTGCCCCGCCGGGAATCGAACCCAGGACCTCCGTCTTATAAATCCGCCGCGCATACCACTGTGCCACGGAGGTCGTCAAATCAGAAGTATCAATCAGAGTAGTTCATAGAATCGATGGATGTTGTGGTTCCAAGGTGACTGGTGACATGGTGCCCCTGGTTAAGGCTATGCAGATCTGACTATTAAATGAGCAAAGCCTCACTATTCTCGAATTGTAATCTATATCATGTATTCTATCTATTAAAGGAGAGGAAATTGATTTCACGAATGACTGTATATTAAGATCGATCGTACTAACGTTCGCTCTAAGCTGGAATGTAAGTTTCTATCATCGGATTATGTCATAGATGTCAACGTTTCACTCTTCAGAAGGTAATATCCTCATATAGTTTGTGGAACTATAAATGTTTGTACAGGAAATAGAACGGTGTTTATATGACTTCTATTAGATTATTTACAGGTTATTTAAAGAAGAAAGGTAAATAAATGAGTTATTTTACAATATTAAGTTAAGATTCTGTTATAATTAAAAATAAGAAAAGACTTTTACTTACTTTCAATATTTCAGAAATATTTGTTGTCATTCTCGCAACAAATTTTCATAATGGAATTATAAATCTCTTGCGTGGAAATTTTTAATGCTCACTGTCACTTCTGCCCCTTTATCACAAGTTTATTTCTATCTTTCTGTCTTTTTTTTCTTATTGACTACAAGTTGGCTCTTGACTGCTATCACACCTGATGTTAAGTGAAGATGAAGTCTAAGATGGAAGCGGGCTAACTTGTTAGAATTGGGACAAAAATCCACACTCCTTTCGGTTTCTACACGACATCGTACCGGAACGCTAAATTGCTTGGTGATACGGCTTTGTCGGTAGGGTGGTAACTAGCCACGGCGAAAGCCTCCCACCAGCCAGACCAAGACAAATTAAGAAAAATCTCAATCTGCCCCGCCGGGAATCGAACCCAGGACCTCCGTCCTATAAATACACCGCGCATACCACTGCGCCACGGAGGTCGTCGAAATGTCTAATACATTACTACAGATGGAGTGTGATAGAGTCGAATTCGAAAGTTACTCGTCAAGTTATTCGACTACAAACATCGTTACAGAATAACTATTATTGAGGTATTTTGTACATTGTGGCGACTACACTGCGCAAATATTCTTCAAACGCCACTTATTATGGCACTCTCACTTGAAACAAAGTCTAATATCCCATAAGTTACTTTAAAAACACGCCAAATAAATTCTCTTTTTTCTTTCCTTTCCTCCCAATAAATACAGAACAACATCTATGAAGGTCAGGGTTTTTTTACACCGACATGGCTATAATTGACCACTATAGTCAGATTTTTGCAACCGAACTTTTAAAACAAAGATATCCAAGTACACTTCAGACCCTGAATCAAAATAAGGTAAATAGGTACATGCAGCGTTTAGGTATCGATATAACTAATACGTCGTCGAGGGATCTACATTTCGTACACGTTCTTCAAACCCCAGTTTATGAAGGCTGTTACTTAGTATCAAAGTAACAATCCATACGTCACTTTCAGAACATTCCAGTTCTCCCAATAAATGCAAACTGCTCGCTTTCTACTCGACTACACAATAGCCTATCAATTTGCAGAAATATCGCCCGACCCCTCCGCCGAATAGGCACCTTGTCAATTCTAAATCCTACTTTGCATGCAGCAGCTTAAATCCGTTCAAAATGGATGCACGCCTGCCGTCCACTTTCCTACATATTATGTGCTCGGTAAATTGATATTTACGATCCATCACTTGGTTTACGGTTAGGAAGAAATATACCGGCTTTTTGGATTCGACGATTTATTTGTACAAAAAATGGCAATGATAAATCCTGTCTAATCAATCCACGCGACCACCAGTGACAGTCCACTTCGGTAAATAAAACGAAAACCTCGATATTACATTTAAGCTCAGTCGCCGGCCGGATATATAAAACTACATTTTAATTTTTTGAATTTATAAATGAATATCTGAAGGTAAAAGAAAACCTATTTTTTAAGAAGTTTTCCTTTTGGTATGAAGTTTCGTCTTTGTACATTTTAATTGTAGGTGCGCAATAAAGTTTTAAGAACAATCAAATAAGTTAACTGTAAATAGTTTATATATCTAATAATCAATTTGCTTAATAAAAAATTAATGAAGTAAAGTACAACTCAATAATTTTACTAAATTACTATATTCTGACACATTATTTAATGTTATAAGTAAATAAATTCTCACAGAGTATCTATTTACCTATACTAATAAATAATTACCTCCTAGCTTATACACCTTACGTGATAATAATAAACATGCTTGTAATGGTCTTGGACGTAATTAATATAGATCTACTTTGATAACTAAGCCCTTACTAGAAAATAGGTGCTTTGCAACAGTCAAAAACTTAGTAGGTAGTGAGAACATACTCCTGTCAAAATTTTCTTGCGCGTTTGTAATGAATTCTTGAAAAATCACTATCGAAATTTTTGCTAGCTAGTTTTACAGTATTTTCGATACTTTAAAATAAATGTAAAATGAATGTATTGTAGTATTAGAGATCTACATACAAAACACATAGTACGTGTATGCAACTTGTATCGAATACATATTTAGCTTGCCGGGCACGAGCCAACTTTACGTTTCGCGATCTCATGTAAATGAGATTGTTGTTTCAACTTTTACGAAACATTTGTTCACGGTTACCTTTTGTGGGGAATCGACTTACGGGAAGCAAATGGCCATGGAAAGGGTCCAAGTGCGGTGTATTTAAATTTGTTCGCAATCAATTGACTCAAAGAGCTGAAATAAAAGACTTTTTATGTCGTAACAAAAATAAACGCTTATTCAGCCAAATAAAAAACAGAAAAAACAAAAAGAGTGATACAAAGGTCACATTTAATTAAGTGTATAGAGGCCCCTCTCCTATAAAGAGAGAGGCCCTGTAGTGGACCTTTAACTATAAAGAGGGAGACCCTGTAGTGGACCTTTAACTATAAAAATGGAGGCCCTGGTCTGTGGCCCTGTAGTGGACCTTTAAATATGCTGATAATTGTGATGATAAAGCGTATAAAATTAAGTTTAATTAAAACAGTGCCAAATTTTACCAAACACAAAATAGAAACTACCTATACTAAAGCCGAATTCGATTGAGAATGCTTGTCAACAAGCAAATTAAAAATGAAGGTAGAAATCACTAGTCATTTTACACCTTATTTTTTACTTAACTTGTTAATGACGAATTCATGACAATAAATTAAATTAATAAGCTTAAAACTAATTAATATATTCAATGTCTTTTAAATAAGATTTTTAAAATAACTAAACATAATTTTAAATTTATTAGGCATAAAATGTGTTGCATTTTCTACCTCCATTTTAAATTGATGACCTCAGCGGCGCAGTGGTATGCGCGGTTGATTTATAAGACAGAGGTCCTGGGTTCAATTCCCGGCGGGGCAGATTGAGACTTTTCTTAATATGCCTTGGTCTGGCTGGTGGGAGGCTTTCACCGTGGCTAGTTACGTTAGTTAATTTATTTATTAATTAGTTAGTTAGTTTTAGTGTTCCGGTACGGTGTCGTGTAGAAACCGAAAGGTGTGTGGATTTCATCCTACTCCTAACAAGTTAGCCCGCTTCCATCTTAGATTGCATCATCACTTAACATCAGGTGTGATAGCAGTCAACTTGTAGTCGATTAAAAAAAATTGTTTGTTGACAAGCATTCTCAATTGAGTTAGGCTTTAGTATAGAGGTAGGTGACTGGATGGAGGGAGGTGACAGAATATACAGAATGTCTATGACAATATTTGATGGAACAAATAGATCTCTCATTGCATAATGAATATTATGATCATCCGATTAGTACACTTTGAAGACCTCTGTGGCTTTTTGGTATTGCCTTAGTTTTAACAGAGAGGTCCTGGTTTGGTTTCCCAGCAACTGTCAATATATCCTATATTTAATATTTTCTAAATTGGCTCAGATCGGCTCTAGTTAGATAACACAAAGACGTGCCGCTAAACGATTCAGCGTTCCGGTATGTTGCCGCAAAGACACAATATAAAGGTTATGGTTTGGGAAGACGTAGTTCCTTTAACTCTTCCAAGTTAGCATACCACTATATTAGATAGCATACATTAACATTAGTGAGATTGTAGTCAAAGACCAGTTTGTTATTGAAAAACACATAGAGTATCTAACGAACACATTCTTATTTACAAACTCAGTAAGGATTGATGACGACCAACACTGTGCTTTCTGGTACTAAGTTATCTTCCTGTACCTTCAACTGTTCGTACGCCCATCAACTATTAGTATAAAACAACAAATCAATTGCAAAGTCACAGCCCCGGAACGGTTAAGAGCACGCACATTAAAACAACTCAGTTACAGAATGAAATGTTTTCATCCACATAACCCCGGAACTGTTTGTCGTCTCTGCACACGAACCTGCTAAAACCAGGATCGTGCACTTTGCACCTACTATATTAAGTCATTATCCCAGGTGAAGCTAAGCTTTATCTAGCCATAGCTTGTCAAAAAAGCGATCTCAAAGCGTAGAACTCGCTTATAGAACGAAATGTGTTCATAGTTTATACACATGGCCCTAGAACTGTTTGTCGTCGGTACACACGAAACTGGTAAAACAAGGATCGTGTACTTTAAAAGCATGATTTCCATGTGTGCAACTCTTGATGAGAATGCGTTTGTCTACTTTCTAAAACTAGTTTTCTGTATAGCTTCAGTACACACACTTACTTTTATCAGAAGTATCCAAACTCATAAATTCTCATTAAAATACATTAGTACTTGGTTACTACTGAGCGACCGCCTAAAAACGTAACTACTCGTAACGTCAAATTATAGAGAAAAAAAGGCGTTTACTCTCGCTATAACTAGATGGAGTTTGTAGTGGAGTAATATAAATAGGAGTACTGTAATAGCTTAAGAGTAGTAATAAACATACTTTAATCACGATCGGTTGTGTTATTATTTAAACGCCCCGACACCACATGGCGACCGTGACAGGACGGTGTCCAATGTCCGGCGAATAATGCTGACGCGGGGCATTCGTGTGTGCCTCGGTGTTCGAATCTAGACTTTTACGATGAATAAAATTAATAAGTCAATTGTCAGGGGTACATGTGCAGCGAAGGAAATATAAATTATAAAAATTATGGGCAACAAATGCGCAAAGTGTGAATGCCAAAACAAAGAGGTAGTGATACAAGACGGCAACAACACAGAGGTAACAACTAGCAACATATTGATAGCCTCAATTCTGGGAGTTTGTGCGCTAGCCATAATTTATATTGGCTTAAAAAAATATAAAAAATGCCACACCGGGCTGGTGAGACAGGAGCTACGGGAGGAAGCTTTTAGAAGGATACGGGCGCGTTGGTCCGGGCATCAACCGGCGGTCCGCGACCCACCTAATCCAGAAGTACAACAGTGAAGTGAAAAAAAAAAAAAAAAAAAAAGTGAGAAAAGAAAAAAAAGTGAAAGTGAAAATAAAAATAAAATAATGGGTATTGATGTATTAGTTATATTAGTATTGATGTATTAGTTATATAGATATAATAGTGTATGGATAGGTTACTAGAGATTTATAATTATCTTATATGTGAAAGTGAGAGCATTAGAAAGTTGGGACCTAAAAGGCGACAAGGAAAGTTAGGCCAGCAAAAATTTGAAAATGTTATTGCATTATATAAGGATTATAGATTACATATAAAAACTTTGCACTTAACAAAGTCATCAGATATAGAATTAACTTGTGAAGCGATTGAGGAAACTTATAAGAAAATTGTTAATTATATGCAAGTAGGTCCTATAGAAATTGTACAAAAAATGGATAACTTTGATTTAAAAACCGCGAGTACGTTGATTCCTTTAATGGATGGTAGGCAAGAAAATATTGAGCAAATTATAGATGGCATCGAGATGTATAGTAACTGTTTAAAAGGTGAGGAGAGCAAGAAATTGTTGATTTCATTTGTTTTGAAAACAAGATTATCTAAAACAGCTAAGTTGAAGCTGAATCCCGAATATTCTACAATTGAAAGTTTATTATTAGATGTAAAGAAATATTTGCTAACTAAGAAATCAGCCAATTCCTTGCTATCACAGATAAATAACTTATCTCAAAATAATATGTCCATTAGCAAATATGGGGAAAAGTTGGAGGAACTTTTTATAGGGCTCACTATAACACAAGCTGGCGAAAATGAAAAAGCACGCGAAATATTGAGACCTTTAAACGAACAGTTGGCAATAAAAAGATTTTCAGATGGTCTTCGAAATCGGCGGCTGAGTACAATAATATCAGCTAGAAACTACAGCGCGCTGAAGGATGCTGTGCGCGCAGCGGAAGACGAGGAGCTGGCAAGCCCCGGGTCTTCGTCCCAAACAGCAGTATACTCCTACTCACAAGGTAACAGAAATCAATCATATTATCGTTACCCCAGGTACAATCGCGGACGACAGTTTTACCGCGGCTATACACCTTCGCGAGGAGGTACGTATCAACCCATATCCCAGGTTAAGAGAGGACACAATCAGCCCAATATAAGTCGCTATAATTATCAAAGTAATACGGCACCAACAAGGAATTACAATCAGTCCCGATATCCGAGGAATAACGTAAGATTTTATAGAGGTAACTCAAATAATAATTATTATCGCAAAGGCAATGCCTACGTCACAGAGTCCGAGCAGAAGGAAGAAGATCTAAATTTGGCAGAGTTTTTTCGAGCCTAACTATGCATTCATATGTGAAGGGTTGGATTTCATCTATCTGTTCTGCGGCAATCGAAAATGTAAGTTTTTATTAGATACTGGTGCATCTTTATCTATCATTAACAGTCAAATCATTCAAAGTAACATAATAAAATATGACAGTAATACAATCATAAAAGGTATAGGTGGAAAAATAAAATCGAAATGTTTCGCGTATATTCCATTGCAGTCAGCAAACGGTTTTACATTTCGTCACAAGTTATACCTATTCGATCACGTTCCATGCGGAGCGGACGGTATTATCGGTTTAGACTTTCTTAGAACTTATAATGCAAACATAGACTTACCTACGAACCGACTCACATTACATTTAGAGCATTATGAAACATGTACCTTACAAATAAGTAAATGTACTGGTAAGGATGTAGTATCAGAAGAATATTTAACGGTTCCATCACGTAGCGAATCAATTCATTATTTGAGTATCAGTAAAAATGTATATAAAGATAGTGTTATATATCCGAAACAGTTACATGAAAACATATTTTTAGCAGGTTGCATCGTAAAGCCAATTAGGGGAAAAATACCAGTAAAGATATTGAATACGGGCGAAAAACCAATGAAAATTCTCAAATCTAACATTATTCAGTCGGGAGATATTGATTATTTAGAAAACTACGATTTATGTTCATTTAGCCAGTCTCAAAAAGATGTTAGTCGTGTAAAGAAACTATTAACAGAATTAAAACTAAATCATTTAGATTCTAACGATAGAAAATCACTACAAATAATATGTGCCAAGTATTCCGACATATTTTTCTTGGAAGGTGACAGGTTAGGTACAGCGAACGTCGTAGAACAGTCGATTATGGTGAAACCTAATACCAAACCCGTGTATACAAAACCTTATCGGCTTCCACAGTCATCGAAACAAGAAATTAATAAACAAGTGCAACGGATGCTCGATGACGACATAATAGAACCCTCTAATAGCGAATGGAATAGTCCAATACTATTAGTGCCTAAAAAGTCAGAAGGTAACAAAAAATGGCGTTTAGTAATAGATTACAGAAAAGTTAATGATTCGATACAGGACGATAAATTTCCCTTACCCAACATAACTGAGATATTAGACTCTCTGTCCGGAAGTATTTATTTCACCCATTTGGATTTGTATCAAGGATTTTATCAAGTTAGTTTAAAACCCGAATGTAGGAATATCACTAGCTTTGGCACAAGTACTGGGCAATACAGAATGAAGCGATTAGCCATGGGTTTAAAAATTAGTCCTAATGCCTTCTCGAGGGTTATGTCCATCGCAATGTCAGGTCTAACCTATGAAAAATGTTTTATTTACTGCGATGATCTAATAGTTTTTGGAAGAAATATGGAGATTCATAATAAAAATTTAATGGATGTCTTTGAGCGTCTTCGAACAATGAACCTTAAACTCAACCCACATAAGTGCGAATTTATGAAAAGACAGTTATTATATTTAGGACACGTGGTGTCAGCTAATGGAGTTCTGCCCGATCCAGAGAAAACTAGAGTATTACAACATTATCCGGTACCAACAAATTCGGACGAAGTTAGGCGATTTGTAGCGTTCTGCAACTATTACAGAAAGTTTATACCTCATTTTTCCGAAATCACTTTACCATTGAATAAATTATGTCGAAAAAATGTAAAATTCTTATGGACTAAAGAATGTCAAAACAGCTTTGAAACTTTGAAACACAAATTAACTACACCCCCAATCTTACAATATCCAGATTTTTCACATACTAACACCTTTGTTCTCCAAACAGACGCGTCAGGCATAGCTATCGGATCAGTATTGTGTAATAAAAATTTAAAACCTGTAGCATATGCTAGCAGACCTCTAAATAAAGCGGAGCTAAATTATCCAATTATTCAGAAAGAACTTTTGGCAATAGTTTGGAGCATAAAACATTTTAGACCATACCTATACGGAAAACAATTTGTCATCAAGACCGATCATAAACCTTTAATTTATCTATTTAGTATGAAAGATCCGTCAACGAGACTTTTAAAGTTCAGATTACAGTTGGAAGAATACGACTTTAAAATCGAGTACATAAAAGGCAGTGATAACGTGGCAGATGCTTTAAGTAGGGTGACCATAAGTTCGGAAGAATTGAAATCATTAAATAGTAAAGTTAGTTTGGTTATGACGAGAGCACAGAAAGCTAAGTTATGCAAAGAGGAGGTGAATAAAAGCACAGACACAAGGGATCCTTGTATACCTGCCGAATCAAGGTCTGGCCAACCGAGAATCGCAGAGATACTAAGGAAACCGAGTGACTACGTAGAGTTGAAATTTATTCAAGGAAGTCAGTTAACTAAGAAAACTCTAACTTATGAAAAAGAATGTTTAGCGTATGAGGTCTCGACTCATTCAATTTACATAAACCTCAATTATATGTCGCA
The DNA here is from genome assembly GCA_034621355.1 of Mycalesis mineus. Lineage (NCBI taxonomy): Eukaryota > Metazoa > Arthropoda > Insecta > Lepidoptera > Nymphalidae > Mycalesis > Mycalesis mineus. The sequence continues at coordinate 2,876,690 of CM067900.1, forward strand.
TTTTACGCGAGTCGAATTTGCGAATTTATTGAAGGAATTTTGTAATGAATTGAATATTGAACGACTATGTATAATTAAAGATGAAAGAAACGTAGAATTTTTAAAGCAACTAATAAATGAAATAAAAAGTAGAGAAAAATGGTCCGGACCGCAATTAAATATATTAAAAGGTATAAAACGAGTCCTCGATGATGAAGAAAAGATATGCATACTACATGATTATCATCTACTACCTACGAGTGGGCATGCGGGTGTACAACGCATGATCAACAATATAAAAGGTAAGTACTTTTGGCCTGGTATGGAATCCGATGTGCGGAAATACGTAAGCAAGTGTGCCAAGTGCCAAACTAGTAAGTATTCTAGAAATATAGTGGAACCGATGGTCGTGACGACGACAGCATCGGAAGCTTTTGAAAAAATATACTTAGATATCATAGGTCCTTTAGATAAAGACATAGACAATAATGTTTATATTTTAAGTTTACAATGCGAGCTGAGTAAATACGTCGAGGCGTATCCCTTACAACGTAAAGACACGGTAAGTGTGGCAAAATCTTTTGTCAATAACTTCATATTAAGGTACGGACTTCCCAGAGTTATCGCGACAGATCGAGGAACGGAATTTCAGTCAGAAACGATGAAAGAGGTGTGCAAGCTACTTAAAATTGAAAAGGTAAGCTCGACAGCTTATCATCATGAGTCGATAGGCTCCTTGGAAAATACTCATAAACACCTCGCTGCCTTCTTACGAACTTTATGTGATGGACATCAAGAGACATGGAGTCAGTGGCTTCAGTTTTGGTGTTTTTCATTCAACACTACTGTCCATACTCAGACTAAGTATACGCCGTACGAACTCGTATTTGGCAATAGTTGTAACTTGCCTAGTAATTTAAGAGATAATGTGGTAAAGCCACTCTACAATCCAGATAATTATGCACTAGAGCTTAGGTATAGGTTACAGTTAGCATGGAAGGAAGCGCATAAAAACTTAGTTTTAAGTAAATTGAAAAGGAAAGATGTATGGGATAAAAAGTGTAATTCGATCAAGTATCAAAGAGGTGATTTAATTTTAATCAAGAATGAAACTGGTAAAAAATTAGATATGCTATATAAAGGACCCTATAAAGTAATAAGTGAAAATGGACCTAACGTTACTGTTGAAAAAGACGGAAAAGTGGATAGTGTCCACAAAAACAGAACAAAACCATACGTAACCTAGTATTAAGTGTTTAGCGTTAGTTACGATAGATACCTATCCATTATTATAGCTAGCTACTACCTAGCGGTATTGTATTTCAAGCCTGTGTTAACAATATTATATTTCATTATCAAGGCACGATGACAGTGTCATTCCTTTAACTTGTAAACACTTTATACTTACACCTTAAAATATGATTATGATATGAATGTGTTAACTAATTAATTATAAGTTTTAGGAAATAAGAAATTTAAAAAAAAAAAAAAAAGTTTATCAGTAATATAATATTTTATTCGGCATTTTATGCAGATACATGTATGTTAAAAAAAAAAAAAAAAAAAAAAAAAAAAAAAAAAAAAAAAAAAAAAAAAAAAAAATCGTATTTGACATTTTTTTTTTAAATTTACCCCGATGATGTAGTGGAGTAATATAAATAGGAGTACTGTAATAGCTTAAGAGTAGTAATAAACATACTTTAATCACGATCGGTTGTGTTATTATTTAAACGCCCCGACACCACAAGTTGCTTAAATTCCGTATATATTTGCGTTACATTTTTACGCAGCGGTTTGACTGCTATCACACATGATGAAGTGATGATGCAATCTAAGATGAAAGCGGGCTAGCGGGCTTGTTAGGAGTAAGATGAAATTCACACCCCTATCGGTTTCTACACGACATCGTACCGGAACGCTAAATTGCTTGGCTGTACGTCTTTGTCGGTAGGGTAACTAGCCGAGGCGAAAGCGTCCCACCAGCCAGACCTAGACAAATTAAGAAAAATTTCAATCTGGACCTCCGTCTTATAAATCCACCGCGCGTACCACTGCGCCACGGAGGTCATCAAAAAGTCGTCGTCGTCGGTCGTGAGTTCCTAAATACGATGGATTAAGTTGGGAGTCTATAATCTCTTTTTCTTCTCATAAATTATCGATAGCTGATCAATCTTCTGCTAATGTCATATAGTACACTACTTTAACATACAGTATATCGCATCATAATCGCAAGTATATCGCAGGCGATGGGATCACGCCTTACTGCCACCTCGCCACATCTGATTGGTATACACAACGTGAATTGTGTTCCGAGCGGCTCAGATTCCCACTGGGTGCCTGTTGCAATTTCAAATGTTCTTAGAAAATACACCATTGGTATATTGGTTAGGTTAGACATATAGATTAAGATGTACATTATCTATATTATAAACATCGTTTTCAAGTAATCTAGTAAGCATGCAATATTCAATTATGAAAATTATACGAATGACAAAACAATAGTGGGTAGTATTATGGAAAATTTAACTGTCTCTATTTGTACAGTTTTTGGAGAGACGTTCGGGTGATGGGGACCAGAGGCTTGTGCTCTTTTTGAAGGTATTTTGAAAAGGTTATCCAGTCTACGGGCGGCAGCTACCTTGGACAACGAATTAGTTTGGCCACTCAAAGAGCAAATGCTTCCACTATCACAAATGCAGTGGAGTCGAGAATTTTCTCAAATCGAAATTTAGTAATTAGCAATACTTTATACATAATATAGATTATTACGTAAAAGTAATTAAGGCAAATTAGGGCAAATCCCAAAAATTTTGTACAAAATAAATAGTTTGTTAAAATTTAACTAAACGCATGTACTTAAGTCGTTGTATAAAAATAAATTGGACTACAAAGAATGTTCTTGTAAAAGACATAAACTGCAGTTAAAAGGCCTTTTCTCTTAACGACCCCCTCATTACAGAAGCCTCCCTGCAGAACACTAATGGCCAACTCTTACTTTACGATACTTCAAAAACAAACTTATTAAAATATTCTTTATTCAACCTAGTTCATTTTTTATTTGTATATCTAATAAAACTTTTAGATACTGAATTTAAGTAGTCTAATAAAAGCCAAATATTTATTTTTGTTATCAGCATCTCACCATATACCTAGCTAAATACTTATATTTAAAACTTCTTGTTAGTCAAGTGTTTAGCTTTATTCAAATTCAAAATCATTTATTTCAAATAGGCTGTTGCACTTTTGAAACGTCAAGTCTGTCAGTACGTACTGACTCTACTACCGGTTCGAAAGGCAGATCCTGCGGAGAAAAACCGGCAAGTTGCTCTTTTTAAAAATCAATGTCACAATTTGTATTCTAAAAATTACAATTTTGGTTTTCCCGTCTTGCGTGTAGCAAGAACAGCTGATTGCTTCCAAGTATCTTTGTCGTTAATAAAATTAATGACTTTATTGACTTTTAATAACTTTATACTTCTGCTCAAGAGGTTCTAGGTCCCGGACTAAGATATACCGAGGTTCTTGTCTTTCCAATAATTTTTAATAGGGTTTTATAGCTCACGTCTATATAGTCAGCGAAATACTTTTTTAGACAGTTTCGACACTTATCATCAGGTGAGAACCAAACTACACTTGTCCATGTATAAACAAACCCACGCCCTTGTAGATAGATTGATCCTTAATCCGATAACAATACACTTTCGTTTATTCAATGTCATTCATGAGACCATCTATCAATAAAATGTCATATTTTGAAGATCGAACGAATATAATACACTAAAAGCGGGAAAGTTGAATACTGTTTTGGGGTTCCGTACCTCAACTTTTACATTTTGAATCTACACAAATAAATTAAATTGAAGCATCTTTAATGTATAGCTTAAAAATTGTTAGATAATACAATAAATAATGGATATGACGTAGTCAAAAATTTTTAAAACGCACTAAAAAGTAAAAAATAACTGTCATTTAGTTGCTTTAATTTACTTAAGCATATCTATTAAGTCGGTGCCAGGAAGTTTAAGGAACATTTATTTAACGTAGTAAATCAGTTTGTGGGTTCTAGGTAACTTAAAGTAGAAACCTTGGCTGGCTCCGACTCCTATATATGCTTAAGTAAATTAAAGCAACTAAATGACACAGTTATTTTTTACTTTTTTGTGCGTTTTGAGTCGGTTCTATTTTTTATTAAAAATTTTTATTTCTTACTTTTTAGCGATTTCATCACCACGTAATGTACTCGTACTATACTGTCATAGTATATTATACGGCACTTGTAGCCAAAAAGCTACCGATACTTACACAAAAACCGAAATCGCTGCAAGTGTGCCTATAAAATTTGACGAGTTCCTTCAATTTTGCTAGAATATCATCTTTAGTAGCAGAAAGGAGTATTTACGCTTATTTCTGATGCCATATAACATCACAGTTATGGTCTGATGCTGAAAGTAACATTGGTTGCTGGTGTTACAGCCATATGAGGCTTAACACCTATGTTCGAAGTTAACGGAAGTTGCTACTTGCATATCCTGCGAAGCTTTGCTTTGGCATAGTATTTCCACTTAACATCAGGTGGCTCTGATGTTTAGTGGAAAGCCTATAAAAAATTATATTTAAATTGCATTATATTGTATAAGAAACTGAGACGTAAAACTCGGCTATTGATGTCTAACAGCTTAAATTCGGATACGAAAAAAATGTTAATTGTCATATTGTTAGCACACTGTCATTAGATTTAGCTCAAAAAACACAAAACTGTGTATGTGTTGGGGTCACCGGCAGTCAGCAGAGGGCGCCGTTACCGTCCATCACGCGGTCAGTCGCCGTCACACATTGCGAGCATAAATCGTGTTTTAGCACCGCGCAACGATCGCACACAACGGGCTTGTGAACACAAAAGTGTGACATTTTTGTGTACTACAATTTGTAGGCTCTAAGTAACGTATTTTGTTCTTTGAAAACTTCAATAATGTTACGTAATTTACGAAATTGTAAAGACTGTCCCAATTTGAATAGATTTCTAGTTATTGTAGAGCCTATTGCTATAAACAACAATAATTATTATCATGAAAATATTACATTTAATGTTATTGTTTACATCGTATTTTTAGCACTGATTAATTAGATTTAGCACAAAAAATACAAAACTGTGTATGTGTTGGGGTCACCGGCAGTCAGCAGAGGGCGTCGTTACCGTCCGTCACGTCACACATTGCGAGCATAAATCGTGCCGCAACGATCGCAAACAACGGGCTTGTGAACACAAAAGTGTGACATTTTTGTATGTTACAATTCGTAGGCTCTATGTAACGTATTCTGGTTTATAAGACACTTCAATAATGTTATCTAATTTTCGAAGTTGTAAAGATTGTCTCTATTTGAACTGATTTTTTGCCATATACTATTAATAACAATTATTATCATGAAAATATTACATTTAGTATTATCGTTTATATCGTATTGTTAAGATAGAGTCATTAGATTTAGCACAAAAAACACAAAACTGTGTAGGTATGTGTTCGGGTCACCGGCAGTCAGCAGAGGGCGCCGTTACCGTCCATCACGCGGTCAGCCGCCGTCACACATTGCGAGCATAAATCGTGTTTTAGCACCGCGCAACGATCGCACACAACGGGCTTGTGAACACAAAAGTGTGACATTTTTGTGTACTACAATTTGTAGGCTCTAAGTAACGTATTTTGTACCTAACTTAAAAGTAATCCTACATAATACATAAAATTCTAAAAAATATTTTTGAAGTGGGCACATATTTTTATTTACTTTAAAAAATTTAATCTTTTGTTCGGATTAAACAATACTTATGTTAAAGTTAAGATAAATTGTTGAATTAACATCAGATTAACAATCATGTCATCAGGGTTTTAGCTTTAAAGTATGCTACAAGACTGAATTTTGACGGCCTCCATGGCGCAGTGGTAAGCGCGATGGATTTATATGACGGAGGTCCTGGGTTCGATTACTGGCGGGGCAGATTAAGATTTTCTCAATTTGTCTTGGTCTGGCTGGTGGGAGGCTCTCGCCGTGGCTAGTTACCACTCTACCGATAAGGACGTAACGCCAAGCGATTTAGCGTTCCGCTACGATGTCGCGTAGAAAGCGAAAGGGGTGAGGATTTCCCCCTACTCCTAACAAGTTTACCCGCATCCATATAAGATTGCATCGTCACTTAATATCAGGTGTGATAGCCAAGAGCCAACTTGTAGTAGATAAAAAAAAAATATTGCCTTTTATTCTTCAGCAAAGTATCCAATGATAAATAATGACTCCTTTCCTCAAGAGCGAAGCGCGGAAAACGTTGGAAGCATTTATAATTATACATATATAATTAATTGTATGAAAAAGTTGAACCTTTAACCTCCTAAATATCACTTGTAAAGCGTTAAACTATAGAAGCTTACCCTTTGTGTTAATTCCTCGCGTCTTTGCGGGTTCGCAGCGTAATTGCGGGCTTAGGGCTCCTTACTACGCACTTTGTAGTGGACGCCGTGACCGCAACATGGCGGCTTCACGTTAACATAGCTGTTTGTGTAACTATTAACTATTTGAGAACTTTAGGAGAAACCGTAGGTACTTACGATATAGCTTCATAGATGTAATACATTTTCTAGAGTTATCTGATATTTAACCGACGAAAAAAAACGGAGGAGGTTCTCAATTCGACACGTATATATATATTTTTTTTTATATGTATGACCACGCATAACTTTTTACTGAGTTATCCGATTTTGATAATTCTTTTTTTATTAGAAAGGACATACTTCCAAGGTGGTCCCATTGTCATCATTTTAGGATCAGATGATGATATCCAGGGGAAATTGAAGAAACTCTTCAAATTTTGGAGGCACGTTTACAGCGATTTCGGTTTTTGTCTTGATATCGGTAGCTTTTTAGCTACTAATGCCGTATAATATACTATGAAAGTATAGTACGACTATGTTACGTGGCGATGAATCACTAAAAAGTAAGAAATAAAAATTTTTAACAAAAAATAGAACCGACTCAAAACGCACTAAAAAGTAAAAAATAACTGTGTCATTTAGTAGCTTTAATTTACTTAAGCATATCTAGGAGTCGGTGCTAGCCAAGGTTTCTACTTTAAGGACGTTACCTAGAACCCACAAACTGCTTTACTACGTAAAATAGATGTTCCTTAAACTTGGCTGGCACCGACTTCATAGATATGCTTAAGTAAATTAAAGCAACTAAATGACACAGTTATTTTTTCCTTTTTAGTGCTTTTTGAGTCGGTTCTATTTTTTTTAATACGAGTCAGTATCATAATTATCTGTCGATGGACGTCCATGAATGTACATAACCATAGTCTTGGTCTTGGTAACTGCATTCAAAAGCTCCCTCGTACCCGATTGATGTCGTTAGTCCACCTGGTGGGAGGTTGACTGACAGTGCGTTTTAAAACGCGAGGTCGCAATTCCAGAACCTAGCGATACCAAAGTCTTTTAGCTCTTGGAACTATGTGCCCCGCCCATTGCCACTTCAGGTTTGCGTCTTGTTGAACTATATCGGTAATAAGATATCATCTAAAACAAAAAGGTTATTAAGATACAGAAGTTACAAATATAAAAGAATAGAAGATAAGAAACAGTACTTAGCATTTAATAACATATTCAGGAAGTGCATTAATCAGGCACAAAAGAATTCAAATAAAATATTTATTAGGTCATCAAGAAATAAATGCAAGGCATCATGGTCAGTAATTAAGGGCTGTGAAAATAAATTTTATAAACAACTTCACGGTCTTGAAGAAATAGTATGCGATAATGTAAGTATCAAAAGTCCTAATAAAATTTCACAGTTATTTAATAAAGCATTTATATACTATGAAAATAAATCTAAATTGTTAAATTTTAATAAAGTTACACTTAAAGGAAATCAACTTAGAGAAAGCATTTTTCTTGAACCTTGCAGTACACAAGAAATAATTTCGATTATAAAATCCCTAAAAAACACAAATTCTGTAGGTATGGATGGTATAAATACGAAGGTTTTAAAAGCAACAGTCAATGAAATATCTCCAATATTATGTCATTTTATAAATTTGTCTTTCGTCAATGGCATTTTCCCTTCAAGTCTTAAGACAACAATAGTTAAACCTTTGCACAAAAGAAGTTGCTACACTAATATTAACAATTATCGCCCAATTTCACTTGTATCAGTGATTTCAAAATTATTTGAAAAAGCAATACACAAGCGTATTAATAATTTTCTGATTAAACACCAAATTATATTACGGGAACAAAATGGATTTCAAAAAGAAAAATCTACAACTATGGCTGTTTTCATGCTGATGAAAAATATAATTTCAATTATTGACAATGGGAATCCTGCATGTACTATTTTCTGTGATATGACTAAGGCTTTTGACTATGTTTCATATGACTTATTATTGACAAAATGCGAATATTATGGCTTACGTGGACCTTGTCTTTCATGGTTGCGTAGTTATTTAAAAGAAAGAAAGCAATTAGTAGAAATAGCCAGATTAAACGAACAAAAATTAAGGACAAATTTTAGATCTAAGCTAGAAGTAAATTAATTTGGAGTTCCACAAGGTAGTGTTCTCGGGCCATTACTATTCTTAATATATATCAATGACCTTCCCGATAGCATTAACCATAAGTGTATTATGTATGCAGATGACGTTTCCATCACAGTCCCATGTATAAAAAATTCTGACAACTCTCCGGAAATAATGAATGCTTTAAGTAATGTGAATGATTGGTTAATTATGAATAATTTGTGCCTAAATTTAAAAAAAAAACTAAAATTGTGACATTTAAAAATCGAAAAATGACTTTCAAAAATAATATTGTGACATGTGCCAATGAAAATATAGAACAAGTACCTAGTATATCCTTTTTAGGAATTCATTTAGATGAGTTTTGCACTTGGGGTCCTCATATTATTCACTTATGCAAAAAAATAAATAAGTTTGTCTTTGTTTTAAGAAGGCTTTCTAAAATGACTGACCGAAATACTGCCTTATCTGCGTATCATGGATATGTTGTGACTAATATACGCTACGGTATTATTCTCTGGCGTTACACGTTCTCGTCTCTCACGTTACAGAGGCAAACAGAGTGTTCCTCATACAAAAAAAGTGTATTAGGGCTATGTGCAATATGAACCCCATGCAATCATGCAAGCCAATGTTTACGAATTTAAAATTATTAACAATGACGGGTATTTATATATACGAAGTGGCTTGCTTTGTAAAAAGATACAAGGCCGATTTCTTTACAACCTATAAAAATATAGCATCATTTAATAGCCGACACCTGGAAAGGTTGCACTATCCAGTGTGTAAAACAGCTCTCGGCAGTAACAGCTGTTATTTTATGATGATTAAAATTTATAATAAAATTCCCAATGTCATAAAGGATCTCCCGTTTCGGCGTTTTAAATTAAAATTATACGACTGGTTGATTGACAAATGCCTTTACTCTGTAAGGGAGTTCTTCAACATTAAATTGTAGTGTGGGCAATTGTAGTCTTAATATTATTAAATTTCAAATTTATATACGACATATTTCAAGTGCCTAATTTGTAATTTTAATTTTAATAATAATTGTAATTTATTTTGTTTTTTTATTTATATGATGTATTTGCATGTCATGCGACTAAACATATGTACATACTTATGTTTTTGGCAAATAAATAAATGATTGATTGATTGAATTGTTCTTCTGCGGATCTCCTCATTACTGATTCGATCACGCAGATATAAATAAATAAGTAAATAAATAAATATTATAGTACAATTACACACATCGCTATATATCCCCAAAGTAAGCTTAGGTAGCTTATGTTATGGGTACTATGATAACTGATGAATAATTTTATATATATTATACATAAATACTTATAATATATAGATAAACACCCAGACACTGGAAAACATCCATGCTCATCACACAAATATTTTCCAGATTCAGCAATCGAACCCACGGCCTAGGACGCAGAAGCAGGGTCACTACCCACTGTGCCACTCGGCCGTCAAGATATAAACTGAGCATAGCTCACTCTATCGAACTCTGAATGAATCAGTTTGATAGGAACATGTTTGAGTATTGTCATCTGATGGTAGAGATGAAAGTGTTCGGAGTATTTTCATTTATTCGTTTCAGAAATTAGGAGATCTATAATAAAACTAATGTAGGTTTAAAATAGTAACAAGTATCGACGTTGAAATGAGCTTGAGGCACATCGGCGAACCGATACCTATTTGAAGTCCGATTATTAAAAAGTGCAGTAGTGAGCAATATCCTACTAAATTAAACGTTTGACTAAAAACATTAAGCGTGCAGTTGTAGGCCATTCTGTCCGCTTCATGTGGAATAATTTAAAACAACCGTTTGTTTTAAAATGTTGTATTTTTAAGCTATTGCATAGCTTCTATTGAGGGCCTTGAGCGTGGAGACCGAATCTAGAAATTCCGAACGAAAAAACCTAACACCCCCACCCTTTTTAGTTTTTTTAGATTGTCTAATTCGCATATTTGTTCGCCAACGTTCATAGCATGTTGAATACACTGGTTCTCGTCCGATCACCGAAGTTAAGCCATATCGAGTGCGGTCAGTACTTAGATGGGTACCGCCTGGGAACACCACGTGATGTGTTGGCTTATTTTTATTTTTATTTTTTTATATTTTTTTAGTTTGTTTTATTTTTTTATTTATTTCTTATTATTATTTTTTTTAATTAAAATTTATCAATATATAATTATAATTGCATAAGATTTTTATCAACTTAAAAAAAATAAAAAAAAATAAAAATTTAAAAAAGCCAACATCACGCGGTGTTCCCAGGCGTTCACCCATCACAGTACTGACTGCGCCCGATGTTGCTTAACTTCTGTGCAACAGCTTTACCGCGGCAGTCTCCGACTGCCACACGTCTTTTTTATTTTAGGAAATCAAAAGTGTTCCAGAAAGAGCTCTTACATTCAACAAGAGCAAGGGATTTGGAATTCAGACACATCACGTAACTGTGGTTACAAAAATATAATAGGTAACTCAAAATCCCCTTCAATTTAACTTTGCCGTCGAGTAAAAATTTATTTAAAGCGAGACACGGAATTTCAGTCATGTACACTCGATTCTATTTTCCGTATGGCAACAAAATATGAAATGCATTTATGTTAAACTAGTAACAGCGACATGATATATTACTCAGAGAGTGTCACCGTTAAAGAAATTTTAAATAACCGCGTAATTGCTAAAATGGAGTGCTAGTGGCGTATATTTACGGCGTAATTTGGCAACAAAGAGAATATTACGTTCGATGTAAATGGGTTACGAGTTGTGGAGTTTCGTGCGGTGTAGGGACGTGATTTAGCGTGCGTTTGGGCACCTTTTATATTATAAAGGCGAGACGTATGAGCCTCTTTGCCGGTTTGAATTGATAGTCTCATTATAAAATGATAAGTTGCGGCTTGCTGTGATACATTTGTGGCCATTATTGTTACAATACTGAGTAAATGTTTATTTTAATGTTTCTTTTATAGAAAATATACTTGTGTATGTTATTTTAAAATACGACTACCTGTTTACCCTCTTCAAGCATTTGTTAACTACTCGTTGATCGAGTGTTTAGCCTCAAGTCATGATGTTCTGGATTCGCCTTGCTTTCACGCTAAGTTAGGGTTTTAGTGATGCTTCATTATTTGCCTCGGAGAGTGCTTTAAGCTATCGGACACGGTCATTAGGTATCATTCACATAACATAATATTTTTTACAAAAGTCAACATTATCTCCATAATTTCGTCATCAAAACAGCTCAATATGTGCTCACTGCTTTTGAGTGAGTATATGAGAGAAGTAAATGCCCGGTAATAAGTTTAAAAAAAATTAACAAATAATAGAACCGACTCGAGAAAATAACTGTGTCATTTAGTTGCTTTAATTTACTTAAGCACATCTATGAAGACGGTTCTATTTTTTGTTAAAAAATTTTATTTCTTACTTTTTAGTGATTTCATCACCACGTAACGTACTCGTACTATACTGTCATAGTATTTTATACAGCACTTGTAACGAAAAAGCTACAGATACTTACACTAAAACCGAAATTGCTGCAAGTGTGCCTATAAAGTTTGAAGAGTTCCTCAATTTTTTCTAGGATATCATCATCAGATCCTAATATGACAATCGGACCACCTCGGAAGTGTGCCCTTTCTAATAAAAAAAGAATTATCAAAATCAGACAACTCTTTAAAAAGTTATGCGTGGTCATACATAAAAAAAAAACAAAATATACGTGTCGAATTGACAATTCTTCCGTTTTTTTCGTTCGGTTAATAAGCTGATATTGACTTAATACTAATATACTATTGACTCATAACTTGTGTTGAATATTGAATATGTTGCATAGTTTTTATTCGGTAGGGCGTTTTACAAAAAAAATAAAAAATTATTTTTAGAAGCAAAGTTACGGGTTGGGGAGATTCGTGTGGTTGTGCAGAAACGTGATTTAGAGTGAGTTTGGACATCTCTTACATAAAAGAGAGATGTATGGCCTTCCTTGCACGTTCAGAAATAGCATCATTATAAGAATATTATAATAACTTTAAATTTTCTTTGATTTATATAATAGTTAACTTAAAGTAACTGCAGTTTGAGCATACGTTGCTGTTTAAAATACGATTCGTGTTACAGGGAAAAATTAAAATGGAAATATTTAGATTTTCTATTAACTATTACTATGTTTAAGAAATGATTGATGGACTAATAAGATATCTCACCTGATGATAAGTGGTAAACCCTGAAAATCTAATGATTAGTAGTTATTTCGCTAAGCATGCAAGGAACACGTTCTTCAAAGTGTCAGCCTCTGTCCATCAACCTAAGGCGCAAGTGTTTAACCTTATATGCCTATAATTACACTAGCAACCGTGTCCTATAAACCAGACCACATTTTGCTTGACTGCATATACAAGCATGGCAGTAGTGTGTACTTTCGCAAAATGTTACTACTTTAAATTAGTTGTTATCTTTAATATTTTTTTAAATTATCTCTTAAGCAAATTAGGCTAACCTAAGACCAATTAACAATTATCATTTAATGACATATTTAAAAAATAACGAATTCTGGTCTCATTACGACATAAAAATCGCCACTACACCATATAGACGCTGGCAAAAGTTAAAAAACATCAAAAATTATAATCCAAGCTTCTAATGACGTTTATTTTCCTGACCCCGGCATGCAAAATATATGAGTTTTTACTCTTTATTCCCTTTATGGGTGTTCCAGTTTGTAATATAAATGTGTTTGAGTTTGCTCCCGGCTTAACTCGTGATACGCGGATTGTTTACTTTAATATTATACTAGCTGAATCAGGTATATGATGTTACGACATATCCGTTTCCGGATATGTTATTTTGTAGGCATCTCATAATACGAGTATGCTGATAAGCTCGGGTCGGAGAACGGCTTCCAGCTGTGCACACTCCTGCATTTCTGCTGCGCCCGATATTTAACCCAATGTTATACTTTTACTGTATTTTCATCTTTCGTGTTGCCGTCCGTGAAATCCTCTATGGAAAATGTGCGTTATCTGTGGGCGCACAGTTGGCTACATTGAACTGATGACGCCCCACTACGCGATTGGTTGGCAGAACTGCAGAAAATGCTGCATTGTACCATTATCTCCCACTTAACCGACTTCATAAAAGTGATTGTAAAAATACATTTAACACAGTCAACAGTGAGAGAGTAAGCGATCATAATCTACAAAAACAAAGTTAAGAAGTAAAGTGATTATAAGTATTGGAATTCACGCACAACGGCCAACTCACTGGCCAA